>OU342742.1:289047762-289647762 GCA_910589775.1 Avena eriantha
CCAGTGTCATTGCATGTCTTTTCTTTTCACAAACCACAGCTAGAGTCATTGCATATTTGTTCTTTCCACAAACCACATATGGATCCACAAGTGTCACTGGATGTGTGTTCTTTTCATGAACCACGCCCAGTGTCATTGCATGTGTTTTCTTTTCACAAACCACAGCTAGATTCATTGCATGTATGTTCTTTCCACAAACCACATATGGATCAACTAGTGTCACTAGATGTGTGTTGTTTTCATGAGCCACACCTAGTGTCATTGCATGTGTGTTATTTTCAGAAACCACAGCTAGAGTCATTGCATGTTTTTTCTTTCCACAAATCACATATGGATCCACCAGTGTCATTGCATGTCTGTTCTTTTCATGAACCACAACTAGAGTCATTGCATGTCTGTTCTTCTCACAACCCACATAAGGATACACAAGTGTCATTGGATGTGTGTTTTTTTCTTGAACCAAACCCAGTGTCATTGCATGTGTGTTCTTCTCACAAACCACACATGGATCCACAAGTGTCATTGCATGTCTATTCTTTTCACAAACCACAACTAGAGTCATTGCATGTCTGTTCTTTCCAAAAACCACACAAGGATCCACCAGTGTAATTGGATGTGTGTTCTTTTCATGAACCACACCCAGAGTCATTGCATGTTAGTTCTTCTCACAAACCACATAAGGATACACAAGTGTCATTGGATGTGTGTTCTCTTCATAAACCACACCCAGTGTCATTTCATGTGTGTGCTTATCACAAACTACATAAGGATCCACCAGTGTCATTGCATGTTTGTTCTTTTCATGAACCACAGCTAGAGTCGTTGCATGTCTGTTCTTTCCACAAACCACATACGGATCCACCAGTCACTGGATGTGTGTTCTTTTCATGAACCACAGCTAGTGTCATTGCATGTCTGTTCTTCCCGCAAACCACACATGGATCCACCAGTGTCATTTGATGTGTGTTCTTTTCATGAACCACACCTAGAGTCATTGCATGTCTGGTCTTCCCGCAAACCACACATGGATCCACCAGTGTCATTTGATGTCTATTCTTTTCACAAACCATAGCTAGAGTCATTTCATGTCTATTCTTTCCACAAACCACATATGGATCCACCATTCTCACTAGATGTGTGTTCTTTTCATGAACCACACCCAGTATCATTGCATGTGTGTTCTTTTCACAACCAATAGCTAGAGTCATTGCATGTATGTTCTTTCCACAAACCACATATGGACCCACAAGTGTCATGAGATGTGTGTTCTTTTCATGAACCCCAGCTAGAGTCATTGCATGTGTGTTATTTTCACAAACCACATAAGGATCCGCCAGTGTTATTGGATGTGTATTCTTTTCATGAACCACACCTAGAGTTAGTGCATGTGTGTTCTTCCCACAAACCACACATGGATCCACCAGTGCCATTGCATGTCTGTTCTTTTCATGAACCATAGCTAGAGTCATTGCATGTCTGTTCTTCTCACAAACAACATATGGATCCACCAGTGTCACTGGATTTGTGTTCTTTTCATGGACCACACCCAGTGTCATTACATGTGTGTTCTTCCCACAATACACACATGGATCCACCAGTGTCATTGCATGTCTATTCTTTTCATGAACCATAGCTAGAGTCATTGCATGTCTGTTCTTCTGACAAACCACATATGGATCCACTAGTTTCACTGGATTTTTGTTCTTTTCATGAACCATAGCCAGTGTTATTGCATATGTGTTCTTCCCATAAATAACACATGGATCCACAAGTGTCATTTCATGTCTATTCTTTTCAATAACCACACCCAGTGTCATTGCATGTCTGTTCTTTCCACAAACCACATATGGATCAACCAGTGTCACTTGATGTGTGTTCTTTTCATGAACCACAGCTAGAGTCATTGCATGTCTGTTCTTTTCACAAACCACAGCTATAGTCATTGCATGTCTGTTCTTTCCACAAACCACATATGGATCCACCAGTGTCATTGGATGTGTGTTCTTTTCATGAACCACAACTAGAGTCATTGCATGTGTGTTCTTTTTCACAAACCACATAAGGATCCACCAGTGTCACTGGACGTGTTTTTTTTCATGAACCACACCTAGTATCATTGCATGTGTGTGCTTCTCACAAACCACACATGGATCCACTAGTGTCATTGCATGTATGCGCTTTTCATGAACCACGCAGTGTCATTGCATGCATGTTCTTTCCACAAACCACACATGGATCCACCTGTGTCATTGCATGTGTATTCTTTTCATGAACCATAGCCAGAGTCATTGCATGTGTGTTCTTCTCACAAACCACATAAGGATACACCATTATCATTGGATGTGTTTTCTTTTCATGAACCACAGCTAGAGTCATTGCATGTGTGTTCTTCTCACAAACCACACATGGATCTACCAGTGTCATTGCATGTTTGTTCTTTTCATGAACCACAGCTAGAGTCATTGCATGTCTGTTCTTCTCCCAAACCACATATGGATCCACCAGTGTCACTAGATGTGTGTTCTTTTCATAGACCACAGCCAGTGTCATTGCATGTGTGTTCTTCCAACAAACCACTCATGGATCCACCAGTGTCATTGCATGTCTATTCTTTTCATTAACCACAGCCAGTGTCATTGCATGTCTGTTATTTCCAAAAACCACATAAGGATCCACCACTGTCATTGGATGTGTGTTCTTTTCATGAACCACACCCAGTGTCATTGCATGTCTGTTCTTCTCAAAAACCACACATGGATCCACCAGTGTCATGGGATGTGTGTTCTTTTCATGAACCACACCCAGAGTCATTGCATGTCTATCATTCTCACAAACCACATAAGGATACACTAGTGTCATTGGATGTGTGTTCTTTGCATGAACCACACCCAGTTTCATTGCATGTGTATTCTTCTCACAAACTACACATGGATCCACCAGTGTCATTGCATGTCTGTTCTTTTCACAAACCATAGCTAGAGTCATTGCATGCCTGTTCTTTCCACAAACCACATATGGATCCACCAGTGTCACTGGATGTGTGTTCTTTTCATGAACCACAGCTAGAGTCATTGCATGTCTGTTCTTTTCACAAACCACAGCTAGAGTCATTGCATGTCTGTTCTTTTCACAAACCACATATGGATCCACCAGTGTCATTGGATGTCTATTCTTTTCATGAACCACAGCTAGAATCATTGCATGTGTGTTCTTTTCATAAACCACATAAGGATCCACCAGTGTCATTGGATGTGTGTTCTTTTCATGAACCACACCCAGTGTCATTGCATGTGTGTTCTTCTCACAGACCACACATGGATCTACTAGTGTGATTGCATGTCTGCTCTTTTCATGAACCACACTAGTGTCATTGCATGTATGTTCTTTCCACAAACCACACATGGATCCACCAGTGTCATTGCATGTGTGTTCGTTTCATGAACCACAGCCAGAGTCATTGCATGTGTGTTCTTCTCACAAACCACATGTAGAGTCATTGCACGTGTGTTCTTTTCATGAACCACAACTAGAGTTAGTGAATGTCTTTTCTTTCACATACCACACATGGATCCACGAGAGTAATTGTATTGCCTATTCTTTTCACAATCCACAGTTAGAGTCATTGCATGTGTGTTCTTTTCACAAACCACATATCACCAGTGTCATTGCATGTGTGTTCTTCTCATAAACCACGTATGGATCCTAACGTTAGGAGAGCCCTTGCCTTAGCCCCCCAATGGTGGCCGTTAGACCGAGTCTTCTAGAAGGCATGCCCTAACACATTTGTTCTGCATGACGATTGTTACATACCATTCGATCGGGGCGCTTGGACAATTGGGATGGTTTTCATGGGAGCGATCCGCGAGTAGGCTATTCTGCGGCATGATTGGCCATGCTTGCTGCTCGCTTGCTCTGGACAAACTGGCAACACCGGGCGCTCCCCTGTTGCGAGTGTCAGGACTCATGAGTTTAGTGGGCCATATTCCAGTTTCACGTCCCCATTACTTCTCTTCCTCCCCATACATAGCTTCCTTCCCCTCGAAGACACTTTCCCCACTTCACTCCCATCCTGCCGTAGCCGCAAGCCGATGGCGCCTCCATCCCAATCCCCTCTCCGGCAGCCACCCCCATCCCCTCTCGCCATGGGTTCAAGGCGAGACCGCGAGGAAACGCATCATGACGAAAGGGACGGTGATTTTGATGTGAGTCGTCTCATCTCTATCTCTATCATCTGTGGCCAGTTATCTATTTTGAGCTAGATCTACTATGTTTACTCATGCGCGTATGATGTGTTAGGCCAACGAGATGATGTATGACTCCGACTATCACATTTTAGCGGATGAAGACAATACTTTGCCATGTAAACATGGATATGTGCCCGCTAAATTTGTAGCGTTCGAAGGACGAAACGCATGTAGGAGGTTTTTACAGTGTGAAGGACATCATGCAATGATGCAAGGCGGAAGTTACGGTGTTGTTAAATGGGTAGATCCAGAGTGGCCCAAATCGATGCAGAAAATGTTGGACAAACTATGGGAAATGACTGTTGAGTTGAAAGAATCCGTATTCAACTCACTTCTTGATAGTGTTGAGATGAAGCTATGGGAACCAGATGACACGACCAAGCTTAACCGAGATCTCAAGAGGGTGCAAGATGAGGTTAGCAAAGTCGAGAAGGAGAGGGACGTGGCGTTGGCCATGAAAGCTAAAGCAGAGCAAGAACTGACTCAAGCAAGGAATAATCTTCACCAGGCCAAAGTCCTGCAGTTCACAACTACGAGTATTGACAAGGGCATGAGGAAAAATGCAGAGAAAAAATTGAAGCTGTCCAAGGAAGATGCTAAAAGGAAGGAGCAGACGGTTCGATCCTTGCTCTCGCAGAAAATGTGCATCGGGCTAAGATTAGGAAGATCAAGGAGATGTGTGATCACTACTTCTATTTAGCTTGAGCTCCATGCCTTTTTAAGTTGTAATAGTTGTACTTGTTGACCTAGCGGTCTGAACTAGTGGTCCCGGAGTCCTAGGAGGAAAAAAATTGGTCGCCCGTTAATCTGTCTTAACCCTGCATTACTTCCTTTTGTCTGATCATGGTGGTATTCTGACATTGGTGGTTTGTTTAAACATAATCTACGTGGATTGTGCCGCATGCAAATGGCACAACCACAATTTATAAAGTGGAAGCATGTACACCCAGTTACTGGAGACCCGGGAGCTTCGCTAGATGCAGGGGATGTAGGAGCAGGGAGGCGGTGAAATAGACGGGCTCAAGATTAGGCCAGAAAGTGGTACTGATTTCCTCCTCATCTAGGCATTATCGGTTGCCATTGTTGTTTATGTTGCCATGTCGGTATGCAACAGATGAAATAAGTTGCTGCTTCGTAGAGTGTAGCAGCTTAAATAATTTAATTCTATGCCACTTACATTCCATCGAATTTGGAGACATCCTACCCCTTAGCAATCGTGGAACCGGTGCTGCGTGTTTTCAGATAGTAGTGGCACAATCACAATATTGGATTCAACTACTGAATCAGGCGTTTCCAAACCCTAAGTCGCGGTACATTTTACTGAGAGAACGTGGGTAGATTGTTTCGCCCAACAAAGTTCCACACAGAGCTCCAGAATTTAACCGAATTACATATATAGGTTCAAGTTCAACAAATTACTATGCATATTCATTGCCAGCAGCCTTCTTCCGCAGCCTGGGTGCCAAGCCTTCACGTCCATTGGCTTCTTCATTTCCTTCCTTCTTCCTCTTCCTCAGTGCCAATTTACTTAGCTTCACGTACTATGCATCGCCGGGACAATCAGCACCAGAATCGTGTCCAGCATCATCTTTCCACTCGTTGTTACCTTCTTTGGGCAGCAAAATGACTGACTCGGTAGTCATGTTTCTAACCTTGCAGCGATTCCTGTCAAAGAAACAGGACAATTGCATAACTGCCCAATATCTACAGAGTAAATAAAACAAAAATTACAATTCAGCACAAACATGCGAACCCCGAGAGACTTTTGCTTACCAGGAGCTAATTGGGTTCGAGTGACCACCCTGTCCAAGAATAGAAGGGCGACTCCCAGTTGTAGCAGCTTCCACATCCAGTACATCACAATTCAGCTCAAACATGCAAGCCAAAGCATACCTTTTCATCAACCCAATTAGCCGACTGTCACACGTTAGAGGAACCATGATGCCACATTCATCCATGAAGCTGAACTTTGCAGTCTGCTTCGGCCATAATTCATCATGATTACGCAGAGCAGCAACCATACCAGATATAGTGCAGATCTACGCAGGCGCTTCTTCCATCGTGATACAATGGTGTCCATACCACTTGCCCTTCACCCTTGCTGATTTAGAGTCGTACCTGAAGAGGACTACCGTAACCAGGTAAGGGTGGTATGCGGAGATCCCACTTGACAAAATACTGTGGACAAAATATGTTTGTCAGTGTTGGGCTAACAAACAATGGTAGGTTTAGTAGCCAGCTAGCAGTTATAATTAGTGCAAATAGCTAAGAGAAGGGTAGCTCACGCGCATGTAGCCAGAACTTCTTCTTCCTTGGTAGTAGGATCTGCCATCCTCCGAGCTGCTCGGCTCGCCGGCGGTGGAGGTGGGCTAGAGCCACTTATTGATTTCGATTTCGGCGATCTAGCACATCTCCGCTAGCGTCACCTTCTCCTTGGCCTGGGCGGTCTTCAACATCTCCTGCTGGGTATAAAAAATTCAAGATTCTTTAGTGCCTCAGTCCAGGAGTCGGCGACCTTCTTGGCCTGGCTGGCCTTGACCTCCATCTGCTTCTAATGCTCCACCAGCTGGCCGTTCTGGGCTTGGCGAGCCTGGTTGGAGTCCTCCAGCTAGGTCACCTCCGCATTCATCCTCTCCACCTCCCGGTCCCTGTCCTCTAGCAGAGCTGCAGGAGGGTACCCAAAGGTCAACAAGAAACATGAATATTCGCGTAACTGGGAGGATACGGCAGAGCAAGCAATCTTACACCCTAGGTCTTGCGAGGTCTTGGCAGCTTCAAAAAATCCTTTCTGCAAAGAAGCCGCAGTGAAAAAGAGCACAAGAAGGACAATAGAGAAAAAGGGCATCAAAAATGGCGGAGAAGATATTTACCTCAAGGGATGCCACCAGTGCCTTGGCCTCGCCAAGCCCCTGCTTCATCACCTCCACCAGGTAACGGGCCTGGCCAAGGGCAATGGGCGCCAACTTGGAGAGCTACACCAAGACAGAGTCCGACAGCGGTGCGACGGGAGCTACCCGCTAGCCGGTAAGCTGGAGGTCATCATCACTACTGGAGGCCACGCATGATGCCTCCGGAGCCGTAGCACCTAAGCCGGGGGCCACCTCCCATCCGCCGGCTGCACAGAAGCTTCTCGCGCCGCCTCCATGGGCTCCTCCACCTGATAGGTGGAAGAACCCGTCTGAAGCGGGCTTGCAGCCGAGAACACCTCGGTGAGCCTGGAGGTGGCAGAGGCCCAGTGTAGGGTCATGGGCGCAGCCAGTGCCACCGTCTCTTCCGCATCTGTTGTAGCCTCAGCCGGCTTGGCAGCAGAGACTGTAACTGATGTAGTGGGTGATGACCCACAAGTATAGGGGGTGTATCGCAGTATTTTCGAGGGAAGTGAAACCCAATTTATTGATTCGACACAAGGGGATCCAAAGAATATTTATAAGCCTCAAGAAATGAGTTGTCAATTCATCTGCACCTGGAAACAATCTTGCTCACAGCAGTTTATCAGTAGCAACCGTTTTTTAGTAGGAATAGTAAAGAAGCAGCAGTAGTAAAGTAAAGACAGCAGTAACAATAGCAGTAAATAGTAGGATTCGAGTGCGGTAGGCAAAAGGATGGATGGACAGGCGTTGCATGGACAAGACAATTCACATAGCAATTAGAATATAGGGCAATTGCAGATAAATAAGATAAAGCACCCAAGTACTAGACAATCCTAGGCATGTGTTTCATATATAGTCATACGTGCTCGCAACGAGAACTTGCATAACATCTTTTGTCCTGCCAGCCCGTTTGCAGCGGGGCCTCTAGGGAACTACTGGCAATTAAGGTGCTCCTTTTAATAGAGCACCGGAGCAAAGCATTAACACTCCGTGAACACATGTGATCCTCACATCAAAGCCATTCCCTTCGGTTATCCTGATTTCTGTCACTCCGGGGCCATTGGTTCCGGACAACAACGAGTGTATACAACTTGCAGGTAAGACCATAAACAATACTATCATAATGAATCAATAACATGTTCGGATCTGAAATCATAGCACTCGGGCCCTAGTGACAAGCATTAAGCATAACAAGTTGCAACAAAGTCATAAAGCACTAATAAAAGATACTAGGCACCATGCCCTAACAATCTGATGCCATTACATGAACGATCTCATCCAATCCCTACCATCCCCATATCCTACAGCGGGGGATTACTCACTCATAGATGGGGGAAACATGGATGGTCGATGGAGAAGCGATGGTGATGATGATCTCCTCCAACTCACCGTCTCGACAGGGTGCCAGAACGGAGTTTCTGGTGCTGTTTCGTGGAATCTGGTGGTGGCGGCGGAGCGGAACTCCTTCTAGAAAAACGTCGATCCTCCTTGATTTTTTAGGTCAGAAGGCAACTTATAGGTGAAGACGGAGACCGAGGGGGAGTCTGGGGCGGCCAGACCACCCCCTGGCACGGCCTGGGGTTGCCCGCGCGGCTAGGTGGTGTGGCATGGGCCCAGCCCCCTCCGTCTCGTATTCTGGCTCCTGGAGTCTTCTGGTGAAATAGGATTTTCGGCATATTTTCCAGGATTTTTCCTGATAGTTGATTTTCTGCACAAAAAGTAGACACCAGGGAAATTCTGCTAAAAACAGCGTTAGTCCGCGTTAGTTGCATCCAAATCACACAAGTTTAGAGGAGAAACAATAGCAAAAGTGTTCGGGAAAGTAGATACGTTTTGGACGTATCAACTCCCCCCAAGCTTAGATTATTGCTTGTCCTCAAGCAATTCAGTTGAAAACTGAGTGCGATAAAAGAACTTTCATGAACACAATTGCTTCATATGATGTATATATTCTCAGCATGTGATCAACTACTTAGACAATTCATAATAAGGAGTATGCAACTAAGTTTACTCAATAGGCATTGCAAGCTATGAAGAGATTCCAACTCAAAAATAATAAGTAGCATGAAGCATAAACATAAGCAACATTACAATGCTCATAACAAGGTATGATAGAGTGGTATTTCGCTTGCCTTTGATTATGAATGCCAAGGCACCTCTGAAGTTCAAGTGAAGACTAGAAGTAAAGATGTCAAAGATACAAGCATCAAAGTCATAACACAAATAATCAAGTAATGAGACAAGCACAAAGAATGACAACTATGCTCTCCAGAAGGTGCTCAAAGAATATGTGGAGACTCAACAAGTAAAAGAAAAGGTTTTGAATAATTTGAAAGGCTTCCAAATGCTGAAAGTATGGTACTCGTTAGCTTTGAGCTCTCATTGCCCCTATCATAAGCATCTTTAATGTGGTTAAGGTGAAAGTGAGGTCCAATCTGAGTTATATGCTTGACATACTATAAACTGAAAATCCCATGTCCCTTGAGTACGAGGGCCGCTCCTCATGCTACTCAACTTTAGTTACCGGCAAGTTCTTGTCATCGTGAATACGTGCGTATCATAGAGAACCGCCAACGGGGTACCCCTTGCCCGATGATACGGAAGAATCCCCATATCAAAATAACAAGGCAAGCAGACAATGAGTATCTCAGCAATCTTCTTATTTACCATGGGAAAATGGTGCTTTTTTCTCTCTTTCCTCTTTTCACAAATCTCTTTTTTTTTCTCAATAGCTATCTCTTTTTTTATAAGAAGAATGCTTCGTAGATATCATTATGGTTACGCTGCAGGTTTCCACCATGTCAGCATGGATTAGACCAGCGGCCTAGGCGTTTCTCTAACACACATACATAACTCCATGGACTTACAAGATCCCCTTTTATTTCACACCGACGACATCCGCAAACAAAAGAGCATGGTATCAACTGGGTATATATTTACAAGTGTTGAAAGCGTTCCCCGTGACAGCACGGTTCTGGTAATCCCCAGCCTATAATTTGCAAGCATATAACTTTCATGGACAGTCACAATGGTTCAGGTTTATTAAGTGCAGAAAATAAAGTGTGCCATCAAGTTCGTGAGAGCTTTACTAACTAACTTTATCATAACAAGCAAACATTTTATTCGGAAGAAAACAAGGCATATTGAATATGCACGGAAGTAGCAAATGATGCTAATAGGTAGGTATGGTGGACACTTTGGAAATATTTGGTTTAGGGAGTTGGAAACTTGAGTAAAACATACTTAGTGTAAGTGAAGGATAGCATTAGTAAGGGAGCGACAAATAAGAGAGCAATAGTTTTCATAATCATGCTTGGAACAAAACAGGAGTAAACATGGCATGAAAGTGATTCAAGATCCTCAAGGCAAAATAATTCATCGAGGCTTAACTGATTATTTCAGTCATGTGCCTGCGTGAGCATGTGCCAAGTCAATTCAAATGAAACATTCAGAGGTGGATACCACGGTGTCATACCAAGTTATGAATAGAGTAATTGAAGCAAACATTCATAAAACATGCTACAAACTATTAGCAAGCTAGAACTAATCATACAAAAGAAAGAACTACTAAGCATCCAAAGATAACATACACCCTACACGAACAGGCTAAGCATGCCCACAATGATGAGTATATGTACAAAAATGAAAACAAATAGAGTTTGTTACCAGCCTCTTACCACGCCTCAAGTTGTCATTAATCCTCATTATTGCTCTTCACTTATGTGGCTTGAATAATAATATGAAACCAATATCCACCGAGGACTACTGAATCCCTGTAGCAAACTCACAAACGAAAGAAGAACGACAAATATTTTTGTTGTTTTCGATTTTTAAAACAAGAACCAAACAGGAAAAACAAACAAAGCAAAATATTTTTGGGTTTTTCGAATAGTTCAAACAAAGCAAAAAGGGAAAAACAAACCAAGGCAAAAAGAAGAAGAAGCAAACCAAAGAGAAACAACAGAAATATTTTTGGTCTTTTTGTGTTTTAGAAAGCAAAACAAAGAAAGAACGAAAACCAAAAAGAGAACGAAACATGAATATACAAAGTACCGATGCAACATGATAGGGAGATGAGTGCGATGTCGGCGTACCTTCCCCCAAGCTTAGGCTTTTGGCCTAAGTGGGTATCAATCCCAAGCCGGCCAGGATGACGTGTCGCCGTAGTATGACGAGGAGGTACCCTCATCCTGGTACGAGCTTGAGTACGTCCCTCCATAGTGTGCGGAGTAATCGTAGGAGGGTACATCCTCCTGGTGCTGCTCGTGGAAACCCAACAAGCAAAACTGCTCGTCCACCTCCTCCTTAGAGCGCGACCACGGTCTCCTGTGAAGACTAAACAAAAAAGACTATGGCAAAGGGATCTCCCTCTCATCCCCATCAGTAAACAACATCCTATATACTAGACTGTCCAAATCAGAAGCAGCAGTGACAAAGTGATGAGTTTTCATAGCAACAAGGTCAAGCCTTTGTGGTGCCAATACAGTATCATTGGGGTCCACTGAAAGTCCTAATGCATTGACCATACGCGAGGCAATGATGCCCCCATAGATAGGCCCCCTAGCAGCTAGGCGGCGAGCAATAAGCAAGCCAAGATTGTACCGAGTGTCATTGTTGAGCGCAGTAGCAAAGAAAGCTAAATGATAGTTGGAGATATTACTTGTGTTCTCCCTACCAAGTATGCTAGTAGCAAGATAATATGCAAAGTATCTAAGAGAAAGGAGTTGGATGTTTCTTATCTTTCCACGTTGCGCCACGTGGTCATCATCATTGGTCACCCCTCTGTAAAGCTCCAGCAAATTAGCAGGTCGCCCTTGAATTTTCTTCACGGTTGATACGTCCAAAAACGTATCTACTTTCCCGAACACTTTTGCTATTGTTTCTCCTCTAAACTTGTGTGATTTGGATGCAACTAATGCAGAGTGACACTGTTTTCAGTAGAATTGACTTGGTGTCTACTTTTTGTGCATAAAATCAACTATCAGGAAAAATCCTGGAAAATATGCCAAAAATCCTATTTCACCTGAAGACTCCAGGAGCCAGAATACGAGACGTAGAAGAGACCTGGGGTGGCCACACCACCTGGTGGCGCGGGCCAGGCCAGGCCGCGCCAGGGGGTGGTGTGGCCCCCCAGGCACCCCCTCGACCTCTCGCTTCGCCTATAAGGAGCCTTCTGACCTAAAAACTTCGGGGGGTTCGACGTTTTTCCAGAAGGAGTTCCGCTCCACCGCCACCACCAGATTCCACGAAACAGCACCAAAAACTCCGTTCTGGCACCCTGCCAGGACGGGGAATTGGAGGAGATCATCGCCATCGTCATCACCATCGCTTCTCCATCGACCATCCATGCTTCCCCCATCTATGAGTGAGTAATCCCCCGCTGTAGGCTATGGGAATGGTAGGGATTGGATGAGATCATTCATGTAATGGCATCAGATTGTTAGGGCATGGTGCCTAGTATCTTTTATTAGTGCTTTATGACTTTGTTGCGACTTGTTGTGCTTAATGCTTGTCACTAGGGCCGGAGTGCCATGATTTCAGATCTGAACTTATTATATTGATTCATTATGATAGTATTGTTTCTGGTCTTATCTACAAGTTGTATACACACGTTGTTGTCCAGAACCTATGGCCCCGAAGTGACAGAAATCGGGATAACCGGAAGGGAAAGTCTTTGATGTGAGGATCACATGTGTTCATGGAGTGTTAATGCTTTGCTCCGATGCTCTATTAAAAGGAGCACCTTAATTGCCAATAGTTCCCTAGAGGCCTCGCTGCAAATGGGCTGGCAGGACAAAAGATGTTGTGCAAGTTCTCATTGCGAGCACGTATGGCTATATATGGAACACATGCCTAGGATTGTCTAGTACTTGGGTGCTTTATCTTATTTATCTGCAATTTCCCTATGTTCTGATTGCTATGTGAGTTGTCTTGTCCATGCAACGCCTGTCCATCCATCCCTATGCCTACCGCACTCGAATCCCATTGTTTACTGCTTTTGTTACTACTGTCTTTGCTTTGCTACTGCTATTACTTTGCTATTCCTACTACAAAACTGTTGCTACTAATAAACTGCTGTGAGCAAGATTGTTTCCAGGTGCAGCTGAATTGACAACTCAGTTGTTAAGGCTTATAAATATTCTTTGGCTCCCCTTGTGTCGAATCAATAAATTGGGTTTCACTTCCCTCGAAAATACTGCGATACACCCCCTATACTTGTGGGTCATCAAGACTATTTTCTGGCGCCGTTGCCGGGGATCATAGCTTTATTTATCAAGTTCACTTGGATTCTCTTTTGTTCGCTGCTATCCATCCATCATGGGTAAGTCTCGTGATGGCAAGGTTCCTATTTTACCATCCACTACAAGAAGAGGTACGGTTCTAAACACCTTTGCTGCTCTTGATTCACCATTTGTTATAAGTAAGCTCGTTACACCACCACATACACATGCTACACACACTGCTACTACTGCTGAATCTCAAAATTCTGATGCTTATGATGCTGCTTCAACTGTGCTTGATAAGAGTGATTCATTAGGTCCTTTCCTAGATGCTACGATTGCTAGAACTATAGCTGGGAATACCGAAACTCCTAATGAAGACACTACCACACCTGTTAGCTCACCTGAGTCTAGTGAGAATTATGATATTGAAGAAGATTATGTTGAGATGACCGATGAGTTTATTAAAGAATGTAAGAACACCCATGATAGGAGTGCTGCTAAGAGTATCCTTGAGAGGCGTACTATTAGACCCAAATTATCTCCTGCTGCTAAGTTTGCTGCTTCTCCCATAAACATTATAGATGAAGATTATGATTTCTCTCTCGATCTATCTTACATAGCTATTGTCGAGAAAGAACCTTTTTGTGGGACTGAGAATGAAAGTGCGGTAGCACATATGAATGAACTCTCTACCATGAGTGGCTTGTTTTCTGATGATATTAAGATGTGTACTTACTTTGTTGCTAAAATTTTCCCTTTTTCACTGAAAGGAGAAGCTAAAACTTGGTTTAGTAATTTACCTCCTGGATCTATTGATAGCCCTGAGTGCTTGATTAGTATTTTCCTGCAAAAATATTTTCCTCCTAGTGCTAGACATGCTATTTTGCAGGAACTTTTTGATTTCAAACGGGGAGAAAAAGAGGTATTGCCTAAATCTTGGGCAAGATTTTGTGCTTTGATTCATGCACAAGCTGGAAGTCCATTGCCTAAGAATGAGCTTCTTGATATATTTTATAATGGACTAACCGAAGAATCTAGGACATACCTAGATAGTTGTGCTGATTGTGTTTTCAGGAATAGGACTCCTAAGGAAGCTGAGGAATTAATGGCTAAAATAAGCAAGAATTATGAAGATTGCACTCCTCCTAAATTAGTTACACCTGAAGTAATTGTACCTGAACCATATATTCCTGTGCCTATTCCAACATCAAAGAAGGGGGGAGTTATTGAATTAAATGATGAAGTGATGAACGAAGCTAAGAAATGTCTTAAGGAGAAGGGAATTAAAGCTACAGATGTCAAGAATTTACCTCCTATAGAAGAATTATGTAAGCCTATTCCCTACTCATCCACTATTGAGGTACACTCTCTCCAACACTTTGATGAAGGTGATATCCCTTACTTGAAACCTCCTGATCAATGCTTAGAAGAATTTGATATATTTATTGTTAAGCAAGATAACTTTAATAAAAGGGTGCAAAATCATCTAATGGAAAACACTAGACCTATTGTTGAGTTGAAAGATATTGTGGAAAGAACCTCTAATGATGTTAAAATGATTGTTAAACACTTTCAAATGGTTCAAACTCAAATAGATCAACTCGTTAAAGTGCAAAACGACTTGCTAGTTAATGCTGCGAAAGAAAAACATGCTTATGAAATTAGAACTCGAAGTGGAGCTGCTACCTAGGATCCTCTATACCCTGAGGGGCATCCCAAAAGAATTGAGTAGGATTCTCAACAAACTGAAAATAGTGGTTCTACTCGTAATAAAAGGAAGAAGAAACATAAAAATGTTGTAGAACCCTCTGAACCTGCTATAGATCCTAATAGTATATCTATCTCTGATGCTAAAACTGAAAGTGGTAATGAAGAAAATGAAGTTCCTAATGAAGAAAAAGTTGAAGAAGAACCTGAAAACCACACTAAGAATACTAAATACACTAAAGAAGATTTTATTGCTAAGAAACATGGTAGTGAAAGAGAACCTTGGGTCCAAAAACCTATGCCTTTCCCTGATAAGAAACACAAGTCAAAGGAAGATGAACACTATAATAAGTTTTGTGAGTGGATGAAGCCTTTATTCTTGCAAATTCCTTTGATTGATGCTATTAAATTGCCTCCTTACTCGAAGTATATGAAGGACATTGTCTCGAATAAAAGGAAGATCCCTAATGAAGAAATCTCTACTTTGCTTGCTGATTATTCTTTCAACGGTAAGGTTCCTAAGAAACTTGGAGACCCAGGGATTCCAACTATCCCTTGCTCTATTAAGAACAGTTATGTTAGAATTACTTTGTGTGATTTGGGAGCTGGAGTTAGTGTTATGCCTTTCTCTCTCTATAAGAGGCTTTAGCTTGAAAAATTGATACCAACTGATATATCTTTGCAAATGGCTGATAAATCTACAACCATTCCTGTGGGTATATGTGAGGATGTACCTGTTCAGGTGGCTCACAATTTCTTGATATTAACTGATTTTGTTGTGCTTGAAATGCCTGAAGATGATAATATGTCTATTATTCTTGGGAGACCTTTTCGTAATACTGCAGGAGCTGTTATTAATTGTAATCAAGGAAAGGTGACCTTCAATGTTAATGACAAGGAACATACTGTCTATTTCCCCAAGAAGATTGAAAGGACTTATGGTTTGAATTCAATTGAACATGTTGAAGGCATTCAAGTTGGAGAAATATATTGTCCCATACCAAGAGAAAATTTTGAAACTATTATGATTGGGACCATTGCTATCATGGTTAAGGTAACATAATCATTAGTGGAGTACAAAGTTTTGTCTCATATGCAATTTTTTTGGTAGCAAGACTTGATCAACCTTGCTAACAAAAGGATTCCATTGAACAAAACAATGTTTTCATTATGATTATCTCCGTTTATTTCTATCCTTTGCATTTTAGTTTTTGCTTTCGTTTAGTTTTATTTTTGTTGTTAGTTGCTTGCATGCTAGAACTTCTGTAGTCCTAGCCTTGTTTTGTCCTAGCATCATGTTTCCAAAAAAAAATCTGTCTGTCAGAAAATCATTCTTCTATTTCTGAAAAATGCCCAAAAATAAAGTGTCTCGAAAAATTCCAGAAAATTCATATTAAATTTTTACGTGAAAAAGGGGCAGAGGAGTACCTGGTAGGTACCAGGGGGGCCCACCAGGAAGGCACACCATGTGGTGGCGCGGCCAGCCCTGGGTGGCGCCATGCCCTGGTGTGGGCCACCCCTGGCCCTCCACTAACTCTCTCCCCTGCCACTTTCTTCTCTCTCCCGAATAAGCTCCAGTTCATAGCTCAAAATCGCGTTCTTTCTGTGCTTGCTCTCGATTTCTTCGATCTCCTTGCTCAGCCCATCTTTCTTGCTGAAATTTGGAGCATTTGCTCCCTGGTATGTGACTCCTCCCCTTGTCCAAGTAGATTTGTGTTTAGTGGATTCTATGTTGAGTATTTTGCTGCTGTAGGTGACTGGTTATGAGGGCTTGTAAGCTTGTTTGATGCTTAGAGATTTAGTTTTGATGCATGTTTAGGCCTCTTGCAAGTCCCTATGAGTAGAATCATTCATTATATTTACTTTGCAATCACTTGTTTAATAGGTGTTTAAATTTCAGAATACCAAGCATGAACAACCATACTTTTGGAGAGATATTTGAGAGTGATGCACCTAGGAGGTCGAGGCCCTCAAGAACAGCCTCTCAAGCTAGGCCATCATACAATGAAGACCTCATTGCAACCCATATTGGCAGTGAAAGGGATGATGGAGATGCTCACCCATCCACTTTTCCTTGTTTTACTTTCTTGCAAGCTGCAGATATTCTTGATGATTTCTTTCTACTGATTGAGTGGGTTGGTTTGACCTCTTTTATGCAAGATGAGAGTGCACAATACGCTATGCTCACCAAAACTTTTGTTGGGAGCTTCTCATTTACTAACACACCCTATCAATCTACTGTCTCTTTTAAAATCTATGATATGCCCTTCACCATGCCTTTGGAGAGATTTTGCAGTATTGTAGGTGTGCGTATGACAGGGACTGTGAAGAAAATTCAAGGGCGACCCGTTGATTTGTTGGAGCTATACTGAGGGGTGACCAATGATGATGACCATGTGGCGCAGCGCGGAAAGATAAGAAATATCCAACTCCCTGCTCTTAGATACTTTGCATATTATCTTGCTACTAGTGTGTTGGGTAGGGAGAACACTAGTAACATCTCCAACTATCACTTAGCTTTCCTTGCTGCTGCGCTTAACAATGATATTCGATACAATCTTGGCTCGCTTATTGCTCGCCGCCTAGCTGCTAGGGGGCCTATCTATGGGGGCATCATTGCATCACGCATAGTCAATGCATTAGGTCTTTCAGTAGATCCTAATGATGTTATGCTAGCACCACAGAGGCTTGACCTTGTTGCCATGAAAACTCATCACTTTGTCACTGCTACCTCTGACTTGAACAATCTAGTATATAGGATGCTTTTCACTGATGGGGATGAGAGGGAGATCCTTTTGCCACAGCCTGCTTTGTTTAGTGTTCACAGGAGACCATGGTCGCGCTCCAAGGAGGAGGTGGACGAGCAGCTTCGCTTGCTGGGTTTCCACGAGCAGCACCAGGAGGATGTGCCCTCCTATGATTACTCCGCGCATTACGGAGGGACGTACTCGAGCTCGCACCAGGACGAGGGTACCTCCTCGTCGTACCACGGTGATACTTCATCCTGGCCAGCTTGGGATTGATACCCACTTAGGCCAAAAGCCTAAGCTTGGGGAGAGGTATGCCGACACCGCACTCATCTCCATATCATGTTGCGTTGGTACTTTGTATATTCATGTTTTCGTTCTCTTTTTAGTTTTCGTTCTTCCTTGGTTTTGCTTTCTAAAAACACAAAAAGACCAAAATATTTGCTGTTGTTTCTCTTTGGTTTGCTTTTTCTTTTTGCCTTTGTTTGCTTTTCCCTTTTTTTTTGCTTTGTTTGAACTATTCGAAAAACCCAAAAATATTTTGCTTTGCTTGTTTTCTCTTTTGGTTCTTGTTTAAAAATCGAAAACACCAAAAATATTTGTCATTCTTCTTTGGTTTTTGTGAGTTTGCTACAAGGTTTGGCAGTCTTCAGTGGATTATTGGATTTCATATTATTATTCAAGCCACACAAGTGAAGAGCATTAATGAGGATTAACGACAACTTGAGGCGTGGCAAGAGGCTGGTAACGAAGTCTATTTGTTTTCATTTTTGTACATATACTCATCACGGTGGGCATGCTTAGTCCATTCATGTAGAGTGTATGTTTTCTTTGGATGCTTAGTAGTTCTTGCTTTCTTATGATTAGCTCCAGCTCGCTAATAGTTGGTAGCATGTCTTATGAATGTTTTCTTGCATTGCTCTATTCATAAATTGGTATGACACCGTGGTATCCTCCTCTGAATGTTTCATTTGATTGACTTGGCACATGCTCACGCATGCACATGACTGTAATAATCAGCTAAGCCTCGATGAATTATTTTGCCTTGAGGATCTTGAATCACTTTCATGCCATGAGTAGTCATGTTTTGTTGCAAGCATGATAATGACAGCTATTGCTCTCTCGTTTGTCGCTCCCTTGCTATTGCTAGCCTTCACTTCCATTGAGTGTTTTACTCAAGTTTCCAACTCCCTAAACCAAATATTTCCAAAGTGTCCACCATACCTACCCATTATCATCATTTGCTACTTCCGTGCATATTCAATATGCCTTGTTTTCTTCCGAATAAAATGTTTGCTTGTTATGAGAAAGTTAGTTAGTAAAGCTCTCACGAACTTGATGGCGCACTTTATTTTCTTGCACTTAATAAAGCTTAACCATTGCGTCCTTCTTTGTTGTGCATATGCTTGCGCTTTATGAGTTAAAGTTAGCAGAACCATGTATCATGGGGACCGCTTTCAACGCTTCATAGGTATTTTGTACCGAGTTGATATCATGTTCTTTTGCTTATGGATCCCGGCGGTGTGAAATAAAAGTGGAACTTGTAAGATCATGGAGTTTATATGTATGTTAGAGAAACGCCTGGGCCGCTAGCCTAAGCCATGCCTAATCATGGTGGAAACTTGCAGCATAACCATAATGAGCATTCTATGAAGCATCCTCAATAAAAATCTATGCACATAGTAAATAAAAAGATCGCTGAGATGCTCATTGTCTGCTTGCCTTGTATTTTGATTATGGGATAGCTCCCGTGTCATGTGCAAGGGGTACCCCGTTGGCGGTTCTCTATGATACGTATGTACTTACAATGACAAGAGCTTACTTGTGACTGAAGTTGAGTAGCATGAGGATCGGTCTTCATAAGTAAGGGGCATGAGACTTCGATTTATAACTTGTCAAGCATATCCTCTTAGTTGTGTCACTTTCACCTTAACCACATTAAAGATGCTTATGATAGGGCAATGAGAGCTCAAAGCTAATGAGTACCATACTTTCAGCATTTGGAAGCCTTCCAAATTATTCAAAACCTTTTCTTCTACTTGTTGAGTCTCCACATATTCTTTGAGCACCTTCTTGAGAGCATAGTTGTCATTCTATGTGTTTGTCCCATTACTTGATTATTTGTGTTATGACTTTGATGCTTGTATCCTTGATATCTTTACTTCTAGTCATCACTTGAACTTCAGAGGTGCCTTGGTATTCATAATCAAAGGCAAGCGAGATACCACTCTATCATACCTTTCTATGAGCATTGTAATGTTGCTTATGTTTGTGCCTCATGCTACTTATTATTCTTGAGTTGGAATCTCTTCATAGCTTGCAATGACTATTAATTAGACTTCGTTGCATACTCTTTATTATGAATTGTCTAGGTAGTTGATCACATTGCTAAGAATATTTACATCATATGAAGCAAATGTGTTCGTGAAAGTTCTTTTATCGCACTCAGTTTCAACTGAATTGCTTGAGGACAATCAATAAGCTAAGCTTGGGGGGAGTTGATACGTCCAAAACGTATCTACTTTCCCGAACACTTTTGCTATTGTTTCTCCTCTAAACTTGTGTGATTTGGATGCAACTAATGCGGACTGACTCTGTTTTCAGCAGAATTGCCTTTGTGTCTACTTTTTGTGCAGAAAATCAACTATCAGGAAAAATCCCGGAAAATATGCCAAAAATCCTATTTCACCCGAAGACTCCAGGAGCCAGAATACGAGACGGAGAAGAGACCTAGGGTGGCCACACCACCTGATGGCACGGGCCAGGCCAGGCCGCGCCAGGGGGTGGTGTGGGCCCCCCAGGCACCCCCCTCGGCCTCTCTCTTCGCCTATAAGGAGCCTTCTGACCTTAAAACTTCAGGGGATTCGACATTTTTCCAGAAGGAGTTCCGCTCCGCCGCCACCACCAGATTCCACAAAACAGCACCAGAAACTCCGTTCTGGCACCCTGCCAGGACGGGGAATTGGAGGAGATCATCGCCATCGTCATCACCATTGCTTCTCCATCGACCATCCATGTTTCCCCCATCTATGAGTGAGTAATCCCCCGTTGTAGGCTATGGGGATGGTAGGGATTGGATGAGATCGTTCATGTAATGGCATCAGATTGTTAGGGCATGGTCCCTAGTATCTTTTATTAGTGCTTTATGACTTTGTTGCGACTTGTTGTGCTTAATGCTTGTCACTAGGGCCCGAGTGCCATGATTTCAGATCTGAACTTATTGTTGATTCATTATGATAGTATTGCTTCTGGTCTTATCTACAAGTTGTATACACACGTTGTTGTCCAGAACCTATGGCCCCGAAGTGATAGAAATCGGGATAACCGGAAGGGAAAGTCTTTGATGTGAGGATCACATGTGTTCACGGAGTGTTAATGCTTTGCTTCGGTGCTCTATTAAAAGGAGCACCTTAATTGCCAGTAGTTCCCTAGAGGCCTCGCTGCAAACGGGCTGGCAGGACAAAAGATGTTGTGCAAGTTCTCATTGCGAGCACGTATGACTATATATGGAACACATGCCTAGGATTGTCTAGTACTTGGGTGCTTTATCTTATTTATCTGCAATTGCCCTATGTTCTGATTGCTATGTGAATTATCTTGTCCATGCAACGCCCGTCCATCCATCCCTATGCCTACCGCACTCGAATTCCATTGTTTACTGCTTTTGTTACTACTGTCTTTGCTTTGCTACTTCTGTTACTTTGTTATTCCTACTACAAAACTGTTGCTACTGATAAACTGCTGTGAGCAAGATTGTTTCCAGGTGCAGCTGAATTCACAACTCAGTTGTTAAGGCTTATAAATATTCTTTGGCTCCCCTTGTGTCGAATCAATAAATTGGGTTTCACTTCCCTCGAAAATACTGCGATACACCCCCTATACTTGTGGGTCATCAACGGTCCCTGTCATGCTTACACCTACAATACTGCAAAATCTTTCTAGTGGCATGGTAAAGGGCAGATTATAAATTTTGAAAGAGACAGTTGACTGATAGGGTGTGTTAGTAAAGGTGAAGCTCTCAACAAAGGTTTTGGTGAGCATAGCGTATTGCTCACTCTTATCTTGCATATATGATGTCAAACCAACCCTCTCAATCTGTAGTAAGAAATCATCAAGAATCCCTGCAGCTTGTAAGAAAGTAAAACAAGGAAAAGTAGATGGGTGAGAATCCCCATCATCTATTTAACAAGTGATTGCAAAGTGAATAAAATGAAGGATTCTACTCATAGGGACTTGTAAGAGGCCTAAACATGCATCAAAACTATATCTCTAAGCATCAAACAAGATTACAAGCTCTCATAACCTGTCACCTACAGCAGCAAAATACTCAAGATATAATCCACTAAACACAAATCTACTTGGACAAGGGGAGGAGTCACATACCAGAGAACAAGTGCTCCAAATTTCAGCAACAAAGATGGGCTGATCAAGGAGATCGAAAAAATCGAGAGCAAGCACAGCAAGAACGCGATTTTGAGCAATGAACTGGAGCTTACTCGGGAGAGAGAAGAAAGTGGCAGGTGAGAGAGTTACTGGAGGGCCAGGGGTGGCCCACACCATGGCATGGCGCTACCCGGGGCAGGCCGCGCCACCAGGTGGTGTGCTTGCCTGGTGGGTCCCCCTGGTACCTCCCAGGCACTCCTCTACCCATTTTTCATGTAAAAATTTAATATGAATTTTCTGGAATTTTTTGAGACACTTTATTTTTGGGCATTTTTCAGGTATAGAAGAATGATTTTCTGACAGACAGATTTTTTTGGAAATGAAGCAATGACAAAACAAGGCTAGAACTACAAGAGTTCTAAGACACTCTAACAAGCAAGCAACTAACAACAAAAAGAAAACTAAACGAAAGCAAAAAACTAAAATGGATAGAATAGAAGCACATGGAAATAATCATAGTGAAAACATTGTTTTGTTCAATGAAATCCTTTTGTTAACAAGGTTGATCAGGTCTTGTTACCAAAACAATTCCATATGAGACAAAACTTTGTATTCCACTAATGATTATGTTACCTCAACCTTGATAGCAATGGTCCCAATCATAATAGTTTCAAATTTTTCTCTTGGTATGGGACCATATATTTCTCCAACTTGAATGCCCTCAACATGTTCAATTGAATTCAATCCATCAGTCCTTTCAATCTTCTTGGGGAAATAGACAGTATGTTCCTTGTCATTAACATTGAAAGTCACCTTTCCTTGATTATAATTAATAACAGCTCCTACAGTATTAAGAAAAGGTCTCCCAAGAATAATAGACATATTATCATCTTCAGGCATTTCAAGCACAACAAAATCAGTTAAAATCAAGCAATTATGAGCCACTTGAATAGGTACATCCTCACATATACCAACAGGAATAGTGGTAGATTTATCAGCCATTTGCAAAGATATATCAGTTGGTATTAATTTTTCTAGTTGAAGCCTCTTATAGAGAGAGAAAGGCATAACACTAACTCCAGCTCCCAAATCACACAATGCAGTTCTAACATAACTATTCTTAATATAGCAAGGGATAGTTGGAATCCCTGGGTCTCCATGTTTCTTTGGAACCTTACCATTAAAGGAATAATTAGCAAGCAAAGTAGAAATTTCTTCATTAGGGATCTTCCTTTTATTCGAGACAATATCCTTCATATACTTTGAGTAAGGAGGCAATTTAATAGCATCAGTCAAAGGAATTTGCAGGAATAAAGGTTTCATCCACTCACAAAACTTATTATAGTGTTCATTTCCTTTGACTTGTGTTTCTTATCAGGGAAAGGCATAGGTTTTTGGACCCAAGGTTCTCTTTCACTACCATGTTTCTTAGCAATAAAATCTTCTTTAGTGTATTTAGTATTCTTAGTGTGGTTTTCAGGTTCTTCTTCAACTTTTTATTCATTAGGAACTTCATTTTCTTCATTACCACTTTCAGTTTTAGCATCAGAAATAGATATACTATTAGGCTCTATCACAGGTTCAGAGGGTTCTACAATAGTTTTATGTTTCTTTTTCCTTTTCTTACGAGTAGAGCCACTATTTTCATCTTGTTGAGAATCCTACTCAATTCTTTTGGGATGCCCCTCACGATATACAGGATCCTGGGTAGCCGCTCCACTTCTAGTTCTAATTTCATAAGCATGTTTTTCTTTAGCAGCATTAAATAGCAAGTCTGTATGTACTTTAACGAGTTGATCTATTTGAGTTTGAACCATTTGAAAGTGTTTAACAATCATTTTAACATCATTAGAGGTTCTTTCCACAATATCTTTCAACTCAACAATAGCTCTAGTATTTTCCATTAGATGATTTTGCACCCTTTTATTAAAATTATCTTGCTTAACAATAAAGATATCGAATTCTTCTAAGCATTGATCAGGAGGTTTAGAGTAAGGGATATCACCTTCATCAAAGTATTGGAGAGAGTGTACCTCGATAGTGGATGAGTAGGGAACAGGCTTACATAATTCTTCTATAGGAGGTAAATTCTTAACATCTACAGCTTTAATTCCCTTCTCCTTAAGACAGTTCTTAGCTTCCTTCATCACTTCATCATATAATTCAATAAGTCCCCTCTTCTTTGATGTTGGAATAGGCACTGGTATAGCAGGTTCAGGTACAATTACTTCAGGTATAGCTTCTTCAGGAGGATTCCAATCTTCATAGTTCTTACTTATTTTAGCCATTAATTCCTTAGCTTCCTTAGGAGTCCTATTCTTGAAAACACAATCAGCACAACTATCTAGGTATGTCCTAGATTTCTCGGTTAGTCCATTATAAAATATATCAAGAAGCTCATTCTTAGGTAATGGACTTCCAGTCTGTGCATGAATCAAAGCACAAAATCTTGCCCAAGATTCGGGCAATATCTCTTTTTCTCCCTGTTTAAAATCAAAAAGTTCCTGCAAAATAGCATGTCTAGCACTAGGAGGAAAATATTTCTGCAGGAAAGTACTAATCAAGCAATCAGGGCTATCAATAGATCTAGGAGGTAAATTACTAAACCAAGTTTTAGCTTCTCCTTTGAGTGAAAAGGGGAAAATCTTAGCAACAAAGTAAGTACGCATCTTAATATCATCAGAAAACAAGCCACTCATGGTAGAAAGTTAATTTATATGTGCTACCGCACTTTCATTCTTAGTCCCACAAAAAGGTTCTTTCTCAACAATAGCTATGTAAGATAGATCGAGAGAGAAATCATAATCTTCATCTATAATGTTTATGGGAGAAGCAGCAAGCTTAGCAATAGAAGACAATTTGGGTCTAATAGTACGCCTCTCAAGGATACTCTTAGCAGTGCTCCTATCATGGGTGTTTTTACATTCTTTAATAAATTCATCGATCATCTCAACATAACCATCTTCAATATCATAACTTTCATAGACTCTGGTGAACTAACAGGTGTAGTAGTAGTGTCTTCATTAGGAGTTTTAGTATTTCCAGCTATAGTTCTAACAATCATAGCGTCTAGGAAAGGACCTACTGAACCACTCTTATCAAGCACAGTAGAAGCAGCATCATAAGCATCAGAAGTTTCAGATTCAGCAGTAGTAGCAGTGTGTGTAGCATGTGTATGTGGTGGTGTAACGAGCTTACTCATAACAGATAGTGAATCAAGAGCAACAGAGGTGTTCAGAACCGTACCTCTTCTTGTAGTGGATGGTAAAATAGGAACCTTGTCATCACGAGACTTACCCATGATGGATGGATAGCAGCAAACAATAGAGAATCCAAGTGAACTTGATAAATAAAGCTATGCTCCCCGGCAATGGCGCCAGAAAATAGCCTTGATGATCCACAAGTATAGGGGGTGTATCGCAGTATTTTCGAGGGAAGTGAAACCCAATTTATTGATTCGACACAAGGGGAGCCAAAGAATATTTATAAGCCTTAACAACTGAGTTGTGAATTCAGCTGCACCTGGAAACAATCTTGCTCACAATAGTTTATCTGTAGCAACAGTTTTGTAGTAGGAATAGTAAAGAAGCAGCAGTAGTAAAGTAAAGATAGCAGTAAAAATAGCAGTAAACAGTAGGATTCGAGTGCGGTAGGCATAGGGATGGATGGACGGGCGTTGCATGGACAAGACAATCCACATAGCAATCAGAACATAGGAAAATTGCAGATAAATAAGATAAAGCATCCAAGTACTAGATAATCCTAGGCATGTGTGCCATATATAGTCATACGTGCTCGCAATGAGAACTTGCAGAACATCTTTTGTCCTGCCAGCCCGTTTGCAGCGAGGCCTCAAGGGAACTACTGGCAATTAAGGTGCTCCTTTTAATAGAGCACCGGAGCAAAGCATTAACACTATCCTCACATCAAAGCCATTCCCTCCGACTATCCCGATTTCTATCACTTCGGGGCCATTGGTTTCGGACAACAATGTGTGTATACAACTTGCAGGTAAGACCATAAACAATACTATCATAATGAATCAATAACATGTTCAGATCTGAAATCATGGCACTCGGGCCTTAGTGACAAGCATTAAGCATAACAAGTTGCAACAAAGTCATAAAGCACTAATAAAAGATACTAGGCACCATGCCCTAACAATCTGATGCCATTACATGAACGATCTCATCCAATCCCTACCATCCCCATAGCCTACAGCGGGGTATTACTCACTCATAGATGGGGGAAACATGGATGGTCGATGGAGAAGCGATGGTGATGATGATGTCGATGATCTCCTCCAATTCCCCATCCCGACAGGGTGCCAGAACGGAGTTTCTGGTGCTGTTTCATGGAATCTGGTGATGGCGGCGGAGCGGAACTCCGTCTAGAAAAACGTCGAACCCCCCTGAGTTTTTAGGTCAGAAGGCAACTTATAGGCGAAGAGGGAGACCGAGGGGGAGTCTGGGGCGGCTAGACCACCCCCTGGCGCGGCCTGGGCTTGCCCGCGCGGCCAGGTGGTGTGGCCTAGGCCTAGCCCCCCTCCGTCTCATATTCTGGCTCCTGGAGTCCTCTAGCGAAATATGATTTTCGGCATATTTTCCGGGATTTTTCCTGATAGTTGATTTTCTACACAAAAAGTAGACACCGGGGCAATTCTGCTGAAAACAATGTCAGTCCGCGTTAGTTGCATCCAAATCACACAAGTTTAGAGGAGAAACAATAGCAAAAGTGTTCGAGAAAGTAGATACGTTTTGGACGTATCAGTGGGCCCCTCAGATCCAACCGGGTGAGGGTCAGACGCGGTGGCGATGGTGGCAGAACCGGCCAAGGACATTACCTCACTACACGTAAGACGAGAGGAGGATGATGAGTAAAGGGCAAGCCAACAGCAACGAAAAGAAAAGGGAGCAAGGGCATGTACCCGGTGACGCTTTGCATGGTAGTCACGGCCCTCGGCCGGCGAGCCCTCTTCAAGCCCCCTCCAGCTGGGGCGGTGCTGGTCAAGGCAGCCTATTTCCCCCTGGCCTGGGAGGTGGCGACCTTAGTTGGGTCCGCATCCACATCGTGTGTGGCTGCTCCAGGGTGTAGGCAAAGTGTCAAGTATAAGGCTAAAGAAGAGAACAACAAGTAAAGATAATAAATGCATCCTCACCGGGTGGGAACTCGCAACCCTCATCGGCCCAGCTAGGGATGCGCTCCGGCTCCTGCGGAGGGAACTTCTGTGGCTTGAAGTCAGCCAACAAGGAGGGGAGGTTGTCGTCCCCCATGCCATCCTCCGCTATCTATGCTATAAAGAGCTACTCAACAGGGGAAAATAAGAAACAAGAAAAGATCCCTGGGGAAAATTTCACCTGGAGAAGAAGAAAATAGGCTAACCTTTGGCGGAAGCCGGCCATGGTGGTACGGCCAGCAGGAGAAGGTCTAGTCCTCCGCCAGCGTCTCCTTCAAAATGGTGGAGATCCATTCTCGAAGGGCCCCCAACGGCACCTCCACCCGGGACACCCGTGTGGGATCTAGGACGCCAGAAAGGTGGCACATCTTGTGCGACCGCTGCTACAGCGGAAGCACACGGCTCATCATCCAGGACAGCGGGATGTCTCGGGCACTGAGCCGCTCCTTCTCCACCATCACCGCCATGTGGGCGGCCATACGATTGATGTCCGCCTGGGCGCCCAAGTTCTGGATGGTCCAGGCCTTCTGGGTTGAGGGGACGTTGGCGAACACCAGCACTTTGATGTAGTCAACCTCAGTGTGGTTGCACACGTAGAAATACGAGCGTTGCCATAGCTTGACGGTGTCGGGGATCTCCATCTGCGGCATCGCTGACGATGGTCGCGTGTAGATGGCACAACAGCTGGTCTCCGTCAGGGGGCCGCCCTTCCCCACCACCTGGACCTTGAAGTTGAAAAACATCAAGAAGTTTGTCACGTCCGGGAAAACCCCCGGGAAGGCCTCGCAGTAGGCCTCATGGTGCGACAGCTGCACGATTGCGTTGGCTCCCAGGTAGTGGAGTTGGAGGTAGAAGGTCGCAAGGAGCTCGAGGATGAACCTGCTCAGAGGCAGGCCGAACCCCCCAATAAGATTGCCCGATAATAGATTGATTCATCCAAAGCTCGCAAAGTGGGCGAGGGAGGCGACGGCTTCCCCGGGCCGGGGGTTAGGCACCCGCTCCCCCTCCGGCGCAAGGCGATGCCTCACCAAGTGCTCTGACGGGATGAATCTCCCCCACCGGTACTTCGGGACAAGCTCGCTGGTTTCGTACGAGCCGCACCAGCCGCCGGCCTGCTCAGGTAGCATCTTGGCAGGAGCGGAGGCCGTGTTGGAGAAGCGGTGTCCCGTCGTCGCGGCAGAGGACAGGCGTCGCCAGCGACCAAGAATCGGAGGCGCCGAGAAGGAGAGAGGATGTAGAGCACAGAGGGCAGAAGCAACGGGCGTAGGAAGACGATGAAGTTGGGAAAGAACTCTCCCTTGCGCCCTTATTTATCGAGAAAGAGTAACCGCACTCCCTGCGCTCCCCTCTGCCACGTGGCAAGGAACCACTCCACTCCCCCCACGACGCTTCAGTTCTGGATCGCGTGCGCTGGAATAATTCCTGTAGAATATCCTGCAGGCATTACTACGAAGGCCAAGCGCGCGCACGATCCCCAAGAAACCGCTATGATGAAGGCATGCGCGCAATTACTAAAACTGTCGTGGTAGGCCAAGAAGTCAAACTGATGAGACGCGTGCCAGAAGTGGTAGGCGTGGCCAACGCCATTACTGACGTAATCGACAAAGCGATTCATCTCCCCGCCAGTTGCGGCAGCCAACAGATTCAATCGCCACTCACACCCTGTAGGTGGGCCATCGGTCCATAGCCGGTAAACTCCTGCCAGGAAGTAACAAAGTATCTCAAGCCAGAAAATGACAAGCACTGCTGGACAAGAAGAACGAGACAAGCTCACGACCAGTTCTTCAACAGCAATCATTTCAACTCATGAGAACGAAAGCGCTTCTCCACAAGGCAAAGTCCCAACATGCTCGGGGACTAGTGTCGAGGGGATGACCTCTAGGTAGGCCAAGCAAGGACCATCTTACCGGCTCCAGGGAGGCCTGGCCGGATGGCCGCAAGACAAAGAGCCACACCTAGGTGGAACGCTCCACCCGGTCCACCTCGAGATTGCCCGGTTGGCCCGTCTAGCCGGGTGACCAGGAGAGCCCGCTGGGTGGCTACCTCTACCTGGCCGCCTCGGATCCGTTGGCTAAAGGTACACAGAAGGATGATGCTCCTTGCTGAGCGCACCCTTGACCGGACAGGCTGGCACGCCGCCCTGCCAGCACTACAAGACAAGGAGGCCAAAGCACCAAGGCTGTAGGCTGATGAGTAAAGCACTGGTTGACGAATAAAGCTCCAACTGACGGATAAAGCGCTTAGCTGATGAATAAAGCACCGGGTGATGCCCAAAGAAACGGTGTTGGGACGCTGTGACCTATCCCCACTGGTACATGAGCTTGGCCGGGTCCTGACCCACCAGTTGGACCTGGCCAGTCGGCCCGCTTTGTAAACCCAAAGCCCAAATAGTAAACCCTAGAGTCCACTTTGTAACCTACCTCTCCCGACCAGTATATAAGGTGGTAGTGGTAGGATTCTAGGTGGAGACATTTATAATCCACAAGTTCAATAGTTCATCTTCTTCTAGCTCTCGATAGCATTTAAGGAAACAGCTCAAGGAGCACTTGTACTAAGGATTTTCTCCCCATATAGTAGATCTATGCAGGAGTAGGAGTGTTACCTCATCCATAGGGATCCGAACCTGGGTACATCGCTATGTTTGTAGTATCTGTTCCCAACCAATTGCGAGTAGCCACTAATAGCATCTTGATTGTCCCCTTCATGCCATCTCCGATGGTACTGCCGTGTTCCACACCACGACAAGTGTGTTTGGAGAAAAGGGAAAAATGATCGCACGACAAGGTTTTTAGAGTTGAAGCAAGAATTGGTTCTCTATGTACTGCTATTGTATTTCACTGTCTATATTGCTAAATCGGTCACTTTGAAATGCTACTGAGTTGGTCATGTGTTGATGAATATGAACTGCGAATCCGTCGATAATTTTTCTATCTTATTTTGTACTGCTGAATTTTTAGATGAATATCTGCCAAAAAGAATTATTGCCTTTTCCCCCTCCCTCTCTGAGGTCTTTGTTTCGAATCTAGCCGAGCCACATCATAATGCAATTTTTATTAACCAGGATAAGAAATCTATCTCATTTGGTCCCTCTTTAGCCCAGAACATTTTAATTCGGTCTTTCGGGGTCAGGGGACTGCTGACCATAGCCCAATAAAATTTGATAAAGGATCCCATGGAGCATAGCCCAGAACATATTAATTCAGCCTTTTAGGGGTTAGGAGACTGCTGAGCACAGCCCAGTGAAATTTGAGAAAGAAGTCCATGGATCATAGCCTATGGAGTATAACCCACGTAGAGTAGCCTATGTAGAATATCCAAACTCTTTTTAATTTGGCCTTTTGGGCATTTCTCCCCCACCTCCCAAAAAAACTCTGCCTACCCATGTTTTTAAGAAAATACTCCATTATATAGCATTTTATAAATTGAGATGCCAGGAGCACTTCCCTTTTATATTTTAAAAGAGATAAACATAGACACACAAAAAAATTTAAGAAGACTAATACATAACTTGTAGTACTAATAAAAGTTTAATGATATCTTTCTATAAATATGTTTGTTGTAGTGGCAACAGACTCAATTTACTTTTATTTGATTTGAAGGTCTTTTGTTTGAATCACATGTGCGTTCAGGACGCTTATATAGGACACCATGGTGCCCGGGCACCATACCTGTATTTCTCCGAATTCATACATACCTGGAAGCGAATGTAACCAAATTTCACATATCTAAGATGTGCATACCTAAGGTATATGTATATACACACGTATGTAGGGTACGTACATCTTAGGTATGCATACTTGAACTGTAATTCTAGTGTGCAATTTTATGTATGTGTACCTTAGGTACATGTAACTTAGGTATGCATACCTTCAGGTATATACATGTCATGGCAAAAAATGCGTGTATCACGTATGGTGTCTGGGCACCATGGTGCCCCTATTATTTTACCTGTATATATATATATCTAGGATTTAGTTTTTTCTTCTAGCAATATCGGATTATGGAGAGGCTGACATCACGGAGCCACCAGCCTGCAGCGTCCCTAGAGTTATTTTTTAGGGTGGGTTTAAAAAAAGTTTAAATACTTGTATCGAGAGACTGGCATCAGGGACCCACCAGACAGAACAAACAAGGCTATATCAGGGATCCACAAGCCAGAACATACCAGAGAGGCTGACATAGGGGCCCTAGTTGTAAGACCATACACGCTGCCACGATGAAAACAGCGGACACGGCAAAAAAAAGTCCATCATACACACGTTGCACTTATAGAGAAGCTGACATGGTGGACCCAGCAAGCCCAAGCATAGCCCATGAAATTAGCCAATCAGCCCCAAACTTATCCCAAAACCTTCTAATTCGGCATTTTCGTGGTCTTGTAGCCACTAACCATAGCCCATTCAATTTAGAAGTGATCCCATGATGAATAGGGCATCTAGCCCGAGTTAGCTAGAATCTTTTTAATTCTGCCTTTATGAGCATTTTTGTACTCTGATGCTGACATCTAGGACTCGAAAAAATAGTCCAGCATACACTCGTTTCTTTCAAATAGAGATTGTCTTCTAGGACCCAACATAGACACGTTTCCTGCACATAGGAGGTTGAAATATAGGACCCAGCAAGTTGCCAAGGTCAAAACAGCGGACACAACCAAAAAAAAGTCCATCATACGCACGTTTCATTTACAGAGAGGCTGATATGGTCAAAACAGTGGACGGAGCCAAAAAAAAGTCCATCATACGCACATTTCATTTACAGAGAGGCTGATACGTGAGACCCAACAGTGCGACCTTATACAGATGCTGCATCGAGCAACGTTGACAGTTCGAAATATGGAGGAGCGAACGAGAAAAAAGTTCAGCATGCACACATTTCTTGTAAGGAGAGGCTGAAATGGGGGACCCAGCAGCATGACCAGATGGCAGATTCGTTGAGCAACGCTATCTAGTTTGGAACGGGGTAGCGATAGAGAAGAAAAATCCATCATACCCACGGTTCTTATAATGTGAGGCTGACATAAGGGACCCACCCTCTTGAATAAACGGCTGATGCAGCGAGCAATTCTATCAAGTTCAAAACACGAAGGCGCAACCGAGGTAAAAAATCTATCATACAAACGTTTCTTCTAATGAGACGATGACATGTGGGCCCTAGTAGCATGATTAAACGGTAAATGCATCGAGCAGCGCTATCCAGTTCGGAACAGGGTAGCGTGAGCAAAGGAAAAAAATCCATCATAGACATGTTTCTTGTAATGTGAGGATGACATTTGGGTCCCAATAGCCTGATTAAACTATATATGCATCAAGAAATGCTATCAAGTTCGGAACAGGGTAGCGCGAGCGAAGGAAAAAAATCCACCATACACACGATTCTTCTAATGAGAGGCTGACATGTGGGACCTAGTAGCCTAACTAAACAGCAGACGCATTGAGCAACGTTATCGATTTCAAATCAAGGAGGCGCGACCGAAAAGTATGGTCTGCTAGAGACACTGACGTCCAGGACCCACATGCCTCAAAGGATTTTGGCGAGTCAACATCGCGCGAGGAACCAAAAATCTTACTTATGTCACGCATCGGCCGAGCTTCCTCCCTGTTTTTAGCGGCTTCATAGTAGTAGAGGGCCGCGAAACCAGAAAAAAGTTTCCCATCAGCCACGGTCGAGCCGAGAAATTCATAGCGCAAGACGCGCCTTCTACGACGACCTGCGGGCCAAGTCGTTGCGGATGGACACTTTTCTTGTAGTGTATCTTAAGCTGGTGTGGATGTTTATGGTTGATCTAAATGTCTTCATATACTTCTTTATCCCCCTTCTACTACTCCTATGATGATCTTGTCCTTCTCCTCCTTGCTCGTGTGTTGTTGCTCTGGATCCATCCTTGGGCTCCTTCAAGTGACCATGGTGATAATATTTTGCCTAGTTTTTGGTACTGCGTGGTTGTGTGGATAGACCAAGGATAAGCTAATGGTGTTCTTGGATGTGTAATGGAAGTGGTGATGGCCAGGTGGATTTAGCTAGCAACAAGGCTACGACTGTGTTGGTTCTTTAGAATGTTTGCGCCCTTCTCTATGGTGTCGACATCACACACTACTGCATGTATGAGTGAGCTACATACTTGCTTGATATTGATTGTGGATGAGATCAAGTGATAACTAGATTTTTTGTCTATTTACCTTTTACTATCTACTTGACCTAGTGAAAGTTGCCCCTACAGCTTATGATGCTATGGCTGAAGCTAAACATTACTTAAGATCAGATTACTACACTACCCCTTATTTAAGATTAATGATGAACTTAAATAGTGCATTTCAGTTTGGAAACCTGAGAGCAATCTAACACTAACCCTCACTATCTTCATTTGTGTCCATTTTGATTTTCCTTTTAGGTGACAAGGTGAACAAGAAAAGAATATCTAGGAATTAATTAGGAATATAGTCTAGAACCTTTTCACTTATTACTTTTGTAATTTGCTTTTCTTTAATTCTTTTGTTGTAAAGAACGATGTAATATTGTATTATTCAATAAAGAGATTCTTTATTCTTTATTGAAGTCTTTTTCTTTATTATTTACTTGTATAAAGAAAATGTACTAATGTGTAATTGAATAATATTTCCTTTATTCTTTCACCATGAATGGTCTATTTACTTCTTTATATTACTTATTGTATTACTATACAATTATATACTTGAACAGTTACATTTATATTTCATTTAATCACCTAAATATTCCAATTTTCATTTTATGAATACACCTAAATCAATTTAATTTCAAATTAGAAATTCCAAAACAAGTTTGAAATATTCTTTCCAAAACAAAAGCTATGCCTAGAGATCCTGTCAGAGTCTATAGCACTCACTCAAATGATCCGCACCTAGAACCATCGAAGTGAGAGAACACCGATCCCTCTAGCTTTTAGGTTTGTGAAAAGATTATCCAGTCTTTCAGTTGCATGTATGTAGATGCACACACTCACTTCTAGACTTTTAATTATCCTTAATGGCAGGGCGTTATAGTCCACATCTAAAACAATATGGTACATAGTTGAACCAGCAGAAGTTGGTTCATAAACTACATAAGCAGTACTTCTAGCAGCAAGATCTGAATCTGCGGTACCCACATCATCAACCATAGAAAACATTACAACTAGCATTTATCTGAGTGCATAATTTGTGTGTACGTCCCACTCTTGTTGAACCACACTAATTTTGCCCTATGATTGGATCCCCCAAGCAATCAGAGCATGAAGAAAGTCAATCAGCTATGAAACAGACACTATCACCTTGCAAGTCACAAGTATTATCACATCATGAGTGGGCACATTCCTCTCCAATCCAAAGTCTAGCTCTGCAGTGTACTGCTGGACTTTTATAGTGATCTCATGTAGGTACACTAAATCGATGACTCTAGTTCATATATTTGGGAATAAATAAGAATTTTCAGTTCATTCTGTACCTTTTTTCAGTAAATCAACTACCGGTAAGAAAAAGGCACAAATAACAAAAATTCACCTCTTGCTCCTCTTGCCAAGGGTAGATTTATTCCTAGAACTCTCGCCACTCTTCAAGACCTTGGTGATGGACTCCCCCATCGACCCTAAAAAATCTGCTGTTGGGCTAGATCTTTTCTTCACCAGGCTTCTCGAAGGCACCTTGCTACAAGACTTCTGTCTCACCTCCTGGCTCCCTAGGTAGAACTCCTGGATGCTACTTCAATGCCCCAGCACAAAGTCCTAGAATCTGGGGTCGAGAGAGCCGGCTTAGGTTCCATGCGGGATGCCGAATCAGGTGCCTACCTTGCCTTCCCAACTCCCACATTCACCTTGCTAGACATTGCTAGGAACCACGGGGAGAGGGAGAAACAGGAATGTCAAAGCCATCGCCTCCGCCGGAATTAGACTCAAATCTAGGGTATGTGGAGTATATGAAGGGAACGGTTGCACCAACAGTAGCTAGTCAACATAGACAATACATGCACTGGTATAATGGGATTACCCTAACAGATGGTATCCTTCCGCAAGTCACGGTAAAGTTTGGTTCATCTGAAATTCATTCAAAAATACCCATCTCGGTAAGTGGTGCAACAACTTTACAAACCAAGGTAATTACATGCAACTCTGGCTCCTCGGGGCATGGGCACGTGAAAACCAGGACCTTAAAGTGAAACACCTAGTGGACGCATATTCACCGAATTATTAGACAACCAGAAAAATGTTTACATGGAGACATTTTAGGCGTGGGAGAAGAATTAGGTGTGAAATGCATCTCAGGAAGCAACTTGAGACTTGTTTCAAATGGGGGAACAAATAAATAAATAAAATCAAAAAATTGGTACATTCAAAAGGACCACTCTAATAACGAGTAATCATAACTAACCATAGCAAAAACTGTGAATATCCTCAATATAGAGTAGTATACAGAGCTCGCTAATAATCCACATCTACCACCAACCATTATCAATGTAGCTTCACAAGGACTTACAAGAACAGGGGTAGAAGCGCATAAACTTATTTTGTAACTTGTTCGGTGATGAAGAACACAAGAACACACGCATAAGGAGCACAAAAATGGTCACGTGCAACAACAACAAAAAAGATACTATGTAATCTAAAAGAAAACATGGCACCTAGAACAATGTTTAGTAATGTGTGCCCAAAGCCGGTTTGTATCTTTTTTCTTTCTTTGGATCTTATTGGTATATACTTTAGAGACTTCGCTCCACATCTGGAATAATGCAGTTTTTTTAACGGGGAAGTGCCAAGAAGTCCCGAGTAACTTCTTTCATTCTAGTGGTGGGTGTTGGGGATATACTTTCCAGGTATACTCAATGTGACTCGCTGACCAGAGTGGCCCACTCTATGCTTCACGGGCGGCCCAGTTAGGGAGAGAAGTTGGAAGCCCATCCGGTTAGGGGAAGGCCCAAAAGACTTACCGACTTAGGCATGTAGGAATACTTGTAGTCCAAGATGTACTATGTAACGGACTCTGTATCATAGCCGGATAGGAATCTCGTGTAACCCTAGGACCGGATGACTATATAAGTCATCCTTGGGATTGGCCTTTAGGGCACCAATCACAATAACCTCAACTCGCACAAGCGAAACCTCTCTTGTAATATGTACTTTTGGCTCTGCCTTATTACTGGATTGCTAGCAGGAGTAGGATCTGTCCACCGCAGGAGGATTCGAACCTGGGTAAGCTTGTGTGCTCACCATCCCAGACCACTATATGTTTCACACCCCACATCTTTCCATGCCCTAAGGACCCCCTCATGCCGTACTTGTCTTTAATCCAATGAAAGTTGGCACCCACCATGGGGCAGATGACCTTCGGAGCTGCGTTCCGGGTGAAATCTGTGCGAATCAGAATCAGCAAAACAATCATCGTTGATTGGGTCCTCTATGCCAACGATGTCCCTCTCGGTCATGACTAGCTACACAATCATGTCTTTTGGCGAGATCAATGTTTACATTGGTTTCACTAAACCTGCCCAACCCACCTCAGTGGTGATGGTAGAGGCATAAGAAACTTATGGATCTGCTTTCTCCGTGGAGGCAGCAGAATTTTGGATCTCAGAAATCACTAACCCCACCCTGCTCGCACCTAAAGCGGAGATCATGGAGAAGATCAGATATGAAGAAGATGTCCCTCGGGAGGTCGAATCTCAGGAAGATCAAAGCTGCAACAACTTTGGATCGGCTCTGCTGATGCTAGAGCAGGAAAATCGCTTCTGAGGCACATCGTGAAATGGATGATGAGTGCCATAGTCAAAATGGACACAGTTCTCGAGACCATAAAACGTTTCAAGGAAGCTAAGGAAGAAGGCCACAACTACCTCAAAGAACATGGATCGCACTTCATCGGATACGTTGGCTCTGAATCCGTCTCTGCCGATGTTGGAGACAACAATGACTCGGTGATGGATGCAATCGGAACAAACACCGACACACCGGCTTCCCCGGGGGAATCTATGACGTCGGCAGAATGCTGAGCGTTTGAAGAAGAAATTGAAGAGGAGTTCACCTCCGAGGCTGCGGAAGAAGGAGAAGGTATGGATCTAAGTCCCTACAACAGTGTGGATGAGAGATACGATGAAGACTCTCCCAAACCACAAGAAGATATGGATCTCAGAGAGCATCCGGATGTCCAGATGTCTGAGAGTACTGATAGAAGCTTAACTCCAAGAATTGGACCAAAAGCCGTCTTTGCCACGGGCACCGGTAAGGCCAACAAGGAAAAGAAGAACAAGAAGAAAAACAAGACTTAGGCTAAAGATCTTCCAGCTCAATAGGAGGTCGCCGAAAAATACAAGCAGGATTCAGACGGCACTCTAATCCCTGAAGAACCAAAAAAGACTCTGGTAGATGGACACGTGGTTACCCTAGGTTTTCGTGAAATTCTTGGAGAAGCACCTACAACGTTGATCCCAGTCGCCTTAGATCTTACACTAGAAGTGACATAGGTACGGTTACTCTGGTACATATGGTTTGTTACCTTGGTTGTATAAAAGGCTTACGACTCATGAAGAGTCAAGATGATGGCCCAAAGGAGCAACCGACAAAGACTTTAGTTGTATTAGGAAAGACAACAAAAGCACTGACATCATGTTGGTATTATAATTACACATATGTAACCTATCCGCATATAGCTTTGAGACCCAGCCTATTATATATAGGATGGGAGAAGCATGGGTGAGGGTACCAAAAAATCCCCAAGCGATCTGTAACAGTGTGATTCACAAAATATTCAGGCGACTTTGACTCCACAGTTCTCTTGATATCTGACAAAATCCCTAGCGTTCTCTTTTCCACAAAACCCTAAGTCCTTCTCCATGGACATTGCCAATATCACCCCTCATCAATTGGCGCCGTCTATGGGAAACTTGAACGCTGGAACCATGGATTCGGTAGAACTCTCTTTTCCAGGCAGCAACCCAACAAAAGCGGATCCACACCCGCCCACCCCTGTGATGGTACCCGCCGAATTCAACAGTGGGTCCGATCTAATCATCGGAATCTTCCACTTCCAAGTAAAAGACCCCCAAGAATAACACCCTTTAGCCCTGATTACATCAGAACCGTCGGTGGAAAAGACTACGCTTATGGCGATACCAACATCATCTGTCGGATCCTCCGTGGAAGCCACGGTGGAAGCCGAAGTAGCCAAAGAAAACAAATAAGATGAGACGGATCTGGGGGACCTTGATGGTCTTTACGACAATCTCTCCTTAGGATCAGATTCTCAACAAACTCCACCACGCAGAACAAGCCTAGCAAACTCTAAACCCGAGGAAAGCGGCAAAAGCATCGACTTCGGGATAAGGATGGCAGAAATCTACCCATAACAAAAACCAACGGACTTCACTGATCCACCCGACAATGTCTCCCTCGGTTCAGATGACGATGTCACCAGTGCATATATTACCCAGCACCAAGTATGGATGATCATCGGAGATGTGTTGACTCAGCAAGACTCCAACGGTAATCCTATTTTTAACCCTGATGATATCCTATTAAGCGACAATCCAGGAAACCACGAAAACAAAGAAAATCACGGAAACAGGGAAGAGCCTACAAACAACCGCGTAACCCTAGGAGGAGGTGAACCACGCGGAGTTGAGAGGCAAACTCTCCGGCTACTAGCCGAAGCATGGAAAAAAGCAAGAGCGGAAATTTCGGGTGCAGTCCCCATCACAGCTGACACCATGCGCGAAGATCTACTGGCATACCAATATTTGCTTCATCATAAAAAAGAGACCTGCTAAGGATGCGGAGGCAGCCCGATGAAAGGAAAAGGTTAGCCGACGAATCCAGCCTACGACGGGCACAACTAAGCTCGATCCGAGGATCACGGAGCATAACAGGAGGAGCACCGCCAAGAAGGGGAACATCTTGACTACAGAACATCCCCGAAGCAGAAAGAAGCGAACTGATCCGAAACAAGGATCTATCGTTTATGTCAATAGATCAAGTTGTGAATATCAAGGAAAAAACGTCTCAAGCGGTAATCATGGCTGCACAAACGTATTTGATCACAACTCAACCCTCACCCGACGATCCTCGCGTGGCCCTCCACCGCTCTGCCCTGATGAACCTCAGCATGGTAGGAGCATCTCTCGTGCAGGCAGAGCAAGGAACCACGCGGCAACCCGGCAGATCCCCACTCGTCGTAGCAGCCCTCGGCAAGTAGGTCACACCCGACGATCACGACTGCTACATCGGGTCCACTTCTCGGGATAAGAGGCACGGAATGATGCAAGAAACGATATTATACAATGAAGGATCGATCGATCCAAGGAAGAGCGTAGCAACCGAAGATACTATGACAGTGAAAGCGAAGAAGAACAAGAACTATGTGGAGCTAGTTGCTTTACCCGACGGGTTCGCAAGACTCCAGTACCAAAAGACTTCAAATTACCTCACGATCATCAAAAATATGATGGCCTCCAAGAACCCAAATCCTGGTTAACAGATTATCTGGCAACAATCAAGCTACAAGGCGGCTCCAAGGCTACCACAATGCAAAGCTTGCAGCTGCACCTAACCGGTGCAGTGCGCTCTTAGCTAAGACAACTACCCGAAGATTCTATGAGTAGTTGGAACGATCTTGAGGACAAATTTATCAGAAATTTCCAATCCACATTCAAGGGACCCGCGTCTCTAGAACAATTGCGAGCTTGTAAACAAAAACCAGGAGAGTCAATGCGAGCTTTCGTCCAGTGGTGGAACATTATCAAAAACTCAGCTGAAACTATATCCGATGAAAGAGCAATCGATGCTTTCAGTGAAGGACTTTGTCGGCAAGAATTCATTGAAGAACTAGGGAGAATCAAACCAAAGACAATTTCACAGTTGATGGACATAGGCAATCGCTAGGCCGATGGAGAAGACGCATTACACAACAAGAGAGCCCGCTCACCCGAAGAAGACAGGGATAGGCGCAAAGCGCAATAACGATAGAAGGCGATGAAGTAACGATGGGTATAGCACACCAAGTTATGTTACAGCCAGTTTCTCTGGAGGGGACAACCGACAAAGCGATGATTACGACAATGGGTACCATAGTAGCAGGGACGATGCCAGTGGAAGTCAGTCGTAGCAACGGTACCAGCCAAAAAGTTGAGATCCACCTATGTCAGCAGGACAAATGTTGGAAGGACCATGCAATATGCACTTCTACGTCGACTCGACAGGCAAGAGGCGATCCAATCACCTCCTAAAGGATTGCAAACATTCTTAAAAATGCAAGACCTATGCAACTCAAGGGAAACGGAAGAAACAAACCGAGGCTACGCTACTACACCTGGCGCTTTTGCTATCGGTGCACCACCACCACCACCGGGCATCCGCTAGTGGGACACCCGCAAAACACAACAAACCAAGAAGACGAGTACCCTAGATCAAAAGGAGCAATGTTGATGATCCAGAAAGGATGGCCCTCTAATAGAACACAGAAGCTGATCACCAGACAAGTGAACATGGTAGTAACAATGCCACCCCCATGCCAGAGTATCTTCATTGTTCAGAACAAGAAATAACCTTCAACAGAGATGACCACCCACTTCGGGTCCCACGACCTAGTCAATCAGCACTAATAGTAGAGGCACAAATCTGAGGGTTCGACATGATCAAGGTTTTCTTGGATGCAGGAAGTAGCATTAACCTCATCTGTTCCCAAACTCTATAGGCAATGAATTGGTCCCTAACGAATCTAGCACCAACAGATACAAATTTTCACGGAATAGTTCCAGGAAAATCCAAAACTCCTCTGGGAAAAGTGCACCTCGACGTAGTCTTCAGATTGAGAAGCAACTTCAGGCGTGAAAAACTGGAGTTCTAAGTCATGGATTGGCCATCATAGTACCATGTGATCCTGGGACGACCAGCTTCCGCTATAGATTCATGGCAGTACCCCACTATGCATACCTCGTGCTGCAAATGTCAGGAAGTTTCATCCGCTCGGATAGGTGTGATCTAGAATTCAAAAAAAAATCAGAATCCTTCGGGATGGAGACGCAATTTGACCAGTTGAAAATAGCGTATGAAGAACTACTACATGAAGGACGCGTCCCCAGCGAGCGAACCCCGAAAGATTAGGTACACCACGCACCTGTAAAAGCTACCTATTCGGCTCCCACTCCTGGTCCCGCATAGGAAGGCGTGCTCATCAGGTTCCCTCGTGAGAATTGGGGAACCACCAAAAACTACGTCAACAAGGAAAAGCCCAAAAGGAACTCGACGAGCACCCAGCAAAATCAAGCAGAGCTGCCAACGGAAAACTCACCGTACAAATCAAGGCCCTTGGAGAGCAAACTCCTCGCCTCACAAACATATGGCGTGTCATGGAGATAACAAAAGCAACATGGATAGCCAACACAATGCTCGTCCCCAAAGGAAGTGACAGCCTACGCATATGCATCGATTTCCCAAGTATTAGCGACTCAGTAAACCAATTACTTTTCTCTCTGGTTCGCCATGCAGGCATGGCTCCTCCAGTCAAAAAGATGAAGCTCCCCTCAAACCAACAAAGGACATGATGGAGTACCGCAAGACAAAAGTTGTAGTTTTTATTCTTTACTATTATATATTTCTATATTCAATAAGGCCAATGGCCAAGAAAACACGCTAGTGCAATGTATCCCCTTATACTTATCAATGAATCAACAGAAAGTACTTCTTGGCATAACATTTCAAAGGTATATGAAGGCAATAGTAATTATGCAAAGAACATCAACTCAGCGGGTCATGTGCAAAAGGATATAACGTACACTCAAAATATCGTATAAGCATACAACCTTTTTGACAAGTATAAATAGCTCTATACAATATTTCTTATAAAAAGTACAAAGGCATACAATGGGAGCAGAAATAGTTAGATAGTAATGTTCATAAAAAACTCCTCGTCTGCCTCTAGGCACCTCCGAACAATCTTAATCACAGGACTACGAGCGGCGGCATAGTGTGGTGCCATACTAACAAGATCACCATCATAAGGAGAAGGCAGCCCCGACGATATGACATCCAAATCCAACATCGGATGGTTCGCATGCACCCAAGACAGCGCAAGCTTGGCACCCGCCACAAGTTGAAGCTTTACAAAATGATGAATCCATTCACCCTGTCACAACTTCATCATCAAATCAGCTAAACTCTGAGGTTGGGGATCCCGAGGAAACATGGCATTATAAACGATGGCCAGTGATCTACGACAGCACTCAACAAATTGCTCCACCTTAGATAGGCGGTCCTGAAGCAGAGCCACGGTATAAGTACAGTGGTGATCAATCCAAAAGTCCGTCCCAAAATTTTGAGAAGCAGACACAAGAACTTGAATTCGGTTGCGTAGACGTTGGGTTTCTTCCCTCTCGCACAATCGAATGCCTACAAAACATAAAAAGGGATAAAGCATTGGCATCCCGCAAAAAGAGGAGCAGCAAAAAGAAAACGCAAAAGGACTTAGATAGCATCTTTTCACTTGCCCCGGAAATTTCATCCCACAAGTATGCCTCACGATCGAGGTCCTGGCGCGTTTTCGACTGAGCAACATCCACCATTGATTGAACAACCCGAAGTTTCCCTTCAAGCTTCTTCACATGCTCAATTTTTTTCAGTATACAATGGCGGGTCTACTGTACGTACAATGGCAGTCTCGGCTGCACCCATTCCAGATGAGGATGGGATTGCATCGAACGTCTGCGTAGGCACAGGAGGAGCCGCTGAATCACTCAAAATCAAGCAAGGCACACGAAAGATAGAAAACCTTTAGCATACAAAGAGCCACTCATATGCATATGTACGGAAAATTCTTCTCATCAAAAGGAAGCATTTCAGCAACAGTATAAGTTTAATACTCATTACAATAGTACCAAAAGAAACACGAAAAACTACAAAACAAAGCTACAGAGCTGATTTCTCCAAGGACAAAGTCGCACTAGCAGAAGGAGCACTAGCTATGGGATTAGCAGGGGCAGGAGCCGAAGAAGGAGCACCAGTCGAAGAAGGGGCAGTTGATTTCTCTGGACCTGAGCTTATGCCCAGAAGCAGCCAAGAGTATTGCTTGGCCCTCTTGATGAAAGGCTTCAAATCAACTTCCTAGCCTTTGGAGTTGACTAGGACAGAGGATCTAACCTTCTCCCAGTCGACCTTCTCGCCGTGCGCCATCGCTAATGCCATCGAAGTTTCGGCGCCAGTCTTCGATTGCATCATGCTATAGCCAACAAGAGGGCTTGGATCAGCACCAAAAATAGCGATGAGGTCGTTCAAATCAGCAGGTACTTCCTTCGATGGAACAACTTCTTCATGCAGGCTCTTGAAGGCATGGTGTGAACGGACAAGGAGGTTACGCACACGAACATTGTTAGCCTCCAAAGTGCTGACAGCATCCGATAAAGGATCAACCTTCTTATCTTCATCCAGCAACAAATTTTGGCATGTCAGCTCTACACATACCAAAAAAGGTGGAATAAGAACGCAGAAGCAAAAAAATGGGGATTGAAACAAAAAAAATCCCTTGCCAATAGAAAACTTATGATTCAAAGAAACATTGAGGGTCTCCAAGCGCTTCCGAAGACTTTCATCTCGGATGGTATCTTGTTTGGCCTTCTCTTCGGCATCAGCGCTAGCTTTCTGCTTGGCCTCTTCCAAAGCTTCCTCGGCACTCTGAAGTTTGGCCTCCAGATTGTCGGCATGCTTCATCTCCTTGTCCTAGATGACTTCAGACCCTTTGGAGGCGGCTAAAGAAATCAGAAGGTAACACAAAAAGTTAGAAAAATAGAAGTAAGTGCAAAATCCACAAAAAAGATGAAAATATACCTTTTAGACCTTTGGCTTCATTACGGATCCTGATGAAGTGAGAGGCCATATCAACCATCATACGCATCATAGGCTGCGAAGAATGACATTAGGGAAAAACAATCAAAGGAGGATCCATGGTGAAATTAAAAAGCACGAATACACTTACGTCTTGCATATCCACCTCGACAGGGCTTTCAGATATCTCCACGCCCTTACCTGTTGATTTTCTTCTTTTCTGCGGCGGCGGTCTATGTGAAGTGGCAACATCTTTGTGGATAATTTGACCCGCAGGAGATGCATGCAAATCCTTTAGGCCCTTGGATAGGTGTGGAGACTTTGCAGAAGGAGGGGCAACAGATGTGCCAGGAGGAGACAAAGGAGGATCTTCCCTGTCATCACCACTACAAATTAAACGCACAATGATCAAAACGCAGGCTCATCCCGAGAAATAAAAAAGATAGTAAGTACTTACGAAGAAATGTTCTGCGTAAAGCGGAACAGATTCATTTGGGGAGGAGCCGATGAAACTGGGACGACACGCAAAGGCTTTGAACCAGTGGAGTCATCCAAGTCTTCAATTGCTTCCACGGTGTCAGGATGTTTCCTTGTTTCGCCAGTAGGTGCCACGCGAAAATCTTCCTAACGAGCCGATGAAAGTGACAGCGTCCCTGATGAAGATTCTACGGCAGACGTCTCCATCTCCTCATTAGCAGCAGTCCCAGTCATAGGGAGATCGTCGGATGCAGAAGGATTGGCCGGAAGCTCACCGCTCTCAGGAAGAGGAGGAAGGCAGATTGATGATCATAATCCTGCGTAAACAGAAGACTAACAATCACAAAAGAGGACAATTGCAAAAGAGCAAAAAATAGAGAAGAACAAGGAGCAAAAGATCAACTAATTTACCTAAGGAAGGCGATTTTTCTTTCCAAAAGGCTCCACATGACAATCAGAATGAACCAAGCTTTTCTTCGTGAGGGTCATAATATTAGGAACCCTTTTTCATACACCTTGAGGGTAAGATCATCCCGCGAAATTCTCATAGGATCCTTCTTGCCAGTATATGCCCACATACCAGAAAGCCTGGCCTAAAGATGTTGCACGTGGATCCACAAGAAATATGCCAGAATTTGAAGTCATGATAGTTCCTTGCCAACCTCATGACGTAATTTTGAAATACCGGCAAGAAGGGGTTCAATCTTCGTCATTTCTTCGGGTGTGGGATGCTGATCCCAAGAATCAAGTTTGTGACAAGGCTTCTTGGGGTTAAAGGGTGCTAAGCCGAACGACTAACCTTCGATAGACTGATCCTTGATGTAAAACCACTTGGTTTTCCACCCTTGTACGAAATCAGTGATCTTAAAATCAAAATAGTCTACATCAGAGTGGACAAAAAACGGCACCACCAATGTCATGGACAATAGTGTCGGTGGCATTGCAATGAAAATAAAGGAAGTACTTCCATAGGCCCCAATGGGGATGGATCCCGAGGAAGCATTCACAAAGAGTAACAAAGAAAGCAACGTGAAGGATAGAGTTGAGCGTGAGCTGATACAGCTACACGCCATAGATGAAAAGGAGACCAAGAAGAAATTCATGGACAGGGAGAGAGTTGCCACAGAAAAGAAAGGAAAGAAACATTACCCTCCAGCCCGATTTAGGGATTGGAGCTGCTTCATCCCAGGGAGCTTGAAGGCACCCACCTCCAGATGGACGGAGTTCCACGCTTCGCGTAACTCCCGCACAGAGCACTTCGAAAGGGCCCATCTGACAGCCCTCTTTCTAGTAGCCTTGGCGGCCATAGTGGAACTCCCCACCCTGCTTTTACCCATGGTGGTGGAGGAGAGACATTGGCACACAGAAGAACAGCCGAAGTAGGCGAGGAAGCAGGAGCGAGACAAGGGCGCAAGGAAGAAGATGAAGCTAGCGAGGAAGGGGTAAACATAAGAAAACAAAATCCCCTTCCCCTTATAAATAAGAAGGACACATAGCTTGGACCATTCGATGTAAAATCGAACCGTCAGAAACACACATGATGGTGGCACGTGTCAACAGATTCCGTAAAGTAAATTAGCTTAAGAAGTTATTGTTGTGGTAAAAGCAGGAGAACGGTGCATGTCGCCTTGATCTTCGCACAAAAAAGGGGACGTGCAGTCAAAAAACTCCGCTGAATACGCCACCACGCATCATCATTACTGTTGCACGGTCCCGCATACGAGACGTCTCGTCAAGACATGTCTTCTGGGAATCAACAACATAAAATTCATCATCAATGACGTCATAACAAGACGATTCATAACATTGTAGCTCAGTACAAGGGATACGAACCCGAAGAATTTTTTTGGAGTCGAGGTAAAATCCTCCATGACAAAGATTGAGACTACAATTGAATACAAAGATTTTGACTGTACCTCAAGGGCTACTCCTATCAGGAGTGCTGGTCGCGCACCCAACAAAAATCTGAGGAAACTTTGATGTCACAAGTATAATGCAAGATTTTCGAGCCTATTTCTTGATGCATACATCCGAACATAGCCTCGGGGGCAACTCCTATCAGGAGCACTAACGCGCACCTGATAAAGGAACACAAATGAACAACTTTAAAAAAACTACTCCTATTGGGAGTATCCATAAGAAAATCTCAGTTCCAACTGCTAAATCCGGCAGCCGACAAAATCAATATATAAGAAAACCTTGGATCGCACTCGAACGCGATAAAACTCAGAATGCCATATTCAGAAACATGAAGGTAAGACCCCAGGATTCGTCCTGTGTGGCATGGTAATCGCACAAGAATGCACTCTGCCAGCAATATATCCCTATCTACGATATGATGAAAAATCCCGATGGACGCGTTGGGTACCCAATAAAATAAAACTAGGATTCAGTATTCGATAAGACCTCAGCGGCCCGAACTGAATTAAGCCAGTAACAAATTCCAAATTTAGGCCTAGGGACTTGAATTTGATGTAGGACAACCTTGCCATTGCCCGGGAGCAATTAACCGATTCCCGATCCGTCGGATGCATCAGGCTCGTTGTACGAAAATCCCTATAAAACTGAAAATAGTAAAAATTGAGCATATCTTTGAGACTCGACCCAAATCTATGGTTTGGGTAGTGTCTCGGGGGCTACTAACATAGGTACGGTTACTTGGGTACCTATGGTTTGTTACCCTGGTTGTATAAAAGGCTTACGGCCCATGAAGAGTTAAGATGATGGCCCAAAGGAGCAATCGACAAAGGCTTTAGTTGTATTAGGAAAGAGAACAAAAGCACCGACATCATGTTGGTATTGTAATTACACACATGTAACCTATCCGCATAGAGCTTTGAGACCCAGCCTATTATATATAGGATGAGAGAAGCCTGTGCGAGGGTACCGAAAAATCCCCAAGCAATTTGTAACAGTGCGATTCACAAAATATTCAGGCAACTTTGACTCCATTGTTGTTCTGATATCCGACAAAATCCCCAGCATTCTCTTTTCCGCAAAACCCTAAGTCCATCTCCATGGACATTGTCGAGATCACCCCTTGTCAGTAAGAGTTAGAGGAAAGGGTACTAGCCCTAGAAGCACAGCGCTAGGTACTCTTGGATGAAGCCACCCATCTCATCAAAGAGAAGTAGCTCATTAGATGTAGGATAGTATAACTCCCTGCAGGATCAGAAGACCTAGAATGGCCCTAAGCTGGCAAATAAAAATCCGGAAGTTCACCAATCCCTTTTCGAGGGAAACAACGCAAACATAGTCATGGGACAACCTTGGATCGATAGGAAAGGAAACCGGATGTATAACACACCGATAGAAAACAATGCTACGGCCCGAGAGATCGTGGCAAATAATCCAACTCCAGAGCAGGTCCGGATGAGTGTAGCACTCACTACAAGAAAAGTTGGCTTTTACAATGGATGATTTTCGTGGTTGAAGGCCCGTTTTTTGTGGCTAAAAAGTCTTCTACGATGGATGCCCTTCGTGGTAAAAGCCCCGTCACAAAAGAATCTACCACGGTTTTTTCCAGACCATGGCGGATCGCAACCTTCAGCCATGAAAACTTGTTCCGTCGTAGATCTGTTCGCTAGCCGCGTTGACTCCTGACGTCATGCAAACTTCCACGTGGCAGCCGCTTTTAATGACCAGTTACCGCCATTAATGGCCATAGAAACCGTGGAAAAAGCCAGGCCCAGCCAAGGCCTGCTAAATTCTAACTGGGTCGGCCCATTAGGGGAGCCCAATAAGAAGATGACCCGTTATTGTTTTGTCCTGCACTGTTTGAAATGGGCCCAAAGTTGCAGCCAGCAGCGGCCCGCGAACTTTCAGGCCCAATACTGTTTTGTCCTAAAGAAGGCCCATGATGGTCCAACACTCTGCGGCCCATTAGCAACCTACGCCAAGTCGCTCCTGTACATTTAAGGCCTGCGGGCGGCCCATCACTGTTTATCGTAGCCTATCGTGGGCGGCCTACTGATAGCCCTTGTCTGAGATGGCCCGTTACTGTTCAGGCTTGTTACTGTCCTGGCCTTTCACTATTCCGGGCTTTACCTATTCAGGCCCACAAGCGGCCGTTTATTGTTCTAGTCTGGTAAATGTGTCGGCCTATTACTGCCCTCGCCTGGAAATTTCTCGGGCCGTTACTATTCTGGCTTGTCACTATTCTGGCCTTTCACTGTTGCGGCCCTTTACTGTTGAGGTTGGCTACTATTTTGCCTTGTTACTGTTCTGAGATTTCACGGTTTCATGCTTGTTACTGCGATGGGTTGTTTCTGTTACGGCCTGCTACTGTTAAGGCCTATTACGGTTATGGCATGTTACAGTTATGACATGTTACTCTTACGGCATGTTACCATTACAACATGTTACTGTTACGTCCAGTTACAACTTATAGGTCGGGCCATTACGTTTACGGCCTTTTACAGTTTCGGCCTTTTCTGAAGCCCATGCCAATATCATAAAACATTTATATAATCTAGCATTTTTTACGATTCATCGTCGGCCAACACGACGGGCCAATAACAAAGGACAGTATTGTTCCCTAATCGACCTGCCTAGCATAGTTACAGTAACGACTACCGCATATGTGGACGGCGTCAACTAAATGCATACATGGCCTACGCAAGTTATCCAGATATTACATCAGCTGCAAACTTCTTAAAATTATTACATATTATCAAATCAAGGGAAAGAAAAATCGGCATTTCAGTTGACAATCAAGTTGATAGCAGAGTCCTCAATTGATCACCTGCATCTTCCTTTGCGTGTGACAGCTACATTGGAGGAGACATGATCTTGCAGCCCCCTCTTTGGTGGAGATAGCAATAATTGCACCCTGAAACTAAGTAATAACAAATTAATACATCAAATAAGACAAACTACTCATTTGACTGGTATGATAGGAGCTATGATCTGGAGTTTACAACTGGTCAATGGTTCACTTATTGACCAGCACGTCAAACAAACAGGACAAGCAAGCATGCATTAAACAAGTGTGCCTACCATGAAACGATCAATCAAAAAATGTGTGTGTGTGGCTTAGAATTTCAGCAAAAATAAACTAGCCAGGTCATTTCAACAAATATATATGGAAGCAGTTCTATACCCTAAAATGCAAGAGACATCGGGTGACTCGGAATTTGCACTGAGACACAAAATGGCATGTAGTTACTATCATAGCGAAGAATGAACCAAATAGAAATTATAACCACATAATACGAGAACTTGTAGAGCAGGATGCAAACCACGAATGAACTATATATTGTAGAGAATAGTTATGTTGTGACTTAGGACGAACCAGACCCAGAACCAGATGCAAGATATAATGGCGTCGCTCGTGAACTTGTAGAGCAGGACAAACAAGCATTAGACAAGTGTGCCTAGAATGAAATGAGCAATCAAACAAAGTGTTTCTTAGAATTTCAGCAAATATAAACAAGCGAGGTCATTTCAGCAAATATATATATGGAAGCAGTGACATCCCCCGGAATGCATAGTCGTTGGGTGACTCAGAATTTGTGGTGAGCTACACAATGGCATGTAGTTATTGCCATAGATAAGAATCCGCCAGATAGAAATTATAATGGCATCATAAAAGAACGTCTAGAGCAGGAATGCAAACCACGAGTGAACTACATAGTAGAGGACAGTTATGCCGTTGTCAAGACGAACCAGCACCAGATAAGGAATTAATGGCATCCCTTGTGAACCTGTAAAATAGGCTATGCAAACCAACATGTTCATTGTTCCATTTTGAGCTATATGCAAGAAAAAGGAAATAGTTAGTGATGCATCTTTTGAAGAAGCAAATGGCAACAACAAAATTATAATTGAATTAGTACGAAGAGTTTAAACGGCTACTACAGGATAGCAGAATGATGCCAAGGAGGAAATAATAGGAGGAACTGATCTTAGGACGAACCAGATAGATTCAGCAACTATAGAGCAGGAATCCACACTAATATTTTCCGCTGACTTCAGATTTTGCAAGAATTACATGGTAGCAGGCAATTATTGTGGTATCGAGTAGCTAAGAACATGTGTATGACAAAATAACAGACATGTCCATGACTTGAAATTTGTAGAGCAGCGCATGCAAACCAACATGTCTAATGACCTTGTATGTACTAGCACGAAGAATAGGCATGCCCACTGCCTTGTATGTACGAGCACGATGACAAAAATGCAGTTCACTGCGATAGGCTTGAACCTGCTATACTGCTAACAAAACAAAAACGGGTTGCGGATTTGGTTAACCTTGGTCGGAGAGGCGTCTAAGCATCATCGGTACCGTGCGGGTGATGTCTAGGTCACCGAGGGTGCTGCGGTTGCGGTGGCTATTGGCGTCAAGGAAGCAGATCTTGGGCGGTCGATGCCGGCTTGAGCGCGGTGGACGAGAGCGTCGCTGAGGCAGATCTAGTGTAGTGAACGGTGACGACCGAGCAGCTGGTCTAGAGCGGCAGACATGGAACTCCCTGAACTAGATCATGTCTGGTGTACACCGGTGAAGTGGATCCGGTACGGTTTGCTAGCTTTCAGTGGCCGGGAAGCAGAGCTTGGGCGGTGAATGAAGCCATCGGCATGGTGAATGACACCGCAGCTCCGGTGCAGTGGCAGAGAGACCTGGTGAACCAGATCCGGTGGGTGAGCATCGGTGAAGCGGCTCCACGGTGGTGCACAAGACCGCCGCTCAAGCGGGTCCGGCTGCCGTGGAATTGCCGCCGGCCCTCGTGGTCGTGGAGGTGAGGGCGTGGGAGAGAGGGTCTGGGATTTTTGGAAGGACCAGCGGGAAAATCTGGGCGAATCCGTACTAAGGAGGTGAACAGAAACATAAATTACGATCATGTCCCCAAGCTATCGAATTTAGCTTGCCCATAGGGCGTCAGAACAATGGGTAGAATCGGAATTTTGAAGTCAAAAGTTTTTGAAACTGAGGGGCGAGAAATGCTTCAAGATCGGTGTGTGATTTTGCCGCTTGATTAAGATATTGAATTTGGCGACCGTCCATCTAATAATAATATAAAAATGGTACTGTCCCGGTGGGATATTTTGCCTCAAAGTTTTTGAAACTGAGGGGCGGGAAATGCTTCAAAGTCAGTGTATGGTTTAGCCACTCTATTGAGATTTTGAATTTGACAAGCGCCCATCTGATAATAATACAAAAATGGTACAACCCCATGGGAGATTCTGCCTCAAATTTTTGAAATGGAGGGGCGGGAAATGCTTCAAAGTCGGTGTGTGATTTTGCCGCTCGATTAAGATTTTGAATTTGACAAGCACCCATCTTATAATAATAATAATATAAAAATGGCACTCCCTAGGTGGGAGATTTTGGCTCAAAGTTTTTCAAACGGTTAGGCGGGAAATGCTTTAAAGTTGGTATGTGTGATTTTTCCGCTCGATTGAGATTTTGAATTTTGCTAGTGTCCATGTACTACTAGTAGTAGTAGTAAAAAAGGTGGCAGAACGTACGGCTATATGGTCAGGGATTCATGGCCGAGAGTCCCCTCAACTGATCATCCATATAACCACACTTGAGGTACTCCCTGTGTTCGATATTACTAGGCCAGAGTAGTACTAGTTCGGAGAATTAACTTCACCTACTCGCTTTATAGCTAGTTATGTCATGCAGTAGTAATCCTAAAATCTAGCCAATGCACGTGGCCACAACATCTAATTGAAAACATGCAAGCGAACAGATGCACTCCCGTTTTAATAACATGATCGGCCAGGAGCATTACACGACGTGGTGGTTCATATTTTACGGTCAACTAGAGGAGTAATTGAGCAAAACTAGGAGCATTAATTGGTCCTGCGGCCTAGCAATTGAGGCTATAAAATAATTAAGAGGTATATACACCTTTAGTCCCACATCTTGCATCGTGAGAGTGTTTTACTCCCACATATTGAAAAATGAGCAATACTAGTCCCTCAACTTATATCTCGAGAGCATTTTAGTCCAATTTAATGGAATTTTAGTGAATTTGACTTAATTTTTCCACAAATGACATTGCTTTTTTAAATGACCCCTCGATATTTTTTTATGTCATTTGTGTTCCTATGCGGACTGATAAGTGGGCCACCTGTTAGTAGACGTACAAATAAAATAGTTAAATCTCTAAGAGGAGAATGGATTTGAACTTAACACTTTTGTACAACGACACACACACCCACAAGCCACTATGTCGGTAGATGCCCACGACTACTCATGTGAGACGAGGAGTACTTGAGAGGACGTAATTATGCCAAACGAGGAGTACTTGGGGGAAAGTAATTATTTATACAATAAAAAAGCACATACGAACACAAAAAATGACCACGTATATATTGGCACGGTCCATAATATCAATTGTATAGCTTTATCGTTAACCTAGTAGCTAGCTGCAGTGTCTAAAATAAACTTGAGTTTTTTCTTATTCACAAAAATGAAAAGGAATAAAGTTGAGTTATTATTGTACCCCAGAACACATACTTTTGAATATCCAAAATAAAGAAAACATCATCTAGAGCGCTCTTCAGTTAATCACTTATGTGTGTATGTTGTAGTGGCAAGGTTGATTTCTTCAGTAGCGCAGGTAATCAGTTCGATACCCTACAATGCATTGGTAGTTTTTCTTATTTGTTTTCTTATTCAGATCCTCCTATCAAGTCATACCAAGGTCACAACAGGCAGGCAGAAAATATACAGGGGTCATTTTGCAAAAATTATGATGCCACATGTCACTTCTAGAATTAGTTACGACGAATTCGGACAAAATCACAGAAATTTGTTTGAATTGGACTAAAATGTTCCTGGTTACAATTTGTGGGGATAGTGTTGCTCACTTTGCAAGATGTGGGACTAAAACGCTCCCGTGGTGCAAGTTGTGGGACTAAAAACATATATACCTCGATAATTAACAACCATGCTATTGAGAGAACATAAGGTTTTTAGCTCCACAGAGCATACACCCCCTCCGGCCACATGGTGAGCATCCAAGGTACAGCCAAAAGCGAAATTGAAAAATGGAAAATGCCATGCAAAAAATAGAAAATGTCCTAAGTTTGCGTATGCCTTGAGGGACCAGGGAGCGCAGGTTTTCTTCTTAGATTTTGGGATAGTTAAATATAATGAGGTTATGATACTACTACTAGTAGTATCATCCTACACCTACACCCTTGCATGCTCCAGGAGTCATAAGCTGGTGTGCGCATGACCGTTGCACCGTAATTAGTGCGTGTGCGCATGCGCGTGTCCGTGCTAGTTTGATGGAACGCGCTTGTGGTTGCTGTGTGCATGCCGTCGTCTCGTTTCCACACGATTCGCTTGGCTTTCCCAGACCATTGTTAAAATATGTGTCTCTGGAACCACTTCCTGTGCGAGTCGGTGGGACCGAGACCACACGAACACCATCATCCATGGCTGGCAAGAAGCAAGATGACTCGCCATGGGCTGGTCTCCCTGAGGGACTCGTCTAGAAGATAGGTGACATCTTCCTTTCGACAAACGACTTTAACTACTACGCCGCCTTTTGGGCTGTCTGCAGCACCTGGAGCGGCTTCATGGAGGAGAGCTTTTTTCCAGCCAACTAGATTTTTCTAGAGAACCAGTTGTCAAAGGAGTATCAGGTAGAAGATGCCACCATCACGTTGCTGAACATGAGAACTTGCCGCCACCGTGAGAAGAAGATTAGCCGGGTTATTTGCAAGTGCTTTCTTTATATTCATCCGTATATATGTGATCCATTTTTTGCATTCACATCCTATATTATTTATTTTTCAAGTTTTGTTTCTTTGTCCACTTGTTGTCTAGGGTTTTGCTCCATGGTTTACCTTGATTGAATTTCAGTCTGTTTACCTTGATTGAATCTCTGTTTCTCCTCCCTCTATCTCTAGAAGGTACTTTTATGTCGGTAGCACAACTGGCGGCCTCCTTGTGCTTGGACAGAGGGTGTAGCCGTACAAGACCTGGTTGTACAACCCCTTATCGGGCGCTATCAAGCGCCTAAGGGCAGAGATACCAACCGAGCAGGTGGCTTCTGTCGCTTTGACAATGTTCCCGTCGTTGATGGTGTTTACATCAAACCATCAGAACACCACCACTTGGTGGGCGGATGAGAGCACAGAGGAAGGGAGTCGCCCGGTCTTTGGTGAAGGGTGGTACTTGTCGTATGACTTCGTGGAACTCCAGAGCATGACTTCTTATGTCGCTGATGTTTTTGTCATAGACAGATACAAGTCTGTCCTCTCAACTATGTGTGATGCTGCTCATGGAGATGTGCAGCTGCAGCGCTCTGTACGAACCCTGGAGATGCATCCCACTGTTGCAGGCCTTGTTCCGGGCTGCCAGTTCCCAGAGAATCGTTTTTACCTCGTCGAGTCCGATGGGGAGTTGCTGTTCGTTGTGAGTGGACCGGTCTATGGCGGTAGGCCAGTTGTTTACCGGGTTGATACCCAGAACCGTGTCCTTCAGCCGGTCAGACGCATCGGAAGTCGTTCTCTCTTTGTTGCTGACAATTGGTGCGTCTGCGTCGATAGCGCCAGCGTACCCATGGTGCAGGCTGGCAGCATATACTATGCGGACCTATCCGAGATTAGATCTTACAACTTTGAGGCTCTTGCCTGGGAAGAGGAGCCAAGCGTTGTATATGGGTATGGAGTAGGAGGATTATGGATCAATGACCGTCCTTTCAAACTCGATCGATTGCTGGCGGAGTATTGAAGAATCGTCGAGCATTCTGAGCTGCAGATGGTGCCGCCATATGGCAAGAATGGTACCAACCACTACGATTACTATGATGGCTATCCATCAGATTGATGGATTGTGTGGGTCTGCTTCTGATGTATTCTCTTCAGGTCAGCTCTTTATGTGTTCACTTTGTTGAGTGAACGTCTATGAATTTTGCAAGTTCTATGGTGCCCGTGTAATATAATGGACGTTCTCCCTATTCCGGTAGATCGTGTGTTGTACCTCTTACAATTTCACTATTTTTTCATGTGTGTGTAGTAATTCTGATAGATGCTCAGTTTGTTTGTAACAATCCTCAAACAACTTACAACTACAAATTCCAGTAGATTATTACAATCCCCAGTAAACTTGATAGTAATAACATAAAGCATAAAAGTTGCATCAGAGACCAAACAACTGAAAAACACTATAACTGGTATTACAGAAAAGGTCTCTATGGAGCTTGCATCCCGAGACATGTAACAACTGGCTTCCCATGAGAGCTGCGGATGAGATTATTAAGTATGTTCTACGTTAAAGCTTGCCTATTTTTCAATTCATATAAGTCTTTGCGTGCTATGGTGATTACTGAATCTGTTTTGTTGGCTTCTTTCTCAACAATATCACGGGCATCTTGGAGGGCATCCTCAAATAATCTTTCGACTGAAAAACGAGGATCAGTCGAAGCGGTGTGCCATGAGCAATAGGTATTGTCACTACTGTTGTGTGAGACAAAATCTAAACTTGGAGAAGCGAGTCTTTGTTCGGCATTCAGAGGGTCATTTGCAGCCTGAAACAAACACAAAACAAGTTATAACAGCATTACCACGCAATCACGCCACCATGAATTTTTAATGTGTCAATGCGGTAATATATAAGGAAGGAAGAAATTAACACCGGTGGCTCATACATCTATTTCTTCTTTAGTAAGTGGACCAGCTAGTGCCATGGAGCGATGCGAGCATGTGCTGCTCTATGAAATGACTACTCTACTTGAAGATGGTTGAGACCAAGACAAAACAAGTTACTTAAAAAATAGGTTTGGAAAAAAAACTATAAGTTCATTTTGAATAACAATGCCATCAATCTACCAAAGTACTTGATGCAGACTGCTCAAACTAGAATGTGCAGAACATGAATAAAACGAATATTAAAACTAAGACATTATGTTTCTCATATATAAACTAGCCAAGAACTACACAACAAAATCTGCCACTTGTTTAATCATAGAAAAAAAAGAGTAACTCAACCAATAAAAACACATCAATTGTGAGCCTCGAATATGCTAGCCAGATAATTTTAGACAAACAATGAATCAAGCAATCATACATTGAATTATTCATGAATAGCCAGATAATTTCAATGCTTCGGTGGCCTGAGAACAACAAACTGAACCATCAAGTGCCTCGTATTAAAATAACCAGTTCATTTAACTATGATACACAATAGATATAAGAGTGAGATGAACTGCACATAGTTCCTTATGATACATGGGTGGATCTTATCACTACTGTGGCCTTGTTCTTATTATCAGACAACTCAGATGCAATACACCCGGCCTCTCCATATCTAGGAAATTGAACTAAGCACATGGAACAAAAGCAGACCATAGTGGGGCTAAAATATTTTACGCTAATTTTTGGCAAAAAAATATGAAAACAAGAAAGACAAATGGTAAAGTTAAGAAAACAAAAAATATGGAAATGACCAAAATTTGGGTGGGGGGCCTTACGGTAGGTGTTACACGAGATCTACGGTGGCTCGTGTGGACGGGCAGAGTTTGTACTACATTGTTGCTCCTCTGCATAAAGGTAAGGCCAACTGTAAATACAAACAGGTTCCAACATGATATACGTTGGCATGAAGTGAAACAAAAGTGATGGGATCTTACGAGATTATAGGAGCCATTCACTCTATGATATTGTGTGCAAACTGAGGCTACTCCTTGCATAATAACAGCAAACAGTTTGAGCCGCAGGTTAAGAGAGATGAAATCGACAGTACATAATGGTCAAATAGTACGACGTGTGTAAACATGTAGTATAGGATAGCAAGACAATAGCACGATGGAAATACTATAGTTCGTAAATCAGCGAATGAGATAGATATTATATAATCATATCTGATGTGGACAGGTACAACAGAGAATGTAAACAAATATGTTAAGTGATTTATAATTCACAAAGAAATAGTACAGTATATAAAAACAGTTTATTGCGTGGAGTTTAAGCGTAACCACAACGGGTTAATGTAGTACTCCCTCTGTTTCAAAATATACGATGCTTTAGCTTTGTGAAATAAGTGTATCCAAACTCATTTTAGTGTGTACATAACAGGTGTATATCAAGTAAAGAACCTATTAGTTAGGAAATTTAGCACGAATACAGTACATTGCCAACAAACAAATCGCGCAGGGAGATCTGGTTTTACCTCGGTCGGGGTGGCATCTAGGCCTCCTCCACATCCTCACGGGTCATGTCGAGGTCGCTGAAGGTGCTACGGTCGTAGTGGGTCTCGACGATGGGGAAGAAGATCTTGGGCGGGTGAGGATACGAGCAGAACGCTGGACCACGGCGTCCGTGGAGCAGATCCTAGGAGGTCGATGATGTGGTCAGCGCCGGACAAGTGAGAAGATCAGGTGTGCGGGTAGACCGGCTAAAGTGCAGCGGGGATGTTCCGGCCGGTGACGTATTCCTAGAGGAGAGAGGGGGAGGGGAGTTGGGTTTAGGTACTGCTAGCACTTTATTGGGAAAATTATGAGTGAAGCCCCCCACCTACCGAATTTAATAGGGGTCGAATGGGAATTTCGAAGTATCTGAAATTTTGGGGCACGAACTATGTCTGGATGCGCGGGATCATTTTCAAAAGGTGTTCAAAATTTTCATGACGCAAAGTCTTAGCTAGAAGTCGAACCACTCATCAAAACTCTTTGTGGTTTCTAATATATTAATTAACCGCTCGATGGGTACCTCCAAAAGCTTTTTTCATAAAACTTTCAAAGCAACCTACAATTTATTACTTGTAGTTCAAGTTTGACCAAATTTCATTAAATTCAAGAGCAATCTATCTTACTTAGTTGTAGCTCAAGTTTGATCTAATTTCATTAAACTATAAGGACACAAAATCTTAGCAAGAAGATGAACATGTCATCATAACTCTCTTTTGGTTTCTAATAGTATATTAATTGACCCCCCCCCCCCACGCGCCCCCTCCGATGGGTACCTCTAAGAGCTTTTCCGTAAAACTTTCAAAGCAACCTACACAGTTTACTTGTAGTAGTTCAAATTTTACCTATTATATTTTTTCTGCTTTGCCTATTATAATTTTATATAGTGATGATATGCCAGATGTCTATTATCCGAGTCTCACGTATAGGGCACGTGCAATTTACTAGTACTTGTAGTTTCAAATTTTACCTAATTTCGATAAATCGACATGAAGTCATTCTAATGGGTAGAGTTAGCTGGAAAGTTTGAAAACTCATAAAACATGGGAATCATTGGTACAACATGTTGGTCCAATATATATTTATGTAAACTTGGATTGTGGCATTCAGATCCAATATTCTTCAGACTTTTCTTTAGGAAAAAGAACAACCTCGCTCGTATTCTTCACTCAGAAAATGTAGAATTGAATGTTCTTTCTTGATAGTTGGAAACTCACACCGACGACACTGTTTACTACAAGAAGATGCACCGATGATCTACCTATGAAAAGACATTTAATTCAAGAGCAATCTATGGAGTTTACTTGTAGCTAGCTCAAGTTTGACCTAATTTCGTTAAATTACCAATATGCAAAGTCCTATTAAGAAGTTGAACCTATTGTCGAAACTCTTGCTGGTTTTTGGTATATTAATTTTGAACTCTTGATGGGTACGTCCAAAAGCTTTTTCATAAATCTATCAAAGCAAAACCTACAATTTACTTGTAGTTTCAAATTTGACCTAATTCCGATATATCAATATAAAGTTATTCAAATGTGCGGGGTTAGCTATTGGAAGCTTCAAAACCCATAAAACATGGGAATCACAAGTACAACATGTTGTCGATCCACTATATATATATATGTTTGTCAACTTGGCTTGTGGCATCCACATCCAATATTCTTTAGACTTCTCTTTACAGAAAATAACAACTAACCTTGTTCGTCTTCACTCGGAAAATGTAGAATTCAACGTTTTTTCCTGGTAGTTGGACACTCATACCCACGGCACTACTTACTACTAGAAAATGCATCCACCTACCTCTGAAATGACATTTAATTCAAGACATATCTATTGCGCTTACTTGTAGCTCAAGTTTGACCTAATTAATTTCGTTAAATTGTCAAGATGCAAAATCTTAGCAAGAAGTTGAACCTATCATCAAAACTCTCATTGTTTTCAGATATATTAATTGTGACCCCTTGATGGGTACCTCCAATAGATTTTTCTTAAAACTTTCAAAGCAACCTACAATTTACTTGTAGTTTCAAATTTGACCTAATTTCGATAAATCAACATATAGTCATTTGGTCAAATGGGCAGAGTTAGCTAGGAAGTCTGAAAACTCATAAATAAAACATGGGAATCATTGGTACAACATGTTGGTCCACTATATATGTCTGTAAACTTGGCGTGGCATTCACATCCAATATTCTCCAGACTTCTTACGAAAAAGAACAACCTCGCTCGTCTTCACTTGGAAAATGTAGAATTGAATGTTCTTTCCTGATAGTTGGAAACTCACATTGACGGCATTTTTTACTAAAACATGATACACCAATCTACCTCTGAAAATACATTTAATTTCAAGAGCAATCTATCACGCTTAATTACTTGTAGCTCAGGTTTGACCTAATTTTGTTAAATTTTCAAGATGCAAAATCTTAGCAAGAAGTTGAACCTATCGTCAAAACTCTCGGTGTTTTATGATATATTAATTGTGACCCATCGATGGGTACGTCCAAAAGTTTTTTTGTAAAACTACCAAAGCAACCTATAATGTACTTAAAGTTTCAAATTTGACCTAATTTTGATAAATTGACATAAAGTCATTCGATGAAATGGGCAGAGTTAGCTAGGAAGTATGAAAACTCATAAAACATGGGAATCGTTGGTACAACATGTTGGTCCACTATATATGTCGGTAAACTTGGCTTCTAGCATTCAGATCCAATATTCTTTGGACATTTCTTTACGGAAAAGAACAACCTTGCTCGTCATCACTCGAAAAAATGAGAACTGAATGTTCTTTCCTGATAGTTGGAAAATCACACCGACGAAATTATTTACTAGAGGAAAATACACCCATTTACCTCTAAAAAGTCATATATTTCAAGGGCAATCTATCGCGCTTACTTTGTAGCTCAAGTTTGACCCAATTTTGTTAAATACTGTCATGATGCAAAATCTTACCATAAAGTCAAACCAGTTGTCAAAACTCTCGGTTGTTTCTCATATATTGATTGTGACCCCCGATGGGTACCTCCAAAAGCTTTTTCGTATAACTTTCAGAGCAACCTACAAAACATGTAGTATATAGTTCAAATTTGACCTAATTTTGATGAATTGACATATAAAGTCATTCAAGTGGGCAGAGCGATAAGCTATAGGAAGTTTGAGAACTCATAAAACATGGGAAATCATAAGTACAATATGTTGGTCCACTATATATGTGTAAAAACTTGGCTTGTGGAATTTAGATCCTTATTCTTCAGACTTCCTTTATAGGAGAGAATAATCTCGATATCACTCGAATGTTCTTTTCTGATAGTTGGAAACTCACACTGACAGCATTGTTTACTACAAGAAGATGCACCCATCTATCCTAGAAAATACATTTAATTGAAGAGAAATTTATCGCGCTGAAAGGGCATGTATGGCCCCATGTGTGGTTTTGGTAATTAATGACAATCCCTATGGACTAATGTGCAAATTGAGTTTCACTTGTAGGTTTGTCCATTGGCATCGCTTGGACCATGTGTTGGTTTCAAGGATGAAAAAATAAGAAGCATCATCCAAGGGCTTTGTGCCTATTGGAATCAAGTAGAAGAAGAAGAAGAAGATCAAGTATGCCTTGAAGAAGAAGAAGAAGAAGAAGAATATGGAGTTCCTCATGGCTTTCTTCAAGACATCATCATCAAGATTTGTTGTGCAAGCTCACGGTGCGCCATCTCTAGAAGATATCATGCTTGGAGCTTGCCATCCTCGGCGTTCATGGAGTGATGAAGACAAGGTCAAAGAAGAGGTTTCCTCATGGAGTATGGGGGAGCCATTCGCAAGTCTTCATCAAACAAGAGCATGCAATAGCAATCAAGAAAGGTGTTCCATCTTGAGAAGGACAAGATGGTCTACATCAAGCTCAAGTGGGATGCTCAAGGAAAATGTATGATCTTGATAGGGTTTCTATTTTACCGGTATCTTGTAGTGTTCTTGTAGTGTTGGGAGACCGGGTTTAGGATAGATAGTCGTACTATCAAGAGGGGATCTCGATTGGGTGACTCGTTCGTATCTTTCGGAGAGAGCTCAAACCTTTGCATACATAGCATCATCTTTCTTGGTTGTTGTTTGGTTCTTGTCCATGTGAGGATCTAGATCTTGTGGTTATCTTCATAACAAGCTCTAGTTCATCAAAAACGGATTTCCCTTGCATATCTTATTGTGCTTTTGATCTTGTGGGTTTTCCGGCTCCACACCTTGGGAGGTATCTCACATATATATTCATGGTATTTTCTCCCTTGGTGATATCCAATATTTCGAACAAAATTGGTTTCATCTCGTTTGGAGTTCGGATGCAAAAGTTGTGGAAGTTCTGGTTCTGAAGTTTTTGCCTGTCCGGTAGTTCCGGCGGGCCACCGGTAGTACCGCCAGGGCAGTTTGCCGTCGGTAGTACTGGTGTTAATTCCGTCCCAACTTCCGGCAACCCCAATTTTGGTTCTGTACTCTCTCTGCCTGGTTAGCGCTATTTGACGAAACTTGGATCGGATTTTCAGGCGGTAGTACCGCTAGGACATTCTTGCCACCGGTAGTTCCAGCGAAGCGGCGGTAGTACCGGCCACGATCGCATTTTTTTCTTTCTCTCGCTGTTTTCTGACCGTTGGCTGGGTGCCACCGGTAGTACCGACCACCCACCGGTACTACCGGCCGTGCGCGATTCTATGGGTAACGGGCAGATTGGGGAGCCCTTTAAAAGGAGCTTCCCTTTCCCCTTCGGCTATAACTTGCTTTTTCTTGGTTTTTCCCTTCTCTCTCTCCTCCATTGTTGACCTTGAAGAGCTTGCCCTCTCCCCTTCTCCCTCCTATGATTCTTGCATATTTTTGAGGGATTTGAGAGAGGAGATCTAGATCTACAAGCCCCACCAAGCAAAATCCCTTCTTTGTGAAGGAATCCTTGGGATCTAGATCTTGGAGAGTTTTGTGTTCTCCTCTTGTGTTCTTCCTCCCTTATTCCCCCAATAGCTTTTGTAGCTTTGGTGGAATTTGAGAGAGAAGGACCTGCCTCTTGCATTTGGTGCATAGGTTTGAGTTCTCCTCGGAGATTCAGCGAGTTCAAGCCCTTGGGCTTGTTTATCTTGGGTTCTTGGAACCCTAGACGGTTGTGTGGTTGGATTGTTGACCTTTTGTGGTCTTGTAGCCTTTTGTGGCCTTGTCGCCTTTTGTGGCTTTGTAGCCTTTGTGGCATTATTGTTGGGAGCCTCCAATTGAGTTGTGGAGATTGCCCCAACCTTGTACAGGTTCGGTGACCGCCCTCAAGTGTCCAATAGTGGAACGTGAGTAGGCCTTTGTGGTGAGCTCATGGGAGAATAGGGTGAGCCCTTTGTGGCGTCGGTAGGTTGCGTGCCTTCGCATCTTGGGGTGAGGTCTTGTGTGGCGTTGGGTGAGCATCGTGCCACCACACCTCGAGGTGAGCCACTTGTGGCGTTCGAAGTACATTGCGCCCCGGCACCTCTCCAACGGAGACATAGCTTCTTTGGAAGTGAACTTCGGGAAAAAAATCATCGTCTCTGCGTCCATCGTTTATCTCTCAACCAAGCCCTTTACTTATGCAATTTACATTGTGATAGCCTTCGTGCTTGAAGTATTTTATCTTGCTATCACCTTGTTGCTTGTCTTGCTTAGCAAAGGTTGTTGGTGCACTTAGTGAACCTAGTGGATATAGGTTTTGGCTTGATAAATTAAACGTTAAGTTTTATTCCGCATTTATTAGAGCCTAAACCGTAATAATTTTAAATCGCCTATTCACCCACTCCCTATAGGCGACGTTCATTTCCCTTTCACGCGCTTACTTTCTTCTAGCTCAAGTTTGACCTAATTTCGTTAAATAGTCAAGATGCAAAATCTTATCAAAAAGTTGAACCTATCGTCAAAACTCTCGGTAGTTTCTGACATATTGATTGTGACCCCTCGATGGGTTCCCCCAAAAGCTTTTTTGTAGAACTTTCAAAGCAACCTACAATTTACTTCTAGTTTCAAATTTGACCTAATTTCGATAAATTGACATAAAGTCATTCAAATGGGCAGAGTTAGCTAGGAAGTTATTCAAATATCGACAAACATTTAATTCAAGAGCGATCTTCCTCGCTTACTTGTAGCTCAAGTTTGACCTAATTTTGTTAAACTATCAAGATGCAAAATCTTAGCATGAAGTTGAACGTGTCATCAAAACTCTCGGTGGTTTATCATATATTAATTGTCCCCTGAATAGGTACCTCGAGAAGAGTTTTCATAAAACTTTCAAAGCAACCTTCAATTTACTTGTAGTTCAAATTTGACCTAAATTCGATAAATAATTGGCATAAAGTCATTCAAGTTGGCGGAGTTAGCTTGGAAGTTTGAAAGCTCATAAAACATGGATATCGTCAGCACAACATGTTGGTCCACTCTTTATGTCTGAAAACTTGTCTTGTGGTATTCAGATACATATTCTTTGGAGTTTCTTTACGTAAAAGACAATCTCGTCATCACTCAAAAAATTGAGAATTAAATGTTCTTTCGTGATAGTTGGAAACTAACACCGATGACATTGTTTACTACATCACCCATCTACCTCTAAAAATACATTTAATTCAGTAGCAATCAATTGTCCTTACTTGTGTAGCAAATGTTTGACCTAATTTCGTTAAATCGGCCAAAAGTCACTAAATTGTGCAAAGTTAGCTGGGGAGGTGGAAAAATCCTATTTCTAAAAACTTTGGAATTATAAGAAACCATGTTCAACTTTGTCTGATAATCGGGACAGTGTAATTATTTTTTAATTATGGTAGGTCCCGTAGGAGCGAGGTGCTTTATTAGTTAACACGTGGTCGATGGAAGTACAAGTTACATCAAGGACCTCATAAAAATGAAAATTACATCCAATTTCATGCATTTAGCACAAGATCCCTGAAACTAAGCAATGAAGTGTCTTTTGAGGTTTACGCGTATGCTAGATATTGTAGGGCCAAAATTTGTTTTGAAACAATCTACATTCTAGCTTTTACTACTAGTACGTATAGTAAACAGCAATTCATAAAACAGAGTGATCGTACTCTCTATTGGAGCAGTAACTTGGATTGGTTTTTTACATATCTAAGTACTACTACTAATTATAATTTCTCAAAAGAAAGTACCACTAATAAATGCAGTACTGGTTTGTCCGATTTGTTCTAAGATATAGTACTACTACTATTACTAGTACTCCCTCTGTCTGGGACTATTAAGGCCAGTTAAATTTGATAAGACCAAAAAAGTTAATTACAGGTTGCTATCGAAAACATGCATGTAGTCCTCACTCTCTCCCATGCAGCATTGTACACCTGCAGCAGGCCGCAGGCTTTTCGTCTCTCTCCAGGAGTACATCTTCTTGCCTCTCACTCACCTGGATCTTCTTGCCTTGGTCTCTCCCTCTGTTTATACTGTACTGTCTGATACAGTACAGCGTGACACCTACTTTATTACTCACTTGTCAACTTTCTGCAGCCATTTTGTTTTGATGAAGCATGTATAGTGTGTGGATACTGTCTAGGAAAAAAGTGGCCAAGTACAGCTTCCGTCGTTGCGCCCATGCCTAGCGTATTCCTGTACAATCGTACCAGTACAGTACGAAACTCAATCAGTATACTCTTCAATATACCCACCCAACCCGGGGTTTCTGGCCGGTGGGCACTACGTCAGTGAGTCGCCCTCTGTACCGCGTCGGCGGATTCAACCATGAGCCGGCTGCTATGGACACCGTCCAGTCTGAGGCGATGATTGAGTGCCCCTATGATGGCTGCTTTAGCTTGGTTGCCTTCGACAAGCTCGATGACCATAAGATCGCGTGCTCGCATGGTCCGTGCTCCTGCATTGATTCCACCTGTGATTTCATTTCCTCACCGGCAGGAATCCTTCCCCACATGAAGGAGGCCCACGGGGTAATAGTAACCAGGGACATCTACAGCAGCGCCTTCTTTTGCCTCATCTCGACTCCACCACCAACAAGCACGAGGGGATTCACACACTTCCTCTGCGGGGATGATGGTGCCGTGTTCGGCTTTACCATCAGCATGCTCGGCCTAGCCGCCATCGTGTCCTTGGTGTGCATCAGGAAGGACAGGTGCTTGTGGCCGTGGTACATGGTGAAACTGTGTGCGCCTGGCCCGCTGGGGTAGGCGGACTTGTCAATGGTCGAGGTCCTTAATGCGGTAATCGAGTTGACGAGCATCTCGTCGCTAGCCAACTTCCCGTCCAACAAGCTCAGGACGTACCTCGGGGTGCTGCCGTGGTTCCTGATGAAGGTTGGACAGTCCACCATGTATCTTTATGGATTTGCATCGAAAGGAAAAAATGATCTTAAACTACGGCTGATGATCAAGACTGTAATGGTGTATTAGCAGATAAATAGTACTACTGGTAGTACTATTTTACTACTCCAGTTTACTAGTAGTAGTCGCATGTAGGTCCTCTTTTAGTACTAGGAAGGATGCATTTTGGATGTAAACTAAGTTTGTTACTAATGTTATTACAGAGTATTTAGGGGTTTAGTACGACTTTTATGTAATTATTCACTTTTATGACATGGACCAGAGATAAACACACTAACTGTTCTTACGGTGCTTCGATTTTAGTCATATAACTCAGTGATTATGCAATTTTATGCCCAAACTTGTTGATTTGACTTGATTTAAGTCTTGAACCAAGATTGCCATCAAAATTGTGCTGGTGTGGACGATGCATCGACGTGGGTCTAGCGTGCAGGATAGGCTGCCGTGGAATTTAGCCTAAATATCTAGAAAATAATATGGACATCTACGACATCAATTCAATATTATCAGAATCATCAGAACCATGTTTTCATATTATATGCGTTTGACATTATGTAAGTTAGTATGTTTGTACATATAGTTGGTCAAACATTATAAATATGACTTCAACAAAACCTAGTATGCTTTCTAATTTGGAAATGAGGGAGCATCTAAGTACTAAAATGCATCGAAATACATATGTATCTAGACAAAGCCAAGTCAGTAACTATTATTTTAGGATGGAGGGAGTAATTATTTATGAGTAATCTATTTTTCACAAAAAAAATACTACTATGGCACGTGCCCACGACTAGAGCATGGACCAATGCATAATAATCAGGTGACCATGCGGTGGTGATCTACTCCATACTGGATACCCTACGTGAGGAGGCGCACTAGTGGAGCACACGCTCGTGTCGTTCCTGAGTACATAGTAGTACTACTAGTATACGCAAATAGGAGTACAAAAATAGATAGATCTTTTTGCTCATCGTACTATTTTTTCCTGTAAGGCAACCTGGACATGACTACTACAGTACTATATTGGCACAACTTCTGCTTTTGGTGCTACAAGATGAATGTGGAACTCTCTGTGTCCGTTCGGAAAAAACTCTTTGTGTAACATTAATATACTAGTACTTCTTGTACTCCCTAGTTTTTCGGACGCACAGTAATGTAGTGCAGTAAGTTTGTAGTAGATATCCAAATTCAAGGTGCATGCAACGAGCATTGGTTTGACAGGACAATTCAGGTTTTTAGATATCCAAATTTCTACTCCAGCTCGATGTCTCAAGACACGAAGCAGATAGTACTCCTCTATCCTTTGGCTATCGCCCAGATCAAAATGAACAAGCAAAAGATTGTGTATCTTAGAAATTGCCATGGCCATTTATTACCTACAGAGCTTTATTGTGTTTCTTCAAGGCACTTGCAAAGACTAATATTGTATTGTACTAGTAGTACTACTTGTAAATAACGTGCTACGGTTGGGCCCTACAGCTAGTACTAGACATAGACTTTAGTAGCTACTCTCGTCACGGTGAATTGTCCAAGAGGTGGAGTTCCTTTTTTCTCTCCAAGAGGTGGAGTTCCTTTTTTTTCTTCAAGAGGTGGAGTTCTTTTTTTCCTGAGAGAGGAAACCTTTTTTATTCCTTCTTTGATTCAAAGAAAATTCAAAGATTTTGTGAAGGATCTTGTCCCTTAGGAAATAATCCTACGTTGTTTTGTTTGATTCATAGGATTCCAATATGTAGGAATTATGTCCCATTTGGAACGCAGGATAGGAAAAATATAGGAATAGGAAAAACATGGGAATTGAGAGTCGTTCAAAGTATGCCTTTGCCCTCTATTTTTAGGAAAATTTCCGTCCACTCCAACCTCATGGTATAATTGCTTTGCTTTCCCTGTGATTCAAACACATACTTGATCCAAATTCTTGTAGTTTCCTCTTCGTATGTTTTGAGAATCCTGCAAATCAAACGAGCCCTGAGAGATGGTCTTTTTTTTGTCTTTGATCATTTTTTTGTTTGAACATAGGGTCGTAGATCTTTCTCGGAACACGGGGAGGGTGGAAATTGCACAAACCTCCAACAATTGGATTCGATATTGCAGGGAACCCCAGATAATCAGGATAGTCTAGTTGCAAGAAACTACTGTACTACAATTACTTTTGGGTACAAATGCTGCACATAGCACAAATTTCTCGATTAGCCCTCTTAGCATTATTTCTTACATACTTGGGGATCAACAGTTGGAGCTCTTTGCAACTACGGCTCTAATTGTTGGAGGTTTCTGCAACTAGCCTCAATTGGCGCCCCACCCTCCCCCCCCCTACTCGCCCACCTTCTACAGTACTACTAGTAGTCGAGTACTAGTACTACGCACCATCAGCCTTTGTCTTCTCCATCGCACCCCGGCCGCCAGCTCACGCCAACGATCTTCCCTCCCTCCCTCCCCCACCCCACCCCACCCCAAATAAAGCCCCCAAAACACCATCTGCAACCTCCTTCCATGGTGAGATCGAGCAAGGTCTGTAAAGATCCTGAGCAGTTTCAGAAGGTGTTCACCGAAGGCCCACTTCAAGTACTCATCAACCATTGCGATGCCACCACCGCCGCGAGCCTCGTCGGTTCGTCCAAACATATTCTTCAATTAGCAAAAGAGAGCGGAACTACGCCTTCTTCTCATCCGTTTGGCCTCCCATGTGTTCTTCATTCTCACCCGATGGTGAGACCGTGGGAATCCAAAGACTACTTCAAAGTGGCGGGAAGCCCGTGCAAGCTGATGTCGCTGGATAGGTTCTCCTCCGATGTTGTGATGCCAAATGGTTTTGATGAGCAGCGAGCAGGCGGCAATGGAGATTGGATCATCACAGTTGGGCCCGATTTCATGTGGGACCTTGTCAATGTGTACACTCGTCGCAAGATTGTTATTCCACAAGTGTCAGGGTTTGAACCGACTGAAGGTTCTGCACTTACATTTCAGGATGATGCCAATGAAGCTCGACGTACTAAACTGCAGAAGATAGTCATTTTCCAAGTTCCGACAGCTGTTGGGGGATACAAAGATTTCTCTCTAGTCGCCATTTTCGAATTCAAGATTGTTGTCATCAACGGGAATGATAGTCATGGATGGTCAATTTGTGTGAACGAGTTCCAGAGCTACTTCAGATACTGCGATGATATTATCCAACACGATCGTATGTTCGCCGTGACCGAAAATGGCTGTGTTCATGCATGGAAGTCTCTAGAACTTTGTAAATTCTCCTCCATACGTATTTTATTAGCTTTGTTCCTGAATCGATGCAAGCTATTTTTGGGAACTTTCATTGGTTAGTAGGAATTCCATTAAAATTTTAGTTTCTTTGATTCGAAGGAATTCCCTAGGAAATTTCAGAGGAATGCAATTTTTAGGAGGTTTTCTTACATATAAGTAGTTTGTTTCATATGATTGAGTTCTGCTGATAATATTGCTTTGTCTCCTAGTACATCCCATGGAAAATATGGTATCTACTACGTGGTAGTAAGTACTTATGTGAGACCCAAATATTATTCCTGAATCAATGTAAGTTATTTTTTCTGAAGTTTCTTTGGTTAGTAGGAATTTCATAGGAATTTTAGCCTCTTTGATTCGTATGAATTCCCTAGGAATTTCAGAGGAATGCAATCCTTACTAAGTTTTCTTACATATAAGTAATTTGATTCGTAGGATTGAGTTCTGTTGATAGTATTGCCTTGTCTCCTAGTACTAGTACATCCATGGAAAATATGGTATCTACTAGTAGTATTTACATGAGACTCCGATACTAGACATTTGATATATCATAACTATACGGAATTATAATACTAGGTAAAGCTCAAAAAATTAGAAATTTGATCGACATCTATAAAGTATGGGCGCATATTTAGTTCTTGTATTTTCTATCATGTAGGAGTCGATGTTAATTAGGTACTAGTACTTTTAAATTTTGTTAAAATGGTCTTGAGAAATGATGGAGAAGATTCTAGAATGATGGAGAAGTGTGTTTTAAGGATTGTGCATAGTGTTCATTGTGCTAAAGACTATCAATAGAATCTTCAAGTAGATGCTAGAATGTAAAAGAAGATCCAACTGCTAGCAATGTTGGGATTCGCAAGTCCTGATCCAACAGTGAATATTCAAAGTTATTCATACACTGCATAGTGGTAAGATAACATAAGATAAGATAAGATATTAAACCTCCTAGAAATAATCCTTGTTGGTTTTCATTTGGTATATAAGACACCAAAATCTTGTAGGATCCAACCTTGCTTTTTGTCCCTATGAACTTTACATTCAAGATCCTATAGGATTATTTCCTATTTCATTTGATCCCATGAATCAAACCGTGTCTCTAGGAGAATTTCCATAGCATATCCCCATTTCGAAAAGAATTAGAATTTCCATAGCATCTTCCTAGGTTGGCATTTTTTTACGCAATCAAACATCTTAAGTATAATCAAGATTTTTGAAAATAGTACAGTATATCAACTTCTACAATGTCAGATCAATATCAATATTATTTCCATGTTACATTTCTTTTCCCTTCGAAGGTCCTATCCTTATCCTGTCGCTAAAGGGAATATGCCCGAGAGGCAATAATAAAGTGGTTATTATCTTATTCCATGTTTATGATAAATGTTTATTTTGCATGCTATAATTGTATTGATCGAAAACGTCAATACATGTGTGTTTAATAAACAAAAAGGGTTCCTAGTTATGCCTCTCTTATAGACTAGCTCGGTTATTAACAAGATGATCAAGGTTTCCTGATCATGGACATTGGATGTTGTTAATAACGAGGTCACAACATTGGTGGAATGATGTGATGAACATTCATCCGAAGTATAGCATTATGATCAAGTCATTATGTTTATATTGCTATAACATCATACGAAGTAATCTTAGTCCTTAGACCATGAGATCATGTTAATTGCTAACACTAGAAGAGTATCTTGATAACACCAAACGTCACACCATAACAGGGTGACTATAAAGGTGGGTTCAGTGCTACAAAGGTGTTATGTTGAGGCTCATGGATCAAGAGTGAAATTTGTCAATCCCGATGACGGATAGATATACTCTGGGCCCTCTCGGTGATATCACATTAAGATAGCTTGCAAGAAAGTGATGTGATCACTAGAATGTTATATCACGGGAACGAGAAAAGAGTGCATGTCGGTAACGAGATCAAACTAGGTATGGAGATACCGATGATCGAATATCGCACATGTAATATATCACGAGACAAAGGGATTTAGTTACAAGCGTTAAAGGTTCTCACGATCACAAAAGTCATCGTTGAATGTGTAGGAGTCAGTACGGATCTCCAGGTCCCGTTGCTGATTATTGATTGGAGAGGGGTCTCGATCATGTCTGCATTATTCGCGAACCGTAGGGTGACACACTTAAGGGATACCGACACCATTTGGAGAAAATATGTTTCAGATAAAGATTTAAGAAAGTGCTAGAATTATTTCAATAGACACCGAAACTGTTTCGAGTGAAATTGCTGAAATTGGTTCTGCATGTAATATTGAAATGTTGCAGGGGGTTTTATGTGAATGTTTGTTAATTAAAGTAATTAACAAAATTCTGAATAAAAAAATAATAAAAGAGTTTTATTAAATGATAGAGCATTAAATTTGGAGAAATTTAATGCATTTAAAGTGGAGACTTTAAAAGGGAATGTGAAGAGGCATTTTAATGTGGAGGGGTTACCACCACATGAATGGAGGAGGTGAGGAGACACCTCCTCCATGCACCGGCCATGAAGGAGGGGCACCCCCCCCCTCCTCCTATAAAAGGCCACCCTCTCCTCACTTCTCACACACACCTCCTTGTGAAGGATCTCTCTCCCCCTCTAGTATTATTCCCCCATGGTCTCGGATTAGCGAGATACATGTTCTCGGTGGCTTTATCTGGAAAGGAGTTGCTGCTTCCGCTGCTTTGCTGGAGCGAGGGACGGAGGTTGTCGGGGTACCGGACGTGTGTGCGATCACGGATGCACTGCTGCTTTGCGGTGCTGGACTTGGTGGTGCTGGACTTGCTGGAGCTGGATCTGATGGACGTGCTAGAGCCGGACCTGCTGGACTTCATCACGATCTTGAGATCGGCAAGTGTACGACTACATCAACCATGAGTTCCTACTCATTAAGAAAACTCGTTGTCTTCGAGCATAAGTTCTCGATGGATGTATGTCCACCCGTTGCTTTGTACCTAGTAGATAGATCTTGGCGTGTAGTTCACATCGTAGAAATTTTTTTGTTTTCTATACTGCGGACCCAACAGTGGTATCAGAGCCTGATCTATGCGTAGGTGCTTTGCACGGGTAGTACACATATTTTTATATGTGGGCGATGATGATCATGTTATTGCATCTTCTATGTATTTTGGATATTGGTGGCATAGTGGGATGAAGCGGCCCGGACCAACCTTACATGTCATCGTACATGAGACCGGTTCCATGACTGACATGCAACTTGTTTTGCATAAGTGGCTGGCGGGTGTCGGTCTCTCCTACCATAGTCAATATCAGATTTACAACGAGTTGATAATAACTTGGTTATCCTCGTTGTGGTTCATGTTCGTACGTAAGAACGGTTCTATCTCCGAAAGCTCTAAGCCAAAAAAACTTGCAATTGATAAATTAGAGGCATCTAGTTTAGATCGTTGTTGGGCTAGTGTATTGATATGGTATTGTTGTAAGTAGATGTATGATAGATACTCTTACAACACACTTAACGTGTAAGTTCCATAGACCTTGGCCTTACACACAAAGGAATGATAGAGATCATACCACGATGCAAATGATAGAGATCAAATGCATGGACCATATCATCTCACTTTACACATTAGATGTTAGCATCTTATACTGCTAGTTTGGCGCTTTTGGTAGCATTATAAGATGATCCCTCATTTAAATATCAAGATAAAATTCGTTCTTCCTTAAGTATGCACCATTTTATGGATCGCATTTCGAGACATCACGTGATGATCGGGTGTACTCGACTCTACGCTTTCATACAAACGGGTGTAAGACCGTTTTACACAGGCGAGTACTAAGGTTCTTACTTGGCGAGCCTAGCATGTACAGACATGGCCTTGGAACACGTATCGAAAGGTTAAGCATGAGTCATATAGTTGATATCATACCCATATAGATGCTCGCCTTTGAAGCTACATCAACTCATGTGATGATCGGACTTGGTGTAGTGGATTTGGTTCATGTAATCACCAAAAAGGCACGAGGGATGTCATTTTTGAGTGGGGGTTCATTTCTAATTTTGATTAGTCGAACCAAATTTGTCATAAATTAAATCAAAGTGAATTTGCATAGTTTGTTGTAGTCATTGGCATTCGTTTTCTACCTTATGCTTAGTTTTTATTTGAGATAATAGAACTATAGAATTCTGGATATTTACTTTACGAACTGGTATAGTATTGTTTTGAATGTCACTTTAAAGTTTATAATTCCTATTGCAAACTTTCAGCAAACTCTATTTACTCCATGAAGTTTAACAAGTAGTATTAAATCAAGAGTAAAATTCCAATGTTAGTATCTACAGTATCATGTTTGCCTCCATGATTATTGATATTCAAAAGTTGTATCAATATCAAGATTATATTGGAGCTGAAAATTGTTTCAGAAACCGTCATGTGTGAAAGATATTGTGATATCTAAACCAATGTTTTTGGTTGCATTATGATAGAGTATAATTTAGCAAAATACATGTTCTCATATTGTATGATAATTTGTGAAGGTTGGATACGCTAAGCGTCCTAATCTACAAAAAAGGTTTTGGGAACTGATATTATACTTGTGATTCTTCCTTATAGGCTATAGTAGCTTGATCATGAAAGTTGTCATGATAAGGATGAATAGAAGATGTAAGTAAAATGTTTACTACACTAATAGATTACTAAAGAATGGATTTTTGAAAGAATGCCAAACATTTGATGATGGTGATCCACTTCAAAGTGCAAGTCCAAAGGTATTAGTATTTGACTATATACAAGCTTTGTACCATGTGTCATGTTGATGACACCACTATTGATGTTGATAGATTCTTTTAAAAGAAAAGGAATTGCTGAAAGAGAATCTATAAAATATTTGGCAGAAAATAAAAGGTTGGAGATGTCCAACTTAGGTATATAGAAGATATACATGTTATGGCTATATTCCTTGCTTGTTAAACAATGTGGCTCTTAGGTATTGGATACCGGTATTGGATACCGAATTGGTTGGTATGAAGTGTCATACAGGACAACGCAATTCATGAACTACAATGGCCTAAGTAACTAGCAAGAGAATAAGTGATGATGATCATCGAAAACAAATAAAGTGTTATTGTGCTTTTTCGTTGTCGTCAAACCTAGCCTTCAAGATTTGTTTTAATAATTGTTATTTTGTTCCGGTATTATGAGAACAATGGTTTTTCAAATAATTACCGTATTCCATAAAGGATGGATGAACTTTTACAAGTCTAGTGAGAGAAATCACATCCATAAACACTATTGCTAAAATGTTGCAAGACAAAATGATTGAAAGATCACTTATGAAGTGACATCGCTGTTTAAATTATATTGGAAAGAAAACATGAAGAAACTCCATGTTGATGGATTTTTGGAGTCTTTGATTTTGATCAATTGACGCATGTGAGACTTTCCTCGAGATAATTGAAACTCCGTCCATAGGCCAGAGAGGAACGGATGATTAGCTTATTGGAAATTGTGCATGCTGATGTGCATAGTCCATTATGTCTAGCCATATGCGATGGATCGTTTTGCTTCATATGCTTTCTTCGAAAATTTGAGTGAATATATCTGTATATTTACTTAATAAGGAAGAAGTATGAAACATTTGAAAGTTGTTCAAAGACTTTCAAGATGAAGTGGAAAATCATTGTAACAAGAAAATAAAGAGTTTATGATTTGATCATAAAGGAAGATATTTGAGTTACATGTTTAGCAAAACACCTAAGATTTAAGGAATTGTTCCATGAATTTGGATTTCCCGATAAACCACAGGAGTATGGTATGTTTGAGAGATGAAATCAAACCATGTTTGACATGGTAAGATCAAAGGTGTCATTTATAAAACTACCATTATGTTTTAAGGATTGAAGCTTTAGAAACTACCGCTTTTACACTAAAAAGAGAACCATCGTGATCCATTGAAATGACACCATATGAGTTATGGTTTGGGATAAAACCCGAATTGTCTTTTCTTAAATTTTGGTATGCTATGCATAAGTAAAATGTTTACAACCAAAGTCGGATAAGCACGTCTTTGTAGGTTATCCCAAAGAATTTTTTGGGAATTTCTCCATAACACCGAGGACAAAAGAGTTTGTTACTTGGAACGTCAAGTTTCTTGAGAAGGAATTTTTCGTGAAAACTTAAGTGGGAGGACAATAGAACTTTCATAAGGTTGTTGAACCTTAGCTATAGGTGCTAATTAGCGCAGCGCCGGAAAGTGTCCCGGTGGCGGCCACAATGCTCATGGCTCTCGTGATTACAAAAGGTGTGATCTCGGAGATTAGAGTTCCTATAGAACCGTGTGGGTCGGTAAGAATCAAATAGTAAGATTTGATAAGCAAGTCGTTAGTGTTTTGACAATGTTGAACCGACTACATGCAAAGAAGCGATGATGGGCCCTGACTCCATAAAATGACTAGAAGTCATAGAATCCGTGATAGTATCCATACACGAGAAATCAAGTTTCTGAACTTGGAAGACCCTCCGGAAAGGCGTGAAGCCTATCGGTCGTGTTTGGATCTATAAAGAAATAAGACATGGATGTTTAACATCTATGAAATAGTCGACATGTCGGAAAGAAGTTTACGACAATGTTCAAGGAGTTGACTATGACAAGATTTGATCTTTCATAGCGATATTTAGTCCTGGCGGATTAATGTAGCAACCACTACATATAATTTGGTATATGGTAATTGAATAAACAAAACAATGTTCTTCTAATAGAACGGTTACCTAGGACGTGTACATGACACGGTCCAAAGGCTTTTGTTAATTCAAAGGGTGCTAAAGGGCATGCAAACTTCAATTGTTGAAGTAAGCATAACGAAGTTGGAATCTTCACCATGATGAAACTGTTAAAAGAGTTTAAATTCATCGGAGATGATGAAGATGCTTGCATTTGCAAGAAATTCAGTGGGAGCGTTGAGACATATTTCTAATACATTATGTAGAGGAGATATTGTTGATTGGAAATGATGTATCTTGTATTGACACAAGTTAAGAATTTCATTAAAATAAGATTTCGATGAAAGACTTGGGCAAAACCAGAATATTAGGCATCAATATCTATATGGATAGATTAAGGCGCTAATATGGTTATGCCAGACATACATATATGAGATATTGAAAGGGTTCAATATGGAAACAACAAGAAAGGTTCTTGCTGCATGGAAAGGATTGTATCAAAATTCAAGTGTTTCAACACTTGGTGAGTAAAATCACATGAAGATTTTGATCGATTATACCATGATATGTATATATCCAGAATGTCCTATGCTCTAAATGTTATGAGCACATACCAGAATGATTCATGAGATGATCATTGGACGATAGTAAAGATATTCTTATGAGCTTTGGAAGAACTAAGAATATATAATGTATAAGTGACAAATAGTTAAAGGTAGTTCATTGTAAAGTGTTACATTGATACTAGTTTTGTCACAAGATACAAATTAAATTTATCTCAATTTATACTATGGGTGGCACAATGTAATGGAAAGGATGTTCCATGATGGATTTGGATGAGTTCCAAAGTTGATACATTGTGAAGGATACTACAACAAAAGGCTAAGTATATGACTGCTATAGTAGCAGCATAGGAGGGCATTTGTGTTAAGTAGTTTGTTATCAAACTAGGTGTGGTTCAAAGTGGGCTAATACTATGAAGATATATTGTGTGACAATACTATCAACATATTTTAACCGGAACGAACTAAAGGTCTCACCAAAGGACCAAATTTATACAATGCCATCTCATTTGAGAATGAGCGATGCATAGAGACGCAAAGACATGCAAATACACACGGACCTGAAACAGTCAGATCCGGAGATTATGTTAACCACTAGCAATCGCGTATATGCAACACTAGAAAACCATAGGTGTTCAATACGCAAAGTTTTCCAAACTAGATTATTGACTCTAGTGCACGTGGGGGACTGAAGGGAATATGCCCGAGAGGCAATAATAAAGTGGTTATTATCTTATTCCATGTTTATGATAAATGTTTATTTTGCATGCTATAATTGTATTGATCGGAAACGTCAATACATGTGTGTTTAATAAACAAAAAGGGTTCCTAGTTATGCCTCTCTTATAGACTAGCTCGTTGATTAACAAGATGATCAAGGTTTCCTAATCATGGACATTGGATGTTGTTAATAACGAGGTCACAACATTGGTGGAATGATGTGATGAACATTCATCCGAAGTATAGCATTACGATCAAGTAATTATGTTTATATTGCTATAACATCATACGAAGTAATCTTAGTCCTTAGACCATGAGATCATGTTAATTGCTAACACCAGAAGAGTATCTTGATAACACCAAACGTCACACCGTAACAGGGTGACTATAAAGGTGGGTTCAGTGCTACAAAGGTGTTATGTTGAGGCTCATGGATCAAGAGTGGAATTTGTCAATCCCGATGACGGATAGATATACTCTGGGCCCTCTCGGTGATATCACATTAAGATAGCTTGCAAGCAAGTGATGTGATCACTAGAATGTTATATCACGGGAACGAGAAAAGAGTGCATGTCGGTAACGAGATCAAACTAGGTATGGAGATACCGATGATCGAATCTCGGACATGTAATATATCGTGAGACAAAGGGATTTAGGTACTAGCGTTAAAGGTTCTCACGATCACAGAAGTCATCGTTGAATGTGTAGGAGTCAGTACGGAACTCCGGGTCCCGCTGCTGATTATTGATCGGAGAGGGGTCTCGATCATGTCTGCGTTATTTGTGAACCGTAGGGTGACACACTTAAGGGACACCGACACCATTTGGAGCAAATATGTTTCAGATAAAGATTTAAGAAAGCGCAGGAATTATTTCAATAGACACCGAAACTGTTTCGGGTGAAATTGCTGAAATTGGTTGTACATGTAATATTGAAATGTTGCAGGGGGTTTTATGTGAATGTTTGTTAATTAAAGTAATTAAAAAAATTCTGAATAAAAAAATAATAAAAGAGTTTTATTAAATGAGAGAGCATTAAATTTGGAAAAATTTAATGCATTTAAAGTGGAGACTTTAAAAGGGAATGTGAAGAGGAATTTTAATGTGGAGGGGTTACCACCACATGAATGGAGGAAGTGAAGAGACACCTCCTCCATGCGCCGGCCATGAAGGAGGGGCACCCCCCCCCCCTCTTCCTATAAAAGGCCACCCTCTCCTCACTTCTCACACACACCTCCTTGTGAAGGATCTCTCTCCCCCTCTAGTATTATTCCCCCATGGTCTCGGATTAGCGAGATACATGTTCCCGGTGGCTTTATCTAGAAAGGAGTTGCTGCTTCCGCTGCTTTGCTGGAGCGAGGGACGGAGGTTGTCGGGGGGGTACCGGACGTGTGTGCGATCACGGATGCACCGCTGCTTTGCGGTGCTGGACTTGGTGGTTATGGAGCTGGATCTGATGGACGTGCTGGAGCCGGACCTGCTGGACTTCATCACGATCTTGAGATTGGCAAGTGTATGACTACATCAACCACGAGTTCCTACTCATTAACAAAACTCGTTGTCTTCGAGGGTAAGTTCTCGATGGATGTATGTCCACCCGTTGCTTTGTACCTAGTAGGTAGATCTTGGCGTGTAGTTCACATCGTAGGAAAAAATTTGTTTTCTATGTTGCGGACCCAACAGTCGCCACGCGTTGTGTTGTACCTGACACATGGGTTTGTTGAGGACGATGAGGAGAATGATCCTGGTAGGTGGTGGTTAGCAAGATCTGTCGGTGGTTCAAGACTTCTTCTGGTTTATACATATGGTGTCTCAGGTTGTGCAATGGCTGATGATACTAGTGTTGTTCACTATGGTCGCACCGTTCGCACCTATCCTTCTGGGTTTGAGTGCATGGTGTTCTTGATGGACACAAGCCAGTTAACTGCAGCTAACCGATGGAAAAGGGTTCCTGACCTTGGATCATATTCTCTTTTCCTTGGCGTGAACTATCCAATTATCACTGTAGTAGGCGATGCAAATGATCCGCCAGGACATCTGACGAGAAGGAACTGTGTTTACACATCACACCAAGAAATTGGCTACGAGTACGGGCCACGTCCTGAAATTTGTCGCTTCAGTTTGAATGGTGACGCAGCTATTAGTTTCCACACCAACACTCGTTGGACATGGTCAGAGACTCCATTTTGGTTCATCCCAAGCTTCTCAAACGCCTTGGAGTGGAACGAGCCTATTCAAGGATAGCTCATTTGGTCTCGGCCTTCTATTGAACTCTTTCTTTTGGATGGTTTTTAGCTGATGTACGAGTACTCATCATTTAGTTTTGCACCCGGTCCGGCTTGTAAAATACTCCGTATGACCAAAAACCCCTTTTGTACACTTGGTAGTTTCTCCAGTATGTATATTTCACCAAGCTTGTCAAAGAACCTTATTATGAGTATAATTGTACTCTACTACTACTATTATGTACATAATTTCTTCCAGAATGTTGTATAATATTAGTACTGTTAGTATTACTCCTTGCAGATCCATAGTTTTGTTTCTTTTTCATTGCAGTTTGGGTCCTATAAGCCTAAGTTGGATGTGTTGGTAAGTACTTCGCTCAGAAACTGCACGCGGTGGAAGGAACACGATGTTTCCAGGTTTACCAAGAAAAACATGTCGCTCATCATGGCATCACTAGTTATTTGACAAGGCAATATTGTACGACGGTGTGCTAGTCTAGTTTTTTTCTTCTTCTGAACAAGTACTCCTTGTCTACCTAGTAGTAGTAGTAAAGGTCTACTAGTAGGAGTAACAGAGAACTCGATGAAGCTAGCTGGAGTACTACTGTCAGTAGCTTTCGCAGAAGAGAGAGGGAGAGAGTTTTGCACACGTAGGTGCATGTGGCAGCGCGTTCCTTCCGAGACAAGCAGGATTTAACTCCCTCACCGGCCTCCCCCCATGCACACACAACCTCTTTTACTTGGTCCCTTCTTCCCATCCACTACCGCCCCCTAGCCTCTCGCTCCATATTGTTGCCGACCAGCTCCTCGGCTCCGTCCTCTACAGGTGGCGGCGAGATCGGTGCGGCGACCTTCTGTAGGGCGGTGGAGCATCCGTCATCTCTGTCCTGCGGCAGCAATGGCAGTTTGTGAAATACTATAACACTCGTACATATTCCCTCCGTTTCATAATACAAGATGTTTTAGCTTATGTGAAACGAGTGTATCTAGATTCACTCCAAACTAACATGATAGAGTTGATGATGCGGTTAAATTTTTATTGTCGATTGCGTAGCATTGTCATGTGTAGAGTAGTTCTTATCCCGGGTATGCATCATTTTTTGTAGCCTAGGATTCCATAGAAGCTTGTTTTCGAGACTAGATCCCATAACTAAGAACAGTGGGGATCCGTTCAAAGTTGGTAGTTCGACAGCGCAAACTTTTGAACATTTGCATATATTTGTCAATCAACATCATGTAATCAATATTACAACTTGCTGCAGAAGGAGATAGGGGAAGGAGAGAAAAAGAGGATTCTCGATGAAATAGGTTCCTATCCTGTGACTTCTGTTATCCCAATGACAAGGTAAATCAATAGAATGACATATGTTCTTGTCGTTGCGCGTAGATGCTTTCGTTGTAATCTATGTTTATCTTGTAACCACAGAAGCACAAAGTTGAAGAAGACACTCAGTTTCCTGATGACGGAGTAGAAAATGGATGTCAGATCGCTACACCTAAGACGCCTCCTTGTTTACCTTCTGTGGAGACTGATGCAGTTGCAGCTGTAGCTGGTACTAATGAGCCTGCACCTACCATCGTCGTGCTAGATGATGGAGGCGGTGGATTGGTTTTACCATCCACGGAGACTTGTGCGGCTGGAGCTAGAAGTGAAGAGCCTTCAGAGGACATTGTGGTGCTCGATGTTCACCTATTGTGGAGAGTCATGCTACCGGTGTTGGCGTTGCTGTTGGTGCTGCTAATCCCGCTCCTGAAATTATCGTGCCACCTGAAGGAGGTGGTGATTTGGGTTTACAATCTATAGAAACTGTTGCACCTGAAGGTGGTGAACTGTGATGCGGAGCTTTCTTTCTTATGATTTTTATGCTTTTCTCTGGAACCTGTATTATGGAGCTACCTTACGCATTTCTTACACTTTTGCTTGTTGAACTGTAGTGTCGAACTGGAACTACTCCTAGTATGTAATCATAATATCTGAATGCTTGAGTATTATCGATGATAAACCAATGCTAGCTGAGCTGCACGAGATTGGCCTCTGCCACTTGCAAGCGTGGTTCCTGGCTCATCTCCTTTTCACAGGTATGGTGAAAAGATGGTTATGTTCCTTTTCTTGCAATGCCATTATGCTTGTGTTATTGATCCGGCAATTTTATGTTGATTTTGTCACCCAATCCGCATTAATGTCTCTACATACAAACATATTTGTTCACATGACTTGAACAGAAAACAATATCTTCTTTGCATCGACTTACACAAGGAGACATGCAAATATTTATTTATTTTAGAAACAAGGCAAACGATATGCCATTTTCATTGATAGAGAGGGACATGCAATTCATAAATCATCACCTCTAGCATCTTGTTCTACAGAAGGCGTTATTACCAGATACACAACCTTATTTTCCTTGGGACGACAATGTCAAGTGCAGGATTTCGAATCTAAACGCAATCTAGTGCAGGTTCAACAGGACAACCTCCAGCTGTGTCAGTCTCCACAGAAGGTACATCAGCGCTATGGCAGACGCCGTTGGAAATGCAAGCTGAAGCTTTTGTTATACTCCTATCAGGACCACAGATAGGGGCTATAAATTCAAGCTCCAAAATCTAGCGTTACAAAATAGACAAGAGGTTACCCCATCTGGACAATTCACAATGCAATTTGAGCATCTTACATGATCCTTACATCTTAGTCCATCCGGTCTTTTTATTGGTGGAACGAAATTTGTTTGTACTTTTATTTCTGTGAAGAACCTACAAAACATAGCCAAGTCCGACATCTGAATATATGTAACTTTTTTATAGTCTTATATGTGGAGATAACTTTGCAGAACACTCACTTATCAAACTGTCTACGGATATCTTCCCGCTCCTTGGAAATGTGAAGTCGACGTTCTATAGGGTACATCCATCTATATTGTACTGTACCTCTAAGTACTTCCTCGTCAGGTACATCAACAGCCAAATGCTCCATCGTATCAAAGAAGGATGGGGAATATATCAGGTCAAAAGCTTGCACAGGATCTCTGCCAAATCCTTTTTAAGATGTTTTTGAACTCTTCTGTCCAGAGCTTTACTATAGATTTACCTAAAGAACGTACCTACCCAAATCTGCAAGCACCTTGTAAATCTAGATGGTCACAAGCTTTAACTATTTCTAGGAGAGGTGGAGAACAAACCAAATCCAAGAAGAATGTCTAGTGCATGAATCTAGCAGGCGAAGCATGGGGATCGCCCAGCTGACCGCCGTCTGGTACGTCTCGTGAAGAACGGCGCGGCCAATGGTGGTAGGCCGGCACTGTTGATAGAAAGGCGTCGAGAAGTTTTTTTAAGGCGTGGAGAAGTTTGCAGCCTGGTTCTAATCCAGTGCATCTCCCATAAGAACGGTGCAAAATTTGAAGAGACAGGGGCTGGTCGCTCGATTGAGGGCGGGCTTAGGAAAGTTTGGGGTCTCGGCGGAAAGTTTTGGCAGGCGCGGGGTGTTTGTCTACAATTTTCATAGAAATATCTTTGAATATTTTATCGGATTTGCCAGTTCTCAAGAGTCACCTCTCTCACCATTAGATTTACCTTGCAATTGGTGCAACCTGAGGGTTACACATTTGTTGCAACAGCTTGTAACTCGGAATTTAATGAGTTGCAACTACTTGGTTACGATTGTGGACTAGCACAATTAGTAGGGTGACGTCAGCTCTTTAACATAACAAGTTCTCATGCGCCTGGGATTTAGGCGCTCATATTTTATACCTTTTTCCCTTGTTGACGGCTTTGTTTCGAATCCGGCCGAGTCCCAGCACGTACCTTGGGATTTTAACTATCGAGCCGAAGAAATTAGCCCATCCGGCCTCATTACAGCCCAAGAGCTTCTAACTCGGCCATGTTTTGGGTGATTCTACCGCGCAAATAGCCCAGTTAGATTAGGCGAGAGCCCATGAAAAATAGCCCATCATTCCCTGCTTGGCCCTTTTTTCTTCAATTCGGCCTTTTTTAGGCACCATCCACCCACCCCTAAAAAACTCCGTCTATCCATGTTTTTAAGTACTACCTACTACCTTATTTATACTTAAAAAAATTTAGTTGAGCTGCTAGCAATCACACATAGCAGATGGACAAGCAATTTTTTAAGAAGAAAAATAAATAAGTTATATACGATGTTAGTATACATTTTTTACGTTTTATAAAAGGATAACAATTTTCTTGTATAGTGGCAAGGCATGCAGTTTATCTGTAGCAATGTTTTTGTACCGAGAGGCTGACATGGCCGACCCACCTGCCTGGCTAGCACCCATCAACCTTACCATACAAGAGATCAAGTTTAATGAGAGCGTTTAAAAAGTACTTGTACAACAGTCTTGACCAGAAAAAAGAAGACCAAGATCGACACGTTTCTTGTCGAGAGAGGCTGACACACGGGCCCCAGTAGCAAGACCATACACGCCTGCCGCATGGAACAACGTTACCAAGGTCAAACCGGCGTACGCGACCAAAAAAATGTCCAACATACACACGTTTCCTCTACATAGGTGGCTGACATGTCGACCCAGCAAGGAGACATTATACGGGTGTTGTATCGAGCAACATTGCCAAGTTCCAAATAGGGAGGCGCGAGAGAAGAAAAAAAGTCTAGCATGCACACGTTTCCTGCACAGAGGAGGCTAACATATCGGGCCCACCAGCCTGTATAAACGGCTGAAGCAGCAAGCAATGCTATCAAGTTCAAAACACGAAGGCGCGACAGAGGGTAAAAAATCCATCACACACACGTTTCTTATAATGAGAGGATGACATGTGGGGCCCAGCATCGTGATTAAACGGTAGATGCATCGAACAGCGCTATCAAGTTCGGAACAGGGTAGCGCGAGCGAAGGAAAAAAATCCATCATACACATGTTTCTTCTAATGAGAGGATGACATGTGGGGCTCAGGAGGTTGGTTAAATGGTAGATGCGTCGAGCAGTGCTATCAACTTTGGAATGGGCTAGCGTTAGTGAAGGAAAAAAATCCATCATACACATGTTTCTTCTAATGAGAGGATGACATGTGGGTCCTAGGAGGTTGATTAAACGGTAGATGCATGGAATAGCGCTATCAACTTCGGAACAGGGTAGTGCGAGCGAAGGAAAAAAATTCCATCATACACACGATCCTTCTAATGAGAGGCTGACATGTGGCACCTAGCAGCCTGACTAAACGACAGACACCTTGAGCAACGTTATCGAGTTCAAATCAGGGAGGCGCGACCGAAAAGTATGGTCCGCTAGAGATACTAATGTCCGGGACCCACACGCCTCAAAAGACATCGGCGAGTCAACATCGCGCGAGCAAACGAAAATCTTTCTTCTGCCACGCACTAACCGAGCTTCCTCCATGTTTTTAGCAGATCAATCGTAGTAGAGGGCCACAAATCTGGAAAAAAAGTTTTCAATCGGCCACGGCCAAGCCAAGAATTTCGCCGCAGAAGACGCGCCTTCTACGACGACCGTCGGGCCAATTCATTGCGGAAGGAAACTTTTCTTGTAGTGACTACTCTGCAAGGGCCTAGAGCAACAAAAGGTCGCCTCCTTCACTATAAAACTGGTCTCTAAATCCGACTAATGTCGCACGGACATTGCTCGGCAGCACGACACAAAGCCCCGTCAGGAGCCAGATCAGCGTCACCGCTCCGACCTGTGTGATGATACTTACTCAAGAACCGGATCTTTGGGACAACGGCATAGAACCGCACGCAGTTGGAGCAACGTTTCCCCAGCCGTAGAGCGAGACACCATAGCAGCAATGGTTCCACAGCAACCTTCTCGGCAGCAGTTAGATCACCAAAGGGAAGAAGATGAAGCATGACATCGGGAGTAGGATCGACAAAGAATGCCACCTCTCAGACACACAAGTCGTCTGGCTGAGCCTCACCATAATGATGGCAACGACAGACGAAGAAACGATGGAAACCATGTCGGATCAAGCCGACACGGTGGCCGTCGCCACGAAGCCCTGGATGGAGGATGGCAATCAGCCGGAAATAACCCACCGGCACCAGCCTCTCCACCAAGCAGTGCCCACAACGGCTCCTAAGGGAACCAGGGGACGACAAGGCAGAGGCGGTGGTGGAGGAAGCAGAGACCCGGCTCCACAACACTGCAGCCACAACGAACATCCGAGATGGTGCTCCCTGTCACCAAGTGACACTAGGCACCAGTTCAACTCAAATAAATAGGCATGGCGCTATGAGTCAGACAGCATATACGTGGGTCCAAAATGCTTTGGGCCATGGATCTAACAAACAAATTTGTTGTAGGGATTTGTTATCTCAAGGCACATTCAACCCTATGAGAGTGTGGCTCAGCCAGACACCTAGCTCCAGGATTTCTTCCAGGCTTGTTGCATCGCCAAAGGAGGAAACAGCTTGGTCGCAGCCCGATATATCCCACTTATGTTGTGGAAGACGGTGAAGGGAATATGCCCGAGAGGCAATAATAAAGTGGTTATTATCGTATTCCTTGTTTATGATAAATGTTTATTTTGCATGCTATAATTGTATTGATTGGAAACATCAATACATGTGTGTTTAATAAACAAATAGAAGGTTCCTACTTATGCCTCTCTTATAGACTAGCTCGTTGATTAACAAGATGATCAAGGTTTCCTGATCATGGACATTGGATGTTGTTAATAACGAGGTCACAGCATTGGTGGAATGATGTGATGAGCATTCATCCGAAGTATAGCATTACGATCAAAGTCATTATCTTTATATTGCTATAACATCATACGAAGTAATCTTAGTCCTTAGACCATGAGATCATATTAATTGCTAACACCGAAAGAGTATCTTGATAACATCAAACATCACACCGTAACAGGGTGACTATAAAGGTGGGTTCAATGCTACGAAGGTGTTATGTTGAGGCTCATGGATCAAGAGTGGGATTTGTCCATCCTGATGAGGGATAGATATACTCTGGACCCTCTCGGTGATATCACATTGAAATAGCTTGCAAGCAAGTGATGTGATCACTAGAATGTTATATCACGGGAACAAGAAAAGAGTGCATGTCGGTAACGAGATCAAACTACGTATTTTGGATTCCAATGATCGAATCTTGGACATGTAATATACCACGAGACAAAGGAATTTAGTTACAACATTAAAGGTTCACATGATCACAAGAGTCATCATTGAATATGTGGGAGTCAGTACGGATCTCCAGGTCCCGCTGCTGATTATTTATCGGAGAGGGGTCTCGATCATGTCTGCATTATTCGCGAACCGTAGGGTGACACACTTAAGGGATACCGACACCATTTGGAGCAAATATGTTTCAGATAAAGATTTAAGAAAGCGCTGGAATCATTTCGAAGGAAACCGGAATTGTTTTGGGTAAAATTGCAGAAAGTGGTTATGCATGTGATATTGAAATGTTGCAGGGGGTTTTATGTGAATGTTTGTTAATTAATGTAATAAACAAAATTCTGAATAAAATAAATAAAATAGTTTTATTTAATGAGAGCTTGCATTAAATTTGGTGGAAATTTAATGCATGTGTGAGTGGAATTTTGAGTGGAGGCTTTTTATGGGAGTGGGAGCTCCACCCACATGAATGTGGAAGAGGTGGGGGCACCACCAAGGCCCTTGGGTGCCGCCCCCCCCCCCCCTCTCTCCCCTATAAAAGGCCCCCCTCTCCTCCTCACAAACCACACCTCCTCGTGAAGGATCTCTCTCCCCCTCTAGTTATTCCCCATGGTCTCGGATTAGCGAGATACATGTTCCCGGTGGCTTTTATCTGGAAAGGAGTTGTTGCTTCCGCTGCTTTGCTGGATCGAGGGACGGAGGTTGTTGGGGTACTGGATGTGTGTGCGATCACGGATGCACCGTTGCTTTGCAGTGCTAGACTTGGTGGTGCTGGACTTGCTGGAGCTGGATCTGATGGACGTGCTGGAGCCGGACCTGCTAGACTTCATCACGATCTTTAGATCGGCAAGTGTACGACTACATCATCCACGAGTTCCAACTTGTTAACAAAGCTTTGTTGTCTTCGAGGGTAAGTTCTCGATGGATGTATATCCACCCGTTTCTTGTATCTAGCAGATAGATCTTGGCGTGTAGTTCCCATCGTAAGAAAAATTTTGTTTTCTATGCTGCGAACCCAATAGTGGTATCAGAGCCTGATCTATGCGTAGGTGCTTTTCACGGGTAGTACACATATGTTTATATGTGGGCGATGATGATCATGTTATTGCATCTTTCATTTATTTTGGATATTGGTGGCATAGTGGGATGAAGCGGCCCGGACCAACCTTACATGTCATCGCACATGAGACCGGTTCCACGACTGACATGCAACTAGTTTTGCATAAGTGGCTGGCGGGTGTCTGTCTCTCCTACTATAGTCAATATCTTATTTACAACGAGTTGCTAATAACTTGTTTATCCTCATTGTGGTTCCATGTTTGTAGATAAGACCGGTTCTATCTCTGAAAGCCCTAAGCCACGTAAAAGTTGCTATGGATAAATTAGAGGCGTCTAGTTTAGATTGTTGTTGGGCTAGTGTCTTGATATGGTAATGTTGTAAGTAGATGTATGGTAGATACTCTTACAACACACTTAACGTGTAAGTTTCATAGATCTTGGCCTTACACACAAAGGAATGATAAAGATCATACCATGATGCATATGATAGAGATCAAATGCATGGACCATATCATCCGCCTTTACACATTAGATGTTCGCATCTTATATTGCTAGTTTAGCGCTTTTAGTAGCATTATAAGATGCTCCCTCATTTAAATATCAAGAAAAATTTGTTCTTCCTTAAGTATGCATCGTTCTATGGATCGTGTTTCAAGACATCACGTGATGATCGGGTGTACTCGACTCTACGCTTTCATACAACGGGTGTAAGACAGTTTTACACACGCGAATACTAAGGTTCTTACTTGGCGAGCCTAGCATGTATAGACATGGCCTCGGAACACAGACCGAAAGGTTAAGCATGAGTCATATAGTTGATGTGATGCCCATATTGATGCTCGCCTTTGAAGCTACACCGACCCACGTGATGATCGGACTTGGTGTAGTGGATTTGGTTCATGTAATCACCAAAAAGGCACGAGGAATGTCGTTTTTGAGTGGGAGTTTATTTCTAATTTGGATTAGTCGAACTCAATTTGTCATGCACTAAATCAAAGTGAATTTGCATAATTTGTTGTAGTCATTGGCGTCGGTTCACTACCTTATGCTTAGTTTTAATTCAGATAATAGAACTATATAATTCTGGATATTTACTTTACGAACTCGTATCGTATTGTTTTGAATGTCAATTTAAAGTTTAATATTCCTATTGCAAACTTTCAGCAAACTCTATTTACTCCATGAAGTTTAATAAGTAGTATTAAATCAAGAGTAAGAATTCCAATGTTAGTATCTAAAGTATCATGTTTGCCTCCATGATTATTGATATTTAAAAGTTGTTTTAATATCAAGATTATCTAGGAGCTGAAAATTGTTTCAGAAACCATCATGTGTGGAAGATATTATGATATCTAAAACAATGTTTTTGGTTGCATTATGATATAGTATAATTTAGCAACATACATGTTCTCATATTATATGAGAATTTGTGAAGGATGGAGATGCTAGGCATCCGGATCTCCCAAAAGGTTTTGGGAAGTAACATTATACTCGCGATTCTTCCTTATAGGCAATAGTAGCTTGATCATGAAAGTTGTCATGATAAGGATGAATAGAAGATGTAAGTAAAATTTTTACTACACTAATAGATTACAAAAGAATGGATTTTTGAAAGAACACCAAACAGTTGATGATGGTGATCCACTTCAAAGTGCAAGTCCAAAGGTATTAGTATTTGACTATAAACACTTTGTACTATGTGTCATGTGAAGGACACCACTATTGATGTTGATGGATTCTTTTAAAAGAAAAGGAATTGTTGAAAGATAATCTATAAAATATTTGGCAGAAAAGAAAAGGTTGGATATGTCCAACTTAGGTATATAGAAGATATACATGTTATGGCTGTATTCCTTGCTTGTTAAACAATGTGGTTCTTAGGTATTGGATACCAAATTGGTCGGTATGAAGTGTCATACAGAACAACACAATTCATGAACTGCAACGGCCTAAGTAACTAGCAAGAGAATAAGTGATGATGTTCATCGAAAACAAATAAAGTGTTATTGTGTTTTTCGTTGTCGTCAAACCTAGCCTTCAAGATTTGTTTTAATAATTGTTATTTTATTCCGGTATTACGAGAACAATGGTTGTTCAAATAATTACCATATTCCATAAAGGATGGATGAACTTTTACAAGTCTAGTTGGAGAAATTACATCCATAAACATTATTGCTAAAATGTTGTAAGACAAATGATTGGAAGATCACTAATGAAGTGACATCGCTGTTTGAATTATATTGGAAAGTAAACATGAAGAGACTCCATGTTCATGGATTTTTGGAGTTTTTTGATTTTGATCAATTGACGCTTGTGAAACTTTCCTCGAGATAATTGAAACTCCGTCCATAGGCCAAAGAGGAATGGATGACTAACTTATTGGATATTATGCATGTTGATGTATCTAGTCCATTATGTGTAGCCACATGCGATGGATCTTTTTGCTTCATATGCTTTCTCCAGAAATTTGAGTAAATATATCTATATATTTACTTAATAAGGAAGAAGTATGAAACATTTGAAAATTGTTCAAAGACTTTCAAGATGAAGTGAAAAATCATTGTAACAATAAAATAAAAGAGTTTATGATTTGATCATAAAGGAAGATATTTGAGTTACAGGTTTAGCAAAACACCTAAGATTTCAGGAATTGTTCCATGAATTTGCATTTCCCGATAAACCACAGGAGTATGGTATGTTCGAGAGATCAAATCAAACCTTATTTAAGTTGAGAAAGATTCAATAGATTGTTATTTAAGTTATGGTGTACTTCTTCTAGTGGTGTCATGTGAACGTCGACTACATGACACTTCACCTATAAGGGCCTAGGGGAATGCATTGTGTATTTGGCTACTAATCGTAGGGGTTGCCGGAGTGATAGAAACCTGAACCCCCGTTAGGAAACCATTGCACAAGGGACGTAAGGGTCTTAGAGTTTAAAGTTGTGGTTAGGTTTCTTCCTTAATTACTTTCTTGTACTTACGAATGTTTGCAAAGGGTATAATCACAAGTATGTATTAGTCTTGGATGGGGCAGTACATTAGCACAGGTTCACCCACACAACACTTAGCAAGCTAAAGAAGATTAATCGACTATATGAAGCGAAAGCACTTAACAGTCTTCCCATGTGTCCTCGAGAACGTTTGGTCATCTATAGAAATACAACCGGCTTGTCCTTTGCTGCATAAAGGATTGGGCCACTTGCTGCATTCATTCTTACTGTCTTTTATTTACTCGTACTTTGTTTACTTGCTTTATCGTAAACCCCTAAAAATCTGTTTGCTAAGTATTTGCAGAGAATTCCTGATCCATACCACTAGCCAGCACCTTCTACTCCTCGTTGGGTTCGACACTCTTACTTATCGAAAATACTGCGATACACCCCCTATACTTGTGGGTCATCAAGACTATCTTCTAGCGCCGTTGCCGGGGAGTGAAGCGCTATTGGAGAGTGGAACTGGTAAAGGAAACTTCTACTGTGAGTATTGTTTACTTCTGCTAGTTGCTTTATTTTCGTTATGGATAATTCGCTAAGTTTCTTATTTGGTAATGCTACTACCACTGCTAAGGTAGTAGATAAGCCACCACCTGCTGAGAGAGATGTTTTCAAAATACCTACAAGAATTATTGATCGTGTTAAGGATAACTACTATGTTAGGGATGGAACTGTCCATCCCGGTGATCATTTACTCTTTATACACGAATTATGCGGGTTGTTCAAGTGTGCAGGTATTACTACAGATCAAGTTAAGAAGAAGTTATTCTCATTATCGCTGAAAATAAGAGCTGAGGAATGGTATAAGCTGCTGAAGAATGGTCAAGCTCTAGAATGGGAGGAAATAGTGCCTCTCTTTTATTCAAAGTTTTATCCTCCTAGTGAGATTCATAAAGATCGGAATCAAATATACAACTTTTGTCCTCTTGATGGAGAGAGTAGAGCTCAAGCTTGGGGGAGATTGAAGTTACTAATGCTCAAATGTCCCATTCATGAGCTCCCCAACAATATAATTATCAACAACTTTTATGCAAGGCTCCCTCTACATGATAAAGATTTATTGGATGCTTCTTGTGCTGGATCATTCACGTGTATGGAAGAAGAAGCTAAATGGGACCTTTTAGATCGTATTCAAGACAATTCTGAAGCTTGGGAGAATGACAAAGGTAGAAAGTCAGGTATAAATTATGATTATGAATGCATTGAATTTTTATGGGAACTGGTGACTTTCAAAATATTAGTAATATTTATGGTCTTGATTTGCAAGTTATTACGAATTGCTTTAGAGCTTTTGCTTCCTATATCGAAATTCCAAAAAGGGGATGGAACAAATACCGTGCACATTACAAAGATATTTTTGACTATGCTCCTATTGGAAGTGTTGAGTATTGCATTATTGATCCCATCTTACCCGAACCTTATATCGAGAAGATTCCGTTTCCCGAAAAGGTAAAGGACCATCCTATGATAACCAATGTAATCACCAAAAGTGAAAAAAGAACTGTAAAACCTGATGAACAAATAAACATTGAACCTGTGGTAGCAATTGTGAAAGACCTTGTCACTAAAAGCGTAGAAGATGGGCACATAGTCTTTTGTGATGATGCTTCTAATATTGTTTCACATCCCAATAGATCTAAAAAGGCTAGTGTTCCTGTGCTTTCTGTTAGAATTGGTGATCATTGCTATTATGGTTTATGTGATATTGGTGCAAGTTCTAGTGCTATTCCTTATGAGCTTTACAGAGAAATTATGCATGAAATCAGTCCTTGCAAGTTGGAGGAGATTGATGTGGTTATTCACCTTGCTAATAGAGATACCATCTCTCCAATTGGTATTGTGCGAGACGTGGAAGTTCTTTGTGGTAAGATTAAGTACCTTGCTGATTTTCTAGTACTTGGTTCGGCAGCTAGTAAACCTACCCTATCATTTTTGGTAGACCTTTCTTGAGTACTTGTGGCGCTATTATTGATTGCAAGAGGGAGAAAATCTTGACTAAGTTTGATGGGGAATCTTATGAGTTTAATTTTTCGAAATTTGCTAAAGAACCTTGCGAAGAGGAAACCCATAATGAGGATTTTAGGGTTGAACAACTTGCTTCTATTTCTCTTGCTCCTAACAATGCTTTGCAGCAATTTATGGAAGATCATGAAAGTGAAATCTTCATGGAAGAAAGGATTGAGATTGACAGGATTCTCTGTGATCAACCTATGATGCTTAAGCACGACTTGCCTGTAGAAGACTTGGGTACCACGATGCCACCTAAAAAGGATCCGGTTTTCGATCTAAAACCTCTCCCTGATGATCTTAAATATGCTTATATTGATGATAAAAAGATATATCCTGTTATTGTTAGCGCTAAACTTTCAAGGAAGGAAGAAGAAAGGTTATTGGAAGTTTTGAGGAAACATCGAGGAGCTATGGGCTATACTCTGGATGATTTAAAAGGGATTTCACCTACTATATGTCAGCATTCTATCAACATAGAACCAGATGCGAAGCCAGTAGTGGAGCACCAACGACGTTTAAATCCTAGGATGAAGGAAGTGGTAAGGAATGAGGTATTGAAACTCCTTGATGCAGGTATTATTTACCCTATTGCTAATAGTGAATGGGTTAGTCATGTTCATTGTGTTCCTAAAAAGGGAGGTATTACCGTTGTCCCTAATGATAATGATGAGCTTATTCCTCAAAGAATAGTGATAGGCTATAGGATGTGCATCGATTTTAGGAAAGTCAATAAAGGTACTAAAAAAGATCACTACCCGCTTCCTTTTATTGATCAAATGTTGGAAAGGTTGTCTAAAAAGACCCATTTTTGTTTTCTTGATGGTTATTCTGGTTTCTCTCAAATTGTTGTTAAACAACAAGATCAAGAAAAAACTACTTTTACTTGCCCTTATGGAACTTATGCTTATAGACGTATGCCTTTTGGTTTATGTAATGCTCCCGCTACTTTCCAAAGGTGCATGTCTGCTATCTTTCATGGTTTTTGTGAGGAAATTGTAGAAGTGTTCATGGATGACTTTTCTGTCTATGGAACTTCTTTTGATAATTGCCTGCACAACCTTGATAAAGTTTTGCAGAGATGTGAAGAAACTAATCTTGTTCTTAATTGGGAGAAATGCCACTTCATGGTTAATGAAGGGATTGTTCTTGGGCATAAAGTTTCTGAAAGAGGCATAGAAGTTGATAGAGCTAAGGTTGAGGCAATTGAGAAGATGCCATGTCCAAGAGACATCAAAGGTATTCGTAGTATCCTTGGTCATGCTGGTTTCTATAGGAGATTTATTAAAGACTTCTCTAGGCTATCAAAACCTCTCACTAATCTTCTTCAAAAAGATGTACCTTTTGTTTTTGATGATGATTGTAGAGAAGCTTTTGAAACTCTTAAGAAGGCTTTAACTACAGCCCCTATTGTTCAACCACCTGATTGGAGTTTACCCTTTGAAATAATGTGTGATGCTAGTGATTTTGCTGTAGGGGCTGTCCTTGGGCAACGTATTGATAAAAAGTTAAATGTTATCCATTATGCTAGTAAGACTTTAGACGCTGCTCAAAGGAATTATGCCAATACCGAAAAGGAATTTCTAGCTGTTGTTTTTGCCTGTGATAAGTTTAGGCCCTATATTGTGGACTCAAAAGTAAATATTCATACTGATCATGCTGCTATTCAATATCTTATGATGAAGAAGGATGCTAAGCCTAGGCTTATTATATGGGTACTGCTTTTACAAGAGTTTGATCTACATATAGTAGATAGAAAGGGTGCTGAAAATCATGTAGCTGATAATTTATCTCGCTTGGAAAACATCTCTTTTGACCCTATGCCTGTTAATGATAGTTTCCTGAATGAACAGTTAGCTGGAGTGGGGGTGAGCTCGCGAAGAAGCCCTTCGTATGCTGATTATGCTAACTTTATTGTCTCCAAGTATTTGCCTCCAACTTTTACAGCTCAGCAAAGAAGGAAGTTCTTCTATGATCTGAGGACCCACACTTATATAAAGAAGGATTTGATGGTATTATGCGAAGATGTGTTCCAGAATATGAACAAAAAGAGATATTGCGCAAATGCCATGGTAGTGCCTATGGAGGACATCATGCAGGAGATAGAACGGCACAGAAGGTATTACAATCAGGTTTCTACTGGCCTACCCTTTTTAAAGATGCAAGAAAATTTGTTTTATCTTGTGATGAATGTCAACGTGTTGGTAATATTTCTAGACGCGATGAAATGCCTATGAACTACTCTCTAGTTATTGAACCTTTTAATTGTTGGGGATTTGACTTTATGGGTCCTTTCCCTCCTTCGAAAGGCTATACTCATATTCTTGTTGATGTAGATTATGTTACTAAGTGGGTAGAAGCCATTCCTACGAAGAGTGCTGACGGGGAAACCTCTCTAAAAATGCTTAAGGATGTTATCTTCCCTAGGTTTGGAGTGCCTAGGTATCTCATGACTAATGGGGGTTCTCATTTCATTCATGACGGTTTTAGGAAGACCCTCGCTAAGTATGATGTTAATCATAGAATTGCTTCAGCTTATCACCCCCAAACTAGCGGGCAAGTAGAATTATAAAATAGAGAAATTAAATCTATCTTGCAAAAGACTGTCAATAGGTCTAGAAAAAACTGGGCTAAGAAGTTGAATGATGCCTTATGGGCTTATAGAACTGCTTACAAAAATCCTATGGGAATGTCTTCTTATAAAATGGTTTATGGGAAAGCTTGCCACCTACCCTTAGAATTAGAACATAAAGCTTACTGGGCGGTGAAAGAACTAAATAGAGATTGTAAGCTCGCTGGTGAGAAAATATTATTTGACTTAAGTTCTTTAGATGAATGGAGGAGTGAAGCCTATGAGAATGCTAGGCTCTTTAAGGAAAAAGTTAAAATATGGCATGACAAGCGAATACTTAAGAGAGAATTTCATGTTGGTGAGAAAGTTCTATTGTATAGGTCTCGTCTCAGATTTTTTGCAGGTAAGCTACAATCAAAATGGGAAGGACCTTTCATCATTTAAGAAGTATACCGTTCAGGAGCAATAAAAATTTCTTCTTTAAAAGATAATACTACACAAGTAGTGAATGGACAGCGACTCAAACACTATATTGCTGGAGATTCTTACAATGAAGATGTTGACGCCTTTCAAGTTATAACTCCAGAGAAATTCATTGAAGACCAAATTCAGAGACCTGCAGAGTCCGTGTCCAACTAGGTAACAGTTCTGGTAAGAAAAGTTCCACGAAAATACAATCCAACTATATTTTTGCAGTTTTCAGTCAATAAGGAAAGCTACGAAGCGAAAAAGGGACGGAAACGGAGCTAGGGTGGCCCACACTACCCCATGGCGCGGGCCCACCCCTGGCCGCGCCACCAGGTGGTGAGGCCACCCCGGACTCCGCCTCCAACTCGTTTTCTCCCAGTACCTTCCTTTTGATATGGAACTTCGTAATATATAACCCCCTGGATCCCCCCGAGGTCCGTATATCGTGTTTTCGTCGTGTTTTTGTTTCGATCTGTTTCTGCCAGGTAGAATCCCATATTTGGAGCCACAATGTCTTCCTCTGGATCATCCAAAGGAGACTCCTTAGAGGATATCATCAACCCATACATGAGAGAATTGAAGATTCATCCCAAGGAGTTGTTGCTCGAAGGTGGAGAGGTCCGGATTAAAGAGGTTCAAGCCCCTAAAGGTGAAGGAAGTCTGGAGGACAGGATGGAAGCACTAGAGCAACAAGTTTTTACGTATAGGAAGATGGCGGAGCGCGAAGTGGATATCATCCATAAGATTTGCTCTGAACTCATCACCAAGCACCAAAAGGAGACTGCTGAACTCAAAGACGAAGTCCTCTCACTCCGCCAAACAACCAACGAACTGCAAGCACAGTTTTATGACGTTCAAAATCAAAACTGTGAGTATGAGGCTAGATTTAAACGCATAAGTGCTGCTGCAAGTTTCAGGATGTTGGAAACCACGATGTCCTTCGTTGATGGGAAGCCCTTACCCTGGAAGACGGACAAAGATGAGAAGATACCACCACCACCGAAGGAGTAATACGTCATCAGGTTATGCATCCCCTTGGTTTGTTCCAAGCTTGGGGGAGTGTCGTGGTATCACATCACTATCTTCTATCTTTTTACCTTATTAGTAGTCATATCATGAATAGAGGAGTTATTATGTAGGATGGTTTGCATTATGGAAGTGTCCCCTCTCTCGTTAGATATGTATCCCTTGGTGTGAGTTTCCGTTATGGAATATTAATGAGAAGTTCTATCATTCACTCTTTTGCTTGGCTTATATTAGTTTTCAATTCGTGGTTATATGATTGATCTTGTTGTTAGTATTGGTAGCACTTTGGGATCATTGAGTTAATTTAGTTGGTTTTGGCAAACCTGGCTCGGTCACTAGCAACACCTTTTTGAGAGTTGAAAAGAAAAAGATAGAAGTACTCTAGAGGAAAATAATTTCATCATCTTTCTTTCTTGATTTTCTCATAAGTTTAGTATTATCTAGTTAAGATCTTTTGTTCTTCCGAGGAAGATTGCATGTTTATCTTTCTCATTTGTATGTTTGGTTGTTTCCTTCAACTCTTATACTTGCTACCCAGCCTTTCTAGCCAAAAACATGTACTGAGAGGGCATTCTTCTCGTGCATCCACTCCTTTAAACCAAAACCCTTGCCATTTGCGTCCACCATACCTACCTAGTAGCATTATTGCTATTCCAGTAAATTCTTGTTTTGTCTACCTCCCAAATTAAACTTGTTATGCGAAGATTAGTGATTAAAGCTCTCACAAACTTGATGGCACACTTTACTTTCTTGCATTTAATAAACTTGAACCATTGGGTCCTTCTTTGTTGCGTATATGCTTGCGCTTTATGAGTTGAAGTTAGCCGAACCATGTATCATGGGGACCGCTTTCAACACTTCATTGGTACTTGTACCTAGTTGATATCATGTTCTTTTGCTTATGGATCCCGGCGGTGTGAAATAAAAGTGGAACTTGTAAGATCATGGAGTTTATATGTGTGTTAGAGAAACGCCTGGGCCGCTAACCTAAGCCATGCCTAATCATGGTGGAACCTTGCAGCATAACAATAGTGAGCATTCTATGAAGCATCCTCAATAAAAACCTATGCAAATAGCAAATAAAAAGATCGCTGAGATTCTCACTATCTGCTTGCCTTGTCATTTTGATTATGGGATAGCTCCTGTGTCATGTGCAAGGGGTACCCCGTTGGCTGTTCTCAATGATACGCATGTATTTACAATGACAAGAGCTTGCTCGTGACTGAAGTTGAGTAGCATGAGGATCGGTACTCATAAGTAAGGGGCTTGAGATTTCAATTTATAACTTGTCAAGCATATCCTCTTAGTTGTGTCACTTTAACCTTAATCACCAAAAGATGCCTATGATAGGGGCAATGAGAGCTGAAAGCTAGTAAGTATCATAATTTTTGGGAGCTCTTTATGAGACTTGCAATCCCTGCTTCCCTCTGCGAAGGGCCCTTTCTTTTACTTTGTAGTTGAGTTAGTACACCTATTCCCTTCTATCTCAGCAAGTATTTTGAGTTGATGTGTTTCATACATTGCTCTTATCTTGAAGTTTACTACTTTGAAAGCTTTCATTGAAAAACCAGCTATTTGTGAACTCCAGCAAATTATCAACTATTCTTTGATCAAGAGCTAAGTTTGCCATTACCAATTATGATTTACTCTATGTATGTTTATTGTGTTTCCTTTACTCATTGCAAGTTGAGTTATATAATAGTGAGTTGTCCTCTATTATGATCTATGTATTTGATGAATGTGATGCTTATTGTCCGTATTCTTTTATCGACTCTTCACTCCATAAACCTGAGGTCATGTTTATTGAGCTCAGTTTCGCTTGGGGACAAGCGAAGTCTAAGCTTGGGGGGAGTTGATACGTCCACTTTGCATCACTATTCTATGTCTTAATTCACTATTATTCATTGATATATTTCGTATTGAAAGGTGATACTTATGTTATTTCATCTGTTTTTGCATGGTTGATGACTTTTGGAGCATGGACCGCTGTAGTCAGGATTCTGATGGAAAAGGTGTTGTTTGGAGGCCAAATTCGCAAAGATCAGAAAATCCGGGAAAATATATGGAAAATTCTATTTTTCCAGAAGACTCGGGATGCCAGAAGATGGAGTGGAGGTGGGTCACAGGGGGCCCACACCACCCCATGGCGCGGGCAGGCCTAGGCCATGCCTGGGAGTGGTGTGGCTGCCATGGCCCACTCTAGCCTCTCCCCTCTGGCGTATATCATCTTCTCGAAACCCTAAGACTCGGGGAGCGACCACAGAAAGATTCCGCCGCCTCTGCGCGGTGGAAAACACCGAGAGAGAAAGATCTCTCTGGCAGACAGATTTCTGCCGGGGGAATTCCTTCCCGAAGAGGGAAGATTGTCGCCATCAACACCACCATCAAGCTGGGCTTCATCGGGATCATCATCATCATCACCATCAGCACCCTCATCACCATCTCCATATTGCTGTAACAATTGGTTGAATCTTGCTATACTTCATAGGGGAAACTTTCCCCGTGTTGATTACTATTTGTAGTTGATGCTATTGAGTGAACCATTGAATTATTGTTTATGTTCAGATTGTTATACATCATTATTTCATCTCTGATCATGATCCATATGATGTCTTGTGAGTAGTTCATTTTGTTCTTGAGGACATGGGAGAAGTCTTGTTGTTAGTAGTGGAGTTGCGTTGAGAAAGATTCAATAGATTGTTATTTAAGTTGTGGTGTACTTCTTCTAGTGGTGTCATGTGAACGTCGACTACATGACACTTCACCTATAAGGGCCTAGGGGAATGCATTGTGTATTTGGCTACTAATCGTAGGGGTTGCCGGAGTGACAGAAACCTGAACCCCCGTTAGGAAACCATTGCACAAGGGACGTAAGGGTCTTAGAGTTTAAAGATGTGGTTAGGTTTCTACCTTAGTTACTTTCTTGTACTTACGGATATTTGCAAGGGGTATAATCACAAGTATGTATTAGTCTTGGATGGGGAGGTACATTAGCACAGGTTCACCCACACAACACTTAGCAAGCTAAAGAAGATTAATCAACTATATGAAGCGAAAGCACTTGACTGTCTTCCCATGTGTCCTCGAGAACGTTTGGTCATCTTAAGTAATACAACCGGCTTGTCCTTTGCTGCATAAAGGATTGGGCCACTTGCTGCATTTATTCCTCTGTCTTTTATTTACTCGTACTTTGTTTACTTGCTATATCAAAAACCCCTAAAAATCCGTTTGCTAAGTATTTTCAGAGAATCCCTGATCCATACCACTAGCCAGCACCTTCTGCTCCTCGTTGGGTTCGACACTCTTACTTATCGAAAATACTGCGATACACCCCCTATACTTGTGGGTCATCACCTGACTCCATAAACTGACTAAGAAGTCAAAGAATCTGTGATAGTATCCATACACGAGAAATCAAGTTTCTGAACTTGGAAGACCCTCCGAAAAGGCATGAAGCCTATCGGTCGTGTTTGGATCTATAAAGAAATAGGCACAGATGTTTAACATATATGAAATAGTCGACATGTCGGAAAGAAGTTTACGGTAATGTTCAAGGAGTTGACTATGACAAGATTTGATCTTTCATAGCGATATTTAGTCTTGACGGATTAATGTAGCAACCACTACATATAATTTGGTATATGGTAGTTGAATAAACAAAACAAGGTTTCTAATAGAATGGTTACCTAGGACGTGTACATGACACGGTCCGAAGGGTTTTGTTAATTCAAAGGGTGCTAAAAGGGCATGCAAACTTCAATAGTTGAAGTGAGCATAGCGGAGTTGGAATCTTCACCATGATGAAAATGTTAAAGGAGTTTAATTTCATCGAAGATGATGAAGATGCTTGCATTTGCAAGAAATTAAGTGGGAGCATTGAGACAAATTTCCAATACATTATGCAGAGTACATATTGTTGATTGGAAATGATGTATCTTTTACTGATAGAAGTTAAGAATTTCATTAAATAGGATTTCAATGAAATACTTGGGCAAAACCGGAATATTTGGCATCAATGTCTATATGGATAGATTGAGGTGCTAATATGGTTATGCCAGACGTACATATATGAGATATTGAAAGGGTTCAATATGGAAACAACAAGAAAGGTTCTTGCTGCATGGAAAGGATTGTATCAAGATTCAAGTGTTCCAACACTTGGTGAGTAAAATCACATGAATATTTTGATCGATTATACCGTGATATGTATATATATCCAGATATGTCCTATGCTCTAAGAGTTATGAGAACATACCAGAATGATTCATAAGATGATCATTGGACGATCGTAAAGATATTCTTTTGAGCTTTGGAAGAACTAAGAATATATCATGTATAAGTGACAAATAGTTAAAGGTAGTTCATTGTAAAGTGTTACATTGATACTAGTTTTGTCACAAGATACAAATTAAATTTATCTCAATTTAGACTATGGGTGGCACAATATAATGGCAAGGATATTACTTGATGGAATTCGATGAGTTCCAAAGTTGAAACATTGTGACGGATACTACAACAAAACGGTAAGTATATGACTGCTATAGTAGCAGCAAAGGAGGGCATTTGTGTTAAGTAGTTTGTTATCAAACTAGGTGTGGTTCAAAGTGGGCTAATACTATGAAGATATATTGTATGACAATAATATCAACATATTTTAACCCGAATAAACTAAAGGTATCACCAAAGGACCAAATTTATACAATGCCAACTCATTTGAGTATACATGCAAATACACACGGACCTAAAACAGTCAGATTTGGAGATTATGTTAACCACTAGCAATCGCGTACATGCAACACCAGAAAGCCATAGGTGTTCAATACGCAAAGTTTTTCAAACTAGATTATTGACTCTAGTGCAAGTGGGAGACTGAAGGGAATATGCCCGAGAGGCAATAATAAAGTGGTTATTATCTTATTCCTTCTTTATGATAAATGTTTATTTTGCATGCTATAGTTGTATTGATTGGAAACATCAATACATGTGTGTTTAATAAACAAATAGAAGGTTCCTAGTTATGCCTCTCTTATAGACTAGCTCGTTGATTAACAAGATGATCAAGGTTTCCTGATCATGGACATTGGATGTTGTTAATAACGAGGTCACAGCATTGGTGGAATGATGTGATGAGCATTCATCCGAAGTATAGCATTACGATCAAAGTCATTATCTTTATATTGCTATAACATCATACGAAGTAATCTTAGTCCTTAGACCATGAGATCATATTAATTGCTAACACCGAAAGAGTATCTTGATAACATCAAACATCACACCGTAACAGGGTGACTATAAAGGTGGGTTCAATGCTACGAAGGTGTTATGTTGAGGCTCATGGATCAAGAGTGGGATTTGTCCATCCTGATGAGGGATAGATATACTCTGGACCCTCTCGGTGATATCACATTGAAATAGCTTGCAAGCAAGTGATGTGATCACTAGAATGTTATATCACGGGAATGAGAAAAGAGTGCATGTCGGTAACGAGATCAAACTAGGTATTTTGGATGGCAATGATCCAATCTCGGACATGTAATATATCACAAGACAAAGGGATTTAGTTACAACGTTAAAGGTTCACACCATCACAAGAGTCATCGTTGAATATGTGGGAGTCAGTGCGGATCTCCAGGTCCCGCTGCTGATTATTGATCGGAAAGGGGTCTCGATCATGTCTGCATTATTCGCGAACCGTAGGGTGACACACTTAAGGGATACCGACACCATTTGGAGCAAATATGTTTCAGATAAAGATTTAAGAAAGCGCTGGAATCATTTCGAAGGAAACCGGAATTGTTTTGGGTAAAATTGCAGAAAGTGGTTCTGCATGTGATATTGAAATGTTGCAGGGGGTTTTATGTGAATGTTTGTTAATTAATGTAATTAACAAAATTCTGAATAAAATAAATAAAATAGTTTTATGTAATGAGAGCTTGCATTAAATTTGGTGGAAATTTAATGCATGTGTGAGTGGAATTTTGAGTGGAGGCTTTTTATGGGAGTGGGAGCTCCACCCACATGAATGTGGAAGAGGTGGGGGCACCACCATGGCTGCCACGCCATGGCCCTTGGGTGCTGTAGCATCCCAATTGTCTAACAATTGTAATGCTACTTGTCCTAGTAAGATATTGGCTACTTCATATATATTATTATTGCATCATAATTATATCATGCTCATGTCATCATGCCACCTTGCATTTGAGCATCATATAAAACCCTCTTTCTTTTGGTTCTTCTCTCACATGCATTATTAATTGTATTTGCCTCTTGATATTGTATTTGGCTATTAATATATTGTTCAATGCCCAAGTTGAGTTGGGGGCATATCTTTTATTTCCATTCCACCCCTTTCTCTTCCATCACTTTATAATTCCACCATCCTACTAGACCATGAGCTTGTTGTCTTTATTTTGGATTTCTCCAGCTCATGTGGAATAGGGTGGATCTAGTCCATTAAATTCCTTTGCTTGGTTTTATCTCCACTTCTTGGATATGCATAGAGTAATGCCATAATATTAATATTGTTTTCACAAATAAATAATGGCATTAGTATTTTTGCATGGGCCATGCACAATTCTTCACCACCTTTCTCTCTTTTGGTTCTTCTTTGGTTTTAATGGATTCTATCTTTGAGAAGACATCCCCTACCACTCCACCATCCTCATAGGCTCATATATATCTTTCTTCTTGATTTTATTCTACATGCATGAACCATATGAGGCCTAGTTCCTCCTTTCCTTTCTTTTCTTTTCTTGAAATTCTCCTTCACTTCATCTCATGTTAATTCAAACACTCCTCATGTCCCACTTGAATGGCCTTGGTACAAGTTTAACAAATTATAAACCTAAAAATAATCTAAACCTAGCCACTCTCTTAATCCTCCTCATAACCATATTTCTACTAAACCCTAGCTCCACCTTACCTCTCTCTCTCACACCCCTCTCTCTCTAACATGGGCACCACCTGACCCCTCTCCCCTGGCCCCACCTCAGCTAACCCTAACCCTCTCCCTAACCCTAGCTAAACCCTAACCCTAGCCATGCCTACTTGGCCGAGCTACCCCTCCCCTCCTTTCTTTCTCTCCCGGCTGAGCTAGCCCCACCTGGCTGTCCCTCTCTCTCGTCCTCGGCCCCACTTGCAGCCTCCCCTGCAGCCCTAGGTCCAGCCCCAGCCGGCCGAGCACGTGCTCGAGGAGGAAGGAGAGAAAAGGTGGCACCGAGGCCACCTTTATCTCTGCCGTGCCCCAGCTGCCTCCTCCCTCTCTCCCTCCTTTTCCTCCCTCCGCACGACTCTCTGGCATCTCCCAGATCTGCCCGAGCCGCCCCCTTCTTCTCCTTCTTCCTCTCCGACCAACAGCACCCGACGCCGGTCGCCGCCAGCACCTCGTCGTCCCCGTCGTTCCAGCCAGCGAGCTTGTCGTGGAGGTGGCCTGGAGGATCGTGGACGTCCCTCTGCACCACCCCATACACGCTGACTTGCACGAGGAGCTCCTCAGCACCGCCAGTACCTCGCCGCACTGCAGCAAACCCTAGATCTGGGCGCCAGCGACCTCGACGCACCACCGCTCCTCGCGTTGATCCGAGCCCGCCGTTGAGCCCGTGGTGAGCATCTCTTCCCCTCTGACATGGTCCGCCTCGCCGTCCCGTCCTAGCCTCGCCGTCCTTTTCGTCGAACGCCCGCCGTGCGCGCCGTTCGACGTAGTCTGCCAGCCTCCCCGCGCCACACAGCCCCTTAACTAGCCCTCGCCCACCTCCCTGTCATCTACCCGAGCCGGCCGCACTGGCTAGCCCCTCCGCGCATACTCCCGTGACCCGGGATCGAATCCCCCGCTCGCGCCGCGCGCACGAATTGCCGTCAGAACGTGGAGAAGAAAAACAGTAGGGCTGTGGTCGATTTGCAAAAAGCCCCCCACCTTTTTGATTCCTGCAACCCGCGCTCCTAGCGACCCCACCAGTCAGCCGCACTAGCACTTTTGCAGAAAACCCCTCGGCTTTTCCCGGCCGCAACCCGCGCTCCAACCCCAGCCCCACCTGTCAGCCCCTGTCTCCCTCGCCGCTGTCACATGGGCCTGCGCCAGTTGGCCCACCCCGCAGTCACAGTGGCTAGCCCAACCCGCGGTGACAAAAGTTTTTCCCGCGCGCGTGGCCCAGTCAGCACCAGGCCCACCCGTTAGTGGCTGTGGCTAGATCTGACTGAGTGGGAAAAGTAATTCCCTGAGTCTGATTTTAATTAAATCTTTTTCAAATTGATTTAAATTCAAATTCTTTTCAGATTCAAATAAATTTTAAAATACAAATCCAAATAATACATATAATATATGTTTTGGAATCATAAAAATGTGAGGAATTCAAATATGCCCTTCAAAATATATTTTGGACACTTTAAATTTAGAGATGATTTAAAATTACAATAAATTGCCCTTTTCCTTAATTAATTAATAACTTTTGTTTTATAACTCCAAATTTGACAAATAATATGTCTAAATCGATCAGCGCGACGAGCCCGTTCTATTTATGCAGTCCTTGTTCTGAATTGAAGCATGCATCATGTTGTCATTTAAAATCTGAACTGTTTATGACAATAAAACTTGGTCAAATAAATAATAAAATGCTTTATTTCTTGTATCCACACCTCACCTTTGCCATGCTACTTTAATGCCATGTAATTGTGCATCATTCATCATGGCATGCTTGGTTGCTTGTTGCATTTCAATTCATATGCTTGCGCACTTTATTTATGTTGGCCCTTGTTTGTTTGGTTCTTCTTCGAATAGACGCCCAGCAGGAGAATTACCAGGAATCACAGGAGTACTACCCAGATCCATCTCTCGCTTCAACTGAGCTGCCAGGCAAGCACTACCACATGCTTGCATACATACAGTACCTATTGCCTCTATCTTATTCTTGCATCATTGAGTCGCGATTGCATTAAATTGAATCCCAAGTACTGCATGGCCTTTACTTTTAAACCACACCAAGCTTGTTCCCGTCCCATGAGCCATTACTACAGGAGTTGTTTGAGCCATGCGAGTCGTAGAAAAGCATGTGTAGGGTGTGTGAGTGTCTGATGAATAACGAGGTACCTAAACAACTTAACCTGAGTAGTAATGGGATAACTAATGAAAGAGGCACCGGTGAGCAATATCTGCTATTTGGTTTTTCATGCTCACTTGTGTCCCGTAGGACCCCGAGTACTTGATTCCTGTTCCTTGTTATTCGCACTATCCACATCCGGGAGGCCTTATGGACCCCCCTGAGCCAGAGCTTGATTCATTCTTATTTCTTGGGGCCACAAGTAGTTTGGGGCTTTATTACTATTCTGTACTTATGCCATGTTACTGCTTTATTTAAGATTGTGCGTGGAGCACCTGTACTGCTTTGGATCGTGGAATGTTTTCGCGGTATCGACAAGCCCAGTCACACTTTCGGGTTCCCAGTCGTTTACAGCCATTGACACAAACCTTGGGTCCGTCTCGGAGCCGGCCAACTTCGTTGCGGGTAGCTTAATGGGGTGGCCCCCTGAAATCTTTCTGAATCCTGTGATTGCTTTGTCGTGAATGCCTCGTTGGGTTTTGATTTGGTTTTTCCGAGGATGATCGAGTGTGTGTTGCTATTCGTGCACCCCTGCAGGGTAAATCTTTCTGAAAGCCGTGTCCGCGGTTATGGACGACTTGGAGCACAGTTTCTCGATCATAGACAAGTATAACTAAAGTACCGCTTTTAATTGGACTAATCACTTGACTAGTAAATAGTGCAATACTCATGGAATGGTTAATAAAACTGCCAACGGATGATGGGGGTTGTTCGTCCGCTTCCTCGTTGTTAAGCGAGGAGGAGGATGGATCTGTTAATTATACTGTTATAACTGTTGTTCTTAATTCACGGACTTCCGTCTATCATTGGTTAGGCGGAAGGTTAGCGAGTCTCTGTAGAATTGTTAGGTATTATATTTTGCTGCAATTGCGTCACCCCAGGTTGTGTCCCCTTTAGTGGCATAAAGACTTGCTGAGTACCCCTAGGGTCTCACACGATAAATTGTTTGATTCAGATGAACAGGTGTACCTGCAAGATGGATACTGGGTGGAAGAGACAGATGATGTTGGCAACGATCATTCGGTGTAGAGATTCCGGGAACGGGGATCCGTGTGATCTGTGGGCGGGATGTGTTTAATTATGGGGCATCTTATGCCAATTTGCTTCTTATCCGTACTCGGATCTTGTTTTCCGCTTCCGCCTGATACTCTGATGTGTGATGTATGAGGAGCTATCCTAAATTATGATATCTATCTAGGACATTTGGATCTTGCCGTATGGCGTTGCAATATTTATATTTCTTTTAGATGGAATGGCTCTGAGGACTGTTGTATGTGGCTTGCATACATACTCATTTGTGTATGTAGTTGATCCCTTCGCCTGCCAATTACGCCGCTCGTTCTTGTCCCGTTGTCTGAAAGTGGTTAGGACGGCCGAAAGGTCTACCGTGAGTGGCCCTGGGCCCCACCGTACTATTTTAACCACTTCCATTCATCCAGGCATTAACTAAGAGCGTAATTCACCGAGGTAGTTACAGGTGCCCCCCTCTCCCCTATAAAAGTCCCCCCTCTCCTCCTCACAAACCACACCACCTCGTGAAGGATCTCTCTCCCCCTCTAGTTATTCCCCATGATCTCGGATTAGTGAGATACATGTTCCCGGTGGCTTTATCTGGAAAGGAGTTGTTGCTTCTGCTGCTTTGCTGGAGCGAGGGACGGAGGTTGTCGGGGTACTGGATGTGTGTGCAATCACGGATGCACCACTACTTTGTGGTGCTAGACTTGGTGGTGCTGGACTTGCTGGAGCTGGATTTGATGGACGTGCTGGAGCCGGACCTGCTAGACTTCATCACGATCTTGAGATCGGCAAGTGTACGACTACATCATCCACGAGTTCCAACTCGTTAACAAAGCTTTGTTGTCTTCGAGGGTAAGTTTTTTATGGATGTATATCCACCCGTTGCTTGTATCTAGTAGATAGATCTTGGCGTGTAGTTCCCATCGTAAGAAAATTTTGTTTTCTATGTTGCGAACCCAACAGATGGCTCAATCATGGCTCAATGAACTCCCGAAAAACACAATTCACAATTGGTATGATATGAAAAGTACGTTCTTTCGGAATTTTGAAAGCACATACAGGAGGCCCTGCATGGTTAGAGATCTACAGCGTTGCACCTCGAAGGCCAGAGAAACATGTCGGGACTACCTCAGATGATGGATCGACATAAAAACACATGTGAGGGAGTTAATGACCTGACCACGATTGAAGCTTTCATCGTAGGGCTCCCAATTGGATTACTACGTCACCGGCTGAACTGTGACAAAGTCACTGATATGGGAGAAATTATAGAAACAGCAAGCAAATATGCAGATGCCGACAATGATTCAGAGGAACTGCTGAAAGCCCTAGCCATACCATAGTCGGCTAAATAGCCAAAGTAGTAGTAGGTCTAGAAGCGCAAGAACGTCTCGGAGGAAAAACCCAATCCAGAAATAGCAAGTGTCAACGCAACTTTCTGATCTAGAGGACGAGGGCACGGAGGCGGTCGGGGATGAGGCTGCAGAAGTTCCCTGGTCCAAGGAAGAGGAGACCAGCAACCTGGTAAACCTACTCTTGGGCTGACATTGCCAATAATCTATGTGTGCATTACCCGGATGGTAACGGGGGCTCTTCCCACACAAATGCTAAGTCTTGTTTTAACGACGACATCAAGGAAGAGGAATCTGATGGCTACAAGGCAAAGTGACGATAAGGAAAGTAAAATTCTGACAAAGAGACGGAGTCCAAGGAAGATTGCGACATGGAGGAGGCAGATGCCTCAAATCCCAAGTCGGATGGTAAGAAGTCTTACCCAACCAAGAAAGACACCTACGTTTGCTTCCTTGGATCCTAACCCGCTAAGGTCAAGAAGGTAGTGATGCACAAACTCAACGCAACTATTCTGGCCATCCCCCAGTATCTGGACTGGTCGGAAGTAAAAACTACCTTCGACCTATGTAACCATCCACCTAAACCACATAGGCGAGGAAAGTATGCTCTGGTCATCAATCCACTGATCGACGGCTATGAGTTCTCCAAGACTCTCATGGACGGTGGCAGTAGCATCAACATCCTCTACGTTGAAGCGCTGCACCGTATGAAGATATCGTAAACACAGCTGAATTACAATAGCGTGATTTTCCATGGAATCATCCCCGGAAGGCAATCAAACTCTCTGGGAGAAATTACTATTGATGTTACTTTTGGAACGATGGATAATTATCGAACTGAACCACTATCTTTCAAAATGGTGTCATTCAAGAGCGCATACAAGGTATCTTTGGGCGTCTGGCCTACTAGCAATTTATGGATCGCCCTGCTACATCTACAATATGATGAAACTTCCAGGTCCCAATGGCGTTATCACAATTTTGGGAAACCCAAAGACAGCATAAGAATGCAAAGACGAAGCTACTGCCTTTGCTAAACCCGTACTACACACCGAGGAGTACCAGGAGATCAAGAAGAACATTGATCCGTCTGAGATGTCCGCAATAAAGAAGGAGGTGTTGAGGCTGACTCCAGAGTTCAAGGCATCAAAAGAGATGAACACAACACTATTGAAGGACAACGAACCCTCCAAAGTGACACAGATAGGCATAGGCTTGGACGACACAAATGAAAGCACACTCGTCGAGTTCCTCAAAGCTAACAAAGATATCTTTGCATAGCAACCTTTTGACATGACCGGAGTACCTAGGGAACTTGCCGAGCACTCTTTAAACATGTATCCTGACGGTAGACCCAACAAATAGTCCTTATGACATTTTGGCGATGAAAAGCGCAAAACTATAGCTAACGAATTAGCCTGGTTACAATTAGTCGGATTTATCAAAGAGGTCATCCACACTGAGTGGTCGGCCAATCTTGTAATGGTCCCTAAAAAGGACATCACTGATTTAAGAATGTGTGTTGATTATACTGCCTTCAACAAGGCTTGTCCCAAAGATCCATTCGCTCTTCCTAGAATCAACAAGTTATCAACTCGACAGCAGGCTCAGAACTCCTATGCTTTCTCAACACATATTCTGGTTATCACCAAACATGCATAAGGGAGTCGGACAAGTTAAAGACTTCATTCATCACACCCTTCAGAACCTTCTTCTACGTAACGATGCCTTTCGGGCTCAAAAGCGCAGGAGCTATGTACCAGCACACTATGAAGTGTTGCATCCATGATCAAATCAGATGCAATGTACATGCATACGTGGATGACATAGCTATGATGTCCAAAAATAAGGAACCACTTGGAGGAAACATTCACAAATCTAAGAAAATACAACATAATGCTTTACCCAAAGAAGTGTTTCTTCGGAAATCCAGCCGGAAAATTGTTAGATTTCATTGTGTCTCAGAGAGGCATAGAGATGAACTAGGACAATATAAAGGATATACTCAATATTACCATCCAACTCGCCTGAAGGACGTACAACGGCTCACTGGCAGCATCACTACGGTCAGTCAGTTTGTAAGCCGGCTAAGTGAAAGAGCCGCACCATTATACAAACTCTAGAAGAAGACCAAGAAATTCGTCTGGACCGATGAAGCTGAAGCTGCACTCTAGGACCTGAAAGTAGTACTCTCATCCTCCCTTATCATTGCAGTATCAAAACCTCAGGAACCAATGTTGCTCTACATTGCTGCGACAAACAGAGTCATCAGCGTCGTAACGGTGGTGGAACAGTCGGAGGAAAAATAGAAACAATTGGTGCAGCTTCCGACTTACTACCTCAACAAGGTCCTGACTGAATCAAAACAACAATATCCTCATTACCAAAAGTTATCCTATGGTGTGTTCTTCGCATCTAGAAAGCTACGACACTATTTTCAAGGGCACAAGATTACCGTGTTGAGAACAGCTCCCATCAGAGACATAATCAACAACAGCGATGCCACAAGACACGTTGCTAAGTGGGGAATTGAGCTAGCAGCTTTTGACATTGAGTATAAACCACGTACAGCGATCAAGTCTCAAATACTTGCCGATTTTTTCACCGATTCGACAGAGACGGCAGAAAATACAAATGTCCCAGAGTAGGAATTTTGGACCTTACACTTTGACTGGTCGAAAGCGCTCGGGGGCTGATGTGGTACTCAAATAACCCCAAGGAGACAAACTATTCTATGTGTTCCAGATTCACTTCATGGCGACCAATAATATTGCCGAATATGAAACCCTGCTACATGGGATTCGAATTGTAAAAGACATCGGCATTCACTGACTCATGTGCTATGGAGACTCAAATTTAGTTGATCAACAAGTATCCAATCACTATAGGGGAAATAAGCACATGGCACCCTATCGAGCCGTCATGGATGAACTAGCAAAATCATTCGAAGGGTTTGAAGTTCAACACATTCCCCGAACACGAGGAAGCAAATGCACTATCAATAATAGGATCTTCATGGAAAAAGGTCTCGGGTAGCTCTTTTCTAGAGCACCTCAAAGTTCCCTCTATCACAAGAGTTTATGAAGAGTATCCGACTAAATCCGACTCACCACTTATAGCAGTTCTAGGTGTAATACTCAGCTGGACAAAACCCTACCTTGAATTCTTGGTAGATGGAAAATTACCCGAAGACGAGGTTCTGAGCCGATAGATCGTCCGACGAGCAAAATCCCACACAATAATTAGTGGTGAAATCTACAAGCGGAGTTTATCTGGGGGGTTTAGCGATGTGTTTCTCAGGAAGAATAGGTGTAAATCCTAAGGGAAATCCATGAAGGCAAATGCGGACATCACGCCGCAGCCAAATCTTTAGTGAAAAAAGCTTTTCGACATGGATTTTTCTGGCTTACAGCTAAGAAAGATACCGAGAGGTTGGTCAAGATGTGCAAAGGCTGCCAAAAATACGCCAAACAAGCCCATGGTCCGGCTGATCAACTACGAAAAATTCCGATTAGATGTCCCTTTGCGGTCTGGGGCTTGACATGGTAGGACCGTTTAAACGGGATCAAAGTAGATTTACTCACATACTAGTGATGGTGGATAAATTTACGAGATGGATTGAGGCTAAACCCGTCACAAGTTGTGATTGAGATACAGCCAAAAGATTTGTCAAGGACGTCATAATCCGATTCATCTATCTGCACAGTATTATTACAAACAACGGGAGCAACTTTTCAATGGGAGAACTTGCCAAGTTCTGCGAATATTAGGGGATCTGACTCGATATTGCATCAGTCGCACATCCACAAGACATTGGACAAGTTGAAAGGGCAAATGGTTTCATTCTTCAAGGCCTCCGTCCTAGATTCGAAGCACCACTTCATCATGCTACGGGGGCTTGGGCGGATGAATTATCATCTATTGTATGGAGTTTACGAAAATCTCCTAACAGGTCAACCGGATATACACATTTTTCTTGGTCTACGGTGCAGAGGGAGTTCATCTGAGTGATCTTATCCATCTTTCTCCCTGAGTCGTTGCATACGTTGAATAATATGTTAAAGTTTCTCGACAATATGACCTCGATATACTCGAGGAAGTTCGTGTCATTGCTGAGCAGAGATCTATAGCCTATCAGCAGAAGTTACACAAGTATCATAGTCAGAGATTCAAAAATCGGTCTTTCACAAAGGGCGATCTAGTTCTTCGACTAGTGAAAAAAGAAAGCACAAACTTTCCCCAATCTGGGAAGGACCCTATATGGTTAGTAGAGTATTGCACAATGGTTTATACTACCTAACATATATGAGGTTGGACAAAGAAAGATCCGCTACTAAGAATAGGAAGAGAGCTGGAGGCGGTACAAACCTGGATGAGATAGAACGTCCATGGAATATTGCTCAGCTACATCCCTTTTATTCTTATAATTTTATTTCTTTGTAATCATATCAATGTACATGTTCAAAGTGAAATAAAGTATTTGTTCCCTCAATGTATTTTCTGAGAAGTTTTAAAGTACCATCTTATTTCCGAATGATCATGTCATAGTCGAAAATCCCAGGATACATGAATGTACTTTATGCTCATGTTTTTTCTGGTTAGATTTCCAATTCTAAATAAAGTTACCTTTGGGTGTAAGTCTCATTTTCTGTTTATACTTTCGTTTTTGTCTGGTTGCTGGATGCGGGTATTTTTTCGAGTAGTGAATTATTGGTATTGGAGGTCAACTTAGTTTCCAGGTTTAAACTGGTTCACTAATTGAGCATTGTTGCTCAACAAATTTTTCGTGCTAAAGGTTTGCCGGCTCATGAAAGGGACGAGTTAGAAAGCCAGATAAACGATAAGTATGAATAAAAAGTTCTTAAGTATTTTTCAAGCACAAAATAAAAACATACGTGCGCCACAAAATAAATAAGTTTAACCATTACAACAGTTGTTTCACGATAACGCAAAGTTTTTTCTGGTGGATTCTATATTGCAGGTGGAGATAGAGGATTTCTTGGCTCACTGGTGCAACTGCCCAAGTCACCGTGATCTTTCTCCGATACAAAGACATCACACTCAGTCTGCTCGTCGTCATCGGACGCTTCATCATTTTCGTCTAGGGCGATTGGAGGCACTTCGACAGATTGGAAGAATGGCTTCTCATAGTTGGTCATCTCAGCCATGCAACAAGTGTATTCGGCACAAGAGTTCCAAATTTCTCCAACATTTTGAGCATTGCCATCTTCATCAACATTCGAATAACCCTTGGTAACTTGCCAAATTTACATGCTTCCATGGTGGCTCATTACCATGGTAAGGGCATTATGTGTCACTGTGCGGGTGTATGACATTTTCCAATCCTTGACCAGCTAAGGGATATCCTTCGCTTTATCACATAGTTCAAAGGCGGACAACTTGTCTAGGCTAGAGAGATTAATGGTCTCACCAATATCTTCAAGAGATTGGCGGAAACCATGAAGTAAATCTCTGACTGCGACAAGTTGGCTAGTGCGTGATTAAAACAAAGATGAATCCTGGAGGTTGACAGGCCCTGAAAAGGGAGCAGTATTCATAAGATCTGACAGATATAGTTGGAAAAACTAAACAGGAGACGGAATCGCGGTAAACATACCAAAGATAGCTTCATCTACTTTGATCTTTTCCTCTCGTAGACTCCAGAGTTCATCCCATAGGGCCTGAGTGGTGTCCTTCTGCCCATCCATCTCTGCTTTCAAATCCGAGATTGCCTTTCTTGGAGAGCAATGGTTCAATCGCATTCTTTGGTGGCCATGTTTTTGGATTCAAGGATATTGTTGACACTACGTTCATGGTCCTCCTGCAATTTTCTAAGTTGCTCGCGCAAACCAGCATTCTCGAACTCTAAGGCTTTGAAGTTTTCAGCTTGCTCCACAAGTTTGCAAGATTGAGTCAGCAAGCCTACAGTAAGAAGGACAAAGTTAGTCGAATTCACAATTCAGCTAACACATAAAATTCTAAGAAGATGTAGCCAGAAAACTTACTGTTGGCTTCATCCTTCTCAACCTTAAGTTGAGCATTTTCAAGTCGGAGAGCCTTAACCTCTCTTCGCTTATTACAGATGTTCTTCAATAATTCCTGGTTGTAAACATTAACTTTCTGTAAGTTAGAATGGTAACTAGATTTAGATGGCTACTAAGACTTGAGATGTTATTTTAACTAAGTTAAATTTCATCATGAGCCTTGGGGGTTGCACTACTTCATTCTTTGGCATCCTATAAAAGCATAAACTTCGATTTCTAGTCTCTATCCAACTTCATGCTTGGGGGCTAGAGGATATGATATATAAAAAGCAATGAAGAGTCGAAAAATGACTTACAAAGTGCTCATGTTGCAATCTATTGAGGTTGACGTTGATTTTAGCAGAAACCTTCTGGGCCAAAGTTATAGGAGTGATTGGTGGAGGAAGAACTGCACCAGCCTTTTAACTTTTCGTTGCAAAGACGAACTTGCTCCAGTAGATCGACAAGCTTCACGTCTTCAGCTTCTTGAGCCTCCTCTTCAGCCGAAATATTTCTGGTCTCCAAGCAATGAAGGGACAATTTTTTGATCTCTTCTGCAATCTTCCGAGTGAGGCCAAGTTTGGTGACACCTAGATTCTGCAGAAGATTTTCAGTGAAGGCTTCAGCTGAGGGATCATTACTCTTAGATGGTTCACCCTTATCAGTTGCCGAGTCACTCATGGTGACTTTGGGTTGTGAACCAAAGTTCATTGGCTCTTCAGGTTGAGCCACAACATCCTCAGTGCGTGGAGACAAAATATCCTCCAGCACTGACGATGAGGTTGGGTTAGGAGTCGGAGGCGCGGCAGCGGATGAAACCAAAGTTAACTTTTGCTGACGCGGAGTCTTCCCCAACTTTGCCTTTCCTTTCCGCAAAGGTTTAGCTCTAGACAGTAACATATTAAGATTGTTATAACCTGGAAAGAATATGAACAAAAGTACGAAGTCTGATGGAAGAACTTACTTCTTAACAACTGGCATAGTTTGTGGGATAGCTAAGAAAACCAGAGTTTTACACTTACAGGTAAGCGTTTCTTGCAGCACTTCAAGTTCTTCATCCTCTTGAGGAGCTGAATCCTCTGGTGGATATCCCTCAAGAGGAGCCAGCTCCGACTTGGGAAGGTTAGCAAGCTGAAAGTCGGAATATCTCAGCATTGCAAATAAAACATATACAGATAAATAAGTACAAGATGGGTCAGTCGAACATCTTACTAGGGTCAAGGGGTTCGCTGTTGTGAACATAGGCATGGAGTGTTGGGCCACACAGAGATAAACAAAACTTTTTCCCTACGCGGTGATCCCAAGATCTAAATGAGGTAGTAGGCCACGAGAATTACCACTACACGCGCGGTTGTGGAATCGATGTAGCATGTCGCTTGATGCAGTGCAGTCCTCACGATCCGTTCCGATCCACGATCGTCGAAGTGCTGAACGTACAGAACCTCCGCCAGTATCCACACGTACGAGGAGGAGCACGGGTGGTGGACTGCTAGTTCCGGTACGGCGGCGACAGGATTGGACTGGGGCTAGTGTTTCCAACACATGGAGTGACCTAACCGTATGCTCTAAGCACCTGCGCCCCAGCTTATATAGGGAGTAAAAGTGGGCTCCACTCATTTGTGGCCCATTCACTAAAAGGCCTATATTGGTCACTGCGAGTCCAACTCACTGATTGAGTCCGTTTCCTTTTTGGGTCCAACCCAAATATGCTCCCGCTCTTAAGTGTGTGACCCGACAGGCTCATGGTAACCCGGACACGATCCGAGTCTCACTCGTGACCGATCAATCGGTAGAGGCTCCTAGCAGAGTGTGCCAACTCCCAAGTACCAAAGAGTCATGAAGACATACCTTCCAATGCGACTTTCATCTGAGTCCCTTTTGCCTCACGATATACCTTGTTGAACTATAGGAGAATAACCGTCATCCCTTAAATAGTTCGACTCTCTTTCTCGATCCGAGATAAGTGATTCATCCGACTAACTCTTAGTCGATCGCCTCGGTTAACACTTAACCGAGTCACGCATGGTCATGCTTTCTGAATCATATCTTCTGAGAGGGCCCAGAGAATATCTCTCTAGATGGAGGGGCAAAATCCCATCTTGGTTATTCATATCATGCAGCTTGATTCTTAGTCGACCCGAACTCTGCCTTTATAACTGCCCAGTGATGGAACAACGTTTGACAGAACCTAAGTCGGTGATCCTCAACTCATATTGTGCAATAACCTCAGGTCTAAGGATTACATTGATTGAGATATACAAATGATGACTTATTCGTTGTATCTCAATATGGGTTAGTCCGACTCGCTAAACTCTTTAGCCGAATCTGTGTAAGTCGGAATAGCATCTCTATGCCCATGACAAGTGGAACCGAGTCATCAGCCGACTTTCACATTAGTCTAAGTTGTGTATCTAGCACAACCTCAACGACCAAGGACAATTAGTATAAACAACATGAATATATAGTTTCATAATCGAATCACATATTCAATGACACATATCAGTAGTTCATACATGGACAATAACTTTATGAATACATTGGAAATAACATCATACATGATTGCCTCTAGGGCATATTCCCAACATGGAGATCTCTAGAATTTTCCAGTTAACTCGCTCCTTGATCATACACTTTACCCGGGTCTCATATTCCTTGGAGGGAATCATGGTCCGGCTCACTCTCAGGCTGTCTTTCTTGTTATTGGTGATCGTATGCATCAGCTGGTCCCCATGATATTGCATAGGCCGAATCCGATGAGCTACCCAACAATGGACTAAGTCGGATCCCCTCAAACCTTTATTCTTCATCAAAAACTCGATCTGCCTCTTGGCACGGATCATGTCTTCGGTCAGAGTCGGCGCCTCTACATACCAAGATTCCTATTGGGCAACGGCACCGTCGAGAAAAACCAACAAGCTTTCTGGCTTGCCAGGAGTCGGCATATTCTTATGATAGAAAAAGGTGGCTGGCCACCTCTTCACTGATTCACTAGCTATGACCTTGGGATAGACCTGATCTCTCCTAAGGACTAAGCTAAGGGTTCCGGTATTGTATGGAACACTGGTAGTGATAGAATTTTTCCTAGTACTAAAATAGTACTGGAACAAAGTAAGACTCGGCTTAATTCCGAGGTAGCCCTCACAAAGAGAGACATGGGCACTTAGCTCAAGAATAGAATTTGGAGGAAGATTATGAAGTTGCACGCTGTAGTAGGAAATTACCTCAGAGAAGAACTCCGATGGTGGAAAGCTCAAACCTCAATCCAGATGGGTCCCAATGTGAACCCGCTCGTCGTGGGGAGAAGGAAGAGGCTCTTCGTAGCCGCTCCACCACTCGCTGGCACAGAGAAGACCCTCCTCGATGCCTCGAAGCTTCTCATCGTCCAATACGCAGGGGATCTAGACCCCGTAGTACCGCTTATCCTCCACCATCGCCGCTGACGACACCGCGCCGCCAGAACTTGATGCTTCAGCCATCTTGTGAGAGGAATGACCTTGGGTGGGCAGCGCTATTTGGATTAGGGGCAAAGAGAAGGGAAGATGAGGGCGCTAGCTTTTCTCGGGGAGAAGGAAGACGAGGGCACAGGTGGAAGGAAAAATGAGGAGATTGTATCCCTTATAAACTCATCTATGCCAAGATTAGTGTAAACACGCAAACATCATGCTACGCGTATGGAACGAGAAAAGCAACTTCCCTGCGAAGGATACACCGCCTCAATTTATACATTCATATTAAAATGGCGCCTCGGTTCCGCGTGTTGCGGACCAACCAACGGTCACACTGACAGAATATTTTTCAATGACAAGAATGGACCTAGAATGACGTCAGGTTATGTCACAAACCAGTTTCTGGCTCAGTTCGAAATCGAGTAGGGAAAACCATGATGAGATATTAATAGGTCCGACTTACTTTAAGACTTGGATCCTACTTTTATTTTGGAGTTTCAGGAACCCTTCAAGATTCTACAGCCAAAGAAGAATCAAGCTAGACGATGAAATCCGACTTTGGATCTTAGAGGCTTCCTGGGGCTACTGTTAGGGATATACTTTCTGGGCATACCCGATATAACTCGTTGACCAGGATGACCCACTTCGGGTTAGAGCTATGCTTCATGGGTGGCCCAGTCAGGGAGAGAAGTTGGAAGCCCATCCGACTACGGGAAGGCCCAGAAGACTTACCGACTTAGGCATGTAGGAATACTTGTAGTCCAAGATGTACTATGTAACCGACTCTATCATAGCTGGGTAGGACTCTCCTGTAACCCTAGGACCGGATGACTATATAAGCCATCCTGGGGATCAACCTTTAGGGCACCAATCACAATAACCTCAACTCTCACAGGTGAAACCTCTCTTGTAATATGTACTTCCGGCTCTGTCGTATTACTGGATTGCTAGCAGGAGTATGATCCATCCACCGTAGGAGGATTCGAACCTGGGTAAGCTTGTGTGCTTATTGTCCTGGACCACCGTACGTTTCACACCCCACATCTTTCCACGCCCCGAGGACCCCCTCATGGCATACTTCTCTTCAATCCGACAAGAGTGGGCTACAGTTTACACACAAGTCCACACAAAAAATAAAATACAACTAGGACCTGGACTTTTACAAAAAGGACCCTATAAATCTTGGAGAAAACGCGATCAAGTCCAGACCGTACTCCACCACACATGAAGTTGACGCTTGAGCTCCTGACCGGCATGACCACCACCGGGGACAAACCACTTGGGGTAGGGATGGCGGGAAGCTCCCGCAATGGCGACACACATGTAGGTTGAAAAAGAGCTAGCATCATGTGGCTCGGGAGGGCCGCCCTTTGGCTAATGGATGTAGTGCAAGGTAGCTCTGGCTGCCGCGAAGCCCCTGCTTATGATCGCCTAGGAACACCAGCATCATACAATCCCTGCATCTCAAAGGAGGATCGAGCCAGAAGACCTCGTTGTCAATGGAGCCACCTCCATGGTGGCCATGAATCGATGGCCCGAAGACAAAATCATCCTGATTTGAGCTGCCTCCGAGCCTTATTGAAGGGGATGCAGGGACACAGCTCGCGGCCGCCTTCGGCTCCGGCCTCTAGAGCACCACGACCACTGTGGACACCACCACGCACCACCAGAAGCCGCTCACCAACCGCATTAGTGAGGTCCCCTACAGCATGACCAAGGGTGAAGCCATGATTTGAGGATGAAGGGGCGAAAAAACTTTCGAACAAAAGCCACGTTCTATATGCTTGAAACATTGAATACAACTATATAGGTCGACAGGACATATTGATTATCGAACAAGTAGATTTACTCATCAACAGTGAGAATTTTGGCTAATTCTCATTATAAACTAGAATATAGTACTCAAATTAATAGAAATAGAAAATAAATCAATTTGATATGCGATTAATATTTTCTCTTACCCAATTCCATGTTAGGAGATGAGGCAACATGTAATTCATAAAGGCTCATCAAATACTAATCAAGTACTCCCTCCGTACGGAGATAAGTGATTTGGATTTGTCTAGATTCACATGTATCTTAACACATTTTAGTGTATAGATACATCTGAATCTAGAGAAATCTAAGTCACTTTTTTTCAAAATGGGGGAAGATCACTCTGGCCTCTTTATCCAAGAGATGCACATGCCTTTTTATTAAATTATTCACGACATCTTACAAGATGAGTTACAAAGATCTGACTGAAGTCACTAAACTAGCAACTGCTCACTTATCCAACAACGTCATTACGAAGGGGGTATCCCTGAATAGGGCACCCTAACATCACACCGATGCACATCATCTAAAAACTGAAGGCCTCAACAAGTCGTCCAATGGCGAGCAAGTGGCACAACCGGTCCGTCATACCCTCAGCACATACCAGCATACATGCTCTAGAAGTCCTTGACACCACCCTTCCAAGTCACTTAATTCTCGACAGATGGAGTAGTTAACCTGATGTACCCGGTATATGAGGCGTCCGAGCGGAAATAAAGTAAGGGGTGAGGCACAACAATAGCGCAATCACAATATAATATAAAATGCCGGGTGGAGTTAGTTTTTTGAGAAAGGACCGACCAACTTTAGATGCAAGTATGACCCCTCAATGAGCGGCGGTCCCTGCTGGCTATGCCGTGGCGGCGATCTAGTAAGTCTAACTAGGAGACAATGAATGATTGGATCTTCTAGTCGGCAAGGTACGGCCAGTGTACGAATGTACTATCCATATCCATCTAAGGCCTATATTGCTCAATAATGATCACATTTGGCTTGGTATTGACCTTGTGGGCTTGGTCTAACGTGTACCTCAGAGAGTTATGGTTCCATTTGTTTGCCTAATGGCTGGACACTAATTGTAATTAACTACTACTTTTATAATTAGTAATAGCACTCATACGGAGTATTATTGAGGGGGCGAACGTTAGGGGAGTCTGACCCCTGCTAGCTTGCCACCCCCTCCTGTCTCCACTACTAGGTATGGCACCATTCGCCACTTGGGACAAGGTACCTAGACTTCTACAGCTATTGTAATATACATTAGGGGGCTAGCCTCCCCTCCTACCCATCCTCCGGGCGACTAGGCCGCTGGAGAAGAGGGGAGAAGAGGCAGAGGTGGCGGAGAGACTCTCAACCAGATGGATTGGGAGAGAGAAGGGAGGGGGAATTGGAATAATGCAGTCAAAATGTGTGTGAGCCAAAAAAAATGTTGTTCGGCACCCACACCAACGCTCTCTAAATCAAGATTTTTCTTTCCTTCATTTTCATGAGAGAAATTGAGTGTTTTGTTATTAACCTTGGCCAAATCAATAATATTTCCTCCATCTCAAATTGGTAGTCTTAGATTGTCTAGCTACAGATGTATCCAGTTATAGAATATGTCTAAATACATTCATATCTAGACAACTAATTTGAGAAGGAGAGAGTAGTATTTTTAGTTAGGACAACATTAGTAGTAATGGTTAAGTTAAACTTTGAAACTTACCAATTGGCATGCTTTCCGTCTAGAAATGTTTATTCATTAGTTTTTATTCAGTACCGTTTTATATATTTGTATTTTTATACATTCTAAAAAAAATTACTTTTGCGAATCAGTAGATTGTATCAATATCAATGAGCAATATTTTGGTCCTGCTTAATACAAGAGGCACGGAAAACCAACATGTGGTTGGATGGTTAGAAAGACAATGTTAGCCCTAACCTAGAGGGCCAGGCCAGCTAGCAAAGGGTTCGAACCCAGCAGAATAGCTAGAGTAGCTAAAGAGAGAAAGAGAAAGCCCAGCAAGCTTAGGAGCTAGGTTCAGCAGCAATCCAACAAGTGAGAGACCACCTTGTAAACACTAGCTTGTCCAGATCAACTCAGACAAGCAGGGCATGGGTCTTACGCACGCTCACGCACTCTAAACCTACGTAAAAGTCGCCGTGTGTTCATGTGTTTGTCTTCCCATTCCGGTTTGTAGCATAGATATCAAACCCTAAGTTTAACGTTGTGATGTCTCATAAAAATAGGTTTGCAGCATAGATATCAAACCCTAAGTTTAACGCTCTGATGTCTCATAAAATGGAATATTTCTTTAGTAGGAGGCGATATACCGAGGCGTCTATGATGGCTTCATCAATTCTACGATGGCTTCGTCAATTTTAAAATCTGTCAGCTGTCTCTCAGAGTTAAGATGTGTCAGTAGTGTACACGATCTAGCCTGCTTGTTTATCAGAGTTAAGATGTGTCTGTAGTGTACACGATCTAGCCTGCTTGTTTATCAGAGTTAAGATGTGTCTGTAGTGTACACGATCTAGCCTGCTTGTTTATCAGAGTTAAGATGTGTCTGTAGTGTACACGATCTAGCGCTTGCTTGCCATCAGAACTCCGTCCCTGGCTCCCTGCAGTCGGCAAGCAGCACATCCGGGAGGTGGTAATATTACCATCTGGCCTGAGCACAAACTGTATAGCAACTCCCCCGCCCCACACACAAACAAGGCAACAACCCCTGTACTTACGCGCATCATATTTTGATCAAAAGCAGCATTAAGCACACTTTCAGCAGGAGGTTTCCTGGTCTGCACTACAGCAAGCGCCTTGCACCGTCTCTTTATGATGCCACGATCAGATCACTAGCTGCATCCCGAGCCCAGCAACAGGCTGGTGCAAGAACATGGGAAATTATAGTTGGCGTCCTGCATTCCGTAGAGGACTACTAACAGTTCCACCGCTCCACAATTCCTCTCCTCAGTCAGGTTCATAGCCCATGATCTCGGGTGAAGATTCGGAAATTTGATGTCGAACATCTGCCAGAATGAGTGCCAGAACATTTTCCCATTGGACGTTCAGCAAAAGCGTGCAGGGTGGTGCCATCATGCCCTCCAAAGTCTATGCATTTGCTGTGGGGTTTCTACATACCAGCGATGGAAGTTCGCTCCCACTGGCATGAAGACATGAACAACCCTCCACCAAGAGGTTTTAACCTTGGGTGGTGCTTGCACCTTCCAAAGTTTCTCCCATATAAAAATTTCTGAACCTATTGATGGATTTGCATTACTAATTTTAGAAGAGATTAAGTTAATTGTAAGAGCACATGCCGATTGCACAACGGTAACACAGTTTGTCTTCAGGATAAACATTTATCAATCTTACCTTCGGGAGTTAACATACTCTACTCATTTTTCCTGGACAAAGCCATAAAATGGCTACTAAGTAAACATAACAGAGATATATCAGCATCTGTAACCAACAATCAATCTAGAAAGACTGCAAGCCTCCTTGCATACAGATTATTATTCTTACATTACAGCTCGAAAAAGGGAACAAAGACTAGTGCACGTTATTCCAAGCTCAAATACAACATTTGTCAGTTTGTGAAGTACACTACATCAACTGGCAATGCCATGGGGCAGGCTATTGAATAATTATACCTGACTGGCACACTGGCTGTGGCACAGATCCACACCTAAGTAGTCAGCCACAGCATCTTAGGATGGAGTGCTGCTGGCTGGATGTAATGTCCTCACACCAGAGTTTCTTGCTGAGAACAAATCATGGAATAGGAACATCAGGTCATAATATGTTTGTAATCAGATTAGTAAGAACAATCATCAAGTATTTGATCATTAGCACACATCAATAGCATCTAAATTCAACTGTCAGCATAATGACTAATCATGAAAAGCATCACAACGGAGTTAAACACTAGCTGCGCAAAACTTGGACATCTATTGACAATGAAAGTCAACTATGGATCTCTTGACACCATGATGACATCACATGATTAACATTACAATTTATAATAAATTTAAACTGTAAACTAATTAACTAACAGTGCACTGTGGACGAGTGAATGGTTCCATTACTAATGATTTGAATTAGTAAATTAATAGATAGTGAATTAATAGAGTATTGAGTGGAACATATACAGTGCTCTAGTTTCCTCACTAATAATTGGAATTGAACGGAAACACAGATATCAGGTATTAGGCTTGCTGTTAAATCTGAAACTCTGGCTTCAAACCTTTGTTGTATGATAAGAAATACTAAGGATTGGATGGCATGACATGTTGAATCCTATACAAATTGGACACACAAGAATCTAACAGAAACTGTTTGGTTGCACCACAGGAAAAACAAGATAGCTTTCCTATAGCATTAGTTCCATGGTATATCACAGAAATAAAGGCAAAATTTCACGAGGTTGGACAATATGGAAATTTTCTTACACCACAGGAAAAACGCAGAAACTTTCCTATGGCATAGTTGTCATAGAAACAAAGGAAAAATTCCATGAGATTGGACTCAATGGAAATTTCCTTTGGAATTGCATGCGAAGTACTACCTCTGTTAAATAATATAAGCCTTTTTAGCAGTTCAAATTGAACATTGACACGCTGGTGGCCTTCCTCAGATGTTTTCCTAACATTGACACGCTGCACATCCAGGTGAAATCTCAGTATCCTGTGCTATTTGTCAACATTAGTTAGTGAGTTATTTGGCACTGATACCACTATTTATTAGCAATGGAAGATCACTGTTTCTTCTTGCATGGTAGATCTCTAATGAACCATCTACTGATATGATGTTTCCAGGAGTGCCCAAGAGCTACAGACTTTGGATGTTCTGCTAAACAAAGTCTTACTTCGGTGGCAGAGGTGACAGAGATGGCATACAAATTGGTGGGCTCTCTCGCGTGTATCATGGAGCTGCGATTGTAAGACGAGGGAGCTGTGATTGTACGACAATGGTGCTACGCTCTGAATATCATAATGAGTGGAGCATCCAGAAAGCATCTAATCATACTGTCTGAGGACCCTTTTTTGTGGTGAACTTGAGGGGCTGGCTATATATTAGGATCCATAGCCCTTTTTGGGGGAATTATTTACTGTTCTATCTGCAAGGAAAGTGTTTAGTTTGTAGGCATGTATCTTTCTTAACAAAGAGCATGAAGATTCCAACTAGAGCATGAGTATTTTTTTAAGTGTTGAAGATAGCTTTACTATGCTTCATTCAGAATGTACTGTTATTTACCATGTTATTTCATGCCCCTATGTTCTAATATGAAAGACTAGTATACTTCTCCTTCCGAACATAGTGTGGCAGCTTTCTGGCATGTTTATGTTCATTTTATTTACCTCTGTAAGATGGCACGTGTATCAATTTCATTATAATCAGATGATCTGGATATATACAGAGCTAAGTACACCTTATCCTGTGCAATGCGTCACCAGGATCAGGATTTTGAAGACTACTTGTGATTTCTACATTGCAGCTTCTATTTCTCAATATTGTCCAAACTCAAGAAAACATCCAATTCCATGGTTTCTACATCCAAACAGGAATTAGAATTTGGTACCATCCTTTGATTCCAACAGGAAATCCCAAGCACACCCAAACAAAAAAAATTGGAATTGGAAGCCATTTCCTTTCCATCTTAGATTTGGAATTCCCACTCCAATTCATTTCCAAGCCAAAATTCCTACATCCAAACATAGCATATAAGAAAATTTTCCGAAAGAATGGAAGCCTCTAAAATTCCTGTTAAATTTGATTGAAGCAAAAAGGCCAGGGACAGTTTGCTACACAACTCCCTAAGGCTGGTCATAGTGGGGAGTAACTTAGAGTAGTAACATGCATATGTTACTAGTCTAAGTTACTAACTCTATAGTGGAAAATAACATAGGTGTGGTATCATGCAAAGTCTCATTTATTGCAATGTAGACTCATTTTATCTTGAAATGTGTGATGTTATGGTAACATAGCTAGTTACCACAAGACTCTCTCTTATCATTTAATTGCATGCCATCTCATCTAAATGCTTAGTTGGCAATACATGTAGGACTATGTTACTACCTAAGTTATTCCCACTATGACTAGCCTAATATGTGTCGGTCTGCGTACTAGCAAATCTCCCATCATATAACAGCTTAGCAGATACAAAAAAGGCAAAAGCATTCGCAAAAGCACAAGAAACAATTAGTAAGGCTATCCAGCATGACATATAAATTTTCAGATACCCAATAACTCTTGTAATCTTATATATTGATCCAAGCAAATCCCATAACAAATAAATTCTTTACTCTGAATTTCTGCTTTTATAGCTATATATCTATTGGTTTTGATTAGCTTGGACACAGTTGTGGAAATCTAACGGTTATGATTTCTTTCAGATTATGAAAATCTATCAGCTGCAATCCACAATAAAAACCACCAAATGGATGGTCATTTGTTTTGCTTTTTTGTGGAAATTTCTAACATATCTCTCTATTTTCAGCCGTATCTTGCTTTTAGTATGTAATAATAACTAGCAGTATTGTTAATCACAGTAGATGGAAAACAAACAATCAAAACCGAGTATGGCTGAGAAGACATCACACTAGTAGTAATTAGACACCTCTGGCGTCATGGAAGTATAGCATCTCTTGGTCACCGTTTAGCTTATCAACTCGGAAGAATATGCTGGGTTTTACTCCTCCGTCATTTTGCAGGATCTAACTTTGACCATCAATTTGACCAATAATACATGAGAAATGTGTCATAAGTTATACCATTGGTAACTTCTTTTAATACGCATTCAACAGTATGTTTTTGTCGCACATGGCCAACGTTTTGTTCGTAAAATAGTTAATCGAAGTTGGACTTCGAAATATGTTTGCGCCATGTAAGTAAGGAACAGAGGGACCATTTGCATGCAAACATTTTCATGTTATACTGGTATGAGTACATGGAATCTCAAAGATCAGCATTTCATACAGATAAACTGTGGCTTGGTAGAATTTCAAATAAATGCACAAGACAGCTCATCAGTTAGATGTAAAAGGTTGTATAATCTATAATGTGGAAAAAGTCATGTGTGAAAGCATATCCTGTAGAAGCATGTCTTGCAATAGGTGACTATACGCAGAATACAATACAGCAATCGAACAAATTTATGGTTCAATTTGCATCTTGATCTTCAACAGTCAGTTGCAAAATATTAAGTTAACCAGCAGAACCAGTCCATGAAAGTATAGTCTATTAATGAAGAAAATAAATGATTAGAACAAAGTCAGTGTTACCTTCTCAGATGGCCGCAATTTACTGCTGGTGAATCCCTCAGCAACAAGCTTACTAACAGCATCTCTCAGCCTCTCATACTCCTCCTTGACATTGTAAACCTGGTGTGAGATCCTTACATACCCAGTCAATGGATCACCATTGTTACCCTTTGCCATCTCTTGCTCTTCAATCCTTCTGGTATTGTAGTATATTGGCACTTCCACCTTGAAATCCTTCCTCAACATGGTCCGCACTCTCATTGCATCATCATCACTCTCAATGCCAAGACAGTTAGGCATCCCTACCATAACCATGCTTCCGCACATTTCTGGCGGCGAACCAAGAAACGTCCCCCATGCGTCGGCAAGCATCCTACCCATCTCAATCACCTTCTCATGGTTCCGGTTGCGTATCCCCTCAATCCCACCTTCAAACCGGTTCACAAAGTCGATAGCTTCAGGAATGACGATCTGGGCACTATAATCCCGTGTGCCAATCCATCCACTCTCCATAGGCAGCCCATTACCATACTCGTGTGAGACCACAGGATGGTGGAGCTGAGAGGCCATTGGGACCCCCTTACGGGTGTGTAAGAAAGCCACGGCCGGGGGGCAAAAGAACCACTTGTGGAGGTTGCTAGTGTAGAAATCGGCCCCAATGTCACACACATCTACTGGGACTTGCCCAATGGAGTGTGCAGCATCAACAAACACCTTGTCGACGCCCTCTTGGCGGCAGATGGCGACGAGCTCCTTGACTGGAATGACAACACTGGGCATGGAGGTGATGTGGTCAACTACCGCGAGCCGAACCCTGCGACCACCAGCCTTGGCAACGGCAAGCGCAGCATGGAACTCCGCAATAATGGCGTCGGGTGAAGCCACAGGGAACGGGAGGGGTACCTCGACGACGGTGGCCCCCGCGCGGGCAACATAGGCGTGGATCGATTTCTTGACTGCTCCGTAAGCGTAATGGAGCATGAGCACCGCGTCGCCTCGTGAGAAGTGCCCCTCAGCAAAGCTCCACGCGGCGTGCTGCAGCACGATTGCTGCAGCGGTGGTGGCGTTGTCGACAAGGGAGATCTCGGAGACGTCCCCGGCGTTGACAAGGGCCGCGATGGCAGCGCGCGAGCGGCGGAGGCCCGGCTGGAGGCTATCGAAGTAGAAGGCGTCGGGCTGGGCGAGGAATAGGCGCTGCCAGTGCCCCTGCTCTTCGAGCACGGATGCCGGGCAGCAGCCGAAGCTGCCGTTATTGACGCGCGCGACGGCGGGGTCGTGGTGTGCGAACTCGTCGCGGATCTCAGAGGCCGTGATCAACGCCGCGCGCGGGCGCTTCGCGGGGGGCGGAGATGGGCCGCTGCCGTTGCCGTTGCGATGGCCGTTCTCGGCAGCCTCGTCGGGCGGGATCGAAGCCATCGCCACCACCGCCGCTGCCGTTGCCGCTGCCGAGCTAGGGTTGGGATGGGATAGAGAGAGAGCGAGCGAGAGTGATAGGGAGGAGGGCGGGCTTGGGACTTGGGAGATTGGGGTCTGTCGGGGTCGGGTCACACTGGTCGGGCGGAGTGGGTTCGGCACTCGAGTCGAGTCGGGGTCGGGTCACACTGGTCGGGCGGAGTGGGTTCGGGACTCGAGTCGAGTCGGGGCGTTTAATGTCAGATTAAAGTTCATTCTGAACCTTGAATTTGTAGAGGTCGTCAAAATCAAACCCTAAACTTTAAATCCTCGAAGTTAGCACACCGAACTAACCAATCCCTTTCAATTTGACCCTTGGATATGTTTGGCGTATAAGGAAAGCAAAGATCCTGACCGGGATAACTTGCCACTTCGCTGACATGTGGATCCATGTGTTAGATCCCTCTCGCCCTAAAAAAAACCTAGTCCAGACTGCAGGTACCGGCGACTCCCGCAACACGCAAAACGCGGCGCTGGACCTGGTTCTCTAGTGTCGACGAACTCCTAGCGGGAATACGCGGGCCGGCTGCCACCAGGGACGGCGGTGGTGCGGTCTTACCTAGTGCGGCTGGGCTTCAACTTCTCATCGACATAACATGTGTCCTTGCCGAGACTGTTGTGCAACATGAACCGTAAAGATTGATTGATTTGTTCGGTACAAATCTAGCTAGATAGCACTTGATCTGATTTATCGGCAAGCTAGCACACAACGCAAACACGTATTATACAAGAACGATCAGCCCAAGCAGGTGTAGCTAGCTTATGAATCTTGATGGCCAAACAAAAGGCAGAGAAGCAAATAGCTATGTACTGGTCACCATCGTCAAGATCGGGTCGTCGGAATTAAATCGTGCGATTGGGGACAAGGAGGCGCCACCTGCTGCAGGGTTAGTTGCTGGCGTTCAGGCGAGCTGTCAAAGTCGGACCAGAATTTGGGAGGGAGCAGAGAACCTCTCCTCCAAACGTTGTCTGACATGGCTGACTTCTCTAGATGTGCTCATGCACATTTCACTCTCACCCGCATCCATAGGCGGAGCACGGGCTGGGGACGTCGCTGAGCCGTTGGTGCTAGTGAATGGATGGGCGAAGGAACACCACTTCCCGGACCTGCTAGGCTTAGGGAGAGAAATCAGAGAGACTAGATTAGAAGAGGTTGAGGATGAACATGACATGTGGGCCATAGGTGTCGGCGAGAGTAGCTAATATCTCAGTTTATGACTTATTTTTTGTGGAACGAAAAAGGGATCTAGGGTCCAGGACAAACCAGGATTGGTAAGTTTGGTGTGTCAACTTTAGGGATCTAAAGTTCGAGGTTTTATTTTGCTATCCTCTACGAGATCAGGGTTCATAATGGACTTTACTCTTTAATGTCGTCCCCTACCGAGAAAATTGCATATAAGAGCAGCTCCACGTCTCTAAACCCAAACCCAGTCCTAATGGTTTTTTGAAAGTTGTGGCAGAAAAGTTTAATTGCTACTCCCTCGGATCAGGAATATAAGACGTTTTAGCTTTATGCATGGACTATATCTGGAAGTTTTTAGTGTATAGGTTCGTAGAAATTCGCAGTGAACCTATATACTAAAAAGTGTCTAGATATATGCATTTCACAAAGCTAAAATGTCTGATATTTCTGAATGAGGGAGTACCTTTTAAATGTCGCAAATTTGTCTAAACCCGGTCCCAATGGTCTTTCGAAAGTTGTGCCTGAAAGGCATGTAATTCCTACGATTCTAAATGTCATAAATTAGAATGTATCTAAACAATATTTAGTATATAGATTTATTTAAATTTAGACAAACTTGCGGACATATTTTTCGGGATGGATGGAATACCAAACAAGTTGGGTGATCTAAAATGTCCGGCACACACGTGCAGCCCCGGCACATAGGTAGCTGGCTATGGGCATCGGAAACGCGTTTCACATCGGATTGGTCATGTAGGCACCTTGGCAATTACTAAACCGGCCGGGTTAATGAAATTTAAGACCCCTACATCGATTCTGGAAGAGGTATAAGCGGCTAGAGGGGTGAATAGGCGCTACTCAATTTTTAACTTCTTTTCAAATTAAGGCTTGACATAAAGTAAGTTCTTTAGATATACAACTAGGTGAGAGAATCTATATGACAAGCAAAAATACAACAACAAAAGTAGAAAGTAAAGGATAGAAATAACCGAGAGTAGACACGGAGATGTTTTCTCAAAGTTCTTTCCTTTTAAAGGGAAGTAAGTCTCTGTTGGAGGGGTGGACGGTACTAAGTTCACTAGCGCCCACAAAATGCCTCACCCTATTCTCTTGCGCACCCGCCTCAAGGCAAGCACACGATCCACTATACGGTGGCCTTGAAGGCGGCGACCGAAACCTTTACAAACTTGTTAAGTAGACCTCCACAAGACTTGGAGCCTACCAACATGATCCCTAAGGTTTACAACCAATGCCCGAGCTTCGAGACCGACCTCTTCCGTTTAGGGTTCAAAGAACCCAACAGTAACAAGATCCATTAGGGAAAACAAGGGAGAATCAACTTTCCTTTGGTCAAACCCTATATATAAAACTCCTTCACCAAATGCCAAAGTATCAAGGAGATTGGAGCACTATGGGGGAAGATCTAGGGAAATTTCAACTCAAGAACAATGGAGGAGAGAGATAAAAGAGCCACCATTCTAGATGGGGAAGAATGCCCTTTTATACCCCTGAAATGGAATCTGCCTATTGATGCATGCCATGACTGGTACTACCAGAAGTAGACGCGGTAGTACCAGAAATCACCGGAACTATCGGACTAGTACCCTTGGGTGCTACCGGGCATCAGTGGTCGGGGTGAAATCACCTCAGATGCCTCTGGTGGTAACGCAGCACTAGCCGGTACTACCGCCAAGCAGTAGTGCCAGAGGTGAAGCGGTACTACCGCCCGCTGCCGTAGTGTCATATGGTGGTACCAGACAGGCCTGAGGAGTAGCCACAACTCACAGCCACGCTCAGATGTGTCCAATACCTCCGGGCGGTAGTACCGAACGAACTGTCCGGTACTACCGGTTGGTACTAACATTGTGGGCAACAACCAATAGGGATAGAATTTGCACTCATTTCTCTAGCATTGAAGAAAAGCTGGATGGTCCAAATAAATGTAGAGTTGATTCCACTCAAACTTTCCAACGCGGACCCCCTCTTGATAGTACGGTTTTCCTACAACTCAAATAAATGACCTAGGAAAACTATGTCTTTCTATTGACCTTTTTGAGGGGCATCAGATAACTTGCAAACATAGAGAACCTGTAACGCACTTAGCAAACAATTAGTCTGGCCCGTGTGTCATCATCAAACATCAAAACCACTTAGGGAGGGAAATTCCCTTTCAATCTACCTCTTTTGGTGTTTGATGACAACACACACATTTGCATAAAAGATGTTATGATACAGTAAGAAAATTTGTAAAATATAGACGGTCTCCCCCTAGATGTGTTCATACTCAAGATTGATATGCAACAAGAACACACTAGGATCAACACTCCCCCTCAATTTTACAAACCAACAAAGGGTGTGACGAGGGTTTAACTCGTCAATGCCCATTGTTACGGACTTAGGTTTTGGAGAAGGAGGGAGCGCTGGAGGCATCAGTTGGCTAGCAAACAAGCACACAGGGACGCAAGGTTTACCCAGGTTCAGGCCTCGTAGAGGTCCCTACTCCTGTTTGTCTTCTCTTGGAATTAACGAAGGAATCGAAGATTATAGGGGTGCGCAGACGCAATCTGGCGATGGTGGTGAAACTAGGGTTGTGATTGTCCTCCTCGCCGCCCCCTCCCAGCCTTTATATAGATAGGCTGGGTCTCGGGTAACAGGTTGAGTCGGTTACAGATTAGGGTTCGCTCCTTTAAACTTTCTATCTTAAGTTTCATCTTGCACTGCAAGCAATCGAAGAGTCTGTGGGTCACCCGAATCTTGTATTGGGCCTTGACAACGTTGTGGGATTCTTCCGTATCTCGATCGTATATACCAATCTCGAGTACCTGTAGGGTATACCCATGCCAGTAGCCCCCGAGTGTCCGGCGGAATCGCAGATTCGACTAGAGACTTTATGAAGCCTTTCGAGTGCATGACTGAGATTTTTCCGAGTGTTCTGTTTTATGTCATAGGGATTATTGATATACGTGCCTGATTTATCCGATGTATCGGTATCAATTAACTGCCTTAGAGCAAAACAACGCAATCTACTCAAACTCAAGTCCCCGGAATCGAATTCAAAAAAGTGATGGCGTAATTCGACTCAGGCCGCGGAGGTCTTATGGGAGTCAAATTCCAGTGTATAAGTGTGAGCACTCGACGTGTCCGTCAAGGCATGTTCATCGTACCTGCAGGCATGGATATATTTCTTGTAGTGCGCAGTAGATACGTTGTCAGGCCTTACTCAGGTCTTATCTTTATGCTGTAAGCGCGGCATCCGGTTTTTTTGTCATCACGGAGATGATTCGTGTGGCCCAGGAGACGTAATCTCTTTGTAGGAAAAATATGAGGCGGAGTCGCCATAGCATTCAAGTGTGGATGTTCGACACACAGCAAAATATACAAGGAAAAATAATATAGGGTGCACGGCTAGCGCTCCCTATGGGAGTAGCCCCCGAGTGCCTACTCGAGTTGTAGACTCGAGTGGGGACTAAAAATCTTTGTGCGACTGCTGTCATCTTTTATTGCTTGTTTTAGTCGAATATGCTTTTGGCGCTCCCTATGGGAGTAACCCGCAATTCACAATCGAATCATTGATTCGAGTGATGGGTTGTCTTGAATGCTCGTACATCTGCATAAAAAATAATCGTAGGGTGCGCGACAAGCACTCCCTATGGGAGTAGCCTTGGTTGAGTCAAAGACTCGAGCAAGGACTAAAGTAGTCGAAATCTTCTTCTGGTTGAGTTGATGACGTCAGTGCTGACGACATGATGACTTCAGTTGCCCGTGTGAGCGGTTTTGACGGGACGTGACAAGCGGTGGGTCCCACTTACTGACTTTGATTTGACTGGGCGTGCGTAATCTTCTGTTTTAACTGCATTTCCTCGATTTCCACGCGTAACGGGAGTAGTGGGGGATGGTTAGTGGTTCAACTTCGCCACGTGTCGATGGCGCTGTGCGCCACACGTTCAGTAGGGTTTCTGCTGGCCGTTGGATGACACCTGCGAGGAGGTTAAGTAGCAGCGCAGCTGCGTTAATTTTCCCCATCTCTCTTCTTGCTTGTGCCTCCTTCACCATTGCTGTTTCTCTCTGCTTCCTTGTGCGCTTCTCCTTCGCGGCACTGGACCAACTCCGTGTGTTCCCCAGTTATTTTATCCGCTCGCATCGCCATCGTAAGATGGGCAAGAAGAAGGGAGGCGCCACCGTTGGATCTACGGCCACCATTGTCGCCGCCAAGAAGAAGGGTGGTGCTACTGTCGTGGGCACCAGCGCCGCCGCTGCTGGGAAGAAGAAGGGTGCGGGCACCCGCGTCACTAATGGCGTCTAGCGTGCGTCCATCATCAAGCCCTCTAAGATGCACCTTCATCGTCAAGATGGAGCTCTTCCACCCGCGGAAGATGATTCGCGGGTGCTTGGTGATGAGGTAATCCCGCGTCCTCCTCCGGGTTTCCGAGTGATGTTCCTTGCGTTCATCATTCGAGGTCTTTCTCTGCCCCTGCATCCTTTTGTCAAGGGCCTTCTTTGTTTCTATGGGCTCCAGCTGCATCAACTGTCCCCAAATTCCATCCTCCACATTACCTGCTTCATTACTTTGTGCGAGTGTTGGCTCGAAGTCAAGCCACACTTTGGTCTCTTCAAGAAGCTTTTTAAGCTTAAGCGTAAGTCGGGGTCGGGTTCGGTAGTCTACGATGTAGGAGGCTGCGGGATCCACGTCGACTCTTCTGCTACCTATTTTGATATCAATATCACCGCGTCCGTCCAAGCGTGGAGAGACAGGTGGTTCTAATCCGCGACCTAGAGGCCCATGGAGATCACTTCGGACTCGCGCCCTTTGATCCCGCGGCGACTTGCAAGAGGAGGCGTTCCTAGAAGAACGTCGTGATGCCTGGCGAGTCCAAGGAAACGGAGGTGTTGTATTAGCGCGTTTGTGACCTTGAAGGCTGCATAGGCAAAGAAGAGGGTGATGCCGCTCTCATTCGCACATGGTTGCGCTGCCGCATCCAGCCTCTTCAAGCTAGATTCCACCCGATGTACCACTGGACTAGTGTTGACGACGTCACTTGCATTTCCACGGAGGGCAGTTCTTCGGGTGAGGTAGATAGGAGGTTGCGACTGATGACCAAGTACACCGCCAAGGAGGATCTCCCAGGCGAATCAGTCTTGCCTTTGTCTGATGCCGCCAACCCTCCGCCTGAGGTAGAGTTTTTTGCGAAGCAGTTTACTTTGTCGATTGCCACCAAGTACTTGATACATGATGATGTATCTTCTGTTTGCAGAACTAGAGCGTGGCCTTCAACCTTCCTCCTCTGCCTGAAGGGGTTATCCCGCGTGAAGCGGTGGAAGAGGACGAGTCGGATTCGACCGTCCCAGCTGAAGAAGAGGAGGAAGCCCCCCAGTCCAGGGGACACGGCACTCGCAAGCATTCTCACGGCAAGGGTTCTGACGCCTCTTCCCCGACGATGCCGGAGGGTTCTCCTGCTGCTGCGGAGGGGCCGATTCCCGCCATGCCTATGCGCACTATGGCTCCTCCTGCTTGGAAGAAGCTGCAGCTACCGAAGAAGTCATTGGATGACACCTTTGATTTTGACAAGTTCGACTGGTAAGTCTTGATTTCCGCGAGTTGGTATTGTTTGCCTTTTCGAAGTGGTCTTTCTGAAGTGGTGCTTGACGTGTTCTGTAGTCAAGAAGCGTCGACATCTTCGGATGACGTCGAATTTGTGAAAGAGTCCGGAGTCGTAGACTCCAAGGCCAAGAAAGTGGTTGAACGGGCTCCTTCTCCTCTAGTGGCGTCCCACTCCGGTGCCAATTCTTCGAGTTCCCCACACGCTGGGGAACACTAGATGGTTTCCCGGACGTCTACTCGACAAACATCCTCGAAGTCCCTAGAGGAACATGTGAGTGTCATTCTTGCTGTTCCCAATCGAATTTGTACTTTAGGTTTCCACTAAGTCTTCGTTTTCTTTGCTATAGCTCATTGTGAAGGAAGCTGCACGTCTTGCGGAGCAAGTCCTTGCTATGGGTAGACAACATGCCCTACTAGACAATCGCCATCGCGCAGTCGAGGGTGAGCTTTTGACTTTATCTCTACCTTTATGAAAATTTGTCAGCTTGGAATGTTGATATGCCTTTTCTTTTGTAGTTGAGCATAATGAAATTCTCTGCCGTGTTACATCCCTCGAGAAGGGGCTTGCCGTGATGGTGAAGAATCGTGATGAGGCAATCACCTCCTTGGAGGAATCGCGAAAGCGTGAGGAAGACCTTCGTGCTGCCGCTACTGAGAGGGAGAAGCTGTTCGCAGAACAACTTTTTTCGACTGTGAAGGCTCTCTTAGGTACTTGTGCCTTTTTTCTCGTCTTGGCTATCTTTCTCCTGTGCTGACACCTTTGTGCCCTTCAGATGCTGTTGTCCTCGACTTTGACGCCCAAGCTTTGCATCATGAGGATGCCCTTGCTGACATTGTTACTGCAGTCGAGGACCGTGCTGCCTCCCTCTAGGAGACGTTGGGGAAGGCTAAGGGTGTGCTCAGTCGCATCCGTGAAGACTTGACTCCCAAGGCCGGGCTGATGGACAATCTTGATGGCCTGGTGGAATCTCTCGTGGGAGGTATTCGCATGGACTTCAGGAACTCCTAGCGGTCTGTCGGGGCCACCATGGCACTCGCGATGGTGCAAGCCCATGGTGTGGAGCTAGATCCCGCCGCGATCTCCAAGGTGATGCCCGTCGACGCGGATGGCCAACAGGTAGTGTTTGCTCCCTTCGCTACTGGTTGTGGTAAGTATGGGCCACAACTCATCCATACAGTCGCAAATACTCCGAGGAGCTGCAACGAGCGAAGAAGGCGGCGAAGGCTGCGACGTAAAGGGCTCGCACTGGAAAGTCTGTGGCGTCAGAGGCTGCCACAGATTCGATGAGGCCCCCTAAGTCAAAGTCGAAGTCGAAGAAGCAGATTGCTCCTTAGTTGCTAGTCTGTAATAGTCGTAGTTGCCTTCTGTCAAAACTGTGCTTTTATGGGAGTGTCCCTGTCGATACTTTGATGTGTTTGAATGCATTCATGCTTTTATCAATGTATTCTTGGTCCCTTATTTGCTTCTTGCTTGATTGTGATAGGGTACGTCGAGTGGTCCTTCGAGTGATCCTCACGACTCTCCTCCCACCGATGAAACCACGGCGCATCCACGTTCAAAGGAGGAGGAACTGTCGTTGCTTTCGCGACTGCGCGATCACATTAAGCAGTTAGAGCGTGAGTTGTTGTAACATCCCAAATCTTTAATCAAGGTTATCAAGATCCTAATCACCCAATTTAGGGTTAACAAAAACTTTTTATCATTAAACTAATCAAGTATGCATATGTGTGTTGCATTAATATGGAATTGTTTGGAATTGCCATGTTTAATTGTTCTCATGGTTGTAAAATGATTCTAAGGTGAATGCCACATCATCTAGATCATTCCCAAGCAAAATCCAAAGAAAAAGAAATCAAATAGAATTAATAAAGGCAAATGGTCACTTTGGCCATTTTAATCAACTAGGTCACTTGAGGTGTTCCTAGCACTCAAATTCAAACAGAAACAATTCTAACTCTTTGCACCCCTTGCTAGTACAAGTAAAGATCTACCAAGGCCCATTTTGTGATCTTGCAAAAACACATAAACACTAAATTTTAAATGACATTTGAAAATGGAACCAAGTGTATGTACCTAGATCCCACTTTTTCAAAAACCACACAAATGAATTCAATTTGACAATCCCAAGCAACCACAGACTACCAAGCATCAGTGAAGATCACTCAAAAAATTTCATTCAAAAATTTGAAAGTTGAATTCTTTTGGCCATTTTGGCAAACAACTTCTGTGCACAAATCTGGCAAAATCCACAAATACTATTGTGAGCAGGGTTCTGGCCAAATTGGTCTCCCATTTTGCAACCAAAGTGCTCCCAGTACACCCCCTACCCTGTACCAGCACGACCACCCACTATGCACATGACCAAATGGTCATGGCCACCATGGCCGATCACATTTATCACCCCCACCGTCGACCGCACGACACAAGCACCGCCAGCTTCGCCTACCATGTTCGGTGGGTCGCCCGTGCTCCACTTCCCCCTCCAGGCCATCCCTAGCTCAAAGATAGAGAGAGGAGGAGCCAGGAACGCCGTGCCCGAGCCGTGTCTGCCATGCCGACGCCTGCACCCGCCGTTCATGCCTGTCCCCGCTCCACCCGACCTCGCCTCGCTCCCACCGCTAGCCTACACGATCACCAGTATCCCAGGAGGCCCAAGGACATGCTCGTTCCCTCTACCGTGCCACGTAGCCGCCGGACGCCGCGAATTTTGTCGTCGACCAAGACAGCGTGCGCGCAGCGACACTTGCTTCTCCCGACCACATTGCACTGCACGATCACCTTCATGACGATCGCTAGGGAACCGCCCACCATCCTAGGCCCTGGACCATGCCAATAGCTCGCTGTGCCGTCGACCCCGTCGAGCTCCGACCACGCGGTGATGCACCCCTCACCCAACTATAAAAAGGGAGCCTCCTGACACCAAGTCTTCACACCATCTCCCACCACTCCACCTCAGAGACCTTCTAGAGCCCCACCAAAGCAAGCCACTGCCCGTAGCTCCCCAATTTTGTCGGAGACTGCCGTGGAAGGAGGAGAAGGGCGCCACTGATCCAAGCCATCTCCAGGGACACCACAGGTACCAGGAGAACCGCCATCCTCGACACGTCCAGTTGCCCGCCTCACCAACCCTCGCCGGAGCTCTGGTAAGTCTCCCGCGACCCTTAGTGACCTTGCTAGGGTTCCTCCCCATCGTGTACTATTCCAGTGAGGAAGACGGCTGTGAGCCGTTGATCTGGGATCTAATCCTACGGTGACCATCCTTCGATACCTGTTTGGCATCCCCTGTCCCACTGACAGGTGGGGCCATCACTTACGTCAGCCCAGGCGCTGCGCGGTGCGCAGTGGGCCGGCCCATTTCTTTCCCGTGCAACCTAGTAGATTCAAATAAATCTTTTTCAATTTTAGCTTAAACTCAATTCTTTCCTTTAGTTTAAAAATCAATTCATGGAGTTTTACAAATCCAAATTGAATGATTCTAATTTCATTGGAAAGATAATTAAAATGTCTATCCAAGCCCGTTGGATTAAAATCAATTAGAGTTAGAGGTATCTCCTAGAAAAAAATAACAAGACAGAGACTTTTCACATTCAAACATTTTTCAAAAATCAACCATAATAGCTTTTGAGTTGATTCCAACTCTCAAAAATCACATTTGACCATAACTATCTGAATATGTAATAATATTGAGGTTTGCATGCAGTGACTTTGGACTAGTACCAAAATAATGGTGTATAGGCATTTCTAGTCACTTTAAATCATGTAAATAATAAACTTAAACTTATTGAAATATGATCAAACATTTAAATCACATTCCCATGTATTAGAATATGTGGTGAAACATGTGTCCACATGATCCCATATTTTCATTAGAGAATAGTAAATCTTAGTTAATTTCAATGAGTAGAAATTACTTTTCTCAAATAAAATAAATGAAACTAGTTCATTAAATCTTGTAATGTTTGTGATGATACTAGATCATCAAATGTGTGCCTTAGTGTGCTAATAGACTAGTTAAGTATTGTTTGGTGATTGTGTATTCCGTATGTATTTATAGACGATAGTACCGACCAAGTCTTCGAGGAGGAGGAGTTCTACCCCAAGGAAGAAGAAGAGAATTTCAACCACTTCACTACTCAAGGCAAGCCTAGCACTTCAAGTAAACTGAGCAAGCCATCACTAGATGCAAGTTAACCTAATCAAGATGCAATAGGCATGCTTGGTTATACATTTTGACTTATACCTACCCAAAGTGTTACTTACAAGTTTTACTTTCTTTTACTTTACTAAAGTTATTTACCTTGTTTATAAATAGCATAAACAGTATAAAACTTGACCTATCTAGTTAGACTTAGATGTCATTATATGGCATGAGATTGAAGATTAGCATCCTACCTTAGTGAACACTCTTAACTTAGTGTTTAGAGCTAAACCAAAAACTTGATCACTTTAGATGGGACTACTTGGTGAAAATGACTATGAGAACCTTGGAATGATGAGTCATTCTATTGAGATGTTTTGACATGTGTTGAGAAACACAAATGGTTTATGATGATGAAAATGTCGATGCATGAGCCTTAGCCCTTTATAAAAACTAATGGTTGGGTTCAGATGCGATACCATTCCAAATTTATCGTACAACCACAATACCTGAATTGGGTAAGGCTTAGCCGGAAGTTTATATGTATTAGTATGAGTTCCCTCGCGGGAGAGGTCTGAGTTGAGGCTACCTTACAATGTTGTCCATCTATGAAGTGCCCAGGATGGCAGATGGCCATGGCTGGGAGGCCAAGCTCATAGGAGAGGTGCTTGTACTAGGGTGTGTAATTGAAAGGTTATGATTGATTATCCGCATACTAAGTATGATGATTCAGGGTTATCCCTGACGGATGTATCGAATTTTGTGGTGAAAGTGTACCACCTATGCAGAGTGTCAAACTATTTGAATAACCGCGTCCGTGGTCATGGATAGTTGGAGTGGCCATACTGTTCCGTCGTCAGATGTTTTCAAAATGACTTATGAAATGAATGATGATTTTGACTTGACCACAAGCGGGTTGTGAATATGACAACTAAGTTCCCAACTTAAGTGCTTTTAGACCTTATTTTATCTTTCTTTGTCTCTGAACTCAACTTAGGTTTCAAACTTAACCTTGCAAATAAACTTAGAGTTTAGCATTTTCCTACTAGAACTACCTTACTTGTTAGTGATAGTTTGTCCCTGGCTATTGCCGTGGCCAGACTATGAAGAGGACTACCACGAGGAAGGACAACAGGACGGCTACGACAACTAGGACTATCTCCCATCGTCAGCATTGCCTGTGACTCTGAAGATGGACCCCACCGCTACACTTATTGTTTATTCCTCTGCTTGTTGTATTAAGACTGGATCATGAGATCCTTTATTTGTGTAATACCTTATTATGGTTTGTAATGGATGATGTACTGTGGTAACCAGTCTGTTATGTCTCGCAAAAATGGTAATCCTGGGATTGCGATGTATGGCATAACAGGCATCTGGGATTAAAAATCCGGGTGTTGACAAGTTGGTATTAGAGCCATCCTGACCATAGGAGACCCTAGTTAGAATGGACGTCCGAACAAAAACTTAGTTTCAAAAGCAAAGAAAGTGAGTATTTATGAAAACCTATTTCCACTCTGACCCTTGGGATTCTTTCTCTCAAAAAAATACATGTTCCTCAAAAATTCCTACATTCTACTTAAAATTTGACACACTTGATCACTTCACTCACTTACTCATCCTAAATTCTTGTAGATGGAAGTTCAGTACTAGAAGTTCTACTAGTTGGGAAATGGAGGCCAACTGATCTTCAAGAGGGATCTTGATGCACTATCTGAGCACTTGGAGCGCCCTCATCCAGAATTCTTTGGAGCTCAACTCAATGGTCCCCTAGGAGGAGATTTACAATGGCTAATTGTTGCTAATCTTTGAGGCAAGATGGACGCACCACTTTCAGAGAAGATTCAATTCACCGTGAGAGAGAACAACTGGATAGATGGATTAGCCAGGGCAATGCATGAAGCTCTTGCCCGTCTTTGCAGACAGAACATCAACTTGATCTAGGGAACTCACTTTGCGTACTATGCAAGGCGTGATTCTATGGGAATGCAGTTGGAGATGCCAAGTCACTCGGAGATGAGACGCCAAGTGGAGAACCTTGACTTCCTACTGTACGACAGGCAAAAGGAATTGGACAATGCTCGAGAGTACGCCAACCACAACCTTGCCATTGCCGCCTAGAAGGCCTAGACTTTCTCACTGCTAGTCAAGGATCATCAATCACTTTGTCGTCAACGTGCAAAGAAGGATCGCACCCAACCGTCTTCGAAAGAAGGTGGCCGACCTCGAGAAGACCATCAAGGAGCAAGAAGCTCAGCTTGCAGCAAAAGAAGAAGAGGAAGAAGGTGAAGACATCCAGGGAGATATTCACTCGTACCTCAGCAATGATGATGACTACCTAGAGGATGATGCCATGGACTTCTACACCGACGATGATGACTTCGACTTCATCGATGATGAGTAGATGCACTAGAGCACTATGGTAGGAATGAGAAGTGTCGGTCCCATTGTATCTTAGCTCACAGAATGGTTCTTAAAACCATTTGTTTCCTTTTGTTGTGGTGTGTGTGTGTTTGTATCCTGTGCTTTGCTTGAATGAATGAAAAGTTGTTAATTTGCCAAACCTGAGTCAAACTCAAAGTTTTAGCTTTTGAAAAACAAAACCATGAACCTTAGAAATTTCCCTCTTACCCCTTTATCTATCTCAATCTTCAGATGACTCGTGGAAACCCCGGAGGGAGCAGCTCATCGCAGGACCCGATGCTGCAGCTGCAGATGCTAGTTTCTGACCGTGAAGCTAGTAGAGCAGAGCGCCAAGCTAACTAATACATTGCAAATGTATCTATAATTTTTGATGTTCCATGCTTGTTTTTATCCACTTTCTTGTATTTTGTTCCAACTTTGGAGTACTTTTCATATGATTTCTTGGACTAATCTATTAACAAGAGCCACAGTGCTAGCTGTCTGTTTTCTGCTGTTTTTGGTTCCAGGAAAGTCAAAAAATGAATATTCTCGGAATTGGACGGGACAAATCAAAAAGTGTTGAACTAACCGCCATCAAGCAATTTTCTGGGCGCTGTGCATTGAGCCATCAAGCGATTTTCTGGCGCCGTTGCCGGGGAGTCAAGGACATATTCACAAGGGGAGTCCCTCATAACCAATCTCGTTACTTGGTTGTTTTTGTTTTGCTTAGTTTCTTCTTGCTTTGTTTGCTTGTTTTCTTTATTCAAAAACACACACAAAATTATTTCTACTAGTTTGCTTTCTTTATTGAAAACACACAAAAAATAAGTCTCTTATAGTTGTTGGTCTATTATTGCCTTTCTTTGTCATGCTTCCTATCAATGGTTGGTTTCTTTGAAACTGAATCTTATTGGCAAGGTGGGTTCACGGAAGAACAAAAATATTATTATAAGGAACACCACTTGTCACAAAAAGGGAAACACTTATGGGAACAAATTGATAAATTGAATATTATTGCTAGAAAGGTGTGCTCTACTTATAATGTTACTTATTGCTTTGATAAATCTTGTTGCTGTAGGAGGTATAAACACCTCCCTTTTCAATGTGAGTATAATGATAATGTTACCATATCTTCTTATGTTAAAGGAAATTATGACCTTTATGATGTGGAACAAATTGAAGAATTTATTGCTTGGAAGGGTGCATTCGAACTTGCTTATTTGCTTGAAAATATTGATGATACACCTTATAAATATGAGGTTTATGATATACTTAAATTTTGCTTTGATTACTACAAGGAAGAAAATGGATATATTCTAGAATATCTTAATAGATGCTCTCCACAAATGGAAGAGACTAATGCCTTGCAGGAGCCTATGGAAGAAGAAATTGCTGAACTTGAAAGCTCATTAGATGAAAAAGAGGAGGAGAGTGATGAACAAAAGAAAGAAGAATGGATCTACCCATGCCTACCTTCTAATGAGAGTAACTCTTTACCCCTTACATTATTTGATTGTCCCCCATGCTTACCAAAGGAGGATGAATGTTATGTTCCTGTGGATTCTTTTGATGAAAAGCATGTGTTATGTGATAGTTATATTGTTGAGTTTATTCATGAGGCTACTGAAAATTATTATGAGAGAGGAAAATATGGTTGTAGAAGTTTTCATGATACTAAAACATCTCTCTATGTGCTGAAAGTTTTGAAGTTACTTTTGTTTTATGTTCCTATGCCTGTCACTTTGTTCTTTGTGAATTTATTTGCATACAAGATTCCTATGCATAGGAAGTGGGTTAGACTTAAATGTGTTTTGAATTTGCTTCTTGATGCTCTATTTTACTTCAATTCATATTTTTTTATGTGAGCATCTTCTCAAACTATCATTCCTAACTTAAAGGCGTTAAAGAAAAGTACTTATTGGAAGATAACCTAAAAGTTTTAGATGAGTATTGGAAGTTATTACCTCTATAATAACCTCTCGTTATCCTTTTTATTTTATTTTTGTGCCAAAAGTAACCTCTAATGAGAGAGAAGTAATGATTGGGAAAGTTGCTGTCCCGAAACAGATTTTGTGCTTCACCGTAAATATTCGTGAGAGAGCTATGTATGTCGGATTGAGCTGTAATTGTTTGTGCTTCTGCCCCAGGTTGTTATATAACTTTCGTTAGTTCAACACTTTTTGATTTGCTTAGTTTTCTGAATAAATTGGTTGGACCCCCTCTTTCGTACATTGGTTTGCAAATAGTTTGGTTTGGTTTGGAAAAGAGTAGGAAAGTTCATACTTATGTGGTAAAAAGAGCTTGTTTTTGACTATGGCCTATGCTTTGTCATGCCATGCTTTATATTGTTTTGGCTTTATGCTTAGTATTCTTTGTTGTAGCATGATTTGTTATAAACAATTGAGATTGCTTAATGTTCCTTGGATGAATCATGCGTTGTTTTAGCATATTAAAGCATAGTATAGTGGTATTCTCCTTTGATGTTTTATTTGGGTTGACTTGGCACATGCTCACACCATGTTATGGCTATCTCGAGTCACCATAGCCTTTATGATCCTTTAGTTTTCAACTTGTAGTATCACTTTATGCTTTGATCAATGATGTTTTGTCGCTCTACATGATTATGGCCATTATTGCTCTCTTAGTTTGTCGCTTCTAGTCTTTTGCTAGCCTCCACAACAAAGTATGAGTTCCACTCATGCATCCAACTCCCTAAACCAAGTTATTCCAAAGAGTCCACCATACCTACCTACTAGCTTATGCTATTCCAAGTATATTCATGCTTTTGTTTACCTTCCAAATTAAACTTGTTATGAGAAAACTAGTGATTAAAGCTCTCACGAACTTGATGGCACACTTTACTTTTTGCATCTAATAAACTTGAACCACTGGGTCCTTCTTTATTGCGCATATGCTTGCGCTTTATAAGTTGAAATTAGCAGAACCATGTTTCATGGGGAACGCTTTCAACATTGCACTTGTACTTTGTACCCCGTTGATATCATGTTCTTTTGCTTACGGATCCTAGCGGTGTGAAATAAAAGTGGAACTTGTAAGATCATGGAGTTTGTATGTGTGTTAGAGAAACGCCTGGGCCGCTAGCCTAAGCCATGCCTAATCATGGTGGAAACTTGCAGCATCACCATAATGAGCACTCTATGAAGCATCCTCAATAAAAACCTATGCAAATAGCAAATAAAAAGATCGCTGAGATGCTCATTGTCTGCTTGCCTTGTCATTTTGATTATGGGAAAGATCCCGTATCATGTGCAAGGGGTACCCCGTTGGTGGTTCTTAATGATACACATGTACTTACAATGACAAGAGCTTACTCATGACTGAAGTTGAGTAGCATGAGGATCGGTCTTCGTAAGTAAGGGGCATGAGATTTCGGTTTATAACTTGTCAAGCATATCCTCTTAGTTGTATCACTTTAACCTTAATCACCTTAAAGATTCTTATGATAGGGGCAATGAGAGCTAAAAGCTACAAGTACCGTAATTTTTGGAAGCTCTTTATGAGACTTGAATCCCTACTTCCTTTTATAAAGGCCTTTCTTCCACCATTACATTGAGTCTCCACCTTCTACCTTTATGCACCTACTTTGAGAGCATAGTGGCCATTCTTAGTTCTATGTGCATTGTCCCAAGACTAGTTGATTGATGCATACTTTGATATTGCTTGTTTTAGACTATTGTATCTAGTCACTCTTATGAACTTTGAAGGTGTCCTATGCATTTATATTTGCTACTCTATTGAGGGACAAGCTGAATACTATTATGCTATGTTTTCTTTATGTGAAACAAACAAACGTCTTGCAAAGCATTGTTATTCATGAATCTTTTGTTCGTGCCTTTTCATGTTGCATCATAGTTTGTTTGCTTATTACTAGAACTTTGTCTTTCATGTTATGATTGAAGTACTATGATCCCAGCTTTGAATGTTTTACAAATACTTTAAACAAGTATTTGATGGTGCATGTCACCTCAAAAATTATTCTTTCTTTTTATCACTTACCTACTTGAGGACGAGCAGGAGTTAAGCTTGGGGATGTTGATACATTGCAAATGTATCTATAATTTTTGATGTTCCATGCTTGGTTTTATCCACTTTCTTGTGTTTTGTTCCAACTTTGGAGTACTTTTCATATGATTTCTTGGACTAACCTATTAACAAGAGCCACAGTGCCAGCTGCCTGTTTTCTGCTGTTTTTGGTTCCAGGAAAGTCAGAAAATGAATATTCTCGGAATTGGACGGGACAAAAGACAAAGTGCCTATTTTTCCGGAAGTCATCAAGTGCCAGAATACGAGACAGAGAAGGGCCAGAGGCCGACCACACCACCTGGCCACGCGGCCAGGCTTGGCCCACGCCAGGGGGTGGTGTGGCCGCTCCTGGCACCCCCTCGGCCTCTCCTTCCGCCTATATATTGCCCTCGGGAGGAAAACCCTAAGTACCTGATCAAAAAATCCACGAAAGAGTATGTAGCTGCTGTCATCTCCATCCCTAGATCGGGAGGGATCTGAAGCTCTTCCCGGCACCCTGCCGGAGAGGGGAATTCACCCTGGAGGCCTTCTTCATCACCATGCAAGCCTCCGGTGTGATGCGTGAGTAGTTCATCCTTGGACTACGGATCCATGTAGTAGCTAGATGGCTGGTTCTCCTCCTTTGTGCTTTCATGTTTAGATCTTGTGAGCTCCGTTTATGATCAAGATCATCTATTTGTAATTCTGCATGTTGTGTTTACGGGGATCCGATGGATATTGAGATGCTATTTCAGATTGATTATTGATTCTATCATGTCTTTGTTATTTGAGATCTTGCATGCTTTCTGTTGTTAGTGGCTATCTTGGCCAAGTAGATGCTAGCAGCTCCAAGAGTTAGTATTTATGCTCGATAGTGGGTTCATGCCTCTGGTAATCTAGGGAAGTGACATAAATCTCTAAGGTACTAGATGTGTTGTTGCTACTAGGGATAAAACAACAATCCTTTGTTCATAGAACAATCGTATTGTTTACTTTACACGCAGTTCGTAAAGCAATAATCTGTTGCTTGAAACTTAATACTGGAGGGGGTTCGGATGATAACCTGAAGGTGGATTATTAGTCATAGATGCAGTTGGATGGCGGTCTATGTATAATGTTGTAATGCCCAATCAAGTCTCAAAGGAGTCAAGATGATTAGTATATGCATGTATTGCTTTCTCGGTGTTTGTCAATTGCCCCGCTGTAATTTGTTCACCCAGCATGTTATCTATCTTAAGGAGAGCCACCTCTAGTGAACTATGGATCCCGGTCCTTGTCTTTTACATACAATCTACAATCTTTTACTGCTTTGTGTTTACTTTCTGCAAACTGTTACTTCTTTCCATTCGATACGTTTAATCCTTTGTTTTCCACAAAACACGGTGAGATTGACAACCTCATCGCAAGTTGGGGACAAAGTTATGTGGTTGTGTTGTGCAGGTCTCCATGTTGCTACTAGCACCGGTAGTGCGCCCTGCCAAAGCTCAGCTAGTAACACCTTTGAGGTGTTTTCTTGCTCCTACTGGTTCAATTAAACCTTGGTTTCATAACTGAGGGAAACTTGCTGCTGTGCTCATCATACCTTCCTCTTGGGGTTCCCAACGAGCTCTACATCAACACCGCCATCAAGTAATTTTCTGGGCGCCGTGCATTGAGCCATCACTAACCTAGCTACCCTACAGCAAATCGCCCAGATGACCCACAACAATCAAGGCCATGGAAATCAGGATCATCCGGGATCAAAGCTTAAAAACTTCCAAAATACCAATCCCCCTATCTTTAGCCATTCGGAGAACCCACTAGATGGAGATGATTGGTTACAAACCATGGAGAATAACCTAGAAGTCGCCAGAGTTGATGCCAATGAGCAAGTACTGTTTGCCACCCACTATCTTGCAGGAGATGCAAGAGCATGGTGGAACAACACCCGTACTATGAACGACGGGCAAGTGATGACGTGGGAAGATTTCAAGACCAAGTTTAGCTGCACTCATGTGCCACAAGGTTTAGTCACTAGAATGTGAGATGAGTTCAGAGAGCTGAAGCATGGCAGGATGACTGTAGTAGAGTACCATGACAGATTCCTATCTCTCGCTAGGTATGCACCTGATGAGATCAACACTGAAGCCAAGAAGAAGGGGAGATTCCTGAATGGATTGATGATGAGATGCAAACGGTGTTAATCAACATCCGTTTTGACGATCTCGAAGAGCTAGTCAACTCTGCCATCCAGATGGAGGGAAAGATCAACCAAGCCAACGACAACCGCAAGTGCAGAATGATGCACCAAAATGTATCCAACAGTCACCAGAAGTATCGCAACAACCCGTCTGCAGGATATGCCCCAAGGAACAATAGACCCCCAATGTCGCGTCCAAGCTACCCCAACCGTAGCGGAGGAAATGTGAAGTCCGGAGGAAACCACAACAACAACCCCGACAACTCCAACAACTTCAACCGTGCACCGCCCAAGTCCAACAACAACAACAACACTGCCCCAAGGACTGGATGCAATGCTGTGCCTGTTGTAGCCAAGGACAAGTCCCAGATTACTTGTTTTGAGTGTGGAGTGAAGGGTCACTACTCCAACGAGTGTCCCAAGAAGATTGCAGCCACCACCAATGTAAAAGCCCCAACTCAGCAACAACATCGTGTTCAGCCCGGAAGGAGATTCGCCCCTGGGAACTCTCTCAAAGGTAACGGCCGTCTCTTCCACATGAACACCGAGGAAGCCCAGGAAGTGCCAGATGTCGTGCTAGGTATGTTTTCTGTGAACTCAGTTTTAGCAAGAGTGTTGTTCGATTCTAGAGCATCGCACTCGTTTGTTACAGAAGAATTTGCATGCACTAGTAAGATTAACCCAACCAACTTGAAGCATGTCATGATAGTTCAAATACCTGGTTCAACCACCAAAGCTAGAAAAATTTGCAAGGCGGTACCTATCAAAATACATGGGATAGATTTTTTTGCTAATCTAATAGTACTTGAAACCAAAGGTTTGGAAGAAGTACTAGGAATGGATTGGATGTCGAAACATAAAGGATTGATCGACTGTGCTAAGAAAGCCATCACCATGACCAGTAGCTCTAGAGTAATAGTAGAGCATATATCTGAAACCTTACCCCATCAGTTCAAGTGCAAGAAGAGTCTAGCCCTACCAACCATAGACCGAGTTAGAGTAGTCTGTGAATACCCCAACGTATTCCTAGATGAATTGCCCGGTATGCCGCCAGATCGGGGTATTGAGTTCATCATTGAACTGATTCCTGGAACTGGACCCATAGCTCAGAGACCTTATAGCATGAACCCATCAGAGTTAGTGGAACTGAAGAAACAACTTGATGCTATGCTGGAGAAAGGATTGATTCAACCAATCACATCGCCATGGAGATCACCAGTTCTGTTTGTCAAAAAGAAAGATGGAGGTAACCGTTTGTGCACAGATTACCGGAAGTTGAATGATGTCACCATCAAGAACAAGTACCCACTGCCCAAGATCAAGGATCTATTTGATCAGTTGACTGGTGCCAGCGTGTTCTCTAAGATTGATCTTAGGACTGGTTACCATCAACTCAAGATTCGTGCAACGGATATTCCAAAGACCGCCTTTACCACCAGATATGGATTGTATGAGTATACGGTCATGTCTTTTGGATTAACCAATGCCCCCGCTTATTTCCTGAATCTCATGAATAAGATCTTTATGAATTTCCTAGATAAGTTTGTCGTTGTTTTTATTGGCGATATTCTTATCTACTCCAAGTCATAAGAAGACCATGCGCAACATCTGAGAATCATCCTAGAAACCCTGAGAGAGCATCAGTTGTATGCCAAGTTCAGCAAATGTGAGTTTTGGCTGAAGGAAGTAGGATTCCTCGGACATATTGTGTTGGCAGGAGGAGTCGCTGTTGATCCCGCCAAGATCAAATATGTTGAAGCCTGGGAAGCCCCAACCACTCAAACCCAAGTTCGTGCATTTCTTAGATTAGCGGGATATTACCGCAAATTCGTAGAAGGATTTTTGAGCATCGCAAGACCCATGACCCAATTGTTGAAGAAGGACAAGAAGTTTGAATGGACAGACAAATGTGAAGCAAGTTTTCAAGAGATCAAGAAAAGATTGATTTCAGCCCCAACATTGATCATGCCAGATATCAAGAAGCCGTTTGATGTATATTGTGATGCATCCAAGATTGGTCTCGGATGTGTGTTAATGCAAGGCAAAGTCATAGCATATCTGTCTCGACAACTGAAGCAGCATGAGCAAAACTACCCTACCCATGATCTAGAACTAGCAGCTATAGTTCTAGCGTTGAAGACATGGCATCATTACCTTATGGGAAATCACTGTGAGATTTACTCCGATCACAAGAGTCTGAAGTATATTTTTACCCAGAAGGAGCTGAAAATGAGGCAAAGGAGATGGATAGAGTTAATCAAGGATTATGTCCTTGACATTCACTACCACCCCGACAAAGCCAATGTGGCAGTGGATGCTCTTAGCAGATTGCCGTGTAGATTAAACACCATGATCAAAGAGAGCCAGCCAAGTTTGCATGAAGATTTGGAGCAGTTTAGAACTGAGCTAGTTAGCAAAGGATTCTTAGCTAGCATTGAATTTCAACCCACGTTGATCAGCCAGATCAAGGAAGCCCAGAAGGGAAATGAAGTATCGACGGAATCAAACGTCGTATTGGTATAGGAAAAGTACCTGGATTCACCGATGACGAAGAAGGAGTTTTGTGGTACAAAGGACGTATCTGTGTGCCAGCAGATTCGGAGCTGAAGCAAGTTATCATGCAAGAAGCTCATGATACTCTTTATTCTATCCACCCCGGAGGAACGAAGATGTATCAGGATTTGAAGGAGCAATTTTGGTGGCACAAGATGAAGATAGAAATCGGAAGCTACATCGCTAAGTGTGACATCTGTCAAAGAGTCAAAGCGGAATATCAGAGACCCGCAGGACTGTTGCAACCATTGCAGATTCTGGAATGGAAATGGGATTCTGTCGGAATGGACTTTATCACCGGTTTGCCTACTTCTAGTAGGGGAAATGACTCTATCTGGGTCATCGTTGATAGACTGTCCAAGGTCGCCCATTTTATACCTGTCAAGACAACATACCAGAGTTCGAAGCTAGCAGAGTTGTACATTGCTAGAATTGTTAGTCTGCATGGAACCCCCAAGACCATATTATTGGATCGAGGAACCCAATTTACCTCGAGATTTTGGAAGAAAGTCCAAGAAGGATTGGGAACCAAGTTGAATTTCAGCACAGCTTATCACCCGCAGACCGATGGACACACTGAAAGAGTCAACTAGATCTTAGAAGATATGTTGAGAGCTTGTGTGCTTGAGTATGGATCAAAATGGGAAGACTGCCTGCCTTTCGCAGAATTCTCATACAACAATAGTTATCAAGCCAGTTTGCAAAATGGCCCCATTTGAGTTCTTATACGGAAGGAAGTGTCGTACCCCTTTAAATTGGTCGCAAGTAGGAGAGAGTTAGATTTTCGGACCCAACATCCTACGAGAAGCCGAAGAGAAGGTTCACAAAGTCCGTGAGCACCTCAAGACCACCCAATCAAGACAGAAGAGCTATGCTGACAAGAGACGTAGAGACCTGACTTTCCATGTCGGAGACTTTGTGTATCTCAAAGTGTCGCCATTGAAGGGAACGCAACGTTTTAGTCTGAAAGGAAAGTTAGCACCCAGATATAATGGACCCTTCAAGATTCTGAATCGTCGAGGAGAAGTATCGTATCAACTGGAACTGCCAGAGGAGATGTCATCCATCCATGATGTGTTCCATATCTCGCTACTTCGCAAATGCTTAGAAGTGCCGGAGAAGACCGAAGTTTTCAAGAACATCGACCACTGAGCCATGGAAATCAACAAGGATTTGACGTATCGTGAAGTGCCCATCCGTATCTTGGAAGAAGCTTACATAACAACCAGGACCCAGAGTATCAAGTTTCTCAAGATTCAAATGGAGCAACCATACCGAAGAAGACGCCACTTGGGAGCGAGAAGATTACATTAGGACAGAGTGTCCAGATCTCTTCAGTTCCTAGTTTTTCTTTCGTAAATCTCGGAATGAGATTTTGTTTAAGGGGGAAGGATTGTAACATCCCAAATCTTTAATCAAGGTTATCAAGATCCTAATCACCCAATTTAGGGTTAACAAAAACTTTTTATCATTAAAATAATCAAGTATGCATATGTGTGTTGCATTAATATGGAATTGTTTGGAATTGCCATGTTTAATTGTTCTCATGGTTGTAAAATGATTCTAGGGTGAATGCCACATCATCTAAATCATCCCCAAGCAAAATCCAAAGAAAAAGAAATCAAATAGAATTAATAAAGGCAAATGGTCACTTTGGCCATTTTAATCAACTAGGTCACTTGAGGTGTTCCTAGCACTCAAATTCAAACAGAAACAATTCCAACTCTTTGCACCCCTTGCTAGTACAAGTAAAGATCTACCAAGGCCCACTTTGTGATCTTGCAAAAACATTTAAACACTAAATTTAAATGACATTTGAAAATGGAACCAAGTGTATGTACCTAGATCCCACTTTTTCAAAAACCACTCAAATGAATTCAATTTGACAATCCCAAGTAACCACAGACTACCAAGCATCAGTGAAGATCTGTCAAAAAAATTCATTCAAAAATTTCAAAGTTGAATTCTTTCGGCCATTTTGTCAAACACCTTCTGTGCACAAATCTGGCAAAATCCACAAACACTATTGTGAGCAGGGTTCTATCCAGATTGGTCTCCCATTTTGTAACCAAAGTGCTCCCAATACACACCTACCCTGTACCAGCACGGCCACCCACTGTGCACACCACCAAATGGTCATGGCCACCATGGCCGAGAACATTTATCACCCCTACCATCGACCGCATGACACAAGCACCGCTAGCCTCGCCTACAATGTCTGGCGCGTCGCCCGTGCTCCACTTCTCCCTCTAGGCCAGCCCTAGCTCAAAGATAGAGAGAGAGGAGGAGCCAGGAACACCGTGCCCGAGCCGTGTCTGCCATGCCGATGCCCGCACCCGCCATTCACGCCTATCCCCACTCCACCCGACCTCGCCTCGCTCTTGCCGCCAGCCTAGACGATCACCAGTGTCCTAGGAGGCCCAAGGACATGCCCATTCCCTCGATCGTGCCCCATAGCTGCCGGACGCTGCGAATTTCACCGTCGACCGAGATAGCATGCGCACGGCGACACTCTCTTCTCCCGACCACATTGCACTGCATAAGCACCTCCGTGATGATTGCCAGGGAACCACCCACCGTCCTAGCCCCTGGACCATGCCAATAGCTCGCTGTGTTGTCGACCCCGTTGAGCTCCGACCACGCCGTGATGCACCCCTCGCCTCGCTATAAAAAGGGAGCCTCCCGGCACCAACTCTTCACACCATCTCCCTCCACTCCACCTCAGAGACCTTCTAGAGCCCCAACAGAGCAAGCCGCTGCCTGTAGCTCCCCAAGTTCACCGGAGACTGCCGTGGAAGGAGGAGAAGGGCGCCACTGATACAAGCCATCTCCAGGGATGCCACCGGTACCAGGAGAACCACCGTCCTCGACACGTCTAGCTGCCCGCCTCACCGACCCTTGCCGGAGCTCCGGTAAGACTCCCCTGACCCTCACTGACCTTGCTAGGGTTCCTCCTCGTCGTGTACTGTTCAAGTGAGGAAGACGGCTATGAGCCGTTGATCTAGGATCTAATCCTACCGTCACCATCCTCCGATACCTATTCGGCATCCCCTGTCCCACTAACAGGTGGGGCCATCACTTAAGTCAGCCCATGCACTACGCGGTGCGCAGTGGGTCGGCCCATTTCTTTCCCGCGCAACCCAGTAGATTCAAATAATTCTTTTTCAAGTTTAGCTTAAACTCAATTCTGTCCTTTAGTATAAAAATCAATTCAGGGAGTTTTACAAATCCAAATTGAATGATTCCAATTTTGTTGGAAAGATAATTAAAATGTCTATCCAAGCCCGTTAGAGATCTTTCCTAGCAAAAATAACAAGACAGAGATTTTTTCACATTCAAACATTTTTCAAAAATCAACCATAATAGCTTTTGAGTTGATTCCAACTCTCGAAAATCACATTTGACCATACCTATCTGAATATCTAATAATATTGAGATTTGCATGCAGTGACTTTGGACTAGTACCAAAATAATGCTATATAGGCATTTCTAGTCACTTTAAATCATGTAAATAATAAACTTAAACTTATTGAAATATGATCAAACATTTAAATCACATTCCCATGTATTAGAATATGTGGTGATGACATGTATCCAAATGATCCCATATTTTAATTGGAGAATAGTAAATCTTAGTTAATTTCAATGAGTAGAAATTACTTTTCTCAAATAAAATAAATGAAACTAGTTCATTAAATCTTGTAATGTTTGTGATGATACTAGATCATCAAATGTGTGCCTTAGTGTGCTAAATAGACTAGTTAAGTATTGTTTGGTGATTGTGTATTCCGTATGTATTTATAGACGATAGTACCGACCAAGTCTTCGAGGAGGAGGAGTTCTACCCCAAGGAAGAAGAAGAGAATTTCAACCACGTCACTACTCAAGGCAAGCCTAGCACTTCAAGTAAACTGAGCAAGCCATCACTAGATGCAAGTTAACCTAATCAAGATGCAATAGGCATGCTTGGTTATACATTTTGACTTATACCTACCCAAAGTGTTACTTACAAGTTTTACTTTCTTTTACTTTACTAAAGTTATTTACCTTGTTTATAAATAGCATAAAGAGTATAAAAACTGACCTATCTAGTTAGACTTAGATGTCATTCTATGGCATGAGATTGAAGATTAGCATCCTACCTTAGTGAACACTCTTAACTTAGTGTTTAGAGCTAAACCAAAAACTTGATCACTTTAGATGAGACTACTTGGTGAAAATGACTATGAAAACCTTGGAATGATGAGTCATTCTATTGAGATGTTTTGACATGTGTTGAGAAACACAAAAGGTTTATGAGGATGAAAATGTGGAGGCATGAGCCTTAGCCCTTTATAAAAACTGATGGTTGGGTTTGGATGCGATACCATTCCAAATTTACCGTACAACCACAATACCTGAATTGGGTAAGGCTTAGCCGGAAGTTTATATGCAGTAGTATGAGTTCCCTCGCGGGAGAGGTCTGAGCTGAGGCTACCTTTCAATGTTGTCCACCTATGCTGTGCCAGGGATGGCAGATGGCCATGGCTGGGAGGCCAAGCCCATAGGAGAGGTGCTTGTACTAGGTTGTGTAATTGAAAGGTTATGATTGATTATCCGCATACTAAGTATGATGATTCTGGGTTATCCCTGACGGATGTATCGAATTTTGTGGTGAAAGTGTACCACCTCTGCAGAGTGTCAAACTATTCGAATAGCCGCGTCCGCGGTCATGGACAGTTGGAGTGGCCATACTGTTCCGTCGTCAGATGTTTTCAAAATGACTTATGAAATGAATGATGATTTTGACTTGACCACAACTGATTGTGAATATGACAACTAAGTTCCCAACTTAAGTGCTTTTGGACCTTTATTTTATCTTTCTTTGTCTCTGAACTCATCTTAGGTTTCAAACTTAACCTTGCAAATAAACTTAGAGTTTAGCATTTTCCTACTAGAACTACCTTACTTGTTAGTGATAGTTTGCGAGTACTTAAAGAGTACTCATGGCTTTGTCCCTGGCTATTCCCGTGGCCAGACTATGAAGAGGACTACCAAGAGGAAGGACAGCAGGACGACTATGACAACTAGGAATATCTCCCATCATCAACATTGCCTATGACTCTAAAGATGGACTCTACCACTACACTTATTATTTATTCCACTGCTTGTTGTATTAAGACTGGATCATGAGATCCTTTATTTGTGTAAGACCTTATTATGGTTTGTAATGGATGATGTACTATTGTAACCAATCTGTTATGTCTCGCAAAAACGGTAATCCTGGGATTGCGATGTATGGCATAACAGGCATCTGGGATTAAAAATCCGGGTGTTGATAGTTGCCCATCGTCCGTGGTAACACGGATGTTTGGAAGTCAAAGGCTGAGAAGGCCACCGCCCGCGAGATGTATCTCTTGGAAGAAGTGGCTCAGTTGAACGAGCAATTTAAATGTTAGCTTTCTGCCTCCTTATCTTTTCTTCTAGTCCATCGTGGTGATGTCTTATTCTTACACTTTGCTGTTTGCTTGGTGTAGTTGTTAGCGCTCGTCATCCAGAGGATGAGAAGGACCGGGTGGCCGTTCGAATGAACAACTTGACCCAGGAGCAGCTACAAGCGAGTGGGTACTTTTGGGTGGACCACGACCGTGCAGTTGCCTTGGCGAACCTGCATGATCGTTCTTCTCAAGTGCTCCAATGCCTGAAGAAGGCGCGGTCATGCCTTAGGCACATTTAAGAAGCAATGTTTCCTATCGACGTGGTGCCTTCAAGTTTTATGGCTCTGCTGGTGAAGTTCCAGGATATGAGGGTGGTCCACGAGTGCGTACAACAATGGTTTGTAGCTGGTGCTAAAGCTGCGTTGTCGTTGTTGCGACTGCATAGGCCAGACGTAGATGTCGCATCTGTTGCCGCTGGGACGCCGCCTCCGCCAGAAGGAATGACATGGAACATGGTTTCGCATTATTAGGCGGTTGACCGGCCAGTAGAGGATATCGTCGATTTCTTCGAGGAGCAGACGGACGTTCTTCCCTTGCAACAGTAGCGTGATTTGTATCCTGCACATAATTGTATAAGTGTTGTAAAGTTCGTATGATTGTATTAGGTGTATGTAAATACCCATTGATTTGTGAAGAGCTTGCTAGCTTATATTTTATTCGAGTGTGTTGTACTCTGCAGTTCCTTTTCATTAGCCTGACTTGTGTTTATCTCAGCACCTTGCCAACCTGTCAGGTGCATTGCAACGGGGTTGGTGTTTATCAAGGGTTCGATTGGTATTGTGTCAGCTACTCGGGATACTGCGAGTTGTTCATAGAACAAAGATGTAAAGGGTGGCGCAACCCCCGAGTAATGAAATTGCAAGAAAATAAAGAAATACACAGAGTTTTGGGGAACTTAGCTTTATTTATTCGCAAAATAGTATGAGGTACAATGTGTGGCTAAGTATCCTGGCTGAATAGCCTTATTTGTAATGTAAAAAACGACTAGGGGTAGAAACAACACAGGTGCGCGATGTTCCAGGGGTTGGAGTATGTGACTCCGGTCTCGAAATCTTTAAGGCGATAGGCGCCACCTGGGATTACTTCTGTAATCACATAAGGTCCTTCCCAAAGGGAATCGAGCTTGAGATGCCCTTGTTGCTTCAATCGTAGGACCAGGTCTCCTTCGACGAAGGATCTGGGGCGTAGCCTTCTGCTGTGGTAGTTGCGGAGGTTCTGCTGGTAGATCGTTGATCTCTCTGCTGCTATCTCGCGTGCCTCGTCAAGGAGGTCGACAGAGTCTTTGAGTGCAAGGGTTGACTCTTTCTCATTGTATGCGACCACCTGTGGGGCTTTGAACCGTACTTCTGCGGGTAGCACTGCTTCAGCACCATGCACCATGAAGAACGGAGTATAGCCCGTGGCACTGTTTGGAGTTGTGCGCAAACTCCAGTGTATGGATTGTAGTTCGTCTGGCTAGTATCCAGCGGCTTGTTCAAGTGGTCGAAGGAGTCACTTCTTGATTCCGCCGCACACGAGGCCGTTGGCCTTTTCAACCTGATTGTTGGTCTGCGGGTGAGCCACCGAGGCATAGCTTACGTTGATCCCCAGGTTTTCGCAGAACTCTTGGAACTCCTTGGAGGTGAAGTTTGTCCCATTGTCCGTGATGATGCTATGTGGCACCCCAAAGCGGTAGACAATGGACTCGAAAAACTTGACAGCGCTGGCTCCTAATTGATTCGTCACTGGCATGGTCTCGATCAACTTGGTGAATTTCTCAACTACGACTAAGAGGTAGACGTAACCTCCTCGCGAGGATCTTGGGAGCTTGCCGACAATGTCGAGTCCCCATTGTGCGAAGGGCCAGGCCAATGGTATTGGCCTGAGTTCCGCACCAGGTGCGTGGGGTTTGTCCGTGAATCGCTGGCAAGCGTTGTAGCACTGGACGATATCCTTGGCGTCGCGCATGGCCGTGGGCCAGTAGAATCCAGCTCGTAGAGCTTTGGCAACAAGGGTGCAACTGCTAGCATGATGCCCGCGGGTGCCTTCGTGTATGTCGAGGAGGACGGTCCGTTGGAGACACACCGTTGGAGTACTCCTGTAATGTTGCATTTGTATAATTTGAAGTTGATGAGGGCGAATGCCTTGGATCGTCGCGCATCAGTCGGGTCCTCTAGCAGCCTTTTGCTGAGCAGGTATGTGATGTACGGCCATGTCCAAGATGGCTCGATCATCATGATGCCCATTGGCCCTTCGAGTCCTGTATCGAGCTCCATGTCGTCGAGTGCCATTGGCTCGGTAGGTGGCGGAGCCCCCGAGTCTGTTGACGTGCTTGCTTTCTTCTCTGGAGCCTTTGGCTTGATGGAGTGCTCACAGATGCGCTCGAGGAATACCCCAGGTGGTATAGGGGGGCAGGTGGAGCCAATGTTGGCGAGTGTGTTCGCCTCTTCATTGCTTTCGCGGCCTACGTGCTGTAGCTCACAGCCGTCGAAGTCACCCTCGAGTGTGTCGTAGAGGTCGCAATAGGCGATCATGTTGTTGCTCAGTGCGTCGCACTCGTGCATCGTTTGGTTGACCACCAGCTTGGAGTCGCCGTAAATGATTAGCCTTCTGGCGCCGCAGGCTTTTGCCATCCGCATCCCATGAATTAAGGCCTCGTACTTGGCTTCATTATTGGAGGCGGTGAACTGCATTTGCAGAATGTATTTCATCTTATCTCCTTGGGGCGATATTAGTATGATACCTGCGCCAGCTCCGTCCTTTCGCTTGGATGCGTCGAAGTGCATTGTCCATAGATAGGACATATCTGGCTTGTCAAGGAATTGGTTCTCCATCCAGTGTACGATAAAGTCTGGGAGAACTTGCGACTTGATAGCGTCACGCTTCTCATATATAATGTCTCGTGGAGACAACTCGATCCCCAGAGCGCGACTCGTCCGGTGGCGTCAGGATTATTGAGTATATGCCCGGGCGGGGCATCGTTTACCACCACGATTGGGTGCTCCTAGAAGTAGTGGCGCGGTCGCTTGGCTGTCATGAAGACGCCATAGGCCAGCTTCTGGTAGTGCGGGTACCACTGCTTTGTTGGTGTGAGCACCTCGCTGAGGTAGTATACTGGGCGCTGAACCCCGTGGACTTTATTTTCTTCGGCTCGTTCTACCACGAGCACAGTGCTGACCACCTGGTTGGTGGCGGAGATGTAGAGCAGTAGTGGTTCCTTTTTGCGAGGCGTCACGAGTACTGGCGAAGTGGATAGTAGACACTTGAGGTCTTCGAATGCTTCTTGTGCTTTGTCTGTCCACTCAAACTTGTCAGCTTTGCGGAGGAGTTGGTAGAAGGGTAGTGCCTTTTCGCCCATTGGACTGATAAATCGACTGAGCGTCGTGATTCGCCGAGCTAGCTACTGGATGCCTTTTACGTTCTTCGGCTTCTCCATGGCCAGTATGGCCTTTATTTTCTTCGGGTTTTCCTCGATCCCTCTCGCAGAGATAAGATACCCGAGTAGTTGCCCAGATGGTACACCGGGGGCGCATTTGTCCGGATTGAGCTTGATCCGGTAGCGGTCGAGGTTAGCGAAGGTCTCGCGGAGATCGTCGATTTATGTGGCCTCCTCCTTGGTTTTGATGAAGATGTCGTCAACGTAGACTTGGATATTGCGACCAAGTTGGTTCTTGAGGCAAGCCTGCATGCACTGCTGATAGGTGGTTCCTACGTTTTTTAGTCCGAAAGGCATGTGTTGTAGAAGAACACACCAAAGGGCGTTGCAAACGCCATTTTCTCTTGGTCTTCCTCCTTCATTCGAATATGATTGTAGCCTGAGTAGGCGTTGAGGAAGCAGAGGCGCTCACATCCCACAGTGGAGTCGATTATTTGATTGATCCGTGGCAAGGGGAACTGGTCCTTTGGACAGTGCTTATTCAAGGAGGTGAAGTCCACGCACATCCGTAGGATATCCGTGTCTTTTTTAGGCACGAGCACGATGTTAGCGAGCCAGGTGCTTTCCTTGATCTTGCGTATGAAATTTGCGTCGAGGAGTCTGTTGATCTCCATTCCGACTGCTTTATCTCTTGGTTCAGATAGTCACCGTATTGTCTGCTTGACTGGCCTTGCGTCTGGATTCACGTTGAATGAGTGCTCGGTGAATTCCCTAGGAACCCCTGGCATGTCCGCTGGACACCAGGCAAAGATTTCCCAGTGCTCACGGAGGAATTCGACGAGCGCGAGTTCCTATGCGGAACTCAAGTTGTTGGCAATGAGGGTCATCTTGGTCGGGTCCGTTGGGTGGACCTAGACATTTTTCGTGTGCACCGATGAGTCGAATGATAGGTCGGGTGAACTTGGCCTGCTCAGGGGAGGCAGACTGTTGTCTGTCAACTCCTTCAATCTTGCGAGTTCCTCCTGCATGCCGAAGGACTGGGAGATTCTGTTGAATTCCCTGTCACAGCTGTCGGACCTCTCGAAGCTTCCATTGATTGTGATGACACCGTTTGGACCTAGCATTTTCATCTGCAGGTAGGCATAGTGTGGCACTGCCATGAACCTAGCGAACGCGACACGTCCGAGGATGCAGTGGTATTGCGAAGGACAGTCGACGACTTCAAAGTCGATGTGCTCTCGCCGAAAGTTTTTCAGCGTGCCGAAGATGACGTCGAGGTTGATTTTGCCCAGGGGATATGTGACCTTGCCTGGGATGATGCCGTGGAATGTTGTGTCTGAGACCTCCAGACAAGTCAGAGGGATCCTCATTGCACGCAAGGTACTCGCGAACATGAGGTTGATGCCGCTTCCGCCGTCCATGAAGACGCGACTCATATCAAAGCCTCAGATATGTGCCTCGAGTATGAGGGGACAGTGTCCTGGACGAGGGACTTGACGCGGATGGTCACGTTTGTCGAAGGTGATGCAAGAGTCACTTCCACTAAGGTACTCAGTGGTGGAAGGTGGGGAGTTTATCGCCAATTTGACTTGGCGAGTGATGGCCTTCTGCACTCGATTTGAGGGACGCCCTTTTTGGATCATCATGTTGCCTATGGCCCGCGGGTATGGTTCTCCTCCATGGTGCTGGACTGGCGCGGCCGTGGGTGGTGGTGGTTCGGGCGGTGGTGGAGGAGCTCCATGTGCCACAACACCCGGGGTGACTCCGTAGCCCCTGTTGATCGCATCGTGATTCATCCGAAGCAGGCCCTCGTGGAGTTTGAGAAACTCGCAACAGTCCTTGAGAAGGTGGCTGGATTTCTTCTTGCCGTCGTGCTTGTCAATGTAGAAGTGCACGTTGCATGGTCCGGACAGTTTGTCCTCGATAGATGTTGCGGGTGCCTCTTCGCGAGTGCGACGCTACCACACTTGCGTGGTTTTCCCCGCGTCGCGGTATCCACCGCTGCGATATCTATTGTTGCGGTTGTCATCGCGTTTGTTGGTGTAGCTGGCTGCAACCATATTGACGTCGTCGTGGTCATCGTAGATGCGCATTCGACGCTTGCCTCGGCGGTCGCGTCTATGCCCAAGGTCGTCGTCATCATCGGAGTGGGCGCAGTTTTTCACCGGATCTTCTCTGTCCGCCCACCGATTCACGATTTCCATCAGGTGGTCGATTGTTTTGGGCTTTGAGTGGCCCAGCTCCTCCCTGAGCTCTATACGGCGAACACCGCCGTTGAATGCGTCGATTGCGCGGTCCTCCGAGATGTTTTATGCGTAGTTCTTGATGATGGACCACCTCTGGATGTACCAGCGCAGCGACTCGCCAGACCTTTGTTGGCAACCTCTTAGTTCTTCGATTGATGCAGGCCTTTTGTAAGTGCCCTTGAAGTTGCGCACGAAGCTGTAGACCAGCGCACAAAGTTGAGCCATGCGCGAGCGGCGCCCTACAGCTATAGCTACAGGCATTGCATGGTCGTGCTTCGACTCTCACCGTGTAGCCTAACGGAGGATATATGATCCTCTAGCCAGATCTTCGGGTCCTATAGGCCGTCGAATTTTGGGTTCTCCGACGGGAGTTTGAACCCTTTAGGCATTCGCTTCTGCCTAATGGCTCTGCTAAAGCATATGGCGCCGCAGAGCTCCATGTCTTCGTCCTCCGAGTCAGTCGAACGAGCACGTCTTGTGCGCATTTTGTTGACTTTGCGCTGTGTGATTTCATCACGTGGGTCGTAGTCGCGATCGTGCTGTCGTGAGCAGCGACGCCGAGATAGGTCATGGCTATCGTCACTGGACGAGGGTAAGGAGTAGCATTTTGCCAGAGCCTTGCTTTTCTTTGGCTTCGACGTTGGCTCCTTGTCGAGAGCGGCCTCGATTAGCCCCAAGCCCACGATCGTAGATCGGTGCATGGCAACTCGCGGATTTCCAGCTGGCGGCTGGTTGTTGGGGAGGTACATTATGGCCGCTGTTACTGCAGCTTGCGACATCTTTGGGAGCACGGTGCCCCACGTATCCACCGTCATGGAGCTAAAGTGGAGGACTTTCGCGGCTTCCACGTGCTCTTGCTCGGTGAGGTGGGCCAGTCGAGATCATCTTTTGTTGGCCAGGTACTCGTTGCCTTTGGAGGAAGATCCTCTGTGGGAGGAGAGCCTAGCTCGCCGAAGGCTTGACTTGTTCGCCACCTTTTTACGTGCCTCGAGTTGCGCGATTGCATGTAGTTGGCCTCTGTATTCCTCTTTCAGCAGCCAATGGTAGCCCATCAGCATGTCCTGCAGGATGTTGTGGGGCAGAGATTTCCCTGTAGAGCTTCTCGACAGCAGGCCCACTCATTGTCGTTGAGCCTGATCAGTATACGCTCTCCGGTGTTTTCGTTCACTATGATCGGCAGTTCTCCTCCCGTTCCATTGTTGACGGGTGCGCCGTTTCCACCATTGGTGGGGTCGCCGTTTATGACTGGTATGCCGCCGTTGGGTGGTCCGGTGCCAGATCCGGTGCCGGCGTTTTTGCAATTGGTGGTGGTATCACTCGCGTTGATGACGGTGCACATGAAGTGGTTGGGGAAGCTATTGCTCTTGCAACTTTCAGATCCGGAGCCGTAGGCTCCATCTTCTATGGCTAGATCACCCAGATCGGATCCGCGACTGTTGTCGTTGTCCGTGCTCCCACCTGTTGCCGGGGCATTGAGCTCGCTGAGGGTGCCGATTGGTGGAGGGAACCACGATGCTGGAGCAATCGCTGGTGCCATTGGCTGGTCAGGCATGCGAAGCGTACCCAGTTGACAACCCTGGAAGCGGAAGCTCCCAATCACCAGGCTGATCCCATCGCCCACGGACTCGAAATCTGGGCAAGTGGCCGGCGTGTGGACGGTGAAGTCAAAGGCGCCGAAGAGCTGGCGAATCTCTGCTGTTGCAGAGTTGTAGATTGAGGTTGATGGGGCCGAAGAAGTTGCAACATCAACACTCCCAATTCCCACAGACAGCGCCAATTGACGAGGGTTTAACTCGTCCATGCCCATTGTTATGGACTTGGGTTTTGAAGAAGGAGGGAGCGCTGGAGGCATCAGTCGGCTAGCAAACAAGCACACAGGGACGTAAGGTTTACGCAGGTTCAGGCCTCGTAGAGGTCCCTACTCTTGCTTGTCTGCTCTTGGAATTAACGAAGGAATCAAAGATTACAGGGGTGCGCATATGCAATCTGGCGATGGTGGTGAAACTAGGGTTGTGATTGTCCCCCTTGCCGCCCCTCCCAGACTTTATATAGATAGGCTAGGCCTCGGGTAACAGGTCGAGTCGATTACAAGTTAGGGTTCGCCCCTTTAAACTTTCTATCTTAAGCTTCATCTTGCGCTGCAAGCAATCGAAGAGTCCGTGGGTCACCCGAATCTTGTATTGGGCCTTGGCAACAACGTGGGCTTCTGCCGTATCTAGACCGTATATACCAAGCTCGAGTACCTATAGGGTATACCCATGTCAGGGTGCAAGGAAGAGAAAAAATTGTGAGATCCTAGCACATGGCTTAATAGGATTGATAGGATACTCATATCAACAAGTTGCAACTTCTTTTTCGGAAGCTCATCTGAAAATAACTCTGAGGTGAAGCGTTCTTGTCCTAGAGCAATTTGAGGATAGGTGACCGATTGGGAAGTGGGTCGCGGGTGCACACGAGTGAGGACAAAGTGCACAGAAAATACTAGTGTTGGTCTGTGGGGCCATTCTAGAGATCCTAGTAAGCTTTCAGGGGTGACAACCCGGGCATGGAGAGTCCGAGGTGTTACAATTGGTATCAGAGCCGATCCTCGCGGTTACACGGGTGAGTGCGGGTCAATGGCGGGACATGTGGAGCATGGCCCGTGTGGTCGAGAGTGGACACGGGATGGCACATGTGCCAGCACTAGATGCACAAACGTGTGCCAAGAGGGGACGTTCCTAGCATGTGGTTGATCGACGAGGGCCTCGATCTTCTAAGGGTGGATGTATGTGAGATCCTGACGCGTGGCTTAATAGGATTGATTTCCTTCCAACTTTGTCCACGATTGTGCCTAGGAACTGACACGGTCCGGTAGTACCGTTAGGTATTCTGGTAGTATCGGTGCCACCTGAGGCAAAAAGTCAGCAAAATTATATGGGCAAGGAATTGAGCAAAGATCTTGTGCAAGAAAAAGTAGTCTATGAGGTTTGAGGGGCGAGGGGATTAGGATACGATGTCCAAACTGAGGTAAGGAACAATGCACTCTAACAAGTAAGAATCAGTACGAGAACCAAATGGGAGTGTGTGTCCTAAATAGCCAAAACAAATGCAAAAGGCGACAAACACGAGGAAAGACCAACCTCTCTTGAGGGAGAGGGTCGGTGGCTGAAGCCACCATGTTTGAGTATACTTGGCTTGGCACCGCAAAGATATATCCTGAGTCCATTACCAGAACTCGTCATTGAAGGTCACATATCACAATATGATATTAAGAGAATGATTTTCTCACTTTGGGCAAAATGGGGGACGGATAGCGTAATCAATTAGGACCACACTCCCCCTATATCCATGCCTACATCTAGATAGAATAACATGTGAATGCATGGGTACGGGTGCATGGTCTCAAGCCACATTGCTCGAATCTATGATATTTGGCTCATGCATTAACTCTCGAAATCTCTTCTCATCAAGGGGCTTGGTGAACAAATCCACAAGATTCTTATCGGTGCTCACATATGAGAGTTCAAGGTCTCCATTATTCACATGCTCGTGGATGAAGTGATGACGAATATCAATATGCTTCATTCTTGTGTGTTGTACCGGGTTGTAGGCGGTCTTGATTGCACTTTCATTATCATATGAGGCACTTTGTCACACGTGACACCATAATCCTTTAAAGTTTGCCTCATCCACAACAACTATGCATGACAACTAGCGGCTGCAATATACTCAGCCTCAGCAGATGACGAGGAGACACAATTTTGCTTCTTAGATGACCAACACACCAAGGACCTACCAAGGAATTGGCAAGCCCCGGAGGTTGATTTCCTTCCAACTTTGTCTCCCGCCTAATCCGAGTCCGTGAATCCATGAAGTACAAAGCTTGAGCTCTTGGGATACCATAAGCCAAAGTTTGCGGTATCAACTAAATATCAAAAGATTCGCTTGACCATCACAAGGTGGCTTTCTTTTGGGGCGGATTAAAACCGTGCACAATACCCACACTCAACATGATATCCGGTCTAGATGCACAAAGATAGAGTAAAGAACCAATCATAGAACAATATACCTTTTGATACACATCTTTACCATGGGTATCAAGATTAAGGTCGCATTTGAGAAGTATGGGAGTCTTGGCTCCATTGAGATCCGACAACTCGAACCTTTTGAGCATATCTTGAATATATTTGGCTTGATTAATAAAAGATACACCTCCAATCAATTACTTCACTTCAAATCCAAGGAAGAATTGCAATTCACCCATCATAGACATTTCAAACTCATCGGTCATTAGCTTAGCAAAAACATCATTGAAAGCTTTGTTAGGAGAACCAAAGATAATATCATCAACATAAATTTGGCATATAAATAAGTTTCCTCCAACTCTATTAGTAAAAAATACTGGGATCGATTAGCCCAACTTCAAAGCCACGGTCTACCAACAACTTTCTAAGGTACTCATACCAAGCACGTGGATCTTGCTTAAGCCCATAGAGTGCCTTATGAAGCTTGTAGACATGGTTCGGAAACTTGAGATCCTCAAAACCTAGAGGTTGCTTGACATACATGTTGGGGGGATACCCTCGGATAGGGTCACGCCGGGGTATAAAGGCTGAGTTAGCTGATACGTCCATAACGTATCTATATTTTTTGATGGTTTTATGCTAATATTATGTTTTTGACACTTCTTTTTATATAAGTTTATGATTTATTTGGACTAACCTACTAATAGTTGCAAAAGTGCACAATGTTCTTGTTTTAAACTTTGATATGTAGGAATTACCAAGAATACAAGTGGAAACCTTGTTGGAGTCAAATTGGGATTTTCCAGAAATCTATCTCAGAACTCTTTTTGAAGATGGTCACATTTCGGGTCGAATACGACGTCAAACGGAGAACTCTTCAACTACAAAGTTGTTGGAAATTTCGCGAAAATCGTTCTGAACATAAAATTTACCTGATTCCGTGTCTGTACAGGCCCGCTGGGCTGGATTTACTGCATCCCAAGATGAGGTGACGGGAATCCGAGAAACTATATAAAGGGAGGAAACCTAATTCGTGGAGGAGACCTCCACCCACGAATTTGCAGCCACCAAAGCCACGTTTTTGCCTCACCCATGATCTCCATGGGGGAGGGCTTCCAAGAAGCCATGAAGGAAGGGGGCTAAGGGGTGGTGCTCCCCATGATACCGGCAGCAGGGAAGGAGTCCACCGCGCTGCCGGCGGTGCCGCCGCCGCCCTCTTCACCATCTTCACCGTCATCTCCATCACCTAATCCTCCTAGTATGCAATGGTTCATCCTCCCATACACCCCTGTACCATCTTATGTAAACATGGTGTTTGATGCTATAAGTTATAATCTTATGATCTATGTCATGTTTGTGTAGTTTCTTTGTTCTTAGATTGAATGGTTGAACGTCTTTGGTTCATTAGAGTTGTATGTTGATATGGTACAGTCCTTTGGTATCCATTATATTTATACGCGCATGGATTAAACATCATATGGTTTGTAGTATGTGTAAGAAGAAGGGGAAGTTCTGCCGGAGTGACAGGAACCTGAGAACGCAAACCAGAACGTTGCACGTATGGGAGTAAGAGGACCATTGAACTTAAGGCTATGATTGGGAAAATCTTAATGCATTGTTAGTAGTTACGGATGTTTTCTAACAATCCAACCATATAGTACATGTAATTCCAAGTAGTGAAGGCGCATGTATATTTAGCCTCTCCCACATAGAAAACTGTATCAAAGAGAATGAATCCGATTTATTCGCTAATTAAACTTGGACAAAGACACCACAATTAACACCAGTATTACACACTCATGGTTCTGTTAGTTTAGTTTATTTTATTTCTGCAACAACTAACTTTAATTTCTTGTTATTTATTATCATGCAAAGCTATCTCTAGTACTCGTATTATTGCTCTAGATTTATTTCTTAGATAATACAAATGTTTGGTGTGCGTAGACTTGAATCAGTGGTTGATAGAACTTGAGAGAATATTTATCCTACCTTTAGTTCCTCATTGGATTCGACACTCTTACTTATCGAAAAGGCTACACACGATCCCCTATACTTGTGGGATATCAAGACCTTTATTGGCACCGTTGCCGGGGAGCAATAGCGCGTGGGTGAATATTCTTGTGTGCACTTGTTTGCTTTATCTCTAAGTAATTTTTACTTTCAGTTTTAAGTTGTTCTCTATCTTAGTATGGATAGGGAATGCGAATTAAAAAAAAATTTATACTTGTTACCTAAAAACGTTTTCAAAAAGGAAAGTGATTGAAAAGATGAGTAATGGTTAAGTGGGGGTAGACCTTGAACACTTGTGTCCATGCCTATGAAACCAAAACAAATCTTCCCATGGAAGCTTTTCAGTTAAAAACTTGTATATATTGTGTATATTGTATATATTGTACATATTCCTCCGTACCATAAAAGTAAAGTGATAATTGAAGTTTTTAGTTACTTGGAAGTTGATAGTTTTGCTTTGCTGTCTAGAAACATATTTTCTATGCTTCACCGTATAAAATATTTAAAATCACCAGAACGTGATATTGATCTGAAATTTCTTGAGTGCAAAGTAATACTCATTATATTTCTTTCATTAAACTAACTTTTTCTAATTTGAATTACGTAGCTGTCTCAAACAATTCGATCTTCACAAACTGTTCAGTTTAGACAGATTTCTATGCTTCACTGTAAAAAATCGTGATAAATCTCAGAATATTATTTTGATCTGAAATTTTGTGTGCATAAACCTGAGATTATGATCTGTATTTCATTAGTTTTGAGTTTTTACATTTTAGCTACCTAACTATCTCGTTGAGTGTCATATTTACATACTGTTCAGTTTTGACAAATTTTTTAGTTTATTCAATATTGTACTTGGTGTTATTAGTTTCATTAGTTTTTTGACGGACAACGGAAATCATGAACACCTTAGTATATACAGTGAAATGTTGAGTAAAGATTATGAAACTTGTCAATGCCTGAACGTTAGTGGATTTTATTTAATGAGTACTAACCCTACTAATGAGTTTTGTGAAGTTTTATGTGGATGTAGCTTATAAGTTCTAATCAATATGGTGATATGAGATGAACAAGAAGACACAAGAGCTCAAGCTTGGGGATTTTGGGTGCATTCCAAGAACATATTTAAGAAGATACAATCATCTAAGCTTGGGGATGCCCGAGTCATCCCCCTATTTATCGACTAACATGAGGTTGTCTCCTTCATACTCTATATTACCCATCCACATGATATGTATTGTGTTAACTTTTATTATAGTTGATTTTATATGTCTTGGTTTTATCTTCTTTAGTTTTATTAGGATCTTTATTGATTCTTTACTTTCACTTATAATTTGAAAATAACAAAAATAGTTTCTTTTGTTTTGCTTCTTTGTTTGGTTTTCTATTTTGATTTATTTGGTTTTTACCTTTGATTTTTATTTAGAGTTTTCCTTGCTGTAGCTAGCATTTTTAGATCTTGTTTAGCATCTGGTCTCTTAGTTTATCAAAAATAAAGTACCAAGTTTTATCCATTTGGCTTAGTTGATATATATGTAAAAAATGCCTTTTTTGTTTTCAACATCTACTGCCCACTGCACGATTTTTCATATTTTACTGGAAACTCAAAAAGTCACGAAATTTAGATAGATTGCGTATCGCCTAATCCTCTGCACGCACAAATATTGGCAAAAATTTCTGACATATTTAAGTGCACCTAAAAATTTCGTTTTCCAACTGCTGTTTTTCTAGACAAATTTTGACTTTTGTTACAAGAGTGGCCTCTTTGCGTTTTCATTTTATTCTTTTTGGGTCTTACATTTTATTAAGAAGTTTGCCACTTAAGCAACCTTTCTGTAACTCTAAAACAAAATTTGATTTGGTTTAATAGCAACACTTAGGAAATATTATCTATTGCACCAATGTCTAACCGTAGAAAAGAATGGGAAAGTTTTTGTATTGAACTTTTTTCACAGAGAATGAAGGAACACCAAACAGAGAAATTGAAGAATGTCCAAAGTCATAATCTTAGGGATGTCTCCGCATCCCTGTTCTTCAACAACCCCTCGATTTTCAAACCTTTAAACTTTGTTTTTTGAGCAACATAGAAACTTGAATAAATTTGGAGCTTTTGTATCTTATTATTTATTTGTCTTAGCATCAAACACCAGCTACATTTGTTTTCTTTGAGTCTTGGAAGTTATTTCCTCAGTAATAACCTCTCCTTATCTTTTTTGTGTGGTTTTTATGGCAAGAATAATCTCTAATGAGAGAGAAGTAAGACTTGAGAAAGTTACTACCCCAAAACAGATTTTGGTACTTCACTATAAAAAATCGTGAAAAATCCCTGTACGTCAGATTGAGCTGTAAAGTTTTGTGCTTATGCCCCAGTTTATTATCTAACCTTCTTTAGTTTAGAACCTTTTGATTTGAGCAACATAAGATCTTCCAAAAAATCGGTTTTTACCTGCTAGTCTGTTTTGACGGATTTCTGCCATTATTTGCATTTGCCTCTTAATCTCTTTCTCGTTGAGTTCTCTTTGATCACTTGAGATTTTAGAAGGAATTTCTACAGTATCTTGTGTTTTAATGGATGTTTTAATTGTTTTGAAACTAAACCCAAAGACTTATTATCTTTGAATACACTAATGTTGCTAATGAAGATTGTGTGAAGTTTTGTATGAAGAAAATTTTCAAGTGTAGGAAAGAATAATGTGATGAGATGAAGAATGGACAAAAGCTCAAGACTAGGGATGCCACCCGTGTCATCCCAAGAAATATTCAAGAAGTACAAGTGTCAAAGCTTGCCATCCCCTTCTTCATCAATAAAAATTTCAGATTTTCCTCCAAACACTTCATTTTTATTGTTTCATGCACAATTGTGTTGTTCTTGGAGCGTCTTTTGTTTTTGTTTGGTTTTCTTAAATAAATTGGTTGTACCCTGCATTCATACATTGTTTCAAATAAGTTGATTGGTATTGGAAAAGAGTAGGAAGCTTCTTGCTTATAAGTGGTACAAAAGGAGCTTGTTTTGACTATGGTCTAGACTTTAGCATGTCATGTTTGATGTTGCTTTGACTTTATGCTTAGTAATTACTACATCTGTTTGGGATTATTAATCCTAAGGGCCAATTTGAAAATACCAAGACACTTCATAACTCTCTCTCATTAATCTATGCATGCACCAATAGTTTTACATGCATAAGAGAAGTGAGATGAAAAGAAGAACATGCATTGGACGAGTGAGACTAATAAATGAGATAACCCTTATAATCTCAAACAATATAAAAAAGCTCTCCGGACCTATAATCCCGAACAGAGGTAGTATTGCTGTAGCATGACTTGTTCCAAACAATTGATATTGCTTAATGTGCCTTGAAAGAATCGTGCGTTGTTTTAGCATACAAAAGCATAATATTGTGGTATTCTCCTTTGATGCTTCATTTGGGTTGACTTGGCACATGCTTAGACCATGTTAAGACTATGAACTAGTCACCTTAGCCTCTATGATCATTTAGTTTTTGACTTGTAATATCACTTTATGCTTTAATTAATAATGTTTTGTTGCTTTGCATGATTATGGCCATTATTTCTCTCTTAGTTGGTCGCTCCTAGTCTTTGGTAGCCTCCACATGTACCAAGTGTGAGTTCCACTCATGCATCCAACCTCCAAGAAAACCAAGTTATTCCAAAGAGTCCACTATAAATTCCTATGCATGGTGTGTTACACCATTCCAAGTATATTCATGCTTTTATCTACCTTCCAAATTAAACTTGTTATGTGAAAATTAGCGATTAAAGCTCTCACAAACTTGATGGCACACTTTACTTTCTTGCTTTTAATAAACTTGAACCATTGTGTCCATCTATGTTGCTTATATGCTTGCGCTTTATAAGTTGTAAATTAGCAAAACCATGTACCATGGGGAACACTTTCAACATTGCACTTATTATTCAGTTGATATCATGTTCTTTTGTTTATGGATCCCGACGGTGTGAAATAAAAGGGGAGCTTGTAAGCTCATGGAGTTTGTATGTGTGTTATAGAAATGGTTGGGAGGCTAGCCTAAGCCATGCCTAATCATGGTGGAATCTTGCAGCATAACCATAGTGAGCATTCTATGAAGCATCCTTATTAAAAACCTATGCAAATAGCAAATAAAAAGATCGCTGAGATGCTCATTGTCTGTTGCCTTGTCATTTTGATATGGGATAGATCCTGTGTCATTGGGCAAGGGGTACCCCGTTGGCGGTTCTCCATGATACACATGTACTTACAATGACAAGAACTTACTTGTGACTAAAGTTGAGTAGCATGAGGTTCGGTACTCGTATACAAGGGGCATGAGATTTTCAACTTATAACTTGTCAAACATATCCTCATATTTGTGTCACTTTAACCTTAATCACCTCAAGATGCTTATGATAGGGGCAATGAGAGTTTAAAGCTAATAAGTACCATAATTTTTGGAAGCTGTTTATGAAACTTGAAATCCTTGCTTCCCTCTATGAAGGGCCTTTTCTTTTACTTTTATGTTGAGTCTTCATCTTCTATGTTTATGCACCAGCTAAGAGAGCATAGTTGTCATTCTAAGTGTAATGGGCATAGTCCCAAAATTATTATTGATTAACTCATGATTGTGTTATTACTTATTCTTAAATTACCTGTTCTAGTCATCCTTTAAACTTTAAAGGTGTCCTTTCATTTATGTTTTGCTATTCCATGAGGAGAAGCCGAATAACACTTTACTATGTTTTACTATGCTCTAAACAAACTCATGTCTTTCAATGAATCATTACTCATGATCTTTTGTTTGTGTTACTTTTCATGATTGCAACATGGTTGCTAAAATATAAAATTATATCTATCATGTTTTAAGTACTTTGATCCCAACTGCAACGCTTTTACAAATGATGCAAGATTGTGTTGGCTGCATGTCACCTCAAAATTATATTGTTTTTATCGTTTACCTACTCCAGGACGAGCAGGAACTAAGCTTGGGGATGTTGATACATCCATAACATATCTATAATTTTTGATGGTTTTATGCTAATATTATGTTTTTGACACTTCTTTTTATATAAAGTTTATGATTTATTTGGACTAACCTATTAATAGTTGCAAAAGTGCATAATGTTCTCGTTTTACACTTTGATATGTAAGAATTACCAAGAATACAAGTGGAAACCTTGTTGGAGTCAAATTGGGATTTTCCAGAAATTTATCTCAGAACTCTTTTTTAAGATGGTCACATTTTGGGTTGAATACGGCATCAAATGGAAAACTATTCAACTAAAAAGTTGTTGGAAATTTCACAAAAAATGTTCTGGACATAAAATTTACCTGATTCCGTGTTCGGATGGGCCCGCTAGGCCCGACTTACTGCAGCCCAAGATGAGGTGACGGGAATCCGAGAAACTATATAAAGGGAGGAAACCTAATTCATGGAGGAGACCTCCACCCACGAATTTGCAGCCACCAAAGCCACGTTTTTGCCTCCCCCATGGATCTCCATGGGGGACGGCTTCCAAGAAGCCATGAAGGAAGGGGGCTAAGGGACGGTGCTCCCCCATGATACCGGCGGTGGGGAAGGAGTCCCCCGCGCCGCCGGCGGCGCCGCCGCTGCCCTCTTCACCATCTTCACCGCCATCTCCATCACCTAATCCTCCTAGTATGCAGTGGTTCATCCTCCCACACACCTCTGTTCCGTCCTATGTAAACATGGTGTTTGATGCTATAAGTTAAAATCCTATGATCAATGTCATGTTTGTGTAGTTTCTTTGTTCTTAGATTGAATGGTTGAACGTCTTTGGTTCATTAGAGTTGTATGTTGATATGGTACAGTCCTTTGGTGTCCATTATATTTGTGCGCGCATGGATTAAACATCATAGGGTTTGTAGTATGTGTAAGAGGAAGGGGGAAGTTCTGCCGGAGTGACAGAAACCTGAGGACGTGAACCAGAACGTTGCATGTATGGGAGTAAGAGGACCATTAATCTTAAGGCTATGGTTGGGGAAACCTTAATGCATTGTTAGTAGTTACGGATGTTTGCTAACAATCCAACCATACAGTACATGTAATTCCAAGTAGTGAAGCACATGTATATTTAGCCTCTCCCACATAGAAAACTGCATCAAAGAGAATGAACCCGATTTATTCGCTAATTAAACTTGGACAAAGCCACCACAATTAACACCACTATTCCACACTCATGGTTCTGATAGTTTAGTGTATTTTATTGCTGCAGCAACTAACTTTACTTTCTTGTTATTTATTATCATGCAAAGCTATCTCTAGTACTCATATTGTTGCTCTAGTTTTATTTCCTAGATAATGCAAACGTTTAGTGTGCGTAGAGTTGTATAAGTGGTTGATAGAACTTGAGAGAACATTTATCCTACCTTTAGCTCCTCGTTGGGTTCGACACTCTTACTTATCGAAAAGGCTACACACGATCCCCTATATGTGCAGGTACCCTCATAGTTGGGTTGGCCAAGCGCTAGTCGGGTTACCACTTGGCTTCCAAGAGAAGGAAGGAATCTCCCGCTGGTCAAAAGGTGGCCTCTGTCCTTTGTAGCGTGAGCGAAGCGAGCAGAGGGAAGGACCAGCGAGGCGTGGCTGACAAAGGTGACGCGGGCAGTGTCGGCTGACGTGATCCGTGTCTAGTGATGCCAAAATCCAAGGAACTCACAGAGGATTACATCCAAGGTCTAGACTAGCTATTTAAAGTGTGTAAAGAAGCATCTTGCTTTAACCAAAGGGCATATTCGGGGAATATGCCTCCACGTGTGCCCTAACTTTGTAACCTGGGCTCCCCTATAAAATGTGCACCAGGGCCTCCATAGCAGGGGATCGATCATTTTTGTTGAGGAAGAACCCTAGGGCTTTGTAGTGCGGAGTAAGAGAACTAGTATCCTTCTCACGAACAACTCGAGGAGCCCATGTAATCCACATCCAACAATAGAGAAATATAAACATCTGTGCGTGGAATCACCCCACTATCCCTTCCTAGATTCTTCTAGTGCACATTGGCCCCATCTTTAGCCTATCCATGGTATCTGCCGTGCAACCACCACGACAGTTGGCACCCACCGTGGGGCTAGCGTTGCTAGCAGGGGTGAAAATCCAGACGGGAAACATCTTCGGCACCGGCGAGCGCATCGTCTCCAGGCTGTTTCAATGCTTTGGAGCGCTAGTCTACGTCAGCGACAATGCGGGGAGCTTCAGCAGGAATCCTGCTCCGTGCAACAGCCTCTTCATCAAGCTTGGCGCCCACAAGATCTACATCGGCGTCGATGCGTTGTGCGTACACCCACGGCATGTCATCGAGGGAGGTGAGCCACCTCTCAGAGCGGCTCGCGGCATGCGTATCACTTGCCCCGCAAGCTGCGTCGAGGTCATGATGACAACGCCTGATGCAGGAGCAAGCAAGGATGCAGCGCTAGAGCTGGAGGCAACACCAAAGCAGGCAGGGTCTAGATTCCCTCCACTAGAGAGGCCAGAGTATGTACTGCAACAGGCAATAGATAGTTTAGCAACACCCATAGCGCCAGTAGTAGATCCGGCTTAGGCACATGCCGAGTTAGAGGAAACTAGGCAAAAAATGCTAGCTGGTGTGAAAAAAGTAGATGAGTTACAACAGTCACTGAATATCACTCTGCAGGAGTATGGAAAGGCATAGATGGAGTAAAAATCCGAGGTAGAAATATGATTACTGAGATTGACAGGGAGTATGTGCCTAGGTTGGGTCAAACAGATACGATAGTAACTGCAGGGCTGGAGAGGTACAATACTCTAGCTAAGACCCTCAGGGCTGCTAATGTAGCTGCCTCCAAGTTAGAAGGCTTAGCCGGAGAAGCCCGAGAGAGGAAACAGGAAAGAATTAACCACTTGTTGAGGGTAGCATGTCAGCAGAATGAGGAGATAAACAAGGCAAACCCGGTGCAACTCGGAGCATCTCACGTAGTTTATTCGGCAAGGAATAACCCAGCGAAATCGGCTCGGGCAGCGTCGTCCCCTGGTCATGGCCCTAGGAGAGAGGAGGTGGTAACCTCGGGTAGAAGAGACAAACATATGGTGCCGTATGACCCGGTAAAGGCAAGAAAAGGAAAAGCAGTGCAAGTTGATGAAGATCGTCACAACGCCAGCCGAGGTGAAGCTGGCCGAGGTAACCGCGACCAAGGCAATGTCGGTCAGAGGAACGCTGCCAACAGCAATGCTGGACAACATGATCTGGTGGCTACAGGGCAAAACACACCTCGACAACAGCAGCAACAGTACGCACCTCGACAGGAGAGAAGTGCAGGCCCAACAATGCAACAACAAAATGCTCGTCCGGGTCAGGATGGGTACAATGACAGTTACTCGGCAATGGTTGACGCCGGATTTCCTAGACCAGAGCACCATGTGATTAGATCAAGATTGGGGAATAGGAACTTGCAACCGGATGATCTCAAACTGAAGCTGGACCGAATATATAGGTCGGAGATGATTGAGGTGCAAGGTCCTCCGGGTCCAGCATGTTTTGGACTTCGGATCATGAGGGAGCCACGAGTACTGAACTTTCAGATGGCTAGAGGAATAAGGACATATGACGGCAACACTAAGCTGGATGATTGGCTCATTGATTACGCAACTGCTGTAAACATAGCTGGAGGAAACTTGAGATGGGCAGTGAGGTATGTGTCGCAAATGCTGGAAGGACCAACAAGAGTTTGGTTGAACAATCTGCCGCCAGGAAGTATCAACAGCTGGTTAGATTTCGAGGAGATGTTCGTGAGTAACTTCTCAAGTACCTACAAGAGGCCGAATAGGCCACAAACTTTGGCATTGTGCAGGCAAAGGCCGAATGAGCCAGACCGAGAGTTCCTGACTCGGTGGTGCAATGTGCGCAATTCATGTGAAGGGGTAATTGAATCACAAGCAATTGTGTGGTTCACCCAAGGTTGTAGGTATGGGAGTATGTTGTGGCAGAGGTTGCAGCGAGATATGCCAACCACCCTGGCAGAGACGATCCGGATCGCAATTTCGTATGCTTTGGGAGACCCAACGCAACCTCGGCTAATGTCAAGCAAGTCGAATGAGGAGTACTACAATAGAGATGGTTCCAGATCATCCAGGAGGATTGATTCCAAGGTAAAAGAAGGGATGATCGTCCGGATCACAAGTACAACTCGCAGTAGGTGGCATCTGTAGACCAGGATCAGCCCAATGCTGGCGCAAGCCAGTGCCAGAAAACTGGAGCAAAAGTGGCAACAAAAGAGTGAGGGCAAAAAGCCTTGGACCGTCAGAGATACACGTTCGAGTCTATGTTGGATCAACCGTGCAAGTTCCATACGCCAAGTCCAAATAGTCCGGCAAATCATATGACCCGGCAATGTGAATGGATGAGGAAATTAGAGCAAGGTAGCTCGGGGAATGCTCAGGAACCTCGACACGATGCACCTCGGCATGATGGACCTTAGAATGAAGCACCTCGGCAGCAATTGCACACTAGGGGAATGGACAACAACTGATGTTGCCTCCACCTCCACCGCGGTATGAGAATGAGGAAAGGAGGGATGTTGTGCATCAAGTGAATAACCAGCAACAACATGACCAAGGGTATCACGAGAATGAGGGGAGAAATGAGTACAAAGAGCATCATCAAAGTTACTATGTGTTCACCACAGAAGAGACTGATAGAAAGAGGTTGCAGCGCCGACATATGGAGGTGAATGTGGTAATGCCGGCTGTGGTGAGGTATATGCCTTGGTCGGATCAGGAGATCATTTGGAGCATCAAGGATCACCCAATGCTTATGCCGAGTCCTAGGACCTACGCGCTGGTGCTAGATCCGACGTTCATTGGGACGAATATCAATGTGAGGTTCTCCAAGGTGTTGATAGATAATGAAAGTAGCATTAACATCATGTACAAGGATACCATGCACAAGTTGGGAATATCAGAGAATATGCTCCAGGCAACGAGGACCACCTTCCATGGCATTGTACCGGGTATCTCTTGTGAGCCAATTGGTAAAGTCTGGGTTGATTGTTTATTCGGCACAAGGGACAACTGCCGGACTGAGAACTTGGAATTTGAGGTGGTGAACTTGGAAAGCGTATATCACACATTACTCGGCATGCCTGCTCTAAACAAATTCATGGCGAGTACCCACATCAGTTACTTGAAGATGAAATTGCCCGGACCAAGGGGTGATTACCATAGATGGGGACTTTAGGCATTCTATCGAGTGTGCTTTCGCCGGATCTAACCTAGCTGAATCACTTGTGATTGCTCAAGAGAAGAGGAAAATTATGGAAGTGGCTGCATTGGCTCAGTCTGCGCAGCAGCATATGCCGGCTCTAACGAACCCGCATGGGAGTGTTTCATTTTAAATGACGAAAGATACAAAGAAAGTGCCTCGATAAGTTCCTGGAGTGCACCGTAACTATTGGTGCCGGGTCAAGTGACAAACAGGAAAGCGAGCTCGTCAACTTTCTCCGTGAGAATCGGGATATCTTTGCTTGGTCTACACAGGACCTACAAGGTGTACCGAGGGAGTTGGCCAAGAACTCTTTGAATGTAAGACCCATAGCAAAGCCGGTGAAGCAACCTCTCCATCTCTTCGCCGAAGATAGGAGAAAAGCCATCGGAGATGAGATAGCTCGGCTCCTTGCAGCCAGATTTATCATGGAGGTACTTTACTTGGATTGGCTCTCCAGTCTGGTGCTCGTGGAAAATAAGAAGGATGATCTGAATGTGGCAGTAGTGTGGTGTATGTGTATTGATTACACGAACCTGAATAAGGCGTGTCCAAAAGATCCGTTCCCGTTGCCGAGGATAGATCAGGTCATAGACTCAACTGCCGGATATGAACTATTGTCATTCATAGATGCATATTCTGGTTTCCACCAGATACCTCTGAATCCTGATGATCAAATAAGTACTGCATTTATTACCTCATATGGGGCTTATTTCTATCGCACTATGCCCTTTGGATTACGTAATGCAGGAGCAACATATCAACAATGCATGAAAAAATGTCTACATGACCAAATAGGTCGGAATGTGCAAGTTTATGTGGTAATAAAAACTAAGGAAAGCAAAATGCTCCTTGACGATATCCAGTAAACATTCGTGAACCTAAGGAGGTTCCGTATGAAGCTTAACCCGAAAAAGGTACCTTTGGTGTGCCGGCAGGGAAGTTACTCGGTTTCCTTGTATCTAGCCGAGGTATAGAGACCAACCCGATGAAAATCCGAGAATGGAGTTGCCGAAGTGTCTTAATGATGTGCAGAAGTTTACAGGTTGCCCGGCATCCTTAAGTAAGTTTGTAAGTCGGCTAGGAGAGAAGGCATTGCCCCTCTACCAGTTAATGAAAAAGGCATACAAATTTACATGGACACTACAAGCTGATAGTGCGTTCCAGGAGTTAAAAAAGATGCTATCCTCTGCACCAATACTAGCTGCACCACTACCCAAGGAGCCAATGCTGCTCTATATAGCCGCGACCAACCGAGTTGTAAGTGTAGTAATAGTGGTGGAACGCGATGAGGAAGGAAAGTCGGTGCAAAGACCAATGTATTACCTAAGCGAAGTATTATCAGCTTCAAAACATAATTACCCTCACTATTAGAAGATGGCATATGGTGTGTACATGGAAGCTAAAAAATTTAAGCATTACTTCGAGGAACACCCCATCAAAGTGGTGTGTGAAGCACCCATATCCGAGATTATGGGCAACAAAGATGCTAGCGGACGAATTGCAAAATGGGCAATTGAGTTAGCCCCATATGCACCGCAGTTTGATAGAAGAGATACGATCAAATCCCAAGCTATAGAAGATTTCTTTGTGGATTGGGATGAGATGCAATATGAACCACCTGTGCCGGACTCAAATTACTAGCGAATGCACTTTGATGGGTCAAAGCTAAAGGAAGGACTAGGGGCCGGGGTAGTGCTTACCTCGCCCAAGAAGGATCAACTGAAATACATCCTCCAGATCCATTTTAGCGCATCAAATAATGTGGCCGAATATGAAGCACTTGTGCATGGACTCAAGGTAGCAAAGGAGGTAGGCATACATCGGATACTATGTTTTGGAGACTCGGATTTGGTGGTTCAGCAAGTGTCTGGCAACTAGGATGCTCTGGACACAAACATGGCACTTTACAGATTCCATGTCCAGAAGATAAGTGGTTTCTTCCCGGGGTGTGAATTCCATCATGTACCTTGGATCAAAAATGAGGCAGTCGACGTATTATCCAAGTTGGGGTCATCTCGGCAGCCAATCCCGCTAGGAATTCCTTTGGAACACTTGAGAAAACTATCTATTACACCGTCACCAGAGTCCGACTCAATTTATATCCCGACCCTCTCTGGATCAGAAGCTACTCCTATGGATATAGACTGAGGAAGCACCTCAACAAACCCGAGGAATGCTTCGACAGACCCAGGGACTTTTGCGCAGAACCCAGGAACTGTTCAGCTTGATCCGGCTGGAGTTATGTCGGTGGATGTAATGGAAATAGACCAAGAGCTTTTCCTAGTTCGAGCTATACTTGCGTGGGCAAAGACAATATTTGAATTCCTAAAATAGGGAACTTTGCCGGATGATGAGATACTCTCAAGGCAAGTCCAGAGAAGCGCAAAGGCATACACGATTATCAATGCCGAATTATACAAAAGGAGTGTCACTAGTGTTTTGCAACGATGCGTGGACCCAGAAGAAGGGCTAGACATCCTCCGAGATATCAATCTAGGAGAATGTGCTCATCATGCATCTTCTAGAGCATTAGTGGCAAAAGCTTTCCGGCATGGATTTTATTGGCCAAGTGCCTTGGAGCAAGCAGAGGATCTCGTGAGAAAATGCAATGGTTGTCAGAGGTACACCACAAAGACGCATATGCCAATGTCGGAACTGAAAACCATACCTATCACTTGGCCATTTGCAGTATGGTGTTTGGATATGCTCGAGCCATTTAAGTCGGCAAAGGGAAACATGACTCATATCTTGGTGATGGTGTTAAAATTCACCAAGTGGATTGAAGTTAAGCCAATCAAGAAATGTGATGGGGCAACAACTGTGACATTCCTCAAAGATATAATTTTGAGATATGGCTATCCTCACAGTATCTTAACTGATAATTGCAGAAACTTTGCTGAAGGAGCATTTGCGAGGTTCTGCCGAGAGAAGAAGATCCGGCTAGATGTTGCCTCAGTAGCCCACCCCACATCAAACGAACAAGTGGAAAGATCCAACGGACTGGTCTTGTCCGGGATAAAACCCCGGCTCATTGAGCCGCTGCAAAGATCACCGGGTGCTGGATAGAAGAACTACCAGCTGTACTATGGAGTTTAAGAACAACTCCGAATCGATGAATAGGCTACACGTCATTCTTTCTGGTATATGGGGCAGAAGCCGTACTATCGGCCGACATAGAGCATGATTCGCCAAGGGTCATCCAATACACAGAAGCCGAAGTGCACGAAGCTTGGAAAAATGATGTTGATCTGCTGGAAGAAGCGAGAGAACTGGCCTTGTCTAGATCCACCATATATCAGCAAAACCTTCGACGCTATCATAGCCGGAAAGTAAACCCCTGAGTCTTCCGGGAAGATGATCTCGTACTTTGGCTAGTGCAGCGCACTACTGGCATGCGTAAGTTATCCCCTCCATGGGAAGGACCTTTCATTGTAAGCAAAGCTTTTCACAATAATTCCTACTATCTTATCGATGCACAGCCACAGGAGAAGAAGAAGGCGAATAGGTCCGGCGAGGAATCTAAGCATCCATGGAATGTAGCCCTACTTCGTCCATTTTACACCTAGCAAATAGGTGAATGTATCTGAATCACTCGTATGTCAGTATGTATGTCGGCAATGAGCATATCAATGGAACCTTGGCACCTCTAGCAGAAACTCGAGGACTGCCTTAATAATTGTCTTTCCTGTATTTACGTTATATATGTCGGCTGGATTAAACTACTTACACCTTAGCCGGATTAGTAGTGTGTAGGCACCAAAAACCCAACTCTTCGACTTTGCTGCTGTCCAACAATAATTGGCTTCATGTTAAGAAAGAGCACAAGTTTGGAATTGCAAAGCACATGAAAAAAGACTAAGGAATGGAACATAATCCAGCCGACACTTGTTTTTCGGACTAACCCTCTACTTACTTTATTTACGTTATGTTCGATTATTTTGAGCTAATCTCAAAGTTTCAAGTATTGTTAAGCCAATTTTTCGAACCTCAGACTCGTAAGTCAAAAACCGAGTCAAGGTAGACACGAGCCGAATCAAAAATTGGAGGAACAAGAAAAGGAAACTTGGGGACTCCACCCAAGTTAATCCGGCATTAGTAACTCAGTAGCAAAACATGGCAATTGTAGCAAAACGAACCATAGTGCTTAATACAACTGCACCCGTCATACCGGGGATCTGATAAATATCAAAGTGTTTTGGTTATCTCATGGAGCAGTAGCTGGAGATGGATCATCGGTCGAGGGAGGAGGTACTTCAGCGTCGGTTGGTGGGGCACTCGTCCCTACCTCATCTTGGGGGTTAGGCTCCTCATCCTTTAGATCCTTAGTATCATCACCAAGCTCGGAGGCTTCCTCCTCGTCTTCTTTGCCCTCAGCACTATCCAAGACATAGGCGTCATCAAGGGCTTCGAGAAAGCTCGGACTCTCATTCTAGCTATGGCAAAAGGCATACTAAATGAGATTGTTGGCACATGCTTTGTGTTGGGCGATGCACTCCGGATCATTGGACCACTTAGATCCGGTGCGCATACAATCAAGCAACTCTAGGTCCAGCTCCTCGTACCATGAGAGAACAAAGTTCAAAGCTGTATCAGCCCCGACACGTGCTGCAGATTCCCGCCACAGGTTCAACTGAGTCTCACACTCCATCAGTTTTCCTATAAAAGCGGCACTGGCTTTGGGAGTGGGATCAGTGGGCCAGAGAGCGATGAACATCGGGACTGCTGCTGGCATGATGTTCGCGCCATAGTTTTTCATCACTTCAACATGGGCAGCAAGGCTCACCAACAGGTCCTCTGTGTCATAAGGAACAGACTCGGAGGTAGAGTCGGCTGGGGTACCCCGATGCGCGCGGGACCTAGCGACATCAGCAAAAGCAAGGGGTTCACTCTCTAGGAACTTGCATGTGAACAAAATGGAAAATGTCAATAAGTAAGGACACATAACCCGAAAAAACAAGTGTCGGAAGGAGGAGGAGAACTTGCGAGCAATGTGGCAGAGGATCCGAGTCAGCTCATTATGTTCTGCATTCCTCGCCTAGAGCTTCTCATACTCGGTGGTCACCGACTTAAGTTTGATGTCAGTTTCCTTCTGTAGATCATTGTCCTTGGCGATCTGGGTCTTTAGGCGCTCTTTCTCCTCGGAGAACTCCTGGTCGGCCTTGTCCAACTCTAATTTGTGGAGATCCTTGAGCTTCTGGATTTCAGCGTTCAGCCGAGTAATCTCATTGTCCTTGAGGCGAAGCTAGGCGATTTCATCATCTTTCTTTTTTAATTCAGCCTCATGCTTTCCTGCTTGTTCGAGAAAGTGAAGCATCATGTCAGGTATGGGCATGCTATCTTGAAGTGCAACTGCAATAATGAGTTGACCCGACAGACCCGAGGTATAAATATCTGCCAAGTCAAGGGAAGAGCACACAAAGGAAAAAGGATCAAGATGAGTTACCTTGGATCTCGGCCAAATTCTTGCGCATGATGACGTTCTCAGCCTCGGCTGCATAATCTGGATGATATGTTAACAAGGATAGAAAATAACTCAAAGGAACGGAAGTAAAAAATCCTAAGCAAAATAACTTACCCTTCTTTTGGTGATCAACAACAATTTTCCGTATTGGGCGCGAAGATCCTTATATGAGTCCATCAGACGCTGGAACTCAGCAGTTTGGCGGTTGGTGGTGTGATCTGAAATAAGAAAAATTAGCTTAGAAATAGGAGGGAATGTGTGGATATTCGAAGTCTACAAGATCCAGGCCAAGTGGAACTTAACCTGGCTCTAGGTGTGTGGATATTCAAATTTTACAAGATCCGGGCCAAGTGGAACTTAATCCAGCTCTAGGTGTGTGGATAGTCGAAGTCTACAAGATCCGGGCCAAGTGGAACTTAACCCAGCTCTAGGTGTGTGGATATTCGAAGTCTACAAGATCCGGGCCAACTGGAACTTAACCCGACTCTAGGTGTGTGGATATTCGAAGTCTACAACATCCATTCCAAGTGGAACTTAACCCGGCTCTAGGTGTGTGGATATTCGAAGTCTACAAGACCCAGGCCAAGTGGAACTTAACCTAGGTGTGTGGATATTCGAAGTCTATAAGATCCGGGCCAAGTGGAACTTAACCCGGCTCTAGGTGTGTGGATATTCGAAGTCTACAAGACCCGGGCCAAGTGGAACTTAACCCGACTCTAGGTGCGTGGATATTTGGAGTCTAAAAGATCCGGGCCAAGTGGAACTTAACCCAGCTCTAGGTGTGTGGATATTTGAAACTACTAAAGACTTGCGCTAATTCTCTAAGAGCATCCAACCAAGTAATGAATTACTCCCCCGGTGGCTCGGGGACTAGTGGGTTTATCTCTAAGTGTTGGCGTATATAAAAGGCATAATGGAAAAAGGCTTACCTCCACCATCCGGCAAGCAAGGGAGATGGCCTTGGTAGCGGTGTTCATCTGAGCACTGAACTCTGCTAGACCAAACTTTTCCGGGATATCATCCTATGGGTTAATGAACTCGGTGTCATTCCAGTTATTAACATTCTCGATGAGCGCCAGAATGTAATTCTCCCCACTAAGCGCCTGGCTCGTCACCAAACCCTTAGCATGGGCTTCCCACCTCGCGGTTTGAGCAGCAGCCGGGCTAGTATGCAAAGTTAGTTGCTTGCTGCCCTCTGGTCCTACAGCATAAGCCTCGAGGATGGATCTTTGGTTGTCTCGGTGGCCTTCTTGCTCTTGCTGGCAGATTTCAGCCACTTCAGAAGAGCCGAGGCTGCCTCTTCGGATTGAGCTTGAGGAGCTGGCTGGAATATATCCTTGATGGACACAGTTGATCTGGATGCGGTAGCTTGACGTTTTTTCTTGGAGGCTGGCATTGAGGTTGCTATTGCTGGTGTTGTTGCTGCTGGTGCTAGTACTACTGGTGCTGCTGGTACTGGAGCTGGTGGTGGTACTTGAACAGATGCTAGTGTTGATGCTGCTGGTGAAACTAGAGCTGAAGAAGAAATAGTCTGGGGCGATTCTGATGAAGCTGGCACCTCAGAAGTTGAAGGTTACGGCGGAGCCGGGGAATTGGGAAGATCCAGCATCGCCATATCCTCGGCGGCTCCACTACCCCCTGCACCGACATTACCCTCCTCGCGACGAGGTGGGCTCAGATCCGGCACGACCATAGAGCCCTCTTGGATAGGGCTCAGCAGGCGAACATTGTCGTCACAGGGGGGGGGGAGATGGAATGTTCTGGATAGGAGAGGAGATGCTAGGGCCACTCTGGGGGATCACCCTAGGAGCGTTGCCAAACCAGAGAATGAACAACAAGTTACAAAGTGAAATAGGACTAGTGATATGTAGAGATGGTGAAGCAAGACCCGGAAATGAGCAACGAAGGAAAAAAGACTTACTCGGCTGAAGTTGGAGGTTCCCTGGGCTTGGGTGCATGTTGAACCGTGGTCTTGGGCTCGGTCTTGCCCGCACCCTTAACCCTGGATTCCTTCTACCTCTTCTTGGGTGAGGGTGCCTCCGAAGCTATGATCGAGGTTGCCGGACATTTCTAGGAGGGGCAGGAGCCGGATTATCCATGGCAAGAGGAGGAACTTCATGGACCTGACCGACCGAGTTAGCTAAAGATTCAGAAGTAACCGGAAACGCGTAAGAGATGGGCACCGGATCAAGTACCTCCATAACCTCAACATCGGAGTCGTCATCATCCCGCCAATCCCTTAAAGAAGAGGCCTTACCAGAGGTTCGCTTGGTGTTGTTCGGAGTAGGAAAAAATATCTCTAAGTCAGGATCCTCCGTGTCCGACTCTGAGCGGTCCTCTACCCATTTGAGGGCTGGCTCCTTGCCGTCCTCAATTGTCTGCTGGAGAAACAACTGAGAGCAAAAAATACTAAAGGGTCAAATTAGGATACAATCCGACATACATCGAGACTGAGAAAGAATGTCAGGAGATGAGCATACCTTAGGCGGCAAGTTGGCCCGGGTGAAGTGCTCAAACCCCCACTTCCACGCCTCGATGAACTCCTTATCTATCTTAAAGATAGCTTTAACCCGGCGGAATATGTCAAAGTTGGAAAGCTCGAAGAAGGAGGTGCGATTGGGGTCAAGAGGACCACTCAAGTGGCAAAGAGTATGTGAGCATTACTGAAGGGGGGAGATCCGACTGCGTACGAAAGTAATCATGACATCCTCGATGCGCAGCCCTAGCTTGACAAGCTCCTTAATCCGCCTATCTACCCGATTCACCAGCGTAGGACGCCGCTTCGGGATCTGCTCCCACAAGGAGGTGTCTGGGACACCCATATTGAAGGGGAGCTGCCTGATCAGGTCCTCCTTCGAGTTATTCCTAACATAGAAGAAGGTCTGGGCCCAGCCTTTGCAAGATTCAAGGCCGGTAACCCCGGGAAAGGCAGAGTTTTTGCGGGGAGAGATTGAGGCTCCCACCGCACTGGGTCAGGTGTTTGTCGGTAGGGGCAAGATGAGAATCGGGATAACATTCTTGCAGAGACCAAAGAACTTGATCCAAAGTCCTTTGGTGGGCCAGAGGCTGACATAGCCCTCAATGCCAGATGCGAAAGAAGAAAGGGAGGTGATAGCATTGGCTAGAAGGTGGTGTGGCTGAAGCTGGTAAGTGTTGATGAAATCATGGAAAAAGTCACTCACTGGGAGGCCAAAGCTACGCTGGAATGGGACAAGAATACCACGAATTCACCGGGGTTGGGAGAAGGAGCGATCTCCTGAGTGGCGAGGCGGCACGTGACGCCTGCGGGGATGCGACGGGTCGCGTAAAGCCAATCAATGTTGTCTTGACAGACAGGTGCACCTGCCCAGGCACCGCGCTCGTGAGCTTCTTCTTCCTTCCCCTCCTCCTCAGCGATGATGATCTCCTCCTCAGTCATGTCCAGATCGAGGTCTTAGAAAGGATAATCTGTGGTGGGGAGCAGCGGTTTGGAGCTGCAAGGCCCCATGGCGAAGAGCTTGCGCAGGAGCGGTGGCGCAGTCGCGAAAGAGCAGCGAGGCACGACAGCGGCGATGCTATGCTAAGGAAGAAGCGGTGGCAGCGGCATCGCTGCAGAGAAGAAGAAGTAGAGGACAGGGGCGCGTGAGAAGTGGGGGAACTTCCCCAAGAGCCACCCCTATCCCCTATTTAATTGCGCCTTAGGGGGGCGTAGTGGGATCAACCGCTACAGCGTGGCCGCATGATGTGGTCGTGTATTCTCCAAACCAACCAATCAGGCTCACGCCACACCAAGGGCCACATGGATCAGGGAATCCCATGATGTGACGTTATGATACAGTTAACGAGGGGGTTACCATGACGTGACGCGCGCAACAGTTATTCCTGACAATCAATGCACTAACCAGCGCAGTAAACTGGCGTGGCCCTTAAAATGGGGCAAAGTGATGATTAACCTCCACGTGGGATCTAAGGAAGCGTATGAGAGAAGGAAAGATAACCCGGATACGTGGAAAATGACCCGGCCAACAAGAACTAACTCGGATCGAGCCAAGGGAATGTCAAACCAAAGAGACCAGGTTAGAGGATAACTCATCAAAGGAAGTACAGATCTTGATAAATGGAACCTGCTGTGGCCTTATCAGCTGAAGTTGCTAAGACCACATCAACTTTGGGGACTAATGTTGGGGCGATACCCCTGGGTAGGGTCACGCCGGGGTATAAAGGCCGAGTTAGCCGAGGTACGACGCGGTCAAAGCGAATGCTAGCCGGGTCTCCTCAAGGCAGGCCGACTTATGGGGTAACCCGGCCTGGTGGGTGTTCACCTAAGATTAACCCGGCCGACATAAAACATATGTTGGCTATGCTTGACTTACCATATGTGCAGGTACCCTCGTAGCCGGGTTGGCCAAGCGCTAGCCGGGTTACCACTTGGCTTCCAAGAGAAGGAAGGAATCTCCCACTGGTCAAAAGGTAGCCTCTGACCACTGTAGCATGAGCAAAGCGAGTAGAGGGAAGGACCAGCGGGCGTGGCTGACAAAGGTGACGCGGGCAGTGTCGGCTGATGTGATCCGTGTCTAGTGACGCCAAAAGCCAAGGAGCTTACAGAGGATTACGTCCAAGGTCCGTACTAGCCATTTAAAGTGTGTAAAGAAGCATCTTGCTTTAACCAAAGGGCATATTCAGGGAATATGTCTGCACATGTGCCCTAACTTTGTAACCTGGGCTCCCCTATAAAAGGAGCACCAGGGCCTCCATAGCAGGGGATCGATCATTTTTGTTGAGGAAGAACCCTAGGGCTTTGTAGTGCAGAGTAAGAGAACTAGTATCCTTCTCACGAATAGCTCAAGGAGCACTTGTAATCCACATCCAACAAGAGAGAAATACAAATATCTGCGTGTGGAATCACCACACTATCCCTTCCTGGATTCCTCTAGTGCACATTGGCCGCATCTTTAGCCTATCCATGGCATCTGCCGTGCCACCACCACGACAATACACCAGCTCATTTAGGGGACCATTAGGAAATGCACTCTTAACATCCATTTTTTGCAACTTGAAATTATGATGAGATGTGTAACATCACAAGTTCAACAACGCTTATTAGATGTCCAGAATGCAAAAATCTGGGGGAAAAAAAACTTTTTCTTGTTTAGTGATGCAGTGTTTGCTTGATGGTTTGTTAGTGCTTATGCATCTGAAAGTGTAGTAGATGCTATACTCCTTACCTCACCCTCAGTTTACAACAACTATTTCACAAAACTGTCTTGGCTTATTTTTCATATTCTTTAACGTTCTGCATATCAAAATTGAGCCAAGATGCCTTTGAAACACTAACTATTTAATAGCTTCTATTGACCAAACTATGGAGAGCTATATAATATAATCTCCTTATGTTTTCAAGACAGAACTCGCAACTACTCTTACCTCTAGGTTTTCCAAAACCTTTGTATAAAGATTTTAAATTCTACTCTTGGTAGAGATACCAAGGAATCTCACCTTATTTAAACTCCAACATTCCAAAACACCCATCCTTACCTCAAGCTAGGCTTGGAGGTTGATACATTGCAAATGTATCTATAATTTTTGATGTTCCATGCTTGGTTTTATCCACTTTCTTGTGTTTTGTTCCAACTTTGGAGTCCTTCTCATATGATTTCTTGGACTAACCTATTAACAAGAGCCACAGTGCCAGCTGCCTATTTTCTGCTGTTTTTGGTTCCAGGAAAGTCAGGAAATGAATAATTTCGGAATTGGACGGGACAAAAGCCAAAGTGCCTATTCTTTCGGATGTGATCAAGTGCCAGAATACGAGACGGAGAGGAGCCAGAGGGCGGCCACACCACCTAGCCGCGCGGCCAGGCCAGGCCTGCGCCAGGGGGTGGTGTGGCCAGCCCAGGCACCCCCTCGGCCACCCCTTTCGACTATAAGATGCCCTCGGGACGAAAACCCTAAGGACCCGATCAAAAAATCCACGAAAGAGTCTATAGCCGCCGTCATCTCCATCCCTAGATCGGGAGGGATCTGAAGCTCTTCTCGGCACCCTACCGGAGAGGGGAATTCACCCTAGAGGCTTTCTTCATCACCATGCAAGCCTCCGGTGTGATGCGTGAGTAGTTCATCCTTGGACTACAGATCCATGTAGTAGCTAGATGGCTGGTTTCTCCTCCTTTGTGCTTTCATGTTTAGATCTTGTGAGCTCCATTCATGATCAAGATCATCTATTTGTAATTCATACATGTTGTGTTTGCGGGGATCCAATGGATATTGAGATGCTATTTCAGATTGATTATTGATTCTATCATGTCTTTGTTATTTGAGATCTTGCATGCTTTCCGTTGTTAGTAGCTATCTTGGCCAAGTAGATGCTAGCAACTCCAAGAGTTAGTATTTATGCTCGATAGTGGGTTCATGCCTCTGGTAATCTGGGGAAGTGACAGAAATCTCTAAGGTACTAGATGTGCTGTTGCTACTAGGGAGAAAACAACAATCCTTTGTTCATAGAACAACCATATTGTTTACTTTACACGTAGTTCGTAAAGCAATAATCTGTTGCTTGCAACTTAATACTGGAGGGGGTTCGGATGATAACCTGAAGGTGGATTATTAGTCATCATGCAGTTGGATGGCGGTCTATGTATTATGTTGTAATGCCCAATCAAGTCTCAGAGGAGTCAAGATGATTAGTATATGCATGTATTGCTTTCTCGTTGTTTGTCAATTGCCCTGCTGTAATTTGTTCACCCAGCATGTTATCTATCTAAGGAGAGCCACCTCTAGTGAACTATGGATCCCGGTCCTTTTCTTTACATACAATCTATAAACTGTTTACTGCTTTGTGTTTACTTTCTGCAAACTTTTACTTCTTTCCATTCGATACGTTTAATCCTTTGTTTTCCACAAAACACGGTGAGATTGACAACCTCATCGCAAGTTGGGGACAAAGTTCTGTGGTTGTGTTGTGCAGGTCTCCACGTTGCTACTAGCACCGGTAGTGCGCCCTGCCAAAGCTCAGCTAGTAACACCTTTGGGGTGTTTCCTTGCTCCTACTGGTTCGATTAAACCTTGGTTTCATAACTGAGGAAAAACTTACTGCTGTGCTCATCATACCTTCCTCTTGGGGTTCCTAACAAGCTCTATGTTGAAAGTCGAGCGCATCAAGGTCTTTTCTGGCGCCGTTGCCAGGGAGTCAAGGACATCTTCACAAGGGGAGTCCCTCATAACCAATCTCTTTACTTTGTTGTTTTTATTTCGCTTAGTTTTCTTTTTGCTTTGTTTGCTTGTTTTGTTCTTCAAAAACACAAAAAAAAATTAGTTTTACAAGTTTGCTTTCTTATTTCAAAAACAAAAAAAAATTAAGTCTCTTTTAGTTGTCACCCCTTCCCTAGCTCACCATGTTGATCCCCAAATTCACCCTAAAAGACCTTCCAATTGGTAGTGGTTCTATAATTGGGAAAGATAACATTGAATAATTCTTTAATCATGTTAGCAAACATGAAGATACTGAGGATAAATCCCTTGTAGAACTTGCTCCAAATTATGAGATTGCTGTAACTTCTCTAATTCACATGTTAGAAGCTAGGTTTGTTAACCTCAACCCCTTAATGCAAGTAATGTTTCTTAAGCTTAAAGAAATTGAGGATCCTGAGAAGAGGGATTTTATTCTAGAAACTTTGTTTAAGGAATTCTATGATGTTGCCAAGGAAGCTAGAAAAGTTTTTGAACGTTTCAATATGCTAGGCTCATGTGTAGATGTTGTTGGTACACGAGAAAAGATGAACAAAACCGAACCTAATGGGGAGGAACCTAAGATACCAATACCCTTCAAGCTAGTAGCAATACATGATGCCATAGAAAAGAATCTTGATTGGATTGTTCCTGCAAACCCTTTTGATGAGAATAGTAAACCTAAGAGCATTGAGAGAGGATCCTCTAGAACTTATTTGGATGATATACCTTGCCTTATTGAAAATATTTCTAGTATTGATCTTAATGCTTCTTCATTTGAGAACACTTGATTCTTTCTTTGCTTCTTATGCCTAACTTAAAGGCGTTAAAGAAAAGTACTTGTTGGGAGATAACCCAAGAGTTTTAGATGAGTCTTGGAAGTTATTACCTCTGTAATAACCTCTCCTTATACTTTTTATTTGCTTTTTGTGCCAAGAGTAACCTCTAATGAGAGAGAAGTAATGATTGGGAAAGTTGCTGTCCCGAAACAGATTTCTGTGCTTCACCGTAAAAATTCGTGAGAGAGCTCTGTATGTCGGATTGATCTGTAATGTTTTGTTCTTCTGCCCCAGGTTGTTATCTAACATTCGTTAGTTCAATACTTTTTGATTTGAGCAACATAAGGTCTTCGAAAAAATTCGTCCTTACCTGCTGGTCTGTTTTGACAGATTTCTGCCATTTTCTGCATTTGCTTCTTGTTGGTCCCTTCTTGAGTTCTTTTGGGGAATTGAGCTTTTTGGCGGAAGTACTATAGTAGCTAGTGTTATAATGTAAGTTTATATGGTGTTAGAACTGAACCTTAAGACTTATTTATCTTAAGTGCACTAATGTTGCTAATAAAGATTGTGTGAAGTTTTGTATGAAGAAAAATTTCAGGTGTATGGAAGGAATGAGTAATGAGATGAAGGATGGACTAAAGCTCAAGCTTGGGGATGCCACGCGTGTCACCCCAAGAAATATCCAAGAAGTACAAGCATCAAAGCTTGGGGATGCCCAAGGCATCCCCTTCTTCATCAATAAAAATCCCAGGTTTCTTCCAAACGCTTCATTTTTATTGTTTCATGCACAGTTGTGTTCTTCTTGGAGCGTCTTATTTTTTGTTTTTGTTTTGGTTTCTAGTTTTCTTGGTTTGCTTAGTTTTCTGAATAAATTGGTTGGACCCCCTCTTTCATACATTTGGTTTGCACATAGTTTAGTTTGGTTTGGAAAAGAGTGGGAAAGTTCATACTTATGTGGTACAAAGAGCTCATTTTTGACTGTGGCCTATGCTTTGTCATGCCATGCTTGATATTGTTTTGGCTTTATGCTTAGTATTCTGTGTTGTAGCATGACTTGTTATAAACAATTGAGATTGCTTAATGTGCCTTGGATGAATCATGCGTTGTTTTAGCATATTAAAGCATAGTATAGTGGTATTCTCCTTTGATGCTTTATTTGGGTTGACTTGGCGCATGCTCACACCATGTTATGACTGTCTCAAGTCACCATAGCCTTTATGATCCTTTAGTTTTCAACTTGTAGTATCACTTTATGCTTTGATCAATGATGTTTTGTCGCTCTGCATGATTATGGCCATTATTGCTCTCTTAGTTTGTCGCTCCTAGTCTTTTGCTAGCCTCCACAACAAAGTATGAGTTACACTCATGCATCCAACTCCCTAAACCAAGTTATTTCAAAGATTCCACCATACCTACCTACTAGCTTATGCTATTCTAAGTACATTCATGCTTTTGTTTACCTTCCACTTGTTATAAGAAAACTAGTGATTAAAGCTCTCACGAACTTGATGACACACTTTACTTTTTGCCCCTAATAAACTTGAACCATTGGGTCCTTCTTTGTTGCATATATGCTTGCGCTTTATAAGTTGAAATTAGCAGAACCATGTTTCATGGGGAACGCTTTCAACATTGCACTTGTACTTTGTACCCCGTTGATATCATGTTCTTTTGCTTACAGATCACGGCAGTGTGAAATGAAAGTGGAACTTGTAAGATCATGGAGTTTGTATGTGTGTTAGAGAAACCTCTAGTGAACTATGGATCCTGGTCCTTTTCTTTAAATACAATCTATAAACTGTTTACTGCTTTGTGTTTACTTTCTGCAAACTTTTACTTCTTTCCATTCTATACGTTTAATCCTTTGTTTTCCGCAAAACACGGTGAGATTGACAACCTCATCGCAAGTTGGGGATAAAGTTCTGTGGTTGTGTTGTGCAGGTCTCCACGTTGCTACTAGCACCGGTAGTGCGCCCTGCCAAAGCTCAGCTAGTAACACCTTTGGGGTGTTTCCTTGCTCCTACTGGTTCGATTAAACCTTGGTTTCATAACTGAAGGAAAACTTGCTGCTGTGCTCATCATACCTTCCTCTTGGGGTTCCCAACGAGCTCTACGTTGAAAGTCGAGCGCATCAGAGGTATCCATGGTAGTAGATTTGCTTTGCTTGTAAGATGAGTTGTGTTGATTTGCTAAGATGAATTGCCTTGATTTGCTGTCTGACTTGCTTGCTTAAGAAGTAGTAGGCGCTACTCTAAGAGTTCATCCTCTAGGATCAAACTAAATTAAGATTACAAAACTCTAAGCAAGATTTCCCAAGCTGGATTTTATCTCTAGCCACTAGGTGATCATCTAAAACCCTTAACCAGATCACTTCTAAAATTATCCTTTCTGGAAGCTTCTAAGTCAATGAAGACCAAATATAAGCATGGATCCGTTATACCCAATATACACTTCAACATCACACACTTGATGATGCTTTGGTACCTTTCAACCAATCAAAAACATTCCCTCTTACATTCTAGTCGAAACCCCTAAATCTGCCAAAATATGGCTAAGTATGGAAATGTTATCAACATGCCGTCTTTGAGTCTCCCTCATTTCCAATCCTTCTGCATTTTTGGTAATGCACCTAAACTATCTTGTAGACCATCCTAAGTACTACCAAGGCCCACTTTTTCCCTTGGCTAGATCATCATCCAACCCACTTGTTCTTGATTATTTTGCAGGCAAGAAAATAATATTTTCTGCAAATCTTACCAACTAGCCTTGACGAGGGTTTAACTCATGAATGCCCATTGTTATGGACTTGGGTTTTGGAGAAGGAGGGAGGCACTAGAAGTCTCGATCGGCTAGCAAACAAGCACATAGGGACGCAAGGTTTACCCAGGTTCAGGCCTCGTAGAGGACCCTACTCCTGCTTGTCTGCTCTTGATTGATGATGATATGAAGGATTACAATGTCACCGATGGTGGTGGATGCGCAGATTGGATCTGGCGTATGTGTATGCTACATGTGTTGTCTAGATCTATTGTCTATTGTGGCGATGTGGGAGATCGTAGATCTATTGTGTATGCGGGAGTCGTAGATCTGTCTATTGGATGAGTCGCCCTCCTCGTTGGACCCTCCTAGCCTTTATATATGGGGAAGCTAGGTCTGAGGTACCAATACGAGTTGGTTTACAAGTCAGAGTTCGTATCTAGTCTAGTCTTGTACTTTCCTTGTCTTGTTATGCCAGGAGTCTGTGTCCTTGTAGGCTTTGTATCAGTCGAACCGTCATAGGCGTCATGGACCTTGGCAATTCGTCGAGTGGGCCTTCTGTCAAGCCGCACCAGGTAGGCTGTAGTCGAGTGCCTATTGGGCATATCCATGTCAGTAGCCCCCGAGTGTCCATGCAAATCGTAGATTCGGGTGGAGACTCAGAAGTCTTGATCTTCACATTAGGATGTCGGAGTCGACAATTGTGTCGAGTGCGTAGCCCTTCTCCCGGAAGTTCATCGGGTCAGTCGAATTTGTAGTAGTTCATAGGTATGATGGTAAACGTGCCTGGTGTGCTCGATGGATCGGGACCAGTTAATTGCTCTAGGGCAAAAACAACGCTACCTACTCAAACTCGAGTCCCGAGACTCGAATTCGGAAATTGCTGGCGTAATTCGACTCATGCCGCGGAGGTCTTACAGGAGTCGAATTCTAGTGTATGGGTGTGAGCACTCGACACGTCCGTCAAGGAATATTCATCGTACTTGCAGGCACGGATATATCTCTGGTAGTGCATAGCAGATGCATTGCCAGGCCTTATTCAGGTCTTATCTTCACGCTGCAAGCGCGGCATCCGAATTTTTTGTCATCGCGGAGATGATTCGGGTGGCCCAGGAGACGTAATCTCTTTGTAGGGAAAATATGAGGCGGAGTCGCCATAGCCTTCGAGTGTGGATGTTATCAACACACATTACGATGTACAAATAATCATAGGGTGAACAACCAGCGCTCCCTATGGGAGTAGCCCCCGAGTGCCTGGTTGAGTCGAAGACTCAGGCAGGGACTAAAGAACTTTTGCGACTGTTGTCATCTTTTTGTTTGCTGGTTTCAGTCGAATTTTCTTTCAGCGCTCCCTATGGGAGTAACCCGAAGTCCACAATCGAATTGTAGATTCGAGTGAAGGGTTTTCATAATGCTTGGATATCTTCACAAATTTCTTCGGGTGCGCGACCAGCGCTCCCTATGGGAGTAGCCCCGAGTCCTTAGTCAAATCGTGGATTCGAGTGAGGATTCAAGGCATGTCACTCGAGGATATTGTATATGCGCGTCTAGCGCTCCAGTTTGAAGTAGCCCCCGAGTGTCTGGCGGAGTCGTAGACTCGGGCAGAAACTCGAGACTTGTATCTTGTAGGCGCAGTCGAAAATCATGCGAGGAGAAACCACTGACCGTAAGTGCATCGGGTCAGCGTCTCACGCATAAGGAGCTCGAGTTGACGATGAAGTCAAGGTCGATGTAGCGGAGTTATGCGGCGATTAGCTAGGTGAGTCGATGATGCAGATGGAGTCGAAGTAGTCGCTTCTGTCAAGTGCGGTCCCAATGTCGCATGTGTGTAGCATCAAGCGATGCAACCATCCGAGGAGGGACTCGACTCGGGTCTTGAGTGTATGTCGTAGCCAGTTGTTTTGTCGACTCCTGTTGGAGGACCCAATAGAATAGCTCGATGCAGTCGACATCTTTGTAAGCTGCAGAAAATGCAAAGAATTGTGAAGTACTTGTATCTTGTAAAGAATATTTTCCTGTCGGCTTATAAAGTAAAATTCTGGTGCCAATCGAATCGACACTTTTGCACTGTATGCTAGGCCTTTTCGTTAGCCTGATTACCCTTAGTCTCAGTACCTTGCCAAGGTACTCGGAATTCAAGGATTCGACGATCAGGCAGAATCAGCTACTCGGGTTATCGCGTATGAGGTGCTTGAGTGCGTGGAGTCGACGGCACATTAGGTTACTCGAAGAGGGTGCAACCCTTGAGTGTTTCGAGTGCGATTAAAGTAAGAAAGAAATCATCTCTAAGTAGAGAACTTAGCTTTATGGGTAGTTGTCGTGGTGAATGAGGCGCAAGATCCAATGCGATCGGCGGGTCGAGGGAGTCGAAGATAGTAGCGGCTCGCGGTCATGGGAGTCGAGGGAGCCCTCGAGTCATCGGAGCTGAAGATCGTAGCGGGTCTCCGGAGTCGAAGACCGCACCGGGTCACCGATGCCGAAGGCGGTAATGGGCCTCGTGGCGAAGTCAAAGACCGTAGCAGGTCGCATGATGGAGTCGAAGACTCAATAGGTCGGCGGATTCGAAGTACGTGACGGGTCGCCATAGAGGAGGGAGCCCCCGAGCCCCCGAGTCGAATATCGTAGCGAATCACTAGAGTCGAAGAATAGAGTTGATGTGGCAGCGAGTCACGCGGCGGACGTAGTCGACGCGGTGGATCGGAGTTGCGTGGTGATGACGAATTGCCGTATATAAAGACTGTAACGGGCCACAACGGTCGAAGACCGTATCGGGTCACCTCACCCGAAAACCGCAGCTGAAGACCGCAGTGAGTCGCGTGATGGAGTCGAAGACTCAGTAGATGGGCGGATTCGGAGACCGTAGTGAGTCACCGTAGCCGAAGGCGGTAATGGGCCTCGCGGAGGAGTCGACGAAGCCCCCAAGTGTAGATTCGATGTTGTCGATGTAGTCGATGCGGCGTTTGAGAGCCGATGCGGTGGACCGGAGTCGACGCGGCAGCGGGTCACCGAAGGCGATGGCGGTAGTTGTTTTCCCGCAATCAAAGATCATAGCAGGTCGCTGTAGCCGATGGCATCGGGTCGCGTGGCGGAAGGAGTCGACACGGTGGCAAGTGGCATGGCGGTAGAGTGGCTCGTGGTCGCGGGAGTCGAGGGATTCCCCGAGTGTAGTGTCGATGTATTTGAGGTCGATGGACCGGAGTCGGCGCAGCAGGGTCACCGGTTTTTTTTGAAGGGAGTCGATGCGGCGGCGAGTGGATGGATTGCTTTTCTCTCTTTGTACTAATTTTTGCGGTGTCTTGGACCAATAAATCTGCGCATAGAAAATAGTACAAAGCAGAGAGAAATATTTGTAGACTGAGATTTGCAAACAAGGGAAAATAACTGAAAAAATAGCACCTGACACGAAGATATGATGGAGATTAATCGTGAACGCTGGTCGCGGTGTGCTAATCAGTGCAGTCGCACTATGTTTTTGTAACTAATCCACAAGGCCACACTTCATCTTGTCATTGTGAGCACGTCACCCAGCTCCAGTCGTGTCGTGTGATGCATAAATTCCAAACAAACATATAAAGGATTAAATTGGTTATAAATAAATGATTTGCATAGAAATTGATGCATGATAAAAAGTAGATTGAATAGGAAAGACCACCCGACATGGAATTTCCCTGCCGCAAGGGTCAAGGTCACGTGGTTGAGAATCAATTTGTCCCTCTATTGAGATTTCATGTTGGTTGTAATTTAACCTGACTTTTAGCATGGGGACTCGATCGCTCTATTTCTGATAGTGATCGTTAGATTGATCTCCTGTTATACGTACGCGACAGTGTCTCGGTTAACAACATTACATTGGCAAACGGATCCTCATTGATTCAATATGTCCTTCATTGCGTCGAGCATCACTTGATCTCTGTGGTGGTTCAGGAGCATGCCACCCTTTGTTCACTGCAGAACCCACGTGATGCCGGGTTGGCCACCTTCTTATGGTGACGACAGGATGTAGTGTGGTAGATCTGTTGATCATAAAGCCGAGTACGCCAATGTAGACATATCGACCAGATGTGATTAGATCTGGCCAATGTTGATGATGAGGGAGCCGAATTAGATCCGGCCTCCAATAGACGACGAATCGTAGATTGCTGGTGATGGGCCGTCGAGATCGCAACATCAGCGCTCCCAGTTCCCATAGACGACGCCAATTGACGAGGGTTTAACTCATCAATGCCCATTGTTATGGACTTGGGTTTTGGAGAAGGAGGGAGGCACTAGAAGTCTCGATCGGCTAGCAAACAAGCACACAGGGACGCAAGGTTTACCCAGGTTCAGGCCTCGTAGAGGACCCTACTCCTGCTTGTCTGCTCTTGATTGATGATGATCTGAAGGATTACAATGTCGCCGATGGCGGTGGATGCGCAGATTGGATCTGGCGTATGTGTATGCTACAGGTGTTGTCTAGATCTATTGTCTATTGTGGCGATGTGGGAGATCGTAGATCTATTGTGTATGCGGGAGTCGTAGATCTGTCTATTGGATGAGTCGCCCTCCTCGTTGGACCCTCCTAGCCTTTATATATGGGGAAGCTAGGTCTCAGGTACCAATACGAGTTGGTTTACAAGTCAGAGTTCGTATCTAGTCTAGTCTTGTACTTTCCTTGTCTTGTTATGCCAGGAGTCTGTGTCCTTGTAGGCTTTGTATCAGTCGAACCGTCATAGGCATCATGGACCTTGGCAATTCGTCGAGTGGGCCTTCTGTCGAGCCGCACCAGGTAGGCTCTAGTCGAGTGCCTATTGGGCATACCCATGTCAAGCCTAGTTTGGCAGAAGCTCACATCTCCATATTATCTTATTTTGACCAACTCCTGGCATGATTGTAATCTACTCATGAAGGTATATCCATACCTACTTGTTTCAAATGGATATTTGTGCTTCTATTTGATAATCTATTCTGGCAGCCTTATTTTATTCAATTTCTGGCATGAATCCTTGGAGAGCTCAATCATGATCAACCTCAAACCTCTGTACCATGGTGATATAAATCACTTGGTCTATCCATACATATAACCCATGACCCAAGGGGAGCCCTGAGCTCCAAGATCCAACAAGGTTTTGATGGTATGATGCTAACTTTGCTCAAGATCCTCTTATCCTTGTTTTCTACCAAAATCAAGTTGGATTATCAAAACCCAAAGTTTTAAATGATTGGTACAACTTGTGTACATCATCTACCTTAAATATAAAGATTTATCAAATATTATCCATAATTATTAGGGACCAAAACCTATTTAATTTCTTTAATGGACAAACCCTCCAAAACTTCTATAAAAGAAAGTTGGTTTTTATCCAAAACACTTTGCCAACTCTAGGCACATTTTATGACTATATATCCTATCCTATCTTCCCACCTCAAAAATAAATATTTTTGAGATGCTTTATCTTTTTGCCCTTTTTCTTAATTGGCAGAAACAAGAAATAATTGCTTAAGATTACTTTTCCATCTCAATAAATCCTAAGAAAATTCTCCAATATGTAATTTAGTATTTAAACCCATTTCACATAAAAAACCAACCTTTTACAATGTAAAAAATATCAAATGAGCTTCCAGAAACCATTTCAGCACCATTTGATTAAATGATTTTAAGTGGACTTTAATCCTAGGATAAACCTGAAATAATTCATAGAGAGGTAACTTTACCTCATCTACCTACCAGTACCATATTCCCACCTTGACCAATGAATATTATTAAACTTCCTTCACAAGAATCAATTTAATTAAAAATTTGGCAAACTAAGCAATTAGTGAGCTAAACCAAAATCAAATCAACACCAATCCTCATAATGAATTACCACAGAAACCATCACTCACCCCTGGTCGCCATGCCACTGTAGAAATCCTCTTCCCCATGCCTTATGTCCCTTGGAAGAAGAAAAAGAGAAGGATACATAGGCCAAGTCATGTCTAGCCTCTTTAATGCTTTAGGAGCACCACCCTCCCTTCTCTCTCTGCCCTATGAAGCTCACAGGCCCACAACACGACCACCTCCACCGCCCCTTCGACCAATACCAAGCAGCATCCCTCCCTCCCCCTCAAATGGACCTAATCCACTCCACACCGAACCACTTCGGTTTAAATGGCCAGAGGCCACCTAGCCATTCCTCCGTTGGCTCTTTTTCCCCTTTCCTTCTCACTTACCGTCACCTAATACCACTCCTCCTCCCCAGTTCTACCCTGCCCGAGAGAGAAATAAAAGGGCCTCTCGGCCATTGCTCAATATCTAAGCGGGGTGCTCTCCCCCAAGCTCTTCTCCCTCTGCATGCCACCATATTGTGGCCCCCTACTCCTCCTCTACCTAACCATGTCTTCTCTCTTCCCTACAATAGCCTAGGTGCCATATCGACCTGGCACCTCCCCGGCCCCTCTCCGCCCCCAGGTGAGCACCCCTGAGCTCCCCCAAGTCTGCCCCTAGGGTTCCTTCCCCAACTGCTGGTCGAAGGTTGAGGATGACCCCGCAGCCGTCGATTTCGCTTCTAATCGGACGACACTGAACGACTGATACCCCTTCGTCCTCAGAAGTCGCTGACCCCTGCGCTCGACCTGTTGGCTTCGAAACTGGCCTCCTGATGGCTCTGAAATATAGCCATCTACATCCACATTTAAACTGGATATTACTCATATTTTTGATGAAATATCTCTCTAAACCCTGCCACTAATGCTAATATTCAGAGGGGTATGCAATCCTTTCTTTTATATTTTTCCTGTGTAGATAATGTCGTTTAAAGGAGGGAATCACTATATTAAAGTCAAAGATACGAGATTTCCAACAATCAGAAGAAACCAGGAACCGTAAGACAGAGGTAGACGCTTTAACGACCAACTATACGACCGGAGCAAAAATTCCAGCCGTATAGCTCCGGTTGTATAGTTGGCGCCGTCACCGTTAGGTCAAACATAACAGCTTTCGTGAAGGGACCCCTGTATAAAGAAGCCTCGGGCGACGAGAAAACAAGCTAGACCCTCGCCAAAAGGCTCTGCCACAGATCTCCAGCCGCCTCCAGATCTCAAAACCCTTCTCCATCTCCATAGCCATATTCCACCACTTGTAATAGTAGATCTTTTCTTTGATTGGCGACATTGTAAGACTATTGATATCAATCTTACAATGTTTGTGATTGTTGATATCATCTCTATGTGTGAGTAATTCTCCTTAGGCTAAGGGCTTCGGCCTAGCCATGTAGCAATTGTGCATGTTATTTATCATAGATGGGATCATGTATTAGTTTGTATGACATGATCATTATTGTATCTTCTCTTGCCTCAATCCAAGGACTTGTCAGTTACCCAAGAGCTCGAGGGTTGATCCAGGTATAGGGAGTATGAGTAATGACTAATCTGCAGGTTGGGAACCCCAATGACAGAAGGGGTAGTACGGTTGTATGTGAGGGATTTACTTGAGATTAACGGTGACATTACTATGCATATCATTAGTTCTCTTTCTTCTATGGATGAGACTAGTAGGTTATTGCTATAAGTGGTTGCGGAGGCAATAGCAATTAGGGATGCACTACCCACATATAATTTATCTTTCTATAACAAGTACATGCATAATTTATTTCTATCTTTTATTCCCATCAGATGTTTTGTACAACTACAGGTGAAACCGAATGCCCTAGGCCTCTCTCTCCATCATTGACAACAACAAAAGACGCAAGCTATTGGTCCGGTAAAAACACAAAAAGAATTCTAAAACTCTCGAAGGTCCGTTAAAGTAACTTCACTATGCATTCGCTTCCCGAGGATTCTATAACCTAGGTCTAATAGGTGAAAAGAAGCTACACTACATCCGTAATCCAGATCAGAGGTATCAACCTTTTTTCTGGCGCCGTTGCCGGGGAAGCAATAGCTACCCTGGTGAGGTTATTAGGAACCTTGCTAGTTTTTATTCTTGTTTTTAATTTTGTTAGTTTGCTCTCAGTCTTTATTTGATAAACCAAAAAAAATAGTTAGCCTTTAAACTATTGCGTTTACTATTATAATTCTTTGTTTAAGAAAATCCAAAAACATAGGAAATATGGCTGAAAAGAAGCTTGGGGAGTTTGCTACTCCCAATAATGATTATTTGTGTACTCCTATTACTCAGCCAGCAATTGCTGCTGATGACTATGAAATTAAGCCCCATTATTTAAGTTTGGTTCAACATAATCAATTTGGAGGCTCTCTTGTTGAAGACGCAGGTATGTACTTAAATACTTTCACTGAAATATGTGATATGATGCGTATAAAAGACGTTGACCCTGATGCGGTCAAATTACATCTATTTCCTTTCTCTCTAAGAGGGAGAGCAAAAGAATGGTTGCTATCTTTGCCTAGAAATACTATTACATCATGGGTGGGATGTACTTCTTTATTTATGACTAAAATTTTCACACCTGCAAAGACTATGCAACTCCGATCTAATATTACTGGCTTTAGACATGAAGAGCGTGATCCACTAGTGCTTGCATGGGAAAGGATGAAAGGATGCCTAAGAAATTGTCCTAGTCATGGGATGGAAGATTGGTTAATTCTCCATTTATCTTATAATGCTCTTAATCATGTATCTATTGGGCCACGCAGAGATAAACAAAACTTTTTCCCTAACGCGGTACACCCAAGATCCAGCTCAGGTTATAGGCCACGAGATTACCGCTAGACGCGCATATGCGGACGTTGATGTAGCGCGTCAAAGCAGTGCCGAACGATCCCACAGATAGCCTTCCGAATCCCACGGACAGCTACACCGGATCCCACGAACTCCTTCGCCAGATCCCCACGAGCTTCCCTGTCTCCAGTGCCGCACGTGCAACGCCTCTATCGTTATCCACACATATAGGAAGGATCTTCGGACAGAGGACTGCTAGATCCTGTCTAGCCTGAAATGGAAGTGGAGAAAGTGACGGCTAGGTCAGGGACTATCCCTTGTCACTCCACTTATATACACTCCTAGTTGGACTCAACGCTTGAGGCCCATCTAGGCTGTACTCCAATCTCCATATGGATCTAATCCACATGGGCACCTTACCCTTAAGTGTTTGACCCTGTAGGTTTACGTACACCTGGACACGACATGAGCTACTCCTCCAAGTATCCCGTCATGTCTTTGAGTCCAACTCACTCCCATGAACACTCGGTCTCAAGTCGATAGATGGTAGCGGCCTCTAGCAAGACGGGCCAACTCCCAAGTGCCATAAAGTCCGAAGACAAACCTTCAATGTGACTTTCGTCCAAGTCCCTTTGCCACACGATATATCTGTTAAGCTATAGGCGAGTAGTTGCCATCCCTTTAATAGCTTAACTCTCTTCTCTTACCATGATATGTGATTCACTGGACTAACTCTTAGTCCGACTCCTCAGTTAACACTTAACTGAGTAGCGCATGGTCATGCTTCCGAATCATATCACACGAGAGGGCCGAGAGAATATCTCTCCATTATGGAGGGGCAAATCCCATCTTGGTAATCCACGTCACGCAGCTTGCTTCACAACCAACCCAAACTCTACCTTTATAACTGCCCATTTACGGAACAACGTTTGATAGAACCTAAGTTGGCGATCCACAACTCGGATCATGTAATCACCTCAGGTCAAAGGATTCCATTGCTTGAGACTGCAAATGACAACATGCTTGTTGCATCTCAACTGTGAGTCAGTCCAACTCGCTAAACTCTTTAGCCGAATCAGTGTAAGTCGGAATAGCATTACCATGCCCATGACAAGTGGAACCGTGTCATCAACCGACATGCACATTGGTCTAAGTTGTGTGTCCAGCACAACCTCAACGACCAAGGACAATCTAGTATGAACAATCATGAATATATAGTTCCACAACTGAATCACGTATTCAGTGATACATATCTGATGTTCATACAAGGACAACTTTACTTTATGAATACTTTGGGAAGTATCACCAACCATGATTTCCTCTAGGGCATATTCCCAACAGTCTCCCACTTGCACTAGAGTCAATCATCATGACATCACATGTCTAGGCATCTAATGCCCATGGCTCTTACGTGCGCCTCATGCTTAGGCTGTGGAAGTGGCTTTGTCAACGGATCTGCAACGTTTGCATCCATGTGTACTTTGCATAATCTGATATCACCTTGATCCACGAACTGGCGAATCAAGTGGTATCACATGAGTATATGTTTTTTCTTCTGGTGTTGTCTAGGTTCCTTGGCTTGTGCAATAGCACCATTGTTGTCACAATACACGTCTAACGGATTGGACGAGCCCTGAACCACACCAAGATCAATTAGGAAGTTCCTGATCCAAACAGCTTCCTTTGCCGCCTCCGAGGCAGCAATATACTCAGCTTCTGTTGTAGATGCAGACATAGTCTCTTGCTTGGTACTCTTCCAGCTCACAGCCCCTCCGTTCGTTACGAACACGTACCCAGATTGCGAACGAGAATCATCAGAGTCAGTAAGGTAACTCGCATCCGTGTAACCCCTTACACTGAGTTCAACCTCACCTCCATAAACTAGGAACATATCCTTAGTCCTTCTCAAGTACTTAAGAATGTTCTTAACTGCTGCCCAGTGGATTTCTCCAGGGTCAGCCTGGTATCTGCTCACAACACTTAGAGCATAGGAAACATATGGCCTAGTACAAATCATGGCATACATGATGGACCCGACTGCTGAAGCATATGGAATCGCACTCATCCTACTTCGCTCATCAGTTGTTGAAGGACACTAAGTCTTGCTAAGTTTTATGCCATGGGACATCGGTAAGAACCCCTTCTTAGACGATTCCATGTTGAACTTCTTCAACACTTTGTCCAAATATGTACTTCGACTCAATCCAATGAGCCGCCTAGATCTATCTCTATATATCCTAATTCCTAGTATGTAAGTTGCCTCACCCAAGTCCTTCATTGAGAAACTCCTTTCCAATGATTCCTTGGTTTCTTGCAACATCTGGACATCATTTCCAATCAATAATATGTCATCCACATATAAGATCAGAAAGTTTACTTTGCTCCCACTAAACTTCTTGTATAAACAAGAATCATGATCACTCTTGATGAAGCCAAACGATTTGACTACCTCATCAAAGCGAATGTTCCAACTCCGAGATGCTTGCTTCAATCCATAAATGGATTTATGAAGTTTGCATACCTTGTCAGCATTAGCCAGATCGACAAAACCCTCGGGCTGTATCATATACACGTCCTCGGTTAATTTTCCACTAAGGAAAGCCGTTTTGACATCCATCTGCCATATCTCATAGTCGAAATAGGCTGCTATAGCTAACATGATCTGAACTGATTTAAGCATCGCTACGGGTGAGAAAGTCTCATCGTAGTCAACTCCTTGAACCTGCCGGAACCCCTTCATGACAAGCCGTGCTTTATAGATAGAAACGTTTCCATCCATATTAGTTTTCCTTTTAAAGACCCATTTGCACTCAACAGGTCTTGCACCGTCTGGCAGATCAACCAAGTTCCAAACTTGATTTTCATCCATGGACTTTAACTCGGATCTCATGGCTCCAAGCCACGACTCAGAATCAGAACCCACCATCGCTTCCGAATAAGTTACCGGCTCATCACTGTCCAACAGTAATACATCACGAACACTTCGCAATCTTGCCGATCTTCACAGTGTAGGTGCAGCTGCCGGCTCAGCTACCATGACTGGCTCAACCTCCAAGGCTTTTGCCAAATCGCTACTGATCGGTTCCTCTCGAACTTCTTCGAGCCGCACTGTACTCCCACTGACTTCCCGATCGAGAAACTCTTTCTCAAGGAAGACACCGTTCCAAGCGACAAACACTTTGCCCTCTTCTCGGTTGTAGAAGTAGTAACCCAAGTTTCCCTTGGATACCCAACGAAAATACACTTATCCGACTTGGCTGTAAGCTTGTCCGACTGAAGTCGCTTGACAAATGCTTCACAACCCCAAATCTTAAGAAAAGACAAACTCGGCTTCTTGCCTGTCCACATCTCATGTGGTGTCTTCTCTACTGATTTCGATGGTACTCTGTTTAGTGTGAATGCCGCCGTTTCTAGACAATAACCCCAAAATGATAAAGGTAGATCTGTCCGACTCATCATTGATCGTACCATGTCCAACAAGGTCCGATTCCGCTGTTCCGACACACCGTTCCACTATCGTGTACCCGGCGGAGTGAGCTGAGGAACTATTCCACAACTCTTCAGATGGTCATCAAACTCATGGCTCATGTACTCGCCTCCTCGGTCCGACCAAAGAAACTTTATTTTCTTGCCGAGTTGATTCTGTACTTCATTCTGGAATTCTTTGAACTTTTCAAAGGCTTCCGACTTATGTTTCATCAAGTAGACATATCCATATCTACTCAAATCATCAGTGAAGGTAATGAAGTACTCATAACCACCCCTAATAACTTGAATCCGCGGATGCCTGGAAAAGACCTATTGAATTGATCCATCGGATCAATGAAGTAGTTGCTTATCTTTTTATTGATTGAGTAGTTGGGTAAACCCAACATTTCTATTATTTGATTGGCATGTCCCTAAGGGACTTGTCCAATTGTGTTATACTGATTCAACAAAAAAAGAATTCTGACTATACTAATCTATCTTATTTGGTATTTTCCACCTACCTCATGTACGATCCTACTTCAAGTCTAATTTTAATGAGGATTGGACTATACAAGATGCTGTTTTCCTCATCCAGGAACACCAATCCCTGCAGACTACACTAATCCAATGAGGGAACCTGCACTCTGAAATAAGTTTATCGACTCTTTCCTCGACCAACCGAAACATTTAGATCTAGCAAGCCCAAACCAAGAAAACCGAAAGGAGCACATCCTGAAAAACAGAAAAAGAGATTTTCACTAGACAAAAATGCTCTAAACCTGGACGTGCCCCTTATGCGTACTATCTATCGAAAACTACTTTTTACTGCCAATTCGAGGGGGTGTTCACAGACCCTACTTTTTACTGTCGCGCTCATTGGACCACATACATCACTATGTACTAGTCCCAACAAGTCAGACGCCCTTTCACAACTCCTTGCAAAAGGTGTCTTGGTCATCTTGCCGAGAAGGCAGGATTCACATGTCTCGAATGACTCCAAGTCGAATGAAGTTAGGAGTCCATCATCATGGAGCTTCTTCATGCGTTTCCATCTTATATGACCAAGTCGACAGTGCCAAAAGTAAGTCATATTTAGATCATTTGGTTTCAACCTTTTTACATTTACATAGACCGACCCACCATCAAGATGCAAAATAAATAACTCATTCTCAATGGGTGCAAAGCCGTGAAACATATCATTCAAATATAAAGAACAACCATTATTCTTAATATTAGACTCATAACCTTGTCTCATCAGACATGAGGCAGAAATAATGTTTCGATTTAGCACTGGAACATAATAACAATTATTTAGTTCCATTAAGAATCCTGAAGGTAAATGACGTTGCATCGTGCCGACTTCCAACACAACAACTCTTGCTTTGTTGCCGACCCGAATGTCAACCTCGCCTCTTGCTACACCCCTAGTTCTTACCAGTCCCTGCAACGAGTTGCAGATATGAATGACTGATCTGGTATCATATACCCAAGAACTACCGGGTGCATCAGCAAGATAAAGGTCTATAACATTGCAAAAAAGTGTACCTGAGTTGGAAGTCACACCTCCACTCTTGGCTTTATCCGCCAAATACTTGCTACAATTCCTCTTCCAGTGGCCATCCGTCTTGCAATAGAAGCAAGCGGATCCGGCTGAAGGAGATGACTTAGTCCCTGAGGAAACGCTTGGGATCTCATCCTGAGCATTACCTCCTGACTTAGCCTTCTTCTTCTTAGTCCAAGAACTCTTCTTAAACTTAGCCTTATTATGTACCACCAACACTTGGCTAGTACATTTCTTGAGATCAACCTCTGCCTGCTTAAGCATCCCATGTAATTCAGTGAGCTTCGTATCCATACCATGCATGTGGTAGTTCGATATGAACTACACACTAGGAAGAGAGTTTAGAATTATATACATAGCAAACTCTTTGCTAATGGGGTAGCCAAGCCTTTCCAGAGACTGCACATAACCAACCATCTTGATTACATGCGGACTCAGTGGATCACCATCCTTAAGCTTACAACTCAGCAAAGCTTGAGATTCTTGATACTTCTCGGTCTTTTCCTGAGCTTGGAACATGCTTTTGAGGCTTTCGATCATATCGTAGGCCTCAACATTCTCGAACTGCTGCTGCAAGTCCGGTTCCATGTGAAAAAGCATAAGACAACTAATTTCTGTAGACTCATCACATGTTCTACGGTAGGCATTGGTTGCTGCGACACTCGCATTCTCATCTGGCACATCTGGAAGCGGGTTGTCTAGAACATGGTCCCTCTTTTCTTGTTTGAGAACAATTCTCAGACTACGATACCAGTTGGTGAAGTTTGTTCCATTAAGTTTATCTTTCTCTAGGATGGTCCTCAAAGCAAAACTGGATAACTGAGGGAGACTGCTACTAGGTGCCATTATCTACAACAGAAATATGCAAAACACTTAAGACAAGTATTCATAAAAGAGCAGATGTATTAAACACTTTAATACTTATGCTCCCACTAGAACCAACATCCCTCCAATGGTTACTTAGTGATTCAGGACCCTAAATAAGCAAGCCGACTAGTGAGCTTTAGCATCACCGCTAGCCATCAAGTGATCTAGGTAGGCAACTCCTTGCCAATCGCATCTCATGCGACTCCTGTTGGTCGGGTGGCATCACATGCCCTGGATCCCGACCACCCTCTCCCCGAGCCCCACAACCGTTGTGATAGACCCGTCTAGCTTACCAAGTGCTTCCGCTGTAAGAGTCCGACTCAAACCCATCTAGTCGGAGAGAATTGGTAGCACCTCAATTTTATGAGCCCACTACCAAGAATGTCTGACTTGTGATGGTGCATCACTGGCGGGGAGACCGACTAGACCTTCTTTGAGGGATTAAAGCTCTACCAACTATCTCATAGAGGTAAAACTAGAGGCATAACAATCACACAAAATAATCCAATTATAATGTGAAATGGTATGGCTCTCTTCATGGCGATCTCCATCTCCATGATCCTGTTTGTCATGCCTTTGGCTGCAGTGTCCTTCAAGTCCTCCAAACATGCTACTCTAACACTAAGGAATATACAAGAAGATGGCATCTCATGCTAACACGCATGTCGTTATACAATAACAGTGACATCACTTTGGCTCCAGCCGGCTGATTAACCCGTGATACACATATCACGTATGTATTACACACATCACATGCACATAAGCCATACCATTCACAACTTCCTGCAAAAAAAAGTTATGCATAGATACGATATCTACCAGCGTTGTGAACCTCGCAACAACATCTAATGCGCTACGATAGGGCGAAGCCGGCGGTCCCAAATCTGATCTAATCGCAGATCTAATCTGCATTCCGAACCATGGATTCCTTCATTGGATAAAATACTTTTACCCAAATCTGATCCCTATGTAGATCTGACCAATCTCATTGATTATCCGCACCTGACCTTCCATGCACCCCGAGTGCGATTGATCCAATCAATCTTGCACAAAACCGATCTATCTCATAGATCGACCACCGAAACCCTAAGTGGATCTCATCCACCACCTCATGCATATCTCATATGCACAGATCTAGAGCCTAAAATCAGAAGCTTTCGCTCTGATACCACTGTTGGGCCACGCGGAGATAAACAAAACTTTTTCCCTAACGCGGTACACCCAAGATCCAGCTCAGGTTATAGGCCACGAGATTACCGCTAGACGCGTAGATGCGGAAGTTGATGTAGCACGTCGAAGCAGTGCCGAACGATCCCATGGACAGCCTTCCGAATCCGACAGACAGCTACACCGGATCCCACGAACTCCTTTGCCAGATCCCCACAAGCTTCCTTGTCTCAAGCGCCGCACGTGCAACGCCTCTACCGGTATCCACACATACAGGAAGGAGCTCCGGACAGAGGACTGCTAGATCCTGTCTAGCTCGAAATGGAAGTGGATAAAGTGATGGCTAGGTCAGGGACTATCCCTTGTCACTCCACTTATATACACTCCTAGTTGGACTCAACTCTTGAGGCCCATCTAGGCTGTACTCCAATCTCCATATGGATCTAATCCACATGGGCTCCTTACCCTTAAGTGTGTGACCCTGTAGGTTCACGTACACCTGGACACGACATGAGCTACTCCTCCAAGTATCCCGTCATGGCTTTGAGTCCAACTCCATCCCATGAACACTCGGTCTCAAGTCGATAGATGGTAGCGGCCTCTAGCAAGACGTGCCAACTCCCAAGTGCCGTAAAGTCCGAAGACGAACCTTCAATGTGACTTTCGTCCAAGTCCCTTTGCCACACGATATATCTATTAAGCTATAGGCGAGTAGTTTCCATCCCTTTAATAGCTTAACTCTCTTCTCGTACCATGATATGTGATTCACTGGACTAACTCTTAGTCCGACTCCTCAGTTAACACTTAACTGAGTAGCGCATGGCCATGCTTCCGAATCATATCACACGAAAGGGCCCAAAGAATATATCTCCATTATGGAGGGGCAAATCCCATCTTGGTAATCCACATCTCGCAGCTTGCTTCACAACCAACCCGAACTCTACCTTTATAACTGCCCATTTACGGAACAACGTTTGATAGAACCTAAGTTGGCGATCCACAACTCGGATCATGCAATCACCTCAGGTCAAAGGATTCCATTGCTTGAGACTGCAAATGACAACATGCTCGTTGCATCTCAACCGTGGGTCAGTCCGACTCGCTAAAATCTTTAGCTGAATCACTGTAAGTCGGAATAGCATCACCATGCCCATGACAAGTGGAACCGTGTCATCAGCCGACTTGCACATTGGTCTAAGTTGTGTGTCCAGAACAACCTCAACGACCAAGGACAATCTAGTATGAACAATCATGAATATATAGTTCCACAACCGAATCACGTATTCAGTGATACATTTTTGATGTTCATACAAGGGAAACTTTACTTTATGAATACTTTGGGAAATATCATCAACCATGATTGCCTCTAGGGTATATTCCCAATAGTATCTATGTCTATGGTTGATACTGCAGCTGGAGGAACATTCGTGGGTTAACATATTACCGAAGCAAAGCAGTTGTTAGACAATATGCAAGACAACCATGCCCAATGGCATGTGGAAATATCAAACACGAAGAAGGTGAACGCTATTTCACCACAAGAAAATGAAGAACTCAATGCTAAGATGGATGAGCTCATACTAGCCATAAAAGGTAAGGAAACCTAGGTAAGAGCCACTCCTAAAACAACTATGAAGAAATAGATTTTATGGCTTGTAATGATTATAACCCTGCTTGGAAGAAGAGTTACAATCCTAACTTTCAGAAACATTATTCTAGTCCTGCAGGTAATTCTAATAGTAATATGGGAACTAGTAATGGTAGTCTCCAAGAAACACTTAAGTATTTTATAGACTCACAAAATGAACAAAACAATATTCTTGTTAAAATAACAGAGAAACATGATGCCATGCTTGGTAAATTATCTAACCAAGCTGTTAGTTCGAGAAATGATTTGCAGGCCCTCCAAGAAAGAACGAGGATCGTTGAGGCACAACTAGGTAAGATAACAGAGAGTCAAACTCTCATTCTAGCTAAATTTGTAGGTAAAGCTGAGCCCAATCCTATTGAAGAACTCAACATGATGAGGATCCAAAGGGGGGAGCCTGACGAACTTGATTATAGTAATGCCCCTTCACCAAGCTACACCATCGAAGACCTCATAAAGAGGATCAATGTCAAAATTCAGGTAAGTGAAGGTAATGATGAAGCCATGTATCAACACTTTGTTGATCAAGTAGCAATTAAGGTACGAGAGCTTGAAGAGGAATACAAGAAAATTGCTGAAAAGTTACCTGTTAAACTAGATGACATATTTGAGCCTACTTAAGATAAAGATTGGGACTAATGAGATAGCTGCACTTTCTGATCTAGGTGCAAGCGTCTCAATAATCCCAAAGAGTCTTTTTAACAAGTTAAATCTTGGCTCCTTTGAAATCACTGAATTAAAATTGCATCTAGCAGATTCTACCTACAAACAAGCTGTAGGAATTAAGGAGAACACTTTAGTTTACATCAAAGGCTTATCGGCTCTAATAGACTTCGTTATTGTTGACATGCCTGAAGATACTATTGCTCCTATAATACTAGGTCATCCTTTCTTGAGAACTATAAAGGCTTTAATTAACCTTCATGAAGGGAACATGAAGTTGCAATTGCCTTCGCAGGATCCTTTTGTTATCCATTTCCCCAGGAAAAAGAAAGCCAAACATGACGAGAAGGAGGCCATCACTTTGAAGGCCAATTACTTTAGAGTGGATGTTCCACTCATCTGGCCCAAGTGAGTATCATTAAGGTCAAGCTATTGACCATAAAAGAGCACTCCATGGGACACAACCCATGTTAAATAAGAGTTAAGTTTTTAGTTTTAGTTTAAGTTCATGTTTAATAAAGAGTGCTAGAAAACTCCATTTGAAGAGAAGAAGTTCGGTAGTACTTGAAATTCTGCTTTATTCATGTTGTTTTGGTCGACAATATTTACTGTCAATTTTCTATCATAAACAAGGTATATCACTAAGTTATAGGAAAAAAAGTAATTTTCGAAGAAACATAATTTTTTTGATGCACACAGAGAGTTTAGCGACCAACTATATGCTGGGAATAAAAATTCTGGCCATATAGATAACTTTGCCATCGACAATTTTCTTTTCATATGTACTGAGATTTTAACGACCAACTATACGACGGGAATAAAAATTCCGGCCGTATAGCTCCGGTCGATAGATACCAGTGCCTCCGTACAATTTCGTTTCATATGTACTGAGAGTTTAACGACCAACTATATGGCGGGAATAAAAATTTCGGCCGTATAGCTCCGACCGTATAGATATCTTTGCCATCGACAATTTTCTTTTCATATGTACTAAGATTTTAATGACCAACTATACGACAGGAATGAAAATTCCAGCCGTATAGCTCCGGTTGTATAGATATCAGTGCCTCCGTACAATTTCTTTTCTAATATACTGAGAGTTTAACGACCAACTATACGGCGGGAATAAAAAATTCGGCCGTATAATTTCGGCCGTATAGATACCGATGCCTTTGTATATTTTATTTCGCATGGACAGACAGTTTAATGACCAACTATATGGTGGGAAAATTTTATTCTGGCTGTATAGTTGCATCCATATAGCTGTGCCGCCAGGAGGAAAGCCTAATATTTTGATAGCAAGCCAACTATACGGGGGGAATACATGTTCGCCCGTATAGTTGCGCCCGTATAGTTGCGTCCGACCACAAAATCGTATGGGAAGGTACCTCCAACTCCAAAACTTCAATCCTTTTTCTCTCTTCTACCTCCAAACTCTCTCAAAACCTCAAGAGATCTTCATCTCCACTCAATTTCGTTCGATTTCCTCGCACACGAGTGATCTATGGTATGTTTCTCCTCCAATCCCCCAATTACTCTTTGCAAATGCATCTTCGATCTATTGTTATTATCAATCTAGGGTGAGACGTACTATGAACCAATTTCCATGATTTTCTTGCCTAGATTATTATCTTGAGGATATTCTTTAGTGTGCTTTGATGAGGAATATATTATACTCACTGTTGTTGGATCAAAAAGTTATATTTTTGTCTTTCTTCATTGTTTTAGATGATGAACACAAGGAGCCAAACTCGTGCTCGTGCCACCGCTAGCGCTTCTTGGGCAGCCGCTCAGGAACGCATGGGGATACGGTTCAGGAATGATGCCCAACGTGATTACGTGATTGCTTCAACAGGATCAAGAGCCGCGAAGTGAAGGCCACCAAGTGGGCTTGCCCCATTATATTAAACCAACTTGGTATTTCTGATGACTTTAATTTACTTTGCAATAGAGATGGCCTACAAAACTTTGTGTACAATTATGTACCTACTTATTGCCGCTTAACCATTGAATTTCTAAGTTCGTTGCAAAGCACCGTTAAACAATGGCAAGGAGAGGACACTATTTCTTTCCGTCTGATGAACAACATCCAGACCTTAATATTAGATGAATGGTGCGCCTGTTTTAATTTGCCAAAAAATGATGTTCATGCCTTACGCGCATCCTTTACTGGCTTACGTCCTTCCCCTAAACAATACTATAATGGAATGAGCTTCCCTAGTAGAGTGAACAAGGGGAAGAATATTCAACATCCTACAATTTGCTATTTGTTCTATGTTATTGCTAACACTTTGTAGGCACGTAATGAGTTCACGAGACTCAACGAGGAGGACATCCTAGTCCTTGCAAAAAGGCTACCTACATGAACTGCAGCTTGTCACTTAACTTGGGTGCCATCCTTGTGCGCTACCTGGAGCACCAAGCCTCCCAAAGCTAAGGACCAATCACAGGTGGAGGCGTCATCACCATGCTTGCCACGGCACTAGGCATCAACCTAGGTGAGTTTCAACCCATTCTAGGTGAGACACGTGTTGGTTTCTCCACTTTGAGAGCATGTGGAATGCTCACTAGGAGAGGTGGTGTTTATTATCTGCATATTGCTGGAGCTGGACGTCTCTACCCCACTCCTATGCCTAATGGTCTTTTCTCTATCGAGGAAGGACGTTTGCTATATGACTTGCATATTGAGAAACACCAACCCGAGGAAGAGATTCCGAAGGAGGATGAGGACCAAGAGGAAGAGCAAGAAGTCCCTTATCAAGAGGAGCAGCCACAAACCCGGTTCGCCACATACCAAGATTTCCAAGGACTTGGAGGGACTGTGGAGAGGATGCATAGCCTCTCTTTGAACCTCCGAGAATCAACTAGTAACCTCTCAACTCAATTTGCAAACTGGAGTAACAACTTTTCCCGCCACCACAATGATTTGAAGGGCTTGCAAAATCCTAAGCTTGGGGAAGTTTCCTCGTGTATCTTTATTTTGCGTTCATTTGCTTTTATTTATTTCGAGGTTGCGTTTTATTTGATTTTATAAGAACCTGTGTTAGTTTTCCCAACACTTTATTTTCTAGTTCTTTCTATTTGTTTTCGAGATTTTCTAGCCGAGCTTTCCGCCAATTTTCTATTCTTTAAATTCCCTCTCTTAAAAATTACAAAAATATTTCTCCCTTTTTCCTTATTTTCCGTATTTCTTTTCTTTCCGCCTCGAGGTCTTCATATGTTTGCAGGAGAGTGATCGACTTTGAGTTTCCAAGAAGCAAAAAAAAGGAAGAGAGAAGTGGAACCAAACATGAGAGGTAGGCCTTATGGCTCCCCACTTTTGAAATTCGAGAAACCCATGCTAGTTAGTAGTAAATGTTAAGATATTATATTGGTGGAGTGAGTCTTTGTATCATAGTAAGATTTTTCGTTTGCATGGGTATTTAATTGGGTACATTTTGTTCTAGCTCTCGTAATTAACCAAGTCTTGCCTAAAATTGCTAAACAATTGTAATAATAAAAAGTCTCACAATTGAAGGCTGGGGTGTTGTAGTGCTTAGTCTTGAAGGTTTATTTCTAGAGACACTCAACACCACTGAAATGTTGATTGACTTGATAGCTCTCTTTGAAAGGATTTGTTCAATTGAATTAATGTTTAGCGGTTTTTGTGAGCATGCCAAAGTTTGACTTGTTAATCATAAGAATGATATAGCTTTATGCGTGTCAAACTTCATGGGATGCCAACAACTCCGCTGGCCTACGAATGATCTTCATGGAGGAAACTCCTAGATTTCGGCTATGAGTTAATTAAACACTTGTAGCGGCAATGCTATAGTGGGTAAGATTCTTGGCACTCCTGGGTAGCTGTAATCATGATGGAATCACTTCTCTGGCTATTATGAGTAATCATTATGCAAAAGGAACAAAAACGTTATTGATGCCACAAGTGTCCATCACAACCTAATAAACTAATAAAAATATTTGGCATGCTCTCAATTACTTAAAAACTGAAATTCTTGAAGGACAATGAATAGAAAAATAGTGCTTGCAAAGTCTTGATTCATTGATGTGGGAGAATTGAGATACTCTAGTACATATGATTTTCATTAAACACTCTCACACTCTCAATTTACATGATTATACTTTATTGTTCAAAGGAAAGCCTATGAGTTGATTACTTGACATGGAATAAAGTTTACTCATTTGAATCATCCATGTTTACAATAATTTTTCTGCACTATAAGGATGCATGAAACCTGTATGATATGCTTGCCATTACTCTATCTATGCTAAAGTTTTTTAGATTTATGAAATGGAGGAAACATGAGACTACTAATCATGAGTAAGATCACCATCTCGTTATTTCAGTTTAAATGCTGAGTTCCTTTTTGATTTTGGCTTTCTTGCTCGGGGACGATCAAGTTTAAGCTTGGGGAGGTTGATGGCTCTGAAATATAGCCATCTACGTCCACATTTAAACTAGGTATTACTCATATTTTTGATGAAATATCTCTCTAAACCCTGCCACTAATGCTAATATTCAGAGGGGTATGCAATCCTTTCTTTTATATTTTTCCTGCACATATAATATCGATTAAAGGAGGGAATCACTACATTAAAGTCAAAGATACGAGATTTCCAACAACCAGAAGAAACCAGGAGCCGTAAGATGGAGATAGACGCTTTAACAACCAACTATACGACCGGAGCAAAAATTCCGGCCGTATAGCTCTGGTCATATAGTTGGCGCCGCCACTGTTTTGTGAAGGGACCCCTATATAAAGTAGCCTTGGGCGATGAGAAAACAAGCCAGACCCTCGCCAAAAGTATCTGCCACAGATCTCCAGCCGCGTCCAGATCTCAAAACCCTTCTCCATCTCCATAGCCATATTCCACCATTTATAATAGTAGATCTCTTCTTCGATTGGCGATATTGTAAGACTATTGCTATCGATCTTATGATTTTCATTACAATGTTTGTGATTGTTGATCTCATCTCTATGTGTGAGTAATTCTCCTTGGGCTAAGGGCTTCGGCCTAGCCATGTAGCAATTGTGCATGTTATTTATCATAGATGGGATCGTGTATTAGTTTGTATGACAAGATGATTATTGTATCTTCTCTTGCCTCAATCCAAGGACTTGTCAGGTACCCAAGACCCCGAGGGTTGATCTAGGTATAGGGAGTATGAATAATGACTAATCTGTAGGTTGGGAACCCCAGTGACAGAAGGGGTAGTACGACTGTATGTGAGGGATTTGCTTGGGATTAACGGTGACATCACTATGCATATCATTAGTTCTCTTTCTTCTATGGATGAGACTAGTAGGTTATTGCTATAAGTGGAGGCAATAGCAATTCTAGATGCACTGCCCACATATAATTTATCTTGCTCTAACAAGTACATGCATACTTTATTTCTATCTTTTATTACCATCAGATGTTTTGTACATCTACAGGTGAAACCAAACGCCCTAGGCCTCTCTCTCCATCACTGACAACAACAAAAAGACGCAAGCTATTGGTGCAGTAAAAACACAAAAGGAATTCTAAAACTCTCGAAGGTCCGTTAAAGTAACTTCACTATGCATTCGCTTCCCGATGATTCGATAACTTAGGTCTACTAGGGAAAAAGAAGCTACACTACATCTGTAATCCGGATCAAAGGTATCACTTCCCGCACGCACGCACGCTGATCTGGGCCGACCGGCCTCTGTACAGCCCAGCTCTACCCCAAATTCGGCCCAGAGTCCCTGCCCTTTGTTTTCTTTTTTCACATACCTACAACTAAACATGCAGTATCATTATCTAGCCCAAATCAGTTTCTGTTATTCTCTGGAATTAAATCTACCAACATGTATCCTTTTCACTATAAAAATCTTCCTATGTGTTTTGTATCTCCAAATGGTTGATAATCTTGGGTATTGAAAGGTATCTCTTTTGCCTTGCGTTTCACCCTGGCCCCCTCTTGAATTGCTTCCTATATAGCCCTTGGTAAAAATAACAAAATCAAGCCATTTCAGGCTTTAGAAAATTCTCTAGGTCAAACCAAAGGTGGTATTGACCTAATTCAAACTCTCAAATCTCATAAACCACCTTAACCTTCAAACCCTAGCATCCCAAAATTTATTAAGCCTGGTTGATTTTTAGTGAATAAAACTATTATATCTATAGTTGTTTCAGTAGAAAAATCCTAGCAATAGTTTTACAACTCCAAAATTAGCAGTTCCAATTTCTACAAAAAGGTATTCAAAATACCTACCGTGTGACTCTGGATTCATATCGAAAGATCATGTAGTTTAAATCTGGTTAAAAAGACAAATACCTTGCAAAACAGCCTTTGGAAATTTTCTGAGGGAATTATGTTAAATCTTTTAATATGATTCCAACTCCCCTTGAACCAGTCCGTCAATACCTACTTAATCCTAATAGGAATTAATTTTTTGAACCACAGAACGTTTTCTGTGATTTATTTCCTAAAACTAGGGCTTTTGTCACTAGAAATCCTTTATAAATCAATGGAAATTGATAAAATAGTGAAACTACTTTTGGTGGCCTTGTTTTTTAAAAACCTATCTGATGATATCATTGTTGCACATTGATATCATACGCCTTGGTTAAAAGCCCCTTATTGAAGTAGTCTTGGGCTAATAAATCATAATAGAAATGCCCCTAACCCATTTAAAGTAATTCTACTTGATATGGCAACCATCTATCCAAACCTACTGAATTGTAAGTGATGCCTTGTTCGTTTCTTGATGTATTGCATTGGTGCATGTTTTCCTTGAATGGAATATGGTATGGTTTGTTTGCATGTATGCTCAATGATTGCGATAGTTGCGATTGTGGTGACATCGAGAAGAAGGGATCATTTTATTGGTTATTATGGTATTCTAAGAAGTCCAGGGACATATATTGCCATATTATTGATCACATGCAAGCCACCTTATTTCTCATAAGCCTTGTCCTACTATTTTACTTATCCATGTTTTACCTTCTGTTTTATTAAAACTGCATTGTTTTATATGATGATTTATACCTCGTAGTGGCTTGGCTCCTCCAAACCATTACACAATTGTACTACTATGTACATCCCCCTTGACAACACCTATTTTTCCATAGTATGTTAGATGGTGTATACCACCATACCCTTTTGGAGACCCTATTTAGCCAAAGTACAACTACAGGATGGGAAAACCCCGGAAAAGTCTTACAAAATGTGTTATGATAAAACCTTGGTGAGGTTTGACCTACTAAGAGAAGTTCGAGAAAGGAAAAAGTTTTTTTTACAAAATGCTGAAGAAAAGATGAGGAAAAATATTTACGCAAATGCACCCGGTTCTTTGCAGCTTTAGCTATAACAACTTAACTCGTGCAACCACATTACTCTGGAATGGGATAGGGCTAGACTTGAAGTTTGCTACTCTGGTGTGGGAATTATCAAAACTACTTATAAGGGATCAGCTCCCTCTAATACCGGGGTTCCTTTACGAAAAGGGTCAACTATGGGACATTCACCTGGAGGAATCGCGAACTACCCTCGGGAGCAGCCATGCGATACTATGAGCCCCTCATTGAAAGTGCCCACTCTCGAGGAGTCAGAATGCACTCTGGTTGGTCTGTGGATCCTAATGTCTCGGTGTTGAGGGGAACAACTCATAGGGTAGGGCATATACTAGAGTGGCATCTGGAGAGTCTTGACAGGTTACTCGACCCATGATCGGTAGGGATCAAGGTAGGGTATCCGGATGGTGTGGGTAAAGTGTACAAGGACAAACTACTGTAGAGTGGTGCTGGTTTTGATTTCAAAAAGGATTTCGGAAAAGCAATGGCTTTGGAAATGTACTGACCATGGGATGGTCAAAAAGGAGAAATGTTCAGACCATGGGATGGTTAGAAAGGATAAATGTTTGGACCGTGGGATGGCCAGAAAGAAAGGAAAGGAGTTGGTCATGGGATGACTGGAAGGAGGAACTAATGGGTGACCCAATCCTAGTGTTTTCGAAAACTTCTCAAAATGGTTTCCAAAATGTTTTACAAAAGTTTTAACAAAGATATGTGGATGCTATATCTACAAGAGAAACTATTTGAGAAAATAAGAACCTCTTTTGGAGCCCTCCTACTACCACAACTATATTGCATATCCTCTTATTGTTTTATCTTAAGGTGGTTTGCGAGTACATTCAAACTACTCACTGGCATTGTCCCTGGCTATTAACTTGGTCAGATTTTAAGGAGGTGGTGTTGATGGCTATGCGGGCTAGGATGTTCTCCCAGTCAGCTGCCTATAGGTTATTGCATGGCTCGGGCTCTATGCTTAATGAAGTTCCACTGATGATGATTGATGTAGCCATAAAGGAAAATAAGGTATGACATGTATCCGCTTAAGTAATGGATGTTTACTTTGATACTCGTCGGTTATGTGCCACGATAGACTGATCACGCGATCGTGGTGGATGCATAACAGGGATTCCCGGAGGATTAATTCGAGGGCCCCACAAGATGCATATGTAAGCAAGATACAGATGGATTCAAGATGAGCAACGAGGGAAACAGTTTCACTATTGTCGATACCCTTGATTTGGGAGAAGCCTTGAGCCACCATTCTTTCCATATTGTGAATGACCATCCCACTTGCATCTTGCTTATTATTGAAGATCCACTTTGTCCCAATAAAATTATGGAACTCCTTGGGTATCTCCACTAATGACCACACTTTGTTGCGCTTGAAGTTGTCTAGCTCTTCATGCATGAATTCAAGCCAATCTGGGTCTTCAAGTGCTTCATACACCTTGTGGGGATCTATATAAGAAATAAAAACATTGTGGCCAACAAAGTTAGCCACTTAGTTATGAATAGAGTAAAATACATCGGACATCACAGAACTTTCCCTATAATGGGAGTTCATCTCTGTACTAAAGAAACAACGAAATACGGTACTCGAAGACACGGCGCCTGGTCACGTACGGTCACCGTAGATGCGAGCATGATGCGCCACGTACGTATCCATCGTGGGTCTCACATGGCAGCGACTATTGGTCCGACCGCACTGGTTATTTTGCAGAGAAAGAGGCATAGAAGGCAGAATAAGTAGAAGCAAAAATAATAGCAGCCCAAGAGAAGAGGGAAAAGAAGAAAGAAGAGCAAGCTCTGCAGAAAAAACACAACTAGAGACCAGGAGGATAATCTTAGAGGTTACAAAGGAAGTGGCAGTAAAGAAAAGGAAAGAAGCTCAGGAGATGAAGAAAACAGAAGCAGAAGATAAATTGAATGAAGAACAAGAGAAGAAGAAGAAAGAAGCTGAAGAGAAGAAGAACAAAGATATAGAAAAGAAGAAGAGGCTAGCAGAGGACAAGAAGAGGCTAGCAGCAGAGGACAAGAAGAGGCTAGCAGCAGAGGAGAAGAAGAAGCTAGCAGAGGAGAAGAAGCAAGGTAAAAGGCCAAGGTCATATGGTCCTGAGGCAGGGTTTTCCCATCCCAAGAAAAGAGTCAACATGTTTGATGAGTTTAGATGATCATGTAGTCTGCCAAGTAACTATGATGATCATGTGTAACTATAATGATCATGTAGTCTACCATGTAGCCCAGGGTCCTGGATGCTGCTTTTGTTTTGTTATCTAGGTACAATGAAACTATGAAACAATGTTGTTCTAAACTATCAACTCCCTATCTTGTTTATATTGTGTCCCTATCTTGTTTGTTGTTGCTTTACATATGACCTGTATTTTGGCAAGATTTATTCAGTATTTTAAAACATTCTAGGTTTGAAATCTTACAGCCAGAATATCACACATTCCAGTGTTTGCCAACAAACTAGATTAGATAGATCCTAGGTTTCACATCTTAAACACATAATACTGACAATATCTCATCAAAAGTGATAACACACATAGTACTGACAATATTTCATCAAACACATTTACTTAACACTTCTACACCAATTGCCAGTACATCACAAGATGGCACATCCTGCCATTCATCCAGTCATTACATAGGCTACATCAGTAGAATTGGAACTAGTAAGCACCAAGTGTAGTACATCACAGGATCACTTCTGAATAAGAACACATAGTGTCAGCACCATTACAACTGACAGCATTGCAACTGTAATCTTCAGAATGAGCAACATCTCCCTCACTTGCACAAGTAGCTCACTCCTTAAGATCTCATCAGACTTGATCTTGCATCCAACACCTTTTCCCCACTCCTTTGCTAGCTTCTCTTGTCCCAATGCATGCTCCAGCTCTTCCCTTCTCTCTTCTGCCCATCCTACTGCTTCCACTTCAGCATCACCTCTTAGCACATTAGGGTTAGCTAGACGGTACACGTACTCATGCTCCCAATGCCAGAAATTACATGTGGTCTAAAAATTACAACAACACGAAAACAAAGTCTAATCAAACCACCCAATCATTCCAATGCTAAAAAAGTAAACCAAGATCTACTAAATCTACTACCGTACTTACCCCATGGTGCTTGCACTTGTAGAAGATCCAGCCGGGGTGGCCAGAGGTGCCAGAGATGTACACTTTCACCTTCCACCAACAATCCAGGTAGGGAACCATGGGGAGAACAGGGCCTGGGTCTTGCTTAGCACGCCGCCGCGCAGAAGACCTCGACATAGAGCTCGTGGACATGGTGACAAACGGTGGTGGTGCGACCTCGAACGGCAAGAAGGGGAAGAAAGGCGAGGAATTAGGGATTTAGGACAGCCGGATCAGGATTTTATTGCTACTGTTTTTGCGATACCCACCCCCCTCAGACCAAGGGTTTCTCTGCAAAATAACCAGTGCGGTCGGACCAATAGTCGCTGCCATGTGGACCCATGATGGATACGTACGTGGCACGTCGCACTCGTGTCTGCGGTGACCGTACGTGACCAGGCTCCGTGTCTTTGAGTATCGTATTTCGCTGTTTCCTTAGTACGGGGATGAACTCGCATTATACGGACAAGTTCTGTGATGTCCGATGTATTTTACTCTTACCAATAGTAATGCCCCTTTCAAGATCAACAACAATATTTTCAAGGATAAGTCCTTCTCGAACGAACTTGGCGATCCTTTTAGCTTCATGATGAGCTTGAGCTTCATCAAGAGATTCTTCAGAAACTACTTGGTCATCGCCACTATTTTGATCCTCGTTTTGACCTTCAAATTGATCTTGCTCCTCTTCATGAGCTTGCTCGACATTTTGACTTTGTCCTTCTTCATGAGCTTGGCCTTGGTCAACATGGGGTGGTACACACCCATCATTCCTTTGTTCTTGACCTTAACCATGAGCTATCTCTTCAACCATGGTATCTTGATGGCTATGGGGTTGATGTAGATATTGAGTAGGTGAGAGATCCACTTGGGTAGAGCATTTTCCTTCTCCTTCCACCATAAGGGGTTCCTCAATAGGGCAGAAAAATCTCACACCCATTCTTCTTATGTTTTGAGGAGGAATTTCATCACCTACATCACCAAGATCATTTTCCACACTTGGGAGCCTTGATGCCATAGAACCTCACATTACAAGAGACTATAACTTGCCAAGTGGACTCGTTATACACTCTATAAGCGTGATAATCCGAAGCATAACCAACAAATATACCTTCAATAGCTCGAGACTCGAATTTAGATAACCGGTTACCTTTGTTGAGAATATAGCACTTACACCCAAACACTCGAAGGTAGTGGATACTTGGCTTGTTGCCCGTGAGGATCTCATAAGGAGTCATGTTGAAGTGCTTGCAGAGATATACACGGTTGGCAATATGACAATCGGTTGAGATAGCTTCGGCCCAAAAATCATATGGAGACTTGAACTCTGCAATCACGGTCCTTGCCATACCCATAAGAGTCCGGTTCTTCCTTTCTGCCATAAAATTTTGTTGTGGGGTATATGGAGTGGAATATTGGTGCTTAATGCCCTTATCACTAAGGAACTCGTCCAAGGTGTAGTTCTTGAACTCGATACCATTGTCACTTCTAATGGCCAAAATCTTCTTGTTATGTTGATGTTGAACTTCATTGGCAAAGTCGATGACGGTTTGTTGAGTCTCACTATTTTCCTTGAAGAAATATACCCAAGTGTATCTTGAGTAGTCATCCACAATAACCAAGCAATAATTCTTTCCTCCAAGGCTATCAGAGGATAGAAGACCAAAGAGGTCCATGTGAAGAACCTCTAAGATCCCATCGGAATAGATGGTTGTTGGGAGGGGGGGCATGAGCCGACTCATGGAGCTTCCCTTCAATACACGCCCTACACACAATCTTTGACAAAATGAACATTATCTTTTAGTCCAAGGATGTGACCTCCCATTTTGAGACTTTGCAAAGACCTCATGTTGATGTGGGAAAGACGGCGATGCCAAAGCCATCCCACGTCACCTTTAGCCATTAGGCAAGCCGTGGTAGGTATGGGTTTCTTATTAAAATCAACCACATATAACCCGTTATCGACATGCCCAACAAAGGCTATAGAGAGAGTCTTTCTCCACATGAGATCTACAACCTTAGGATAAAGTAGGCTACAAATCCCAAAAGCGTGAGTTTATGAACAGAAAGTAAATTGTATGAAGGGTTTTGACAAGCATAATGTCCATAATGGATATATCCGATGTGATCACTACGTTACCCAAACCCAATACCTAAGAGGTTTATCCATCTCCATAAGTGACACACATGTTGAAAGTATTAGTTCTCATTTCATCAAGAATTTCCTTGCTTCCGGTCATATGACTAGTGGCACCACTATCAACCACCCATTTTTTTCCACTGGAAGCATAGTCCTACAAGAAATCAATGCTTGGTCGTAGGTACCCATTATTGAATGTGTCCTATTTTGTTAGTAACAAGTATATTAGGAACCCAAATGGTCCAATGGTGTAACACCCCAAAAATATTAATCAAGATTAGCAAGTTCTAATCACCCAAGTTTAGGGTTAACAAAAACTTTTATTATTAAATTTAATATGAGTGTATGTGTGATTTGCATTAGTGTATGAATGAGTACAATTGCCATGTTTGATTGATACAAATGATAAATAATGGTTTAAAGATGAATACTACATCATTTAGGCCATTTACAAACTAAATCAAAAGAAATGAAAATCAAATATGAACCATATGATCGAATGGTCATTTTGACCAAAATTATCCACTAGACCACTTTGAGTGTTCCTAGTAAAAGATTTCTAACAAAAACTTTCCCAATTCTTTTCACCCCTTGCTAGACCAAGAAAAAGTGAACCCAAGCCCACTTTACAAACTACCAGAAACAAATTCCAAATCTATTCAAAGGACATTGCAAAATTGAATCAAGTTCATATGCATAGATCACCACTTTTCAAAAACCACTCAAATCAATTCACCTTGGAAAACCCAAGCAACCATAGACTATCAAGCAAGTACTCAGAACACTCACCAAATTTCATCCAAAAATTCAAATCTTAAATTCATGCGGCCATTTGGTCGAGCACCTGGCAGACACAGAAAACACTTGCCTAACTTCTACTGTTCTGAGCAATGATCACTCGCCACTAGCCCCTCATTTCTCTCCCCTGGTCTCCCTCAGTGCCTAGCAACGCAGCAGACCAACCCCCCCTCTGCCGTTCACACCAGTACCGTACCGCCCGAGCTTGCCGTGCCGGTCGACCACGGCCCACTCGCCACAGCCAGCGCGTCCCTCTCCCACGATGACCAGGAGACAGGCGACCATCCACCGCCACCCTCTGTCCACCCCTCGACCACAAGAAGGCCGTGGATCTCCCGAAAAGGCCGCGCCCATTTCTTTGCCTGCCATGCCGAGAGCGCGCCAGATCGCCGCAGCCGACACGCGCACACACACCTTGCCTCGCCCTCACCACGGGTGCACACACTCACCGCTACCCTAGCTACCCCCAGACACGCCCGTTTGCCACCACGCGGACCGTAGCCACTGTGTGCTGTCTCGAACACCGCCGTTCTCGCGCAGAGCACCGACCATTCCCGACCGTTCTCGACCACCCCTTCTCGCGCCATCAAGCGCATGACCACCGTCCTGAAGCAGTGCCTCGACATCTACCCTTAGCCATGCCGATAACCCCCTGTAACGACGTCGCTGACGAGCCAGAGCCATGCCGCTTTGTCCCCATCGCTGGTGTATAAATAGAGGCCACCCCAGCCCTCATTCGCCACACCATTCCACTCCCCTCTCTCTCACAAACCTCCTACACCTCTCCCTGGAACAAGGCGAGCATGAGCCCGCCAAAATTTCACTGGAGCCTGCCGCTGCAGAGGAGAAGAGGAACTAGAGCTAGGAACCGCCCCAGGAGCCGCCGCGACCACCATTCTACTTGCCATCCTCGACACGTTTGATCGCCCCCATAGCTGACCCTAGCTGGAGCCTTGGTGAGCCCCCACATACCCCCACCGTCAGCGTTAGGTATAGTCTCGCCAGAGCTGTGCGACGGAGACGACGATGCTCAGCCGTCGATCGCTCTCTAATCGCACGACCCAGACTGAAAGATACCGTTTCGGTTTAGTTTAGTCACTGACCAGTGGGACTGTCCTATCCACAGCCCGCTGCACCAGCGCAGAGCAGCTGGGCCGTCCCAATTAGTTTCCTGCGCAAGCTTGTTGATTCAAATAAGCCTTTTCCATTTTAGTTAAAACTAGATTCTGTTAGTAGATTCAAAAATCAATTCAAAGAGATTCACTGAACCAAATTGCATGATTCCAATTTTGTTAGAATGATATTCAAATTATCTATCCAAGCCCGTTGGATTCAAACCATTTGAAATTATAGATCACCTATACCAAAAATAAAAAGACAGAGGCTTTTCCAAATTCGAACATTTTTCAAAAATCAACTATAAATGCTTTAGAGTTGATTCCAACTCTCAAAAATCACATTTGACAAGATCTATCTGAATATGTAAAAATATTTAGGTTTACATGCAGTGATCTTAGACTAGTACTAAAAGAATGCTATATAGGCATTTCTAGTCACTTTAATTGTATTAAATAGTAATTTTAAACTTTATAAAATGTGACCACCACTTTAAATCACATTCCCAAGTATTATAATGTGTGGTGATGACATGTGTCAACATGATCCCATATTTTAATTGGAGAATAATAAATCTTAAGTATTTTCAATGAGTAGAAATTACTTTAGTAAAATGAGATAAATAAGACTAGGTCTTTATTTCATGTGATGTTTGTGATGTTGCTAGATCATCAAGTGTGAGGCTTAGTGTGCTAAATATAAGTAGTTAAGTATTGTTTGGTGATTGTGTACCTCGTATTCATTTATAGATGCTAGTACCAACCCGAGATACGAGGAGGAGGAGTACTAGAAAGAAGAAGAAGAGAACTTCAACCACTTCACTACTCAAGGCAAGCCTAATACTACAAGTTAACTATGCAAGCCATCCTTGCAAGATAACCTATGCAAGATGCATTATGCATGCTTGGTTATGCAACCTTGATTATACCAATCCCAAGTTTTACTTGCAAGCTTTATTCTTTTACTTTTACCAAAGTTCTTTACCTTTATTTAGTGATTTGTGAGAAATGGAAAAATAGGATAGATACCATAAAGAGTATAAAACTAGGCCTAAGTAGTTGTACTTAGATGCCATTAAAAAGCATAAAACTAGATTTGGATAGTTACACTTGATTAGCACCCCTCATTAGTGAATACCCTCAATTTGAGTGGCTAGTGCTAAGCATAAAAGTTGATCACTTAAGATGGGAATACTTGGTGAAAGTGATTATGAAAACCTTGGAATGATGGTTCATTATTTTGAAATGTTTTGACATGTGTTATGAACACAAAATGATTTGATGATGAAAATGTTGAGGCATGAGCCTTGGCCCTTTTTAAAAAACTGATGGTTGGGTTCGGATGCGATACCATTCCAATTTTTACCGTACAACCACAATACCTGAATTGGGTAGGGCTTAACTAGAAGTTTATATGCCTTAGTATGGGTTCCCTCACGGAAAGAGGTTGAGCTGAGGCTACCTCATGTGAATGTCCACCTATGTAGTGCCTAGGATGGCAGATGGCCATGGCTGGGAGGCCAAGCTCATATGGGAGGTGCCTATACTAGAGTGTGTAATTGAAAGGTTATGATTGATTATAAGCATTTTAAGTATGATGATTCAGGGTTATCCCTGACGGATGTATGGAATTTTGTGGTGAAAGTGTACCACCTCTGTAGAGTGTCAAACTATTCGAATAGCCGCGTCCGTGGTCATGGACAGTTGGAGTGGCCATACTGTTCCGTTGTTAGATGTTTTCAACATGACTTGTGAAATGAATTGTGACTTTGACTTGACCACAACAGTGTTGTGACTATGAAAACTAGTTTCCCATTTAGGTGATTTTAGAACATTAAATTAGTTTTCTTTACTTCTAAACTCAGCTTAAGGTAAATCTAGCTTCTGAAAACAAACTTACAGCTTAGTATTCCTACTAGAGCTACCTTACTTGTTAGTGATAGTTTGCGAGTACTTAAAGAGTACTCATGGCTTTTCCCTTGCTATTCCCGTGGCCAGATTATGAGGTGGACTATCAGGATGATGGACAGCAGGAGGTCTACTACAACTAGGATCATCTCCCATCATCAGTATTGCCTGTGACACTGAAGATGGAGCCCACTACTATGCTTATTATTGCACTTCTTGTTTGTATTAAGACTAGATCATGAGATCCTTTATTTGTGTAAGACCTTATTATGGTTTGTAATGGATGATGTACTATGATATCCAATCTGTTATGTCTCGCAAAAATGGTAATCCTAGGATTGCGAGGTATGGCATAACAGGCATCTGGGATTAAAAATCCGGGTGTTGACAAGTTGGTATTAGAGCCATCCTGACCATAGGAGACCCTAGTTAGAATGGATGACCGAACAAAAATTTGGTTTCAAAACAAAAGAAGTGAATATTTATGAAAACCTATTCCCACTCTTATCCTTGATTCTTTCAAAAAAAATCATGCTCCTCAAAACTCCTTACATTCTACATAAAAATTGACACACTTGATCTCCTCACTAACTTACTCATCCTAAATTCTTATAGATGGAAGTTCAGTATTGCAACAGAGGCCAAATGATCTTTGAGAGGGATCTCGATGCACTGTCAGAGTATCTGGAGGGCCCGCATCCGGAATTCTTCGGAGCTCAACTCAATGATCACATGGGAGGAGATCTACAATGGCTGATAGTTGCAGATCTCATAGGAAAGATAGAAGCGCCAACTACAGACAAGATCCAATTCACCTTGAGGGATAATGACTGGCTAGATGGATTAGCCAGGGCAATGCATGAAGCTCTCGTCCGTCTTTGTGGGCAAAGCATCAACTTGATCCAGGGAACTCGCTTTGCTCACTTTGCAAGGCGTGATTCTATGGTAATGCCCTTGGAGATGCCAGAACACCCAGAACTGAAGCACCAGGTGGACAATCTCGACTTCCTGTTGTATGATAGGTAGAAGGAATTGGGCAATGCTAGAGCCTACTCCAACCACAACCTTGCCATTGCCTCCAAGAAGGATCAGACTCTCGCCATGCTCGTCAAGGATCGCCAATCACTTCGTCGTCAATGCGAGAAGAAGGATCGCACCATCGCTCGTCTTCACAAGAAGGTGGCCGACCTCGAGAAGACCATCCATGAGCAAGAAGTCCAACTGGAAGCAAAGGAAGAGGAAGAAGGTGAAGACATTCAGGGAGATCTTTACTCTTACATCAGTGATGACAACGACTACCTGGAGGATGATGCCGTGGATTTCTACACTGATGATGATGATTCCGACTTCATTGATGATGATTAGATGCACTTGATTACTACCATAGGAAGGAGTTGTATCGGTCCCACTGTATCTTAGTTCACAGAATGGTTCTTAAAACCATCTGTTTTCTATTTTGTGTTGTGGTGTGTGTTTGTATTGTGTGCTTGGAGTGAATGAATGAATGAGAGAAAGTTGTTAGTTTGCAAAACCTGAGTCAAACCCAAAGTTTAAAGATTTTAAAACAAAAGAATGAACCTTAGAGATTTCCCTCTTATCTCCTTACCTATCTCAATCTTCAGATGACTCACGGAAATCCCAGAGAAAGCAGTTCATCTCAGGACCCAATGCTACAGATTCTGCAAATGTTAGTTTCTGACCGTGAAGCTAGTAGAGCCGAACGTCAAGCCAACTTATCCACTCTTCAACAGATAGCTCAGATGGCCCACAATAATCAAGGCCATGGAAACTAGGATAACCATGGATCCAAGCTCAAGAACTTTTAGAATACCAACCCACCTATATTTAGTAAGTCTGAGGATCCCTTAGATGCTGACGACTAGCTGCAAACCATGGAGAACAATTTGGAAGTCGCGGGAGTTGAAGCCAATGAAAAAGTACTGTTTGCCACCCATTATCTGGTAGGTGATACAAGAGCCTAGTTGAATAGCACTCGTACCATGAATGAAGGGCAAACGATGACTTGGGAAGCATTCAAGGTCAAGTTCAGCCGAACCCATGTGCCCCAAGGTTTGGTCACTAGGATGAGGGATGAGTTCAGGGAATGGAAGCAAGGGAGAATGACTATGGTGGAATACCATGACAAATTCTTATCTTTAGCTAGATATGCCCCTAATGAGATTAGCACCGAAGCAAAGAACAAGGAAAGGTTCCTGAATGGATTACATGATGAGATGTAGACAGTGTTAGTCAACATACGTTTTGCGGATCTAGAAGAACTAGTGGACTCTGCTATCCAGATGGAAGGAAAGATCAACCAAGCCAATGAGAATCGTAAGCATCGCATGATGCACCAGCCTGGATCCCACCATACACCGAAGTATCGCCACAACCCGTCTGCAGGATATGCCCCAAGAAACAACAGACCCCCTATGTCCCGTCCAAACTATCCCAATCGTAGTGGAGGAAACTCAAGGCCCGGAGGAAACCACAACAACAACCCCGGCAACTCCAATAACTTCAATCATGCATCGCCCAAATCCAACAACAACAACACCAACAACAACAATACTGCCCCAAGGACTGGAAGCAATGTTGTGCCTATTGCAGGAAAAGACAAGTCCATGATTACTTGCTTTGAATGCGGAGTCAAGGTTCACTACTCCAACGAGTGCCCCAAGAAGCTTGCAGCAACCACCAATGTGAATGCACCCGCTCAGCAGCAACATCGTGTTCAGCCTGGAAGGAGATTTTCCCCAGGGAACTCGCTCAACCGCAATGGCTGTATGTTCCACATGAATGCTGAAGAAGCTCGGGAAGCGCCAGATGTTGTGCTAGGTATGTTTTCTGTTAACTCAGTACTTGCAAAAGTGTTGTTTGATTCTGGAGCATCGTACTCATTGTTATAGAAGAATTTGCATGCACTAGTAAGATTCAACCAACAAAATTGAAGCATGTTATGATGGTTCAAGTACATGGTTCAACCACCAAAGCTAGAAATTTTTTCAAGGCTATACCTATCAGAATCCATGGAAAAGATTTTTATGCTAATCTAATAGTACTTGGAACCAAATGTTTGGAAGTAGTACTAGGAATGGATTGGATGTTCAAACATAAAGGAATAATCTACTGTGCCAAGAAAGCCATAACCATGACCAGTAGCACTGGAGTATCAGTAGAGCATGTATCTGAGACACTACCCCATCAATTCAAATGCAACAAGAGTCTAGCCCAACAAACCCTCGACCAAGTCAGAGTAGTCTGTGAATACCCCAACGTGTTCCTAGATGAATTGCCCGGTATGCCCCGAGATTGGGATATCGAGTTCATCATTGAACTAATTCCTAGAACTAGACCCATAGCGCAGAGACCTTATAGTATGAACCCATCTGAATTAGTGGAGCTGAAGAAGCAACTTGATGCTATGCTGGAGAAAGGTCTGATTCAACCAAGCGCATCGCCATGGAGATCGCCTGTTTTGTTTGTGGATAAGAAAGATGGAGGTAACCGTTTGTGCACGGATTACCGGAAGCTGAATGATGTCACCATCAAAAACAAGTACCCACTACCTAAGATAGAAGATATGTTTGACCAGTTGACCGGTGCCAGAGTGTTTTCTAAGATTGATCTTAGAAATGGTTATCATCAACTTAAGATTCGTGCAACGGATATCCCAAAGACCGCCTTTACCACCAGATATGGATTGTACGAGTACACTGTCATGTCTTTTAGATTAACCAATGCCCCCTCTTATTTCATGAATCTCATGAATAAGATTTTTATGAACTTCCTGGATAAGTTTGTCGTTGTTTTTATCGACAATATTCTGATCTATTCCAAGTTCAGAAGAAGAAGACCATGATCTACACCTGAGAACCACCATTGAAACCCTTAGAGAACATCAGTTGTATGCCAAGTTTAGCAAATGTGAGTTCTGGTTAAAGGAAGTAGGATTCCTAGGCCATATTGTGTCGGTAGGAGTAGTCGCTGTCGATCCCGCCAAGATCAAAGATGTTGAAGAATGGAAAGCCCCAACCACTCAAACCCAAGTCCGCGCATTTCTCGGATTAGCGGGATATTACCACAAGTTTGTTGAAGTTTCGAGCATCGCAAGACCGATGACCCAGTTATTGAAGAAAGAACAGAAGTTTGAATGGATGGACACATGTGAAGCAAGTTTTCAAGAGCTCAAGAAGAGATTGATTTCAGCCCCAATTCTGATTATGCCGGATATCAAGAAGCCTTTTGATGTGTATTGTGATGCATCCAAGATTGGTCTCGGATGTGTGTTGATGCAAGAAGGCAAAGTCATATCATATCTGTCTAGACAACTGAAGCAACATGAGCAAAACTACCCTACCCATGACTTAGAACTAGAAGCCGTAGTTTTAGATTTGAAGACCTGGCGTCATTACCTTATGGGTAACCGCTGTGAGATTTATTCGGATCACAAGAGTCTGAAGTATATCTTCACCCAGAAGGAGCTGAATATGAGGCAAAGGAGATGGATAGAGTTAATAAAGGATTATGACCTTGACATTCACTATCACCCCGGTAAAGCCAATGTGGTAGAGGATGCTCTTAGCAGATTGCCGTGTAGATTAAACACCACGATAAAAGAAGCCCAGCCAAGTTTCCATGAGGAGATGGCGAATTTCAGAGTAGAGCTAGTTAGCGAAGGATTCCTAGCCAGTATTGAACTTCAACCCACATTGATCAGTCAGATCAAGGATGCACATAAAGGAAATGCAATTATCGATGGAATCAAGCATTGTATCAATACATGGAAGGTACCCGGATTCACCGAAGATGAAGAAGGAGTTTTGTGGTACAAAGGACACATTTGTGTACTAGCAGATTCCAAGCTGAAGCAAGTCATCACGCAGGAAGCTCATGATACTCTTTATTCTATCCATCCCGGAGGAACAAAGATGTATCAGGATTTGAAGGAGCAATTTTGGTGGCACAAGATGAAGAGGGAAATCGAAGCTACATAGCCAAGTGTGATATCTGTCAGAGAGTCAAAGCGGAACATCAGCGACCCGCAGGACTTTTTGTAGCATCCCATCTATCTAACATCTGTAATGCTACATGGTCTAATAATAAAATGCTACTTCCTACATATAATTGTTGCTTCATATTATATCATGCTCATGTCATCATGCCACATTACATTTGAGCATCATATAAAACTCTTTTCATTTGGTTCTTATCTCATATGCATTATTAACTGTATTTGCCTCTTGATATATTGTATTTGGACCTTGATGAATTGCTAAATGCCCAAGTGGATATGGGGGCATCTCTTTTCTCAGACTCCACCATCCAATTTTACCACCAACACTTATTTTTCCTTCTTCACCTCCTCCTTGCTAATCAAACATGAGTATTTGTATCTTCTTTGGAATTTAACTCTAGATCCTGACAATGGGTATGGTTCTTTTCTTTTGTCTACATGCTCCCATACCTTGATACATGTTGTTCTCACAACATTCCTTTGGAAATCTCCCGGGTCACCTTTACATGTTCTGTGGTAGTAGAAGCCATATTTATGTTTCAAATCATGGCTCTGTTTAATTGTGAGGTTATTTGTCTTGATGGGGTCATGTATCACATAGTGGAACATACACACTATATAGACCTTACAATTCAAATACTCTCATGATTAAATGAAACTCTGTTTTGAGGCTTGGTTTTCTTATGAAGCATAAATCAAATGAGGGATGTTGGAATTCTCTATTTTGAGGCTAGTTTGTTTTCACAAACTAGGCCAAGTTTAAATCATGCAAGACCATAAAACTCTCTTTGTTCTCTCTTTTGAATTCTTTTGAATCTTGGTGTATAGACATAATATGCCCTAAAGTTGCGATCGTTTTCCGATTCAAGTGTTGGCCTTTGCTTCAAACCTGGGAAGGATCTGTCTCTTTTTTTTCTGAAAACAGCAGCAGCAGCAAGTGTCCCAGGTGCAGTAGGCTGCAGCATTGTCGCCAGCAGCAGAGAGCTTCAGCAACATCGCAAGTTTTGGCCCACCTCGCGTCGCAGCTCCTCCCGGCCCAACTCTTCCATGGCCCATACCCCTTCGCTGGAGGGGATCAACGCCGTCTACTGTTCTTCCTCCCCGTCGCTTTCCCCTCTCTGCAACGCTCACGGACGGGAGCGGCTGGCCGTCTCCGCTCCGTCGCCCTCGCCCGCGAACTCATGCGGCGTGCGTGACGCCTCCTTATCTACAGCCTCTCAGTGTCGTGCAAACCCTAGCGCACCTCCTTCCCTCTCCTTTTCCACTGCCTCCTCCATAGCCGCCGGCGTGCGCCGCTTCCCGCTGTCGATCCAGCAGCCGCCCGAGACCGTGGAGTAGCGGATATGCGGTGCCATCTTGTTCCGCGTCAAACGCACGGCAGTATTGCAGCCGGAGTTGCCAGGACCTTCCTCCCCTTCTTCACCACCGCCGCCCGGGCTTCTGTTGCCATTGCCAGCATCACTCCCGGCCGCCCCTTCCTCGGATTCTTTCGGGAATCAAACAAGGTGAGCATACCCGTCTTCCTTCCGCTCTCTCTATGTACCTTGCACCCTGTACCACGTGCACCATCGCCGAGAACCGCCGCCACGCGCGCCGCTGCAGTTCAGACAGCAGCAGCGCCTGAAAACCCCTCTGTTCCTGTGCGTTTTCCGGTCGATGTGGTCCACCTCCGTGCGAACTTGCTGAACGGAAATTGTAGCCCGATCCACGCTCTACAACTTTCCTTTTTACGACATGGCGAAATTCGCTACCGTTTAGTCGCAATCGTCGTTGCAACCCAGCCTGAGCTCGTAGTTTTCTCTGCACGCGACGTGCAGTTCGTCAGTTCGGGCGCAGTGGTTTTTGCAGAAAAGCCCCCGCCAGTTTTTGTCGAGCACACGTCGGTCCCTCCGCAGCCTTCCGGCCCACCTGCCAGCTCCTTCGGTAGTTTTGCAAAGAGGCACCTCACCTTTAGGCGTCCCAACCCGCGCTCCCCCGGATCTGCCACGTGGCACGCTCCGTCTGGCGCACACGCGCGGTGCACCCGCCGTCCCCGGTCCCGCTTGTCAACCTTTGCGGCTGGGTGAACCCGCGGTGAGAAAAGCCTCCCGTAGAGACGCTGCCCCACCTGCCGCTGTGTCAGCGTGGGACCCCGCTTGTCAGTGACTCGGGCTAGTCCCACTTGAGTACAAAAAGTTTCTGTGAGCCTTTTCAAAATAAAGATAATTCCAGAAAATTGCATATTTGTTTTAATATCCAAAAATTAATAACTTTTTATTAATAAATCCAAATAATACAAATGATATATGTTTTTGAATCAGAAAAATGTGAGGGTTTCAAATATGCCATTCAAAATAATGTTTGACTAATTTAAATTTTCGAAAATGTTTAATTGCAATAAAAATGCCTTTTCTCAATTAATTAATAACTTTAATTGTACAACTCCAAATTTGACAAATAATATATATGAATCGATCAGCGTGACGAGCCCGTTCTAACTATGTATTACATGATATGAATTGAAGCATGCATCACATAAATATTAAATTTCAGAACTGTTTATGGTAATAAAACTTGACCAAATAATTAAGAAAATGATTTATTCTTGCCCCCACACCTCACCCTTCCCATGCTACTTTATTTCCATGTAAATTGTGCATCATTCATCATGGCATGCTTGGTTGCTTGTTGCATTTTATTCATATGCTTGTGCACTTTATTTATGTTGGACTTGTTTGTTTGGTTCTTCTCGGATAGATGCCGAGCAGGGGAATTATCAGGAATCCCAGGAGTACTACCCAGATCCATCTCTCGCTTAAACTGAGCTGCCAGGCAAGCACTACGACATGCTTGCATACATATAGCACCTATTGCTTCTATCTTATTCTTGCATCATTGAGTCGCGATTGCATTAAACTGAATCCCAAGTATTGCATGGCCTTTACTTTTAAACCCCACCGAGCTTGTTTCTCCATCCCATGAGCCATTACTACAGGAGTTGTTTGAGCCATGCGAGTCGTAGAACAGCATGTGTAGGGTATGTGAGAGTCTGATGGATAACGAGGTACCTAAACAACTTAACCTGAGTAGTATGGGATAACTAATGAAAGAGGCACCGGTGGGCAATATCTGTTATTTGGTTTTTCATGCTCACTTGTGTCCCGTAGGACCCCGAGTACTTGATTCCTGTTCCTTGACTATTCGCACTATCCACATACGGGAGACTCTATGAATCCCCCTTTGCATGATCTTGATTCGCACTTTATTTCTTGGGGCTTCAAAATAGTTTGGGGCTTTATTACTATCCTGTACTTATACCATGTTTTGATGCTTTATTTAAGATTGTGCGTGGAGCACCTGTACTGTTTTGGATAGTGCCATGTTTTCGCGGTATCGACAAGCCCAATCACATTTTTGGGTTCCCAGTCGTTTATAGCCATCGTCACAAGCCCTGGGTCTGTTCCGGAGCCAGCCAACTTCGTTGCGGGTAGCTTAGTGGGGTGGCCCCCTAAAATATTTTATAAATCCTATGATCGCTTTGTCGTGAACGCCTCGTTGGGTTTTGATTTGGTTTTTCCGAGGTCGATCGTGTGTGTGTTGCTATTTGGGCACCCCTATAGGGTAAATCTTTCTGAAAGCCGTGTCCGCGGTTATGGACGACTTGGAGCACAGTTTCTCGATCATAGACAAGTATAACTAAAGTACCACTTTTAATCTGACTAAATATCTGACTAGTAATTAGTGCAATACTCATGGAATGGTTTTCTAAAACTGCCAACGGATGGGTTATTCGTCCGCTTTCTCGTTGGTAAGCGAGAAGGAGGATGGATCTGTTACGTTATGCTGTTATAACTGTTATTTTAATTAACGGACATCCGTCTATCATTGGTTAGGCGGATGGTTAGCGAGTATCTATAGGCTTGTTAGTTATTATCTTTTGCTGCAATTGCATCACTCCAGGTATATGTCCCCTTTAGAGGCATAAAGACTTGCTGAGTACCCCTAGGGTCTCACACGATAAATTGTTTGATTCAGATAAACATACGTATTCGCAAGATGGATACTAGGTGTAGGAGACGGATGATGTTGGCAATGATCACTCGGTGTAGAGATTCCGGGGATGGGGATCCGTGAGATCTGTGGGCGGGATGTGCTTATTTATGTGGCATCTTATGCTGTTTTGCTTTTTATCCGTACTCGGATCTTGTTTCACGCTTCCACTTGATACTCTGTTGATTGATGTATGAGGAGCTATCCTACACTATTATCTCTATGTAGGATATTTGGATCTTGCCGTATGGCATTGCAATATTTCTATTTCTTTTAGATGGTATGGCTCTGAAAAACTGTCGTAAGGTAGCTTGCATACATACTCACTTGTGTATGTATTTGATCTCTTCGCCTGTTGCCTACGCTGCTCGCTCTTGTCCCGATGTTCTTGGAAGTGGTTAAGGCGGCCGATGGGTCTACACGTGGGTGGCCCTAGGCCCCTGTTGTAAATTCCTTAACCACTTTTGGTTCATCCAGGCTTGGACTTAGAGCGTAGGGTCCAAGGTTGTTACAATTGGTATCAGAGCCATCCCGCCCTTCAGGGTCTCAGCCAAATGGTCGTTGTCAGTCTAGCAAATATTTTGGGTAGTTATGTATACTAGGGAAAAACAAAACGCGAGAGTAGGACTGCTTCCATTATTCTTCTTACCCACCCACCCACCCTTTTCTGGTAAGGAAGTGTAACGTTTTCAATCCTCTTCTAAAAATTCAAACTAGGATTCACGAGTTCTAGGTTCCGTAGTACCATAGGTTGTAAGAGTGTGTGTGGGTAATCCCTTGTCTATCTGTTGCATCCAACTTGTTGTCGCTATCTGCCTTTTGGGTTATCAACTGTTGGTACATTCCATACCAACATGCTTTCGTAAACCAACGCGATCTATCTAATTCGTTGTAAACCAACATGATCTGTCTTACTCTTTGTTATCCGGCACTATCTTGTTAGGGGTGTTTGTTTCCGTAGTTGCTAATCTTTAGGTTCATCTTAAGAAGGAAGAGAGTCGGGATATGTGTTGTACTTATTCATGTGCGGAGTAATGCTTTGAGTGCGGGATGGAGTCGCGACCATACCACTACTTTTGTCATTCGCTCTTGTATATTGAATTGGTAGAGTTACTAACCTTGATTCGTTAAGTGGTTTTGCGCATATAGTGGTGTTTTAATGCCGAAATTTGCAGAATTTTTTTGTTCGGTAGCTTTGTGTACCACACTCCTTGTTTAGTCGTGTGCGTTATGCTTACTATCTTCTAGGTGCTTTGAACTTTGTTGATATTTTAATATCATCTTAGTGATTTGTATCCTTTAATTTTGGTTAATTCCATTTTGGTACTATTTTGGATTATTATTATTCTCCATTATGGTACTGACTTGAGTTTTATATCAATCCCAGGATGGCACCACCATGCCGCACTGAGGAGGACATACCACCTGAACTGGGGGCTGTGTTGGCAAGTATTGCTAATTCCTTGGGAACAATGCAACAGAACTAGCAACGCTTTGAAGAAAGTGTCAGGAGGAATGAGTTTGTTCCGCTACCTCCACCTCCCAAGCGAGGAGACATCAAGGGCTTTCTGAAGTTTAACCCGCGCCACTTTGAGGTGTCTGATCAGCCACTGGATGCTGATGATTGGCTTCGTGAGATGTCAAGGTTGCTGATGACGGCTGATGTTCCTGAACAAGAATGGGTAAAATGCGCCACACACCTTCTGAAAGGAGACGCAGCTCTATGGTGGGAGAATTACCTGAAGGCAAACCACTCTGGTTTTCAGCCTACTTGGGAGCAGTTCACTGGGGCTTTCAAAGAGCAATACCTATCAGACATTGTCATGGAAAGGATGAAGGAAGTGTTTCTCAACCTCAAGCATGGCAATGACAATGTCAATACCTATATCAGAAATTTCAAGAATCTTTCTCGGTATGGTGGCGATGAGATCTCTGATGACAAGAAGAAACAAAAGAGGTTCAGGCAAGGGCTCAATGCATCTAACAAATATGCAATCACTCATGCAAGGCTGGGGTCTTTTCTGAAACTCCAACATACAGCTCTACAGGAAGAAGCCAGTAGGCAAGTGTTCGAGGAGTCCAAGAAACACAGTCGAGACGCAGCAAGCTCTTCAGCTATGACAGCTCCTTCTAAGCGCCGCGTGTGGATTCCTAATACCGCACCGCCGCTCCCGGCTCCACGAAGACCTTCAAGCTACGCGGCAAGGCCACCAAACTCATTCACCGATGCTCCTAGGGGCTACAACCACAACTACCCTGGAGTGCCTGGCGGAGTCCCTGGCTACGCTGCTCCACGTCCACCTGGTGCTTGTTACACTTGTGGGAACACTGGGCATCAACACTGGAGTTGTCCCATGAACAACAAAGCTCTTCCTCCACCACCTCCAAGACCTACAGCAAGTCCTTCTATGGTTCGTGCACTTCCACCTCGGGCTCTCAACATCAACACCAAGCCCAGGTCCACTATTGCTCATGCCAACTGTTTCAACGTCGCTCAAGCTGAACATGCACCTGGAGTTGTGATGGGTATGCTTCCTGTTAACTCAGTTCCTGCACGAGTTTTATTTGATTCTGGTGCATCACATTCATTCGTGTCATACAAGTTTGCGGAGAAAAATGGGTTACCTTCGGATGCTTTACTAGCTCGCCTCATGGTGCAATCTCCTGGATCAAACATGAGGGCTTCAAAAATCAGCCATGACAATCAAATTGAGATTGGTGGTTCTTTGTTCCCGGCTTCCTTAATCATTCTGGGCAATTCTGACATTGATGTTATCTTGGGCATGGATTGGTTAACAGCAAATGTAGATGTGATTGATTGTGCTGAACGCTCAGATTCTCTGAAAATTCCTAAAGGCCATATAGTCTATTCTCTAAGTCTGACTCCTGCAATCCAGCTTTTCTCTTTGGTGGCTCTGAATGATGATGCTATGGATGCTATTCAGAGTGTTCCGGTGGTCTGTGAGTTCCCAGATGTTTTTCCCGAAGAGTTACCATGTATGCCTCCTGACCGAGAGGTCGAGTTTGTGATTGAGCTTGAACCTGGAACCGCTCCTATCTCCAAGCGGCCTTATAAAATGAGTCCTGCTGAGTTGGCTGAACTCAAACGCCAGCTTGATGAACAAGAGAAGTTGGGTTTCATTCAGCACAACACTTCTTCTTGGGGTAGCCCAACCATCTTTGTGAAGAAGCGAGACCGCACTGATAGACTTTGTGTTGACTATCGGGCTCTCAATGCAAAATCCATCAAGAATAAATATCCCCTTCCGCGGATTAATGATCTCTTCGATCAGCTAGCTGGAGCTGTGGTATTCTCTAAGCTTGACTTGAGAAGTGGATATCATCAAATCAAGATTCGCAAGGAAGATGTTCCCAAAACAGCTTTCACCACCCGCTATGGCCTGTATGAGTACACGGTCATGTCTTTGGTCTCACCAATGCACCTGCCACCTTCTCGAGGCTTATGAACTCGGTTTTCATGGAGTATCTTGATAAGTTCGTCGTGGTCTATCTGGATGACATTCTAGTCTATTCTAAGTCAAAGGAAGAACATGAAGAACACCTTCGGTGTGTCCTAAACAAGCTTCGTGAGAACCGCCTGTATGCAAAGTTCTCCAAGTGTGAGTTCTGGTTGCCTGAAGTCACCTATCTTGGTCACGTCATCTCTGCTAAGGGCATTGCCGTCAACCCAAAAACTGTTCGGACAATTGTTGAGTGGCTTCCACCCAAAAATATCAAAGAAGTCCGGAGTTTCCTTGGTTTGGCTAGTTACTGCCGTCGCTTCGTTCAGAACTTCTCGAAGATTGCGAAGCCTCTTACCGATCTCCTCAAGAAAGGCAAGAAATACCTTTGGTCTCCTGCCTGTCAAGCTTGCTTTGAAACACTCAAAGAGAAGCTCACTTCCACACCAGTCTTGATTCCTCCAGATACATCAAAGCCTTTCCAGATATTCTGTGACGCCTCCTTGCAAGGATTGGGTGTGGTCCTTATGCAAGAAAAACAACTTGTTGCTTATGCCTCTCGATAGTTGAAGACGCATGAGATCAACTATCCTACACATGACCTCGAACTCGCAGCAGTTGTCTTTGCTTTGAAAGTATGGAGGCACTACTTGCTTGACAACTGTTGTGAGATCTTTTCTGATCACAAGAGTCTGAAGTATATCTTCACATAACCTGATCTCAACCTTCGTCAGAGGAGGTGGATTGAAGCAATTAATGATTTCGATCTGACCATCAACTACACTCCTAGAAAAGCTAATGTCATGGCCGATGCTCTCAGCCGAAAAGCTTATGTCAACAACCTCATGGTGGAAGAACAACAGCCTCTCTTGTGCGAGGAATTCCGCCAGCTCAACCTTGAAATTGTGGATCAAGGGTATCTTCTGAATCTTCTGGCAACCCCTCTCTTGGAAGAAAAAGTTCGCTCCATTCAACTTGGTGATTCTTACACTAAAAACATCATCTCCAAGAATCAGCTTCCGAAGTATGAACCTTTCCACCTTGACGACCAAGGCACTCTATTCTTTAAGCACCGGATGTTCGTTCCGAAGTATCCGGGTTTGAGAGAGCAAGTTCTTAAAGAAGCTCATGATTTTGTTCTTTCTATCCACCCTGGCAGCACTAAGATGTACATGGATCTGAAAACACAATATTGGTGGCCTGGATTGAAACGATATTGTGCCAAGTATGTCTCGGAGTGTGATGTCTGCTGCAGAGTTAAAGCTGTCCATCAGAAACCTTCTAGTCTTCTACAGCCATTGAAGCCTCCGGAATGGAAATGGGAGAAAGTAGAGATGGACTTCATAACTGGGTTTCCAAGGTCGCAGAAAGGCAACAATGCAATCTTTGTTATCATCGACAGGCTTTCTAAAGTGGCTCACTTCATTCCCGTCAAGGAAGCAATTTCTGCAATTCAGTTGGCTGAGCTCTATATCAACAGAATTGTCTCACTGTATGGGGTTCCTCTTGAGATCAGTTCAGACCGCGGAAGCATGTTCACTTCCAAGTTCTGGGAATTTTCCAAAATGCTTTGGGAACAAAGTTGAACTTCAGCACTGCCTATCACCCTCAGTCGCAAGGACAAGTTGAAAGGATCAATCAGATTCTGGAGGATATGCTCCGTGCTTGCGTCATCTCTTTTGGCATGAAGTGGGAAGAATGCATTCGTTATGCTAAGTTCTCTTACAACAATAGCTTCCAAAAGAGTCTAAAGATGGCACCATTTGAGGTTCTCTATGGCTGCAAATGCAGAACTCCGATTGGTTGGTCGGGCGCAGGTGAAAGAACATTGTTTGGCCCCGACATTGTAACTCAAGCAGAGGAGAAGGTTCACATCATTCTCAAAAACCTGAAGGTTGCTCAAAGTCGCCAGAAGAGCAACTATGACAGAAAGCACACGAACATGGAGTATGACCCTGGTGATCTCGTTTACCTTCGTGTCACTCCCATGAGAGGCACGCACCGGTTTGGTATTAAAGGGAAACTGGCTCCTAGATACATCGGTCCTTTCAAAGTTCGTGGAAGAAGAGGAGAAGTTGCTTATGCTCTTGAGCTCCCTGAAAAACTCAAGGTCCATGATGTTTTCCATATCTCTCAACTCAAGAAGTGCTTCAAGGATCCCAGCAGGACCGTGGACCATGAGCTTATCAATCTCCAAGAAGACCTGTCTTATCAAGAACACCCCACAAAAATCCTAGAAGTCACAGAAAGAAAGACTCGCAACAAGTCTACCAAGTTCTGCAAGGTGCAGTGGTCACACCATTCCATTGATGAAGCCACTTGGGAACACGAGGATGAGCTCCGTGCCAAGTATCCTACCCTCTTCGTGTCTTCTTCTTCTTCCTAGAATCTCAGGGCGAGATTCCTGTTTATTGGGGGAGAGTTGTAGCATCCCATCCGTCTAGCATCTGTAATGCTACATGGTCTAATAATAAAATGCTACTTCCTACATATAATTGTTGCATCATGATTATAGCATGCTCATGTCATCATGCCACATTGCATTTGAGCATCATATAAAACCCTTTTCATTTGGTTCTTATCTCATATGCATTATTAACTGTATTTGCCTCTTGATATATTGTATTTGGACCTTGATGAATTGCTAAATGCCCAAGTGGATATGGGGGCATCTCTTTTCTCAGACTCCACCATCCACTTTTACCACCAACACTTATTTTTCCTTCCTCACCTCCTCCTTGCTAACAAAACATGAGTATTTGAATCTTCTTTGGAATTTAACTCTAGATCCTGACAATAGGTATGGTTCTTTTCTTTTGTCTACATGCTCCCATGCCTTGATACATGTTGTTCTCACAACATTCCTTTGGAAATCTCCCGGGTCACCTTTACATGTTATGTGGTAGTAGAAGCCATATTTATGTTTCAAATCATGGCTTTGTTTAATTGTGAGGTTATTTGTCTTGATGGTCATGTATTACATAGTGGAACATACACACTATATAGACCTTACAATACAAATACTCTCATGATTAAATGAAACTCTGTTTTGAGGCTTGGTTTTCTTATGAAGCATAAATCAAATGAGAGATGTTGGAATTCTATATTTTGAGGCTAGTTTGTTTTCACAAACTAGGCCAAGTTTAAATCATGCAAGACCATAAAACTCTCTTCCTTCTCTCTTTTGAATTCTTTTGAATCTTGGTGTATAGAAATCATATGCCCTAAACTTGCGATCGTTTTCCGATTCAAGTGCTGGCCTTGCTTCAAACCTGGGAAGGATCTGTCTCTTTTTTTTCCGAAAACAGCAACAGCAGCAAGTGTCCCAGGTGTAGTAGGCTGCAACATTGTCGCCAGCAGCAGAGAGCTTCAGCAACATCGCAAGTTTTGGCCCACCTCGCGTCTCAGCTCCGCCCGGCCCAACTCCTCCCTGGCCCATACCCCTTCGCAGGAGGAGATCAACGCCGTCTACTGTTCTTCCTCCCCGTCGCGTTCCCCTCTCTGCAACGCTCACGGACGGGAGCAGGTGGCCGTCTCCTCTCCGTCGCCCTCGCCCGCGACCTCACGCGGCATGCGTGACGCCTCCTTATCTACAGCCTCTCAGCGTCGTGCAAACCCTAGCGTGCCTCCTTCCCTCTCCTTTTCCACCGCCTCCTCCATAGCCACCGGTGTGTGCCGCTTCCCGCCGTCGATCCAGCAGCCGCGCGAGACCGTGGAGTAGCGGATATGCGGCGCCATCTTGTTCCGCGTCGAATGCACGGCTGTATTGGAGCCGGAGTTGCCAGGACCTTCCTCCCCTTCTTCACCACCGCCCCCCGGGCTTCTGTTGCCGTTGCCAGCATCACTCCTGGCCGCCCCTTCCTCGAATTCTTTCGGGAATCAAACGAGGTGAGCATCCCCGTCTTCCTTCCGCTCTCTCTATGTACCTTGCACCCTGTACCACGCGCACCGTCGCCGAGAACCGCCGCCGCGCGCGCCACTGCAGTTCAGACAGTAGCAATAGTGCCGGAGAACCCCTCTGTTCCTGTGTGTTTTCCGGTCGATGTGGTCCGCCTCCGTGCGAACTTGCTGAACGGAAATTGTAGCCCGATCCACCCTCGACAGCTTTCCTTTTTACGGCATGGCGAAATTCGCCGCCGTTTAGTCGCAAACATCGTCGCAACCCAGCCCGAGCTCGTAGTTTTCTCTGCCGGCGATGTGCAGTTCGTCATTTTGGGCACAGCGGTTTTTGTAGAAAAGCCCCCGCCAGTTTTTGTCGAGCACGCATCGGTCCCTCCGCAGCCTTCCGGCCCACCTGCCAGCTCCTGCGGTAGTTTTGCAGAGAGGCACGTCACCTTTAGGCGTCCCAACCCGCGCTCCCCCGGATCTGCCGCGTGGCACGCCCCGTCTGGCGCACGCGCGTGGTGGACCCGCCGTCCCCGGTCCCACTTGTCAACCTCTGCGGCTGGGTGAACCCGTAGTGAGAAAAGCTCCGCGTAGAGCCGCTGCCCCACCTCCCGCTGAGTCAGCGTGGGACCCCAGCGTCAGTGACTCGGGCTAGTCCCACCTAAGTACAAAAAGTTTCTGTGAGCCTTTTCAAAATAAAGATAATTCCAGAAAATGCATATTTGGTTAATATCCAGAAATTAATAAATTTTTATTGATAAATCCAAATAATACACATGATATATGTTTTTGAATCAGAAAAATGTGAGGGTTTCAAATATGCCATTCAAAATAATGTTTGACTAATTTAAATTTTCGAAAATGTTTAATTGCAATAAAAATGCCTTTTTTCAATTAATTAATAACTTTAATTCTACAACTCCAAATTTGACAAATAATATATATAAATCTATCAGCGCGACGAGCCCGTTCTAACTATGCATTCCATGATATGAATTGAAGCATACATCACATAAATATTAAATTTCAGAACTGTTTATGGTAATAAAACTTTACCAAATAATTAAGAAAATGATTTATTCTTGCCCCCACACCTCACCCTTGCCATGCTACTTTATTGCCATGTAAATTGTGCATAATTCATCATGACATGCTTGGTTGCTTGTCGCATTTTATTCATATGCTTGTGCACTTTATTTATGTTGGCCTTGTTTGTTTGGTTCTTCTCGGATAGACGCCGAGCAGGGGAATTATCAGGAATCCCAGGAGTACTACCCAGATCCATCTCTCGCTTCAACTGAGCTGCCAGGCAAGCACTACCACATGCTTGCATACATATAGTACCTATTGCTTCTATCTTATTCTTGCATCATTGAGTCGCAATTGCATTAAACTGAATCCCAAGTATTGCATGGCCTATACTTTTAAACCCCACCGAGCTTGTTCCTCCATCCCATGAGCCATTACTACAGGAGTTGTTTGAACCATGCGAGTCGTAGAACAGCATGTGTAGGGTATGTGAGAGTCTGATGGATAACGAGGTACCTAAACAACTTAACCTGAGTAGTATGGGATAACTAATGAAAGAGGCACCGATGGGCAATATCTGTTATTTGGTTTTTCATGCTCACTTGTGTCCCGTAGGACACCGGGTACTTGATTCCTGTTCCTTGACTATTCGCACTATCCACATACGAAAGACTCTATGAATCCCCCTTTGCATGAGCTTGATTCGCACTTTATTTCTTGGGGCCACAAAGTAGTTTGGGGCTTTATTACTATCCTGTACTTATACCATGTTTTACTGCTTTATTTAAGATTGTGCGTGGTGCACCTGTACTATTTTGGATCGTGCCACGTTTTCGCGGTATCGACAAGCCCAGTCACATTTTCGGGTTCCCAGTCGTTTACAGCCGTCGTCACAAACCCTAGGTCCGTTCCGGAGCCGGCCAACTTCGTTGCGGGTAGCTTAGTGGGGTGGCCCCCTAAAATATTTTATAAATCCTATGATCGCTTTGTCGTGAACGCCTCGTTGGGTTTTGATTTGGTTTTTCCGAGGTCGATCGTGTGTGTGTTGCTATTTGGGCACCCCTATAGGGTAAATCTTTCTAAAAGCCGTGTCCGCGGTTATGGACGACTTGGAGCACAGTTTCTCGATCATAGACAAGTATAACTAAAGTACCGCTTTTAATCTAACTAAATATCTGACTAGTAATTAGTGCAATACTCATGGAATGGTTGATAAAACTGCCAACGTCCGCTTTCTCGTTGGTAAGCGAGAAGGAGGATGGATCTGTTACTTTATGCTGTTATAACTGTTGTTTTAATTAACGGACATCCGTCTATCATTGGTTAGGTGGATGGTTAGCGAGTATCTATAGGCTTGTTAGTTATTATCTTTTGCTGCAATTTCGTCACCCCAGGTATATGTCCCCTTTAGAGTCATAAAGACTTGCTGAGTACCCCTAGGGTATCATACGATAAATTGTTTGATTCAGATGAACAGGCGTATTCGCAAGATGGATACTGGGTGGAGGAGACAAATGATGTTGGCAATGATCACTCGGTGTAGAGATTCCGAGGATGGGGATCCGTGAGATCTGTGGGTGGGATGTGCTTATTTATGTGGCATCTTATGCTGATCTGCTTCTTATTCGTACTCGGATCTTGTTTCACGCTTCCGCTTGATACTCTGTTGATTGATGTATGAGGAGCTATCCTACACTATTATCTCTATCTAGGATATTTGGATCTTGCCGTATGGCGTTGCAATATTTCTATATTTTTTAGATGGTATGGCTCTGAAAAACTGTTGTAAGGTAGCTTGCATACATACTCACTTGTGTATGTATTTGATCTTTTCGCCTGTTGCCTACGCCGCTCGCTCTTGTCCCGATGTTCTTTGAAGTGGTTAACGCGGCCGACGGGTCTACATGTGGGTGGCCCTGGGCCCCCGCTGTAAATTCCTTAACCACTTTTGGTTCATCCAGGCTTGAACTTAGAGCGTAGGGTCCGAGGTTGTTACACTTTTGCAACCATTGTAGATTCCAGATTGGAAATGGGATTCTGTCGGAATGAATTTCATCACCGGTTTGCCTACCTCTAGTAGGGGAAATGACTCTATTTGGGTCATAGTTGATAGACTGTCCAAGGTAGCCCATTTTATACCTGTCAAGACCACCTACCAGAGTTCGAAGCTAGCAGAGCTGTACATTGCTAGAATCGTCAGTTTGCATGGAACCCTAAGACCATAGTATCGGATCAAGGAAACCAGTTTATCTCAAGATTTTGGTAGAAATTCCAAGAAGGATTAGGAACCAAGCTGAACTTCAGCACCGCTTATCACCCGCAAACCGATGGACAAACTGAAAGAGTCAACAAAATTTTAGAAGATATGTTGAGAGATTGTGTTCTAGAATATGGGAAGATTGTCTGTCTTCCGTAGAATTCTCATACAACAATAGTTATCAAGCCAGTTTGCAAATGGCCTCCTTTGAATTTCTGTATGGAAGGAAGTGTCGTACCCCCTTGAATTGGTCGCAAGTAGGAGAGAGTTAGATCTTTGAACCCGACATCCTACGAGAAGCCGAAGAGAAGGTTCACAAAGTCTGTGAACACCTCAAGACCACCCAATCCAGACATAAGAGTTATGCTGACAAAAGACATCGAGACCTGACCTTCAATGTCGGAGATTTTGTGTATCTCAAAGTATCAGCCTTGAAAGAAATGTAATGTTTTCAACTGAAAGGGAAATTAGCCCCCAGATATATTGGACCCTTCAAGATTTTGAATCGTCGGGGAGAAGTATCATATCAACTGGAACTGTCAGAGGAGATGTCATCCATACATAATGTGTTCCATATCTCGTTACTTCGCAAATGCCTAGAAGTTCCAGAGAAGAGCAAAGTGTTCAAGAACATTGATCACCAAGCCATAGATATCAACAAGGATCTAACCTATCGTGAAGTACTCATTCGTATTTTGGAGGAAACTTTCAAAACCACCAGGACCCGGAGTATCAAGTTTCTGAAGATCAAGTGGAGCAACCATACTGAAGAAGAAGCTACCTAGGAACGAGAAGATTACATTAGGACTGAGTATCCCAATCTCTTTAGTTCCTAGTTTTTCCTAAATCTTAGGAACAGATTTTGTTTAAGGAGGGAAGGTTTGTAACAACCCAATAATATTAATCAAGATTAGCAAGTTCTAATCACCCAAGTTAGGGTTAACAAAAACTTTTATTATTAAATTTAATATGAGTGTATGTGTGACTTGCATTAGTGTATGAATGAGTGCAATTGCCATGTTTGATTGCTACAAATGAAAAGGAATAGTTTAAAGATGAATACTACATCATTTAGTCCATTTACAAACTAAATCAAAAGAAAATAAAATCAAATATGAATCATATGATCAAATGGTCATTTTGACCAAAATTATCCACTAGACCACTTTGAGTGTTCCTAGTTAAAAGATTTCTAACAGAAACTTTCCCAATTCTTTTCACCCCTTGCTAGACCAAGTAAAAGTGAACCCAAGCCCACTTTACAAACTACCAGAAACAAATTCCAAATCTATTCAAAGGATAATGCAAAATTGAATCAAGTTCATATGCATAGATCACCACTTTTCAAAAACCACTCAAATCAATTCACCTTGGCAAACCCAAGAAACCATAGACTATCAAGCAAGTACTCAGAACACTCACCAAATTTCATCCAAAAATTCAAATCTTGAATTCATGCGGCCATTTGGTTGAGCACCTGGCAAACACAGAAAACACTTGCCTAACTTCTACTATTCTGAGCAGTGATCACTCGCCACTAGCCCCTCATTTCTCTCCCCTGGTCTCCCTTAGTGCCTAGAAGCACAGCAGACCAGCTCCCCCTCTGCCGTTTGCACCAGTACCGCGCCGCCCGAGCTCATCGTGCCGGTCGACCATGCCCCACTCGCCATAGCTAGCATTGCCCTCTCCCACGATGACCAGGAGATAGGTGACCATCCACCACCACCCTCTGTCCACCCCTCGACCACAGGCAAGCCGTGGACCATCCAAAAACGCCACGCCCATTTCTCTGCCTGCCATGCCGAGAGCGCGCCAGAGCGCCGCAGCCAACACACGCACACACGCCGTACCTCGACCTCACCACGCGTACACACACTCTCCGCTACCCTAGCTACCCCCTAGACACGCCCGTTCGCCGCCGCGCAGACCGTAGCCACTGTGCGCCGTCTCGAGCGCCGCCGTTCCCGCGCAGAGCACCGACCGTTCCGAACCATTCTCAACCGCCCCTTGCCGCGCCATCAAGCGCATGACCACCACCCTGAAGCACCGCGTCGACCTCTACCCTCAGCCATGCCGATAGCCCCCTGTAACAATGTCGCCGACGAGCCTGAGCCATGTCGCTCTGTCCCCATCGCCTGTGTATAAATATAGGCCACCCCATCCCTCATTCGCCACACCATTGCACTCCCCTCTCTCTCACACAAACCTCCCACACCTCTCCCCGGAGCAAGGCGAGCACCAGCCCACCGGAATTTCACCGGAGCCCGCCGCTGCAGAGGAAAAGAGGAACCAGAGCTAGGAGCCTCCCCAGGAGCCGCCACGACCACCATTCTACTCGCCGTCCTTGACACGTTCAATCGCCCCCATCACTGACCCTAGCTGGAGCCCTGGTGAGCCCCCACGTACCCCCGCCGTCAGTGTTAGGGTTCAGTCTCGCCAGAGCTGTGCGACGGAGACGACGATGCTCAGTCGTCGATCACTCTCTAATCGCACGGCCCAGATTGAAAGATATTGTTTCGGTTTAGTTTAGTCGCTGACCAGTGGGACCGTCCTGTCAGCAGCCCGCTGCGCCAGCGCAGAGCAACTGGGCTGGCCCAATTAGATTCCCGCGCAAGCCTGTTGATTCAAATAAGCTTTTTTCCATTTTAGTTAAAACTAGATTCTATCAGTAGATTCAAAAATTAATTCAAAGATATTCACTGAACCAAATTGCATGATTCCAATTTTGTTAGAAAGATATTCAAATTATCTATCCAAGCCCGTTGGATTCAAACCATTTGAAATTATAGATCACTTATACCAAAAAAACAGAGGCTTTTCCAACTTCAAACATTTTTCAAAAATCAACCATAAATGCTTTAGAGTTGATTCCAACTCTAAAAAATCACATTTGACAAGATCTATCTGAATATGTAAAAATATTTAGGTTTACATGTAGTGATCTTGGACTACAACTAAAAGAATGCTATATATGCATTTCTAGTCACTTTAATTGTATTAAATAGTAATTTTAAACTTTATAGAATGTGACCTCCACTTTAAATCACATTCCCAAGTATGAGAATATGTGGTGATGACATGTGTCAACATGATCCCATATTTTAATTGGAGAATATTAAATCTTAAGTATTTTCAATGAGTAGAAATTACTTTTCTAAAATGAGATAAATAAGACTAGGTCTTTATTTCATGTGATGTTTGTGATGTTGCTAGATCATAAAGTGTGAGCCTTAGTGTGCTAAATATAAGTAGTTAAGTATTGTTTGGTGATTGTGTACCTCGTATTCGTTTATAGACGCTAGTACCAACCCGAGATACAAGGAGGAGCAGTACTACAAAGAAGAAGAAGAGAACTTCAACCACTTCACTACTCAAGGCAAGCCTAACACTACAAGTTAACTATGCAAGCCATCCTTGCAAGATAACCTATGCAAGATGCATTATGCATGCTTGGTTATGCAACCTTGATTATACCAATCCCAAGTTTTACTTGCAAGCTTTATTCTTTTACTTTTATCAAAGTTCTTTACCTTTAGTTAGTGATTTGTGAGTATTGGAAAAATAGGATAGATACCATAAAGAGTATAAAACTAGGCCTAAGTAGTTGTACTTTGATGCCATTAAAAAGCATAAAACTAGATTTGGATAGTTACACTTGATTAGCACCCCTCATTAGTGAATACCCTCAATTTGAGTGGCTAGTGGTAAGCATAAAAGTTGATCACTTAAGATGGGAATACTTGGTGAAAATGATTATGAAAACCTTGGAATGATGGTTCATTCTATTGAATTTTTTTGACATGTGTTATGAACACAAAATGATTTGATGATGAAAATGTTGAGGCATGAGCCTTGGCCCTTTTTGAAAAACTAATGGTTGGGTTCGGATGCGATACCATTCCAATTTTTACCGTACAACCACAATACCTGAATTGGGTAGGGCTTAATTGGAAGTTTATATGCCTTAGTATGGGTTCCCTCATGGAAAGAGGTTGAGCTGAGGCTACCTCATGTGAATGTCCACCTATGTAGTGCCTAGGATGGAAGATGGCCATGGCTGGGAAGCCAAGCTCATAGGGTAGGTGCCTATACTAGAGTGTGTAATTGAAAGGTTATGATTGATTATATGCATACTAAGTATGATGATTCAGGGTTATCCCTGACGGATGTATCGAATTTTGTGGTGAAAGTGTACCACCACTACAGAGTGTTAAACTATTCGAATAGCTGCGTCCGTGGTCATGGACAGTTGGAGTGGCCATACTGTTCCGTTGTCAGATGTTTTCAACATGACTTGTGAAATGAATTGTGACTTTGACTTAACCACAACAGGGTTGCGACTATGAAAACTAGTTTCCCACTTAGGTGATTTTAGAACATTAAATTAGTTTTCTTTACTTCTAAACTCAGCTTAAGATAAATCTAGCTTTTGCAAACAAACTTAGAGCTTAGTATTCCTACTAGAGCTACCTTACTTGTTAGTGATAGTTTGTGAGTACTTAAAGAGTACTCATGGCTTTGTCCCTGGCTATTCCCGTGGCCAGACAATGAGGAGGACTATCAGGATGATGGACAGCAGGAGGTCTACGACAACTAAGATCATCTCCCATCGTCAGCATTGCCTGTGACACTGAAGATGGAGCCCACTACTACGCTTATTATTCTGCTGCTTGTTTGTATTAAGTCTGGATCATGAGATCCTTTATTTGTGTATGACCTTATTATGGTTTGTAATGGATGATGTACTATGATATCCAATCTGTTATGTCTCACAAAAATGGTAATTCTGGGATTGCGAGGTATGGCATAACAGGCATCTGGGATTAAAAATCCGAGTGTTTACAAATGGTAATCATCACCATAAGAGGTGTGTACATACTTAACATAGACATGAACATCATAGGATTTCATAAGAACATAGGATGGGTTACATTTTCTCGTAAAATCATTATGAGAGGGTTCATCACCACTCACAATGGCACTTGATTCCTTCTCTTTTGCCTTCCCCCTCCTTCACAAAGGTAATAGTTTTGGAAGGGGGAGTGTGCAAGTTATTCTTCTACTTCTTGCCATGTTCTTCTTCTTTGACTTGGTTGCAAATCCAAGTCCTTCCTTATTCACATTGTCCCTTTGATTACTCAAAAGATCATTTAGACTTTTCTCACCTTGGATGCATGAGACACGTCCTTTCTTAATTGTGTCCTTTAACCTATTGTTATCTTTAAGAAGATCTCCATGCTCACAACAAGAGTTAGTAGAACATGAGCAATACTAGTTGGAAAGGTTGAGACTTCTTTAGTCACTTGAGTTTGAAGTTGTTCATGTGACTTTGAAAGGATAGATAATTTGTTCAATAAGTACTAATCTTCCTTATTGAGTTTCTCAAACCCTTCATTTAGTATAGCATGACCAACCCCAAACTCGAGCTTTTCATTTAAAAAAAATTTATTTAATGCAAGAGCATGATCATGTTCTTTAACAAGTTTTGAGACATTCAAGTTGAAAGATTCTTATCGGGGAATATTTGTCTCTTCAAGAGCAACTCTTTTACTTTGGTCTTCCTCAAGAGCATCGGTGAAGGCAACAATCTCCATGGCAGCCTCACGCGCATGCCCAAACATCTTCGAGATGGAATCATCCCTCTCAGCGGTGATATAACGTGCTTCACCTAGTTGGCTCATTAGAGCCTCAACACACACCTTGGCTTCACCTTCCAAGTTATTCAAGCAACTAGTGGATTCCACTATTTCCTTCTTAATCTTGAGACTCATATCATCATCATATGAAGATGCATGGAGAAATGTAGGGTTGGTGATGAGCTACCATGGAAATAGCTACCATGGTAACTCCCAATAGAAGGAGAAATAGTGGACAGAGGAGTAACCATGGAGGCTTTGGCCATGAGAAATGTAGGGTTGGTGATGAGCTTGTTCTCATTGGGGGAGTTGAAGAGGGATGTCGGTGAGGAGGTTGTGGTAGTAGTAGCGGAAGCGGTAGCAATTGTGGCAATGGCGGCCATGCCCACAATCTCTCCACCATCTTCATAATCATTCTCATTATTCTCTTTGTATTCTTCATGAGCCACCAAAATATATTTTTGTGGCTCCTTGTTGAGGTAGTTCTTGTTGCCAAAGTTCTTATTTTGGACTTTCTTGATGAAGTTCTTGTTTTGAGTGGGCTTGAACTTAGACTTCAATATAAGCCTTCCTCCATGGTCTTCTCACTTCTCATATGGGCATTTGGCAATGAAGTGGTTGGTTTCTCCACAATTGTAACATGATCTAAACTTGGGTCTTGAGTTACGTGTGGCAATCTTTGAGGGATTACCCTTTCCTTTGTTCTTCCAAAACCTTCTTAAGACTAATGCCAATTGCTCATGCAAAGCACACTTTATGTCTTCGTCATCGCCTCCAATCACTTCCACAAATTCATATTCTTCTTCATAGACATGAGCCTTGGCCTTCAAGGAAAGATTTGGAGAATCCATTCTCTAAGCATGAGCAAGAGCATCATCAGCGGTCTTGTTCATGATTCCAAGAGCCATAAACTCACTTAACACTTCATTAGAGGACATGACATAGAAGTTCGCCCTTGAGAGAATATTCTTGGCATTTCTCTTCAGAAAGGCAAGATGGCTTGCATGAACTTGCGCTTGATCCACTTATCATCCACATCCCTACTTCCATGATCAATCATCCTAATTAAAAGGGTCATAACCCTTTGATAGAGCTCTTCAGGAGTCTCGTCTTCCTTTCCAACAAAGGCATCAGTTTCATGGTGCATTTCTTCAAACTTGGAGCTTTGAATGCTTTCATTTCCAAGATAGAATCTTTGAAGGGCATTCCAAGCTTCCTTGGTGGTGTCATGAGAATTAATGTGGGTCATTTTCTCATGAGTCAAAGCATCCTTAAGAATGGTCATGGTGGTGCCATTGAGTTGATTGTTGATTTCCTTGATGGGTGTCATGTTGCGTGGGTTGAAATGATTGAAGCCAAACTCCACAACCTTCCAAAGATGAACACTAGAACTTTTGAAGTGAGAGAACATTAGATATTGCCAATTGGCGAAATTTGATTCATCAAGTTTAGGTGGTGGGCCATGATGGTTTATATGAGGTGTTGGGAGGGGAGCATTTTTATAGCTAGGTGGTGGAGGCATTTTTCCCATAGGATTTCCTTTTTTTGTGTTGTCATCCTCACTGTGGGTAGATTCCTTTGGGAAATATTCCACCGGTTTGGTACCCAATGATGGTTGATCATTAGAGTCGACAGCGACAACATCCTTTTTGCCAAGGTATAATTTGAACATGGCTTTCATCTCTTGCCGAACGGTATCAATGGATTCATCAAGTTCTTTCCTAGAGATGGGAGTCTCACCAGAAGAATTCTCACCATCCTTACTCGTGTCACCCATACTTATCTTAGGTGGTTAAGCCAAAGTAAGAGCCGGGGCTCTGGTACCAATTGAAAGATTAGTATAAGCGTCTAGAGGGGGTGGTGAATAGGTGCTACTCAATTTTTTAACTTCTTTTAAAACTAAGGCTTGACACAAAGTAAGTTATCTAGATATGCAACTAGGTGAGAGAACCTATATGACAAGCAAGCATGCAACAACAAATGTAGAGAGTAAAGGATAAAAATAACTGAGAGTAGACACGGAGATGTTTTCCCGAAGTTCCTTCCTTTTGAAGGGAAGTATGTCTCTGTTGGAGGGGTGGGCGGTACTAAGACCACCAATGCCACAAAAGACCTCACCCTATTCTCTCGCACACCCGCCTCAAGGCAAGCACATGATCCACTATGTGGTGGCCTTGAAAGGAGCGACCAAAACCTTTATAAAATTGTTGAGTATACCTCCACAACACTTGGAGCCTCCCAACATGATCCCGAAGCTTTACAACCAATGCCCGAGCTCCGAGACCGACCTCTTCCATCTAGGGTTCAAAGAACCCCAGAGTAACAAGCACTACAAGAAATGTTTCCTTTTGAAACAACTTGGCCCGAGCGTCATCGTACAAGGCGCGTCTTCCACGACGAAATTCTCGACTCGACCGTAGCTGATGTAAAACTTTTTTTCGGTTTCACGGCTCTCTACTACGACAAAACCACTAAAAACATGGAGGAAGCTTGCCTGGCGCGTGGCATAAGCAAGATTTTCGGTTCCTCGCGTGATGCTGACTCGCCAAAGTCTTTTGAGGCGTGTGGGTCCCAGCCGTCACTGTCTCTAGCAGACCATACTTTTTGGTCACGCCTCCCTAATTTGAACTCGATAATGTTGCTCGATGCGTTTGTCGTTTAGTCAGGCTGCTGGGTCGCACATGTCAGCCTCACATTACAAGAATCATGTGTATGGTGGAATTGTTTTCTTTGCTCACGCTACCCTATTCTCAACTTGATAGCATTGCTCGATGCATCTACCGTTTAATCAAACACCTGGACCCCACATGTCATCCTTCCATTAGAAGAAACATGTGTATGATGGCATTTTTTCTCTCGGTTGCGCCTCCGTGTTATGAACTTGATAGCATTGCTCGCTGCATCTACCGTTTAATCACGCTGCTAGGCCCCACATGTCATCCACTCATTAGAAGAAATGTGTGTATGATGGAATTTTGTTCCCTTGGTCGCGCCTCCGTTTTTCGAACTTGATAACATTGCTCAATGCATTAGCCATTTTTTCAGGCTGCTGGGTCCCCCATGTGAGCCTCTCATTAGAAAAAAAATGTGTGCATGCTGGACTTTTTTCTCGCTCGCGCCTCCCTATTTTAAACTTGGCAATGTTGCTCGAGGCAGCACCTGTATAAGACTGCGCTACTGGGTCCCACATGTCGGTCTCTCTATAAATGAAACCTGCGCATGATGGACTTTTTTTTCAGCCTCATCCGCTGTGTTGACCTTGGCAATGTTGCTCGATGCGGAAGCCGTGTATGGTCTTGCTGTTGAGGCCCCCATGTCAGTCTCTCTAGTATGTTCTGGCTTGTGGGTCCCCGATGCAGCCTTGTATGTTCTGGCGGGTGGGTCCCCGATGACATCCTCTCTGTACAAGTATTTAACTTTTGTTTCAAACCCGACCCTTAAACTCGAGGGAGGCTGCAGGCTGGTGGGTCTGTGATGCCAGCCTTTCCATAATGCGATATTAAAATGTAAACCTTTTCTCAAAAAAAAGTAAACCCAAGATATATATATAAATATGTACACATAGAGGATTAGAACTAAAGACCTTCAAATCAAATCACATAGACGTAAACTGAGTGCTTTGCCACTACACCAAAGATATTTATAGAAATTAAATCATTAAACATGTATTAGTACTACAACTTATGTATCTGTCTTCTAAAAAATATTTTGTGTGTCTATGTTTATCTATTTTATTAAAATATAAAATGACAGCGCTCAGGCATCTCAACTTATAAAATGCCACATAATGGAACAGTTTCAAACATGTGTAGGCGGTGTTTTTTATTTTGAGAGCTGGGGGGCAATACCCAAATGGCTGAATTAAAAAGATTTTGCCTATCTACATGGCTACTCTATATAGGCTATACTACACGGGCTATGCTCCATGGGCTCATTTCTCAAATTTCTCTGGGTTGTGCTTAGTAGTCCACCATGTCTTTCTCTAAAAAAAAAGCAGTCCCCATGTCCCTCTCATTAGAAGAAAAGTGTCCATGCTAGACTTTTTCCTCGCTCGTGCCTTCCTGTTTTGAATTTGGAAACGTTGTTTGATGTAGCACCTATATAAGGTCTCGCTACTGGGTCCCACATGTCAGTCTCTCTGTAAATGAAAGGTGTTTATGATGAATTTTGTTCTCGGCTGTGTCTGCTGTTTTGACCTTGGAAACATTGCTCGATGCGGCAGCCGGGTGTGGTCTGGCTGCGAGGGCCCACATGTTAGCCCCCCTGGTATGTTCTGGCTTGTGCATGTCATCCTACCTGGTACGTTCTGGCTTGTGGGTCCCAGATGCCAGCCTCTCTGTACAAGTACTTAACTTCTTTTTTCAAACCCGCCCATTAAACTCGAGGGACGCTACAAGCTGGTGGGTCCGTGATGTCAGCCTCTCCGTAAAGCAATATTGCTACATGAAAAAAAGTAAACCCAAATAAATATATGTCAAGCACAAAGGATTCGAACTCAAAACCTCAACTAATATAAGCTGTATGTGTTGCCACTATGCAAAAAATTGCATGAAAAATATCATTAAAAGCTTTATAGAACCTATAACTTATGTATTAGTTTTCTTAAAAATATTTTGTGTGTCCATGTTTATCTCCCTTAAAATAAAAGGCTAGTGCTACTAGAACATCAATTTATAAAATGCCACATAATGGATTAGTTTCTTAAAAACATGGGTAGGAAGAGTTTTTTTAAGATGTGGGGGGCAATGCCAAAAAGGCCAAATTAAATTTTTTTTGGGGCTATGGTCAATGGGCTTCTATCTCAAATTTCACTGGGTTGTGGCTCGCCGGATTCAAACACAGACCTCACCGAGGCAGGAAAAAAAGGGATAATTCCTTTGATAAATATTCATGTAAAAATATCTAAAGAACACACACCACATGCGTGGTATCGAATGAATTCACTTGGTGAAATCACGTTGTATATCTTTACCCTCTATTCTCTGTCCAAAACACATCCAACGGTTCCAATGACACACATGCAAAAGCTCTAGAGCAAGAAACCAACATCAACGACAGAACTTTTGACAAATTCAGTAGCACCCGAAAGATTAAGGAGTACAAAATAATAAGACATAAAAAATATTGACAGATTCCTAGTTCATATTCAGCAACACTTAACCAATTCAGAAGTATTTCAAAGTGACTAATTCAGTAATACAAACACTAAAATTCAATAGCAGTACAGAGAGCAAGTTCTTGTTTCAGCTTTAAAAACCATGTCACACGATCAGTTTGCCCTTTTCTACAAACACACTCAATCCCTGGAACACAATCATTGTCATAATATTTGGTCATATAGGGAACCATCATATAGATACAGATATACCATACCAGTACGTACTACTCATAGCTCCAATCCAGCAAAAGGTTATCACAGTTTTACCACCCATATATGGTTAGTGGAGATAAGATAACCACATAATTAATTACAATAGCATGCGACCAAAGACCTAGACAACTAGGAAGTTCATGAACATCATGCGGCATTCAGGGTAGCGAGATACATCGACCTTGACCGTTCTTCCAATGGTAAGTTCGACTGCTTTCCGTAACTTGATCCACCTAGTAGCTGCCAAGCGCCCATTAGTCGAGTTAATGGCATAGTGTCCCTCGATTTGTAGTCCTTCGCTCTGCATCGTGAAGACTATTGTGCCCTTCGTCTAGCCTGGAGTTGCTTTGTGGCACTCTTAAGAAAGTTATGAGTCAAAGCAAGAGATAGACACATAATTACTAAGAGCAATGCACTGAATCATGTGAAACTTGAGAAGACATTCAGAGCAGTTTATATGCCGCCATATACTCACAAACATAATCCAGTGCGACCTTGTGATGAAACAAGTGTAGGATATGGTCTGACAAGGCACTGCCCGGGGTGATGAAGGAGCTTGTGCCGGTGTCGGTGCCTATGCTGGGGCGGGTGCGGTTGCTGGTGCTGGTGCAGGAGATGGTGCCACTAATTGTAGAGGAGCTGGTGCAGTAGCCAGAAGGCCCATAACCAGTGCCGGCGGCAGCAGCTTGATGCTAGATTCCTTCTGAGGGGTAGCTAAGCTAACTGCAGGGACGGTAGAGGCAGATGAGACGTGTACAAGCAAAATGGTCTCTTATACAACAGTTACTCACAAGACATTGATCAGAGGATATGATGAGTATACAAGCAAATTAAGTTACTACCTTCATTCTTTCTCCTTAGGTCAACAGGTGCTGGAGCAGGAACTAGGGCCAGTGTCAGTGCGGATGCTAGCAGCTTGATGCTGGTTACCTTCTGCGGGGTAGGTAAGGGGACTGCAGGAGTGGTCAGAGAGGCATATGAGATGTGTACAAGCAAAATGGTTCCTTATACAACAGTTACTCCCAGACAGATATGAGAGTATACAAGCGAATTAAGTCACTACCTCTATTCTTTCTCCTACTGAGGTCAACAGGTGTCGTTGCAGGAACTGGGGCTGGTGCTGGCGCCGGTGCCAGCATCTGGCACCCTTCTAGGGGGTATATAAGGGGAAGCGAACTGCAGAAGTGGCCAGGGTCATATGATGAGTAAAGACAATGGTGCAGAATAGTTAGTCACAAGAAAATCATTAGAGGTTGTGATGAGTACAGAAGCAAATTAATTAGTACTATCTTTGTTCTTGGTCCTTAGGTCAACATGTGTACGATTGCGTGCAAGTATCTGCACAGGCTTGCGAAAATTGAATGTTACCTCGTCCCCCTTCTTTAGAACATTCTCACGGACATACTTGGACCAACCTCGGCCACCCAAATAGGTGGTGGCCATCGTCTGGGAGACATCCACATCATATAGTTGCCGCATGCCTTTAGGGCCCTCGCTATACAGAGTTAGAAACTTGTCGTTTCCGAACATCTTGTTTATAATGGGGCGAGCAACACAAGGGACAGTCTTCATGAGAAAATTGATAGAGAAGTACGGTGACATCGAAAAAAAGTGAGATACAAGATCTTACATCAAGTCAGTCTAAACCACTTGGAATCCATACCTGATACCATGGGTACCTTTTTCGAAGGGTGTCCATGCACCATTTTTCTTCCCTCTGCCTTTAGAAGGGCATACAGGGCCCCCTGTCAATCCACAAGCTTGACAAGAGGACAGTAGCAGAAAGGGCTGAGCAACTGGTGCGTGGTACTTTGTGAAATTAAGTGAAAATGTTAAATTATGTAAAGAGCAAGTAAATATAATAATATAAGACAAAACTATTGCCTATAAAGATATAGTACTAGCTGATAATAATAACACGGAAAATCATAACATGTGAAATTGTGGATTTCCAAATTATACCCACTTCTTAGAGAGGTCACTACCCACCTGGGTACTATGTTGGCGCTTCCTCATCGTGTAGATGATGTTTTCTTTTGGTGAGGGCATCAACAATCTACTAGCCTCTATAGAAGTCTCGGCCTCTGCAGCAACACCTTCAATGTGCATAAATAGCAACAGAGCTCAACAGTTCAATACAGTACATAGTAGTCATATACTAACTGTATGAGATAGTTGGATAGATCCAGATCTGGATTCACATAAACACAGTGCCAGAATTGATAATATCACACATATGTTTCAGAACATATAATAAGCATGCATGACACCAAGCGGGTAATAATTAAATCAGCCTGCACCATGGTAATAAGGGTATTAAGAAAAATACCTTTCTCTTTAAGCTAGGCCCTCCCAGTTGGTCAGTGGCCTTGCGCTTGTTTGGTGAGTAGTGGCACTGGCTGGATCCTGCGCCATGTGGGGGTACCATCCTGTTTGCCGCACCTAGAGTACCGCATGTTTGCAGGTATGTACCATCGTGCTACAGTAAATAAAGAGATGGTGTCACAGAGGCTTCCACAAAAACAAGATGCAGACAGAGACAACTTTTAGCACAAGGATACATCCAGGTTGCAGCCAACCGCTTTCAGCATTGGAAAGAATGGAAGAACGTAATGAATACACTGCTACATTACCATTTTAGGCAACTTTTAAGGGAACTAACGGGACCATCCATGTCCGTAGTGGCCATGCGCACCACTGACCCATAGTTCTCCATACAGAATCTGACGCAAAATGCACTACACATTACGGGTAACAACTAAAGGTTACATAAGTGAAGAACACCAAAATCGAACCCGACCAAATGCCCCAATCACAATAGCGATGACCATACCACGATCCTGAATCCATACGAAACAAGTACCTCCTCAAACCCCCACCCAAATGACCAAATCGATCAGAGTAGAGGGAAAAATCCCGATTAAGTGATTCCGAGGTGAGCAATAAGCAAGAACTCCACAATCAAAACATACTGAATACTAATACTAGTACTAATGGTACCCCCAATGGCCCAACCAGAAGCAAATTAAACAAAGAAGGATTTTGAGGTGAGCAAATACACCTACCTATTTCAGCAAGAACTCCCCAATCGGAGGTTGCACCAGTTCCACCAGTTACTTGCTGGCTGGGAGATAACTAGTGGTGGTTTCTTGTCTTATCGTTGGTAGCAAGGCATGGGCAGGGGAGTAGTAGTACTAGTAGTAGTAGGGCTGGGCAGTACACTTTTTCTATAGTAAGTATTTTTAAGTAACAGTGGCGAGAACATTTTGCTAGGAGATATTCTGTAATACCTCAAACATTACGCTCTAAGTTCAAGACTAGACAAACCAAAAGTGGATAAGTGATTCTACCATGAAGGCCCAAGGCCACCCATGTGTTGGCCCATCGAAGCGGAGCAGGGCACGGTACCGGCCTACCACCTTATCCACTTTCAAGAACATCGGGACAAGAGCGAGCGGCGTAATCAACAGGTAACACGATCATGACATATAGAAATGAGTATGTATGTTTGCGACTTACAATAGACATCAGAATCACACCATCTAGAAACAATAGGAACATAAATATTCAATGCCATATGGCAAGATTCAAATATCCTAGATATATATAATAGTTTGGGATACATCCTCAAACATCACGCAACAGAGTATCAAGCAGAAGCGGAAAACATGATCTGAGTACGGATAAGAAGCAAATCAACATAAGATGCCCTGACAATAAGCACATCCCGTCCACAGATCTCATGGATCTCCATCCCCGGAATTTCTACACCGGATAGTTGTTGCCGCCATCACCCGTCTCCTCAACCCAGTAACCTTCTTGAGAGTATACCTGTCCATCTGAACCAAATATTTATCGTGTGAGACCCTAGGGGTACTTAGCAAGTCTTAATGCAGTTAAAGGGAACAACCTAGAGGTGACGCAATTGCAGCGAAAGATAATATCTACAAAGAGCTATAGAGATTCGCTACACATTGTAACATCCCAAATCTTTAATCAAGGTTATCAAAATCCAAATCACCCAATTTAGGGTTAACAAAACCTTTTTATCATTAAAATAAATAAGGATGCATATGTGTGTTGCATTAATATAGAATTGTTTGAAATTGCCATGTTTGTTTATCCTAATGGTTGTAAAATGATTCAAAGGTGAATGCCACATCATCTAGATCATTTAAAAACCAAATCCAAAGAAAAAGAAATCAAATAAGATTAATAAATGCAGATGGTCACTTTGACCATTTTAATCCACTAGGCCACTTTAGGTGTTCCTAGAAGTCAATTCTTAACAGAAATAATTCTAACTCTTGTCACCCCTTGCTAGTACAAGTAAATATCTGCCAAGGCCCACTTTGAACTCTTACAAAAACATTTAAACACTAATTTTAAATGACATTTGAAAATGGAATCAAGTGTATGTGCATAGATCCCACTTTTCCAAAAATCACTCAAATGAGTTCAACTTGACAATCTCCATCAACCACAGATGCTCAAGCATATGACTAACACACCCACCAAAAATCTTTTCAAAATTCAAATATAATGTTCTTGCGGCCATTGTGTTGAACACCTTATGATCAAAATCAAATCTGCCTAACTAACACTATTTTGATCAATGCTTTGTCGAGCCATTTCGCTCAATCTTGTCCCCTGGTCCCCTAGCTCCAACCATGCCTTAACCAAGCTACCATTTAAACTCTAGCAGCAGTGCCGCGCCACCCCGATGCCATGATCGCCGGCCGACCATGGCCACATCGCAGCCACACACCCGCCCTCTTCCGTCGCTCCAGGGAGCTAGGCATGATCACACCGCCGCCCATGGTCCCTTCCCCGAGCCTTGCCAGCCCCTAGACCACCGTAGACAGCCCGCGCACCGAGCCTCTGCGCCATGCACGGTGCACGCCAGAGCGCCGTCCTCGACAGGCCAGCACGAGCCGCGCCTCGACCTCTGCTTGCACGCGCCGCTCTGCCATGACCTCAGCACACTCTAGGACCTTCCCTTTTCCCGTCGCGCGACCAACACCCGCCGTGAACAGTGACGAACACCGCCGTTTCTGCTCAAAGCGCCAGCCATGCCCGACCGTTTGCCACCGACCCTAGCCGCCCCATTACACCATAGCTGACCGCTAGGAGGCAGAGCACCGTCCGCATACCTCGCCCATGCCTTTAGCCCCCTATACCATCGTCACCGACGAGCTCAGCGTCGCACCCCACTGTCCCCTCGTCGAGCTATAAAAGGAGCCCTCCCCAGCCTCCATTTCCACACCACCTCACTCCCCTCTCACCACTGATCCTTCCCCACCTCTCGCCAGAGCCACTCGAGTAGCCGTTCGCCGGAATTGTGCCGGAGTTCGCCGCAGTAGAAGAGAAAGGGGACGTCGATTTCGACCACCCCAGGAGCCGCCGCGACCACGCCTGAGTCCGCCATCGACCACCAGTTCGATCGCCCCCATCGCCACGTTAGCTGGAGCCCTAGTAAGCCCCAAATCGACCCCCACCGAGCCGCTAGGGTTCAGTCTCGCCGTCGACCTATTCGTCGTCGACGATGAACCACCATCGTTGATCTCTGTTCTAATTGCACGTTCCACATTGCCCCGTACCGCTTTGTGGTTAGTTGTGTCGCTGACATGCGGGACCCCTTTTGTCAGTTGCCCTCTGCGCCGCAGAGTGTCACTGGGCCTGCCCATTTAGTTTCCCACGTTGGCCCTAGAATTCAAATAAAGATTTTTCTATTTAGATTTAAACTCAATTCCGTCCACTAGTTTAAAAATCAATTCAGAGAGTTCTACGTAACCAAAATGCATGATTCCAATTTAGTTAGAAAGATAATTAAAATATCTATCCAAGCTAGTTGGATTTAAATCAATTAGAGTTAGAGATCTCTCGTAGCAAAAATAACAAGACAGAGACTTTTCCACATTCAAACATTTTTCAAAATTCAACCATAATAGCTTTTGAGTTGATTCCAACTCTCAAAAATCACATTGGACTATACCTATTGGAATATGTAATACTATTTAGGTTTGCATGCAGTGACTTTGGACTAGTACCAAAATAATGCTATATAGGCATTTCTAGTCACATTAATTCATTAAAATGATAAACTTAAACTTATTGAATTATGATCAAACATTTAAATCACATTCCCATGTATTAGAATATGTGGTGATGACATGTGTCCACATGATCCCATATTTTAATTGGAGAATATTAAATCTTAGTTAATTTCAATGAGTAGAAATTACTTTTCTCAAATAAATAAGGGAAACTAGTTCATTAAATCTTGTGATGATTGTGATGATGTTAGATCATCAAGTGTGTGCCTTAGTGTGCTAAATAGACTAGTCAAGTATTGTTTGGTGATTGTGTATCCCCTGTGTATTTATAGATGATAGTACCGACCAAGTCTACGAGGAGGAGGAGTCCTACCCCAAAGAAGACGAGGAGAATTTCAACCACTTCACTACTCAAGGCAAGCCTAGCACTTCAAGTAAACTGAGCAAGCTATTGTTAGCAAGCTAGAATTATACAAGATGACCTAAGCAAGATGCATTAGGCATGCTTGGTTATACATTCTGATCTATACCTACCCCAAGTTTTACTAGCAAGCTTTACATTCTTTCTTTACCAAAGTTATTTACTTTATTTATAGATAGCATAAAGAGTATAAAACTTGACCTATCTAGTTATACTTAGATGTCATTCTATGGCACGAGATTGATATTAGCATCCCTCATTAGTGAACACTCTTAACCTTAGTTACTAGTGCCAAACATAAAACTTGATCACTTTAGATGGGAATACTTGCTAAAAATGCTTATGAAAACCTTAGAATGATGAGTCATTCAATTGAGATGTTTTGACATGTGTTGAGAAACACAAATGGTTTATGATGATGAAAATGTTGAGGCATGAGCCTTAGCCCTTTATAAAAGCTGATGGTTGGGTTTGGATGCGATACCATTCCAAATTTAACGTACAACCACAAATACCTGAATTGGGTAAGGCTTAGCCGGAAGTTTATATGCATTAGTATGGGTTCCCTCACGGGAGAGGTTTGAGCTGAGGCTACCTCTCAATGTTGTCCACCTATGAAGTGCCCAGGATGGCAGATGGCCATGGCTGGAAGGCCAAGCTCATAGGAGAGGTGCTTGTACCAGGGTGTGTAATTGAAAGGTTATGTTTCATTATACGCATACTAAATATGATGATTCAGGGTTATCCCTAATGGAAGTATCAAATTTCGTGGTGAAAGTGTACCACCTCTGTAGACTGTCAAACTATTCAAATAGCCGCATCCGCGGTCATGGACAGTTGGAGTGGCCATCCTGTTCCGTCGTCAGATGTTTTCAAAATGACTTATGAAATGAATGGTGACTTTGACTTGACCACAACAGGGTTGTGACTATGAAAATTAAGTTCCCAACTTAGGTGATTTTAGAACTTTATTTTATCTTTCTTTACTTCTGAACTCAGCTTAGGTTTCAAACTTAACCTTACAAATAAACTTAGAGTTTAGCATTCCTACTAGAACTACCTTACTTGTTAGTGATAGTTTGCGAGTACTTAAAGAGTACTCATGGCTTTGTCCCTGGCTATTCCCGTGGTCAGACTATGAAGAGGACTATCAGGAGGAAGGACGACAGGACGGCTATGACAACTAGGACTATCTCCCATTGTCAGCATTGCCTGTGACACTGAAGATGGACCCCACCGCTACGCTTATTATTCCGCTGCTTGTTTATATTAAGACTGGATTATGAGATCCTTTATTTGTGTAAGACCTTATTATAGTTTGTAGTGGATGATGTACTGTGATATCCAATCTATTATATCTCGCAAAAATGGTAATCCTGGGATTGCGATGTATGGCATAACAGGCATCTGGGAATAAAAATCCGGGTGTTGACACAAATCGGCCTAACCAGAGATGGACGGACGCACGTTAATTAATAGCAACAGTTATATAAGAAACATAAATACCCTCGCTCGTCCTCCTACTCGCTTACTGACGAGAAGGCAGAAGAACATCCCATTCGTTGACAATTTTATTAACCATTCCATAAGTGTTGCACTAATTACTAGTCGTGTCTTAGTCAAATTAAATGCGATACTTTAGTTATGGTTGTCTATAACCGTGGACATGGCTTTTGAGAAAGATTTACCCTGCAAGGGTGCACAAATAGCAACACACACACGATCAACCTCGGGAAGAACCAAATAAAACGCAACGAGGCCTCACGACAATGCACTCACATGATTTATAAATTATTTCAGGGGGCCACCCCACTAAGCTACCCGCAACGAAGTTGGTCGGCTCCGAGACAGACATAGGGTTTGTGTCAATGGCTATAAACGATTAGGAAACCGAAAGTGTGATTGGGCTTGTCGATACCGCAAAAACATTCCATATTCCAAAACAGTACATGTGCTCCATGCACAATCGTAAATAAAGCAGTAAAGCATGGCATAAGTACATGATAGTAATAAAGGCCCAAACTACTTTGTGGCCCCGGGAAATAAAGTGCGAATCAAGCTCAGGTGAAGGGGATTCATGGTCCCACATGCGGATAGTGCGATAGTTAAGGAACAAGAATCAAGTACTCGGGGTCCTACGGGACACAAGTGAGCTGAAAGAACCAAATAGTAGATAATGCTCACCGGCGCCTCTTTCATTAGTTATCCCATTACTACTCAGATTCAATTGTTTAAGTACCTCATTATCCAAGACTCGCACAAACCGTACACATCAATTCTATGAATCACATGGCTCAAACAACTCCTGTAGTAGGGGCTCATAGGATTGGGAAATAAGCTTCGGTGGGGTTTACTGGGGTTTAAAAGTAAGGCTATGCAATACTTGTGATTCAATTTGATGCAATCACGACTCAATGATGCAAGAGTATCATTGATGTGTTTACTCTGGTAATACTTCTGGTATTCCTCTTGCTCCTGGTATTCCTCTTGCTAAGGAGGATCTGGGTAATACTTCTAAGACTCCTAGTATTCCTCTTGCTCAGTGTTTATCCGGATAAAAACCAAACACACAAGAGCCGAAATAAATATATTGCACAATCATATAAATTATATGCAACAAGCAAACACGTATGCCGTGATGGAATGATGCACAATTTACATGGCATAGCATGCCATGGGTGAGGTGTGGGTACAAGAATAAAACATTTTATTAGTTGTTTAGTCATATTTTGTTCCCATAAACCTTACTGCCCCTTTAAATATTTATATAATTCATGCTTTAATTCATATCATGGACTGCATAATTAAAACGAACTCGTCGCGCTGATCGATTTAGATATATTATTAAATTCGGAATTAAAGTTATGAATGTATTAAGATAAAGGCATTAATCGACATATTAATAATTTCGAAATTTTAAATTGCTCAAAAATTATTTTGGATAGTATATTTGAATTTCTGACATTTTTCTGATCAGAAAACATACACTCCCTCCGATCCATATTAATTTTCGCGAAAATAGATGTATCTATTCATGTTTTAGTGCTAGATACATCTATTTCAACGACAAGTAATATGGATCGGAGGGAGTATCATTTGCAAAATTTGAATTTATAAATTTAAAATTATTGTTTAATGCAAATAATCCAAAACAGGGTCAAATGTCACAGGTTTGACTAGTTAGAGTCGAGTCCGGTCAAAACTAAATTTATATTTGAAAACATGTTTAAATTTGGAACACTTTTCATTTTTAAAAGTTTGTCAAATTCGAATTATATAAAAAGATATGATTTGTTTAAGATATTAACAATTACTGCAATTTTTGTTAATTAGGAAAACGTTCTGGACTTTTGTTACTCGTGCTCAACTGACCCACAGCTAGGGATGAAAACGGAGTGGGTGGATACAAATTTTATCCGAAACCAAGAGAACCCTAGTATCTTGCAACAAATATCAAGCATTCAAGAAAACAAACAAAATCATGCCCTAATTATAGCACAATGCTAGGTTTAAAGGGAATAAGGGAAAGATAAAATCATGAAAGCCTCCTCAAATGCATAAAGGAATTACATGGTCATCGGTTCTAGGATGAGAAGCTTTGCAGGTTTAGCTTGACAAGGTAAAGTAATGGGCTGGTTGGATTTGGCCATACACATCAACCCTAAAACAGAAATTCCATATTAGACGAAAACGGAAATTCCGTTTCCACTTTTGTTCCGCCGGAAAACGTCGTTCCATTTTCATTTTCGTTTCCGTCAAAAAAGTTCCATTTTCGTTTCTGTTTTTGTATTTTCATTCTGTTTCCGTTTTTCCACGGAAAAGTCGGAAACTTTCCGCTCCACTTTCATCCCTACCCACAGCCACTGACGTGCGGGACCGCCGGCTGCGGGGCCACATAGTGCGCATGGTCAACCGAGTGCGGACACGTGGGCGAAACTGGGGACTACGGTTTGATGACTGAAAATGTCCAAGGGTTTATTTACAAAATCTTCACGGACTGATTGAGACTGAAGATTCAGAACTTTGGCTGGACTTCGGATGAATGTGGCGACGAATCTGGGAGAAATATGAAGATACCGTACATATGAAAGTTGTATATCTCGCCAAGGTCTACAAATTTTAAGAAGGAAGTTTTTACAAAGGAGCAACATAAGCGCCGGAACAAGGCTCGGAACAGAGCAGATTCAAACGAGTTCAGAAAAACAGAAAAAATTCCCCGACTTCGACTGACGATTTCTTCGTGATCCGATCTCTAAATCGAGTGCCATCTGTTGCGTTGGCAAGCTGAAATAGAGGACTTCAGCTTTTGTTCAGGAACTTTTCGAAAAGGATTAATAGGAACACCGGCAAAAATCGAGGAATAGTAGCCTAGGAGATGATGCGTGCTGAACTGCTGTTGCTGGACGCGTTCCAGATGCTGCGGCGAGCGCGTTGCGTCATGCGTCAGCGAGCGGGGCAAGCATCGGGAATCCTGAGAGAGGGGAGAGAGAGGTGAGGGATGCGTGGCTCACCGAGAGGTGGGTCTGTGATGGATGGCGTGGCGGTGGGACGGTGACGGGACGACCGAAAGAGGTGGCGTCGGTGGTGACCGCGACGCATGCTTACGACGAGCAGAGTCGGCGTCCAGGTTCTGCTGCTGCACCTCTGCGTCTAAGGGCTCCAGGAGGAGGGGTTGTCGACGGTGGGGCGTGTCAGGCGACGTGGTGGTGGTCGTTGCAGCGAGGGTCACCGGGGTCAGGAGATGGCGTGCGGCGCCGGCATGACGTGGTGGCATCCAGCATGGCTTGGACGGAAAGAAGAGAGGGAGATGCCGATCTGGGGCAGGTGAGGAGGGGATGCGGACAACCTGTGGCTGCTTGTTGCGTTTGTGGACAGAGGGAAAGGAGGAAGACAAAGCACGGGCTTGGCGTGGGTGCGCTCTCGATCACGTGGAGATGGGCGAAGAGAAACAGCGCCTCGCTCGCTGGTTCGGAATTCGGACGGGGTGGAGCCAGACCAAGGACGAGAGGGGAAGGACCCGTTTTGATGGCACCAGAAGGGAGATGGCTCAGCTGGCTCACGTGGTGTTGGAAACAGTTGGGTTAGCTAAAAGGTTTAGGAAACGATTTTAGTGTAGGAAAATAATTAGGCACAAAAGAGAGTGCCATTATTTCATGTGGTGAAAAAGAAGAAGAAGGAGCATGTCATGATTTTATGTAGAAGAAACCAAAAGAACATGGCATATGCTTGGAATGAAGAGGTATGTCAACATTTAGGTGGAGTATAGGGGTGGTATGGGGCATGTATATGTAGGAGGTTAGAAGAGGGTGAGATGGCATGGCACCTAGAAGCATGGAAGCATGGCTCGATGGACATATTGGTTTGGTTTGATCTTCATTTGATTGGAGACAAATTCAAACAAATGCCCTAAAACCTTAATAAACCCAAATAAAACAAGGAGGAATAGGGCATCGGTCTTGCATGGAACATGTATGTTCTAGTTATGAAAACAACTAGAGTTGCTCATGTTACATGGTTTCAACTAGCCTTCCCCAAAACAACTAGAATGAAAATTCATGAAACTTGGGCATCATTCGTCTAAATTTTAATACTTTGTGAGAAAATTGGTGCGGTGAGATTTTGAACCACATATACTCTGTGTAGTTGCTTCACAATGGAAGCCATTGTTGTCACTTGGACAATTTAAAATAACTTCGAATTTAGATGCACCTTTTTTGTAAACATTGTTTGAAATGTCAATATGCAGTTGCGCACCGATCTACCAAACATAGACACGTTATCATAAACTATGGCAAACATATTGCCATGACCTTGGTCATCTCGTTTGAAAGTCATGAATGTTCATACATGGTACGCCATATTGTGAAACGGGTTTCTTCGAAAGTTGTCAAATTTTAGCATAATTTTTCATAGAAACTAGACAGTGCACATAACAAAATACTCTATGAAAGCAAGACATTACTTCAATTTATATATTTTTTATTTGGATTTTTCTTTCAAAAGGTCCCAAATTAGGCTGCATTATTAGCATTCATATCAAGAAGTTGAGGGGTTGTTTGGTTAAGCTTATCTGTCACTTTTAGCTTTATTTTATAAGTCACCTTAGATTTTTTATTTTGGCTTATAACATCATTCAACTATGTCAGAGTAAAAGTAAAAAAACAAAGCCAAAAACACGTTTCTGGCTTTATAAGCCAAAAATTAAAAGCCAGAATTAGAGCCCAACCAAACAACGCCTAAATCTCACAGAACTCTTGGTGTTTCTCCCTTGTTTTAGTACTTGGGTACCTTCAATTGTATTTAACAAAAAAATATGACCAAGCAGTGTATCATCGACTTATAGATCAAATTTTGAGATATTTTCATTAAATTGCGGTAACACCATTCTATTCTACGAATATAACCATAAAGTTTGAACATATTATTGAGAATTCACGGAATCCTAAACCATAAAATCTAAACCCCTAAACCCTGACCAAGCAGGTATCGTGAACTTATAGATCAAAATTTGAGATACTTTCGTTAAATTGGGTAACACCATTCTATTCCACGAATATAAGCATCAAGCTTGAATATTATTGAAAATTCTCGAAACCCTAATCCCTAGCTAAACCCCTAAAACCCAAACCCTAAACCCCTATACCCCAAAACCTGACCAAGCACGTAGTATGCACTTATAGATCAAAATTTGAGATACTTTCGTTAAATAGGATAACACTATTCTATTTGATGAATATAAGCATAAATCCTGAGAATTATCGAAAATTACCTAAACCCTAAAACCCTCGACCATAAACCCTAACCAAACAGGTACCATGCACTTATAGATCAAAATTTGAGATACTTTCAATAAATTGCGGCAACACCATTCTATTAGACGAATATAAGCATAAATCATGAGCATTATTGATCCCGAAACCTTAAACCCCTAAAACCCAAACCCAAAACCCTAAGCCCTTATCAAACATGTAGCATGCACTTATATATCAAAATTTGATATACTTTCGTTGAATTGGTAACGCCGTTCTATTTGACGAATATAAGCATAAATCTTGAGCATTATCAAAAATTCCCTAAACCCTAAGCAACCCCTAAAACCTAAACCCTAATAAACCTTAAAACCCCAAACCCTCAACCCATAAATCCTAACCAAGTGATACGTCCATAACGTATCTATAATTTTTGATGGTTTTATGCTAATAATATGCTTTTGGCACTCCTTTTTATATAAAGTTTATGATTTATTTGGACTAACCTACTAATATTTGCAAAAGTGCACAATGTTCTTGTTTTACACTTTGATGTGTAGGAATTACCAAGAATACAAGTGGAAACCTTGCTGGAGTCAAATTGGGATTTTCCAGAAATCTGTCTCAGAACTCTTTTTAAAGATGGTCAAGTTTAGGGTTGAAGACGGTGTCAAATGGAAAACTCTTCAACTACACATTTGCTGGAAATTTCGCGACAAACATTCTGAACATAAAAAATACCTGATTTCGTGTCCGGACGGGCCCGCTGGGCCCGATTTACTGCATCCCAAGATGGGGTGACGGGAATCCGAGAAGCTATATAAAGGGAGGAAACCTAATTCGTGGAGAACACCTCCACCCATGAATTTGCAGCCACCAAAGCCACGTTTTTCTACCCCCATAGATCCCATCTCCATGGGAGAGGACTCCCAAGAAGCCATAAAGGAAGGGGGCTAAGGGGCGGTACTCCTCCTTGATACCGGCGGTGGGGAAGGAGTCCCCCCGTCGCTGCTAGCGCCACCGCCACCCTCTTCACCATCTTCACCGCCATATCCATCACCTAATCCTCCTAGGATGTAGTGGTTCATCGTCCCACACACCTTTGTACCGTCCTATGTAAACATGGTGTTTGATGATATAAGTTATAATCCTATGATCTATGTCATGTTTGTGTAGTTTCTTTGTTCTTAGATTGAATGGTTGAACGTCTTTGGTTCATTAGATTTGTATGTTGATATGGTACAGTCCTTTGGTGTCCATTATATTTGTGCACGCATGGATTAAACATCATAGGGTTTGTAGTATGTGTAAGAGGAAGGGGAAGTTCTGTCGGAGTGAAAGAAACCTGAGGACGCGAACCGGAACGTTGCACGTATGGGAGTAAGAGGACCATTAAACTTAAGGCTATGGTTGGGAAAACCTTAATGCATTGTTAGTAGTTATGGATATTTGCTAACAATCCAATCATATAGTACATGTAATTCCAACTAGTGCAGCGCATGTATATTTAGCCTCTCCCACATAGAAAACTGCATCGAAGACAATTAACCCGATTTATTCGCTAATTAAACATGGACAAAGTCACCACAATTACCACCACTATTCCACACTCATGGTTCTATTAGTTTAGTGTATTTTATTGCTGCAACAACTAACTTTACTTTCTTGTTATTTATTATCATGCAAAGCTATCTCTAGTACTCGTATTGTTGCTCTAGTTTTATTTCCTAGATAATGCAAATGTTTAGTTTGCGTAGAGTTGTATCAGTGGTTGATATAACTTGAGAGAACACTTATCCTACCTTTAGCTCCTTGTTGGGTTCGACAGTCTTACTTATCGAAAAGGCTACACACGATCCCCTATACTTGTGGGATATCAAGACCTTTTTGTAGCGTCGTTGCCGGGGAATAATAGCGTGTGGGTGAATATTCTTGTGTGCACTTGTTTGCCTTATCTCTAAGTAGTTTTTACTTTAAGTTTTAAGTTGTTCTCTATCTTAGTATGGATAGGTAATGCGAATTACAACAAAAATTAGTTGTACTTGTTACCTAAAAATGTTTTCAAAAAGGAAAGTGATTGGAAAGATGAGTAATGGTTAAGTGGGGGTTGACCTTGAAAAGTCGTGTTCATGCGTATGAAACCAAAACAAATCTTCCCATGGAAGTTTTTCAGTTAAAAACATGCCTAGCTGAAAGGCGTTAAAGAAAAGCACTATTTGGAGAAAACCCAAATTATTTTTACTTTCAGTAAGTTTTTCTTTTGTTGAGTCTTGGAAGTTATTGGCTCAGTAATAACCTCTCCTTATCCTTTTTGTGTGGTTTTTGCGCCAAGAATAACCTCTATGAGAGATAAGTAAGACTTGAGAAAGTTGCTGCCCCGAAACAGATTTTTGTGCTTCACTGTAAACAATCGTGAAAAATCCCTTTACGTCAGATTGAGCTATAATGTTCTGTGCTTATGCCCTAGGTTTTTATCTAACTTTAGTTAGTTTAGCACTTTTTGATTTGAGCAATAGAAGGTCTTCGGAAAAATCGGTTTTTACATGCTGGTCTGTTTTGACAGCTTTCTACCATTATTTGCATTTGCCTCTTAATCTCTTTCTCTTTGAGTTCTCTTTGAGCATTTGAGCTTTTAGAAGGAATTGCTACAGTAGCTTGTGTTTTAATGGAAGTTTTACTTGTGTTGAAACTAAACCCAAAGACATATTATCTTGAATACACTAATATTGCTAATAAACATTGTTTGAAGTTTTGTATGAAGGAAATTTTCAAGTGTAGGGAGAGAATGATGTGATGAGATAAAGTATGGACAAAATCTCAAGCTTGGGGATGCCACCCATGTCACCCCAAGAAATATTCAAGAGGTACAAGCATCAAAGCTTGGGGATACCCAAGGCATCCCCTTCTTCATCAATAAAAATCTCAGGTTTTCTTCCAGAACACTTCATTTTTATTGTTTCATGCATGACTGTGTTGTTCTTGGAGCGTCTTTGTTTTTGTGTTTAGTTTTCTTTTGTTTGGTTTGCTTAAATAAATTGGTTAGACCCCTGCATTCATATGATGATTCAAATAAGTTGATTGGTGTTGGAAAAGAGTAGGAAAGTTCATGCTTATAAGTGGTACACAAGGAGTTTGTTTTGACTGAGGCCTAGACTTTATCATGTCATGTTTGATATTGCTTTCACTTTATGTTTAGTGATTATTGTTGTAGCATGACTTGTTCCAAACAATTGAGATTGCATAATGTGCCTTGAAGGAATCATGCGTTTGTTTAGCATACAAAAGCATAATATTGTGGTATTCTCCTTTGATGCTTTATTTGGGTTGACTTGGCACATGCTTACACCATGTTAAGACTATGAACCAGTCACCTTAGCCTCTATGATCATTTAGTTTTTTGACTTGTAATATCACCTTATTGTTTAATTAATAATGTTTTGTCGCTTTGCATGATTATAGCCATTATTTATCTCTTAGTTGGTCGCTCCTAGTCTTTTGCTAGCCTCCACATGTACCAAGTATGAGTTCCACTCATGCATCCAACCCCCAAGAAAACAAAGTTATTCCAAAGAGTCCACTATAAATTCCTATGCATGGTGTGTTACACCATTCCAAGTATATTCATGTTTTTATCTACCTTCCAAATTAAACTTGTTATGTAAAAATTAGTGATTAAAGCTCTCACAAACTTGATGGCACAATTTACTTTCTTGCACTTAATAAACTTGAACCACTGTGTCCATCTATGTTGCTTATATGCTTACGCTTTATAAGTTGTAAATTAGCACAACCTTGTACCATGGGGAACGCTTTCAACATTGCACTTATTATTCAGCTGATATCATGTTCTTTTGTTTATGGATCCCAACGGTGTGAAATAAAAGGGGAGCTTGTAAACTCATGGATTTTGTATGTGTGTTAGAGAAACGCCTGAGAGGCTAGCCTAAGCCATGCCTAATCATGGTGGAAAATTGCAGCATAACCATAGTGAGCATTCTGTGAAGCATCCTCAATAAAAACCTATGCAAATAGCAAATAAAAAGATTACTGAGATGCTCATTCCCTGTTGCCTTGTCATTTTGATATGGGATAGCCCCTGTGTCATGGGGAAATGGGTACCCCGTTGGCGGTTCTCCATGATACACATGTACTTACAATGAGAAGAACTTACTCGTGACTAAAGTTGAGTAGCATGAGGTTCGGTACTCATAAGCAAGGGGCATGTGATTTTCAACTTATAACTTGTCAAGCATATCCTCATATTTGTGTCACTTTAACCTTAATCACCTCAAGATGCTTATGATAGGGGAAATGAGAGCTAAAAGCTAATAAGTACCATAATTTTTGGAAGCTCTTTATGAAACTTGAAATCCCTGCTTCCCTCTAGAAGGGCCTTTATTTTTACTTTTATGTTGAGTCTCCATATTCTATCTTTATGCACCAATTGAGAGAGCATAGTGGTCTGATGTCTACGCACCTCTATTCCTGTAGACATATATTGGGCCTCCAAGTGTAGAGGTTTGTAGAACAGTAGCAAGTTTTCCCTTAAGTGGATTACCCAAGGTTTATCGAACTCAGGAAGGAAGTGGTCAAAGGTATCCCCTCTCAAGCAACCCTGCAATCAAGATACAAGAAGTCTCTTGTGTCCCCAACACACCCAATACACTTGTCACGTGTATAGGTGCACTAGTTCGGCAAAGAGATAGTGAAATACAAGTGGTAACGGTGAGAGGAAATAGCTTGATGGCGTGGAAAAGACTAAAGTAAAACTGAAGTAAAGATAGAAGCAAGCAAACATGTAACAGATCACGGTGTATCAATGCTAGAAACAAGGCCCAGGGATCATAATTTCATTAGTGAACACTCTCATAATAAATATATTCTTCTTTATGATACTACTCTTAACTACTCTCCGGTTGGACACTCTAATCGATGGTAGGGCTATAACAGCACACCTCAAAGTAAGCCTTTCCCATCTAGAAAACCCCACACTATCACCTTGAGTACTAGATGAGTCCAACAAACACCACAATTTCATAAAGACATCCAACTCCAAATATAACTCATAACAAGTATTTGTAATCTCTAGCCTAAGTGCCACCATGGTGTGCACGCTGTCACTTTCACACACATGGGGAGAGCAGAGATCTATTAAAGCACTTCAGTAGCAAGGTAGATCTACTAGATTACAAAGCTCATGATCACAATATGATCATGCATAGAGAGAGAGATGAACACATAGCTACTGGTAGAACCCTTAGCCTCGAGAGAGAACTACTCCCTCCTCATCATGGGAATCAGCAATGGTGATGGAGATGGTGGTGGAGATCGATGGAGATGGCTCTGAGGGCACTTCCCCTTCCCGGCAGGGTGCCGGAACAGAGACTTTCTGTCCCCCGAATCTCCCCTTCGGTGGCGGCGGCGCTGCGGAACTTTTCGTGGCTGGAGGCTTGACTCTTTAGGGTTTATGCCTCGGGAGGCTTCTTATAGGCCAGAGGGCAAGGTCGGTGGGCGGCCAGGGGGCCCACACCATGCCCCGGCGCGGCCTGGGGGGCGCCATGGCGTGGTGTGGCCACCCTATGGCCCCTCTCCGACTCTCCTTCTGGCTCCGTGAGTCTTCCGACAAAATATCAACATTGGCTTTTGTCCCGTCCAATTCCAAGAATATTGATTTTCTGACTTTCCTAGAAACAAAAACAGCAGAAAACAGGCAACTGGCACTGTGGCTCTTGTTAATAGGTTAGTCCAAGAAATCATATTAAAAGTACTCCAAAGTGTGGACAAAACATAAGAAAGTAGATAAAACCAAGCATGGAACATCAAAAATTATAGATACATTTGCAATGTATCAACATCCCCATGCTTAACTCCTGCTCGTCCTCGAGTAGGTAAGTGATAAAAAGAAAGAATAATTTTTGAGGTGACATGCATCATCAAAGACTTGATCAAAGTATTTGTAAAGCATTGAAAGCTAGGATCATAGTACTTTAACATAGCATGAAAGATAAAGTTCTAACAATAAGACATAGCAACTAAATTGCAACATGAAAAGGCACAAACAAAAGATTCATGAATAACAATGCTTTGCAAGACGTTTGTTTGTTTCACATAAAGAAACATAGCATAGTGGCATTCAACTTGTCCCTCATAGAGTAGCAAAACATAAATGCATAGGACACCTTCAAAGTTCATAAGAGTGACTAGATACAAATAGTTTAAAACAAGCAATATCAAGTTATGCATCAATAACCAAGTCTTGGGACAATGCACATAGATTTAAGAATGGCCACTATGCTCTCAAAGTAGGTGCATAAAGATAGAAGGTGGAGACTCAATATAAAAGTGGAAGAAAGGCCTTCATAGAAGGAAGTAGGGATTCAAGTTTCATAAAGAGCTTCCAAAAATTATGGTACTTATTAGCTTTCAGTTCTCATTGCCCCTATCATAAGCATCTTTAGGTGATTAAGGTTAAAGTGACACAAGTAAGAGGATATGCTTGACAAGTTATAAGCTGAAATCTCATGCCCCTTACTTACGAAGACCGAACCTCATGCTACTCAACTTTAGTCACAAGTAAGCCCTTTTCATTGCAAGTACATATGTATCATAAAGAACCGCCAACGGGGTACCCCTTGCACATGATACATGAGCTATCCCATAATCAAAATGACAAGGCAAGCAGACAATGAGCATCTCAGCGATCGTTTTATTTGCTATTTGCATAGGTTTTTATTGAGGATGCTTCATAGAGTGCTCATTATGGTTATGCTGCAAGTTTCCACCATGATTAGGCATGGCTTAGGCTAGCGGCCCAAGCATTTCTCTAACACACATACAAACTCCATGATCTTACAAGTTCCACTTTTATTTCACACCTCCGGGATCCGTAAGCAAAAGAACATGATATCAACGGGGTACAATGTACATGTGCAATGTTGAAAGCATTCCCCATGAAACATGGTTCTGCTAATTTCAACTTATAAAGCACAAGCATATACGCAACAAAGAAGGACCCAATGGTCCAGGTTTATTAAATGCAAAAAGTAAAGTGTGCCATCAAGTTTGTGAGAGCTTTAATCACTAGTTTTCTCATAACAAGTTTAATTTGGAAGGTAGAAAAAAACATGAATATACTTGGAATAGCATAAGCTAGTAGGTAGGTATGGTGGACTCTTTGGAATAACTTGGTTTAGGGAGTTGGATGCATGAGTGGAACTCATACTTGGTTGTGGAGGCTAGCAAAAAGACTGGGAGCGACAAACTAAGAGAGCAATAATGGCCATAATCATGCAGAGCGACAAAACATCATTGATCAAATCATAAAGTGATACTACAAGTTGAAAACTAAAGGATCATAAACGCTATGGTGACTTTGGATAGTCATAACATGGTGTGGGCATGCGCCAAGTCAACCCAAATAAAGCATCAAAGGAGAATACCACTATACTATGCTTTAATATGCTAAAACAACGCATGATTCATCCAAGGCACATTAAGCAATCTCAATTGTTTATAACAAGTCATGCTACACCAAAGAATACTAAGCATAAAGCCAAAAAAATATCAAGCATGGCATGATAGAGCATAGGCCACAGTCAAAAACAAGCTCTCTTTACCACTTAAGCATGAGCTTTCCTACTCTTTTCCAATCCAAACCAAACTATCTGAAAACCAACGTATGAAAGAGGGGGTATAACCAATTTATTCAAGCAAACTAAGCAAACCAAGCAAACAAAAAACCAAAACAAAAATGAAAAAGAAGACGCTCCAAGAACAACACAACAGTGCATGAAACAATAAAAATGAAGTGTTTGGAAGAAACCTAAGATTTTTAATGATGAAGAAGGGGATGGCTTGGGAATCCCCAAGATTTGACGCTTGTACTTATTGGATATTTCTTGGGGTGACATGCGTTGCATCCCGAAGCTTGAGCTTTAGTCCAGCCTTCATCTCATTACTCATTCCTTCCATACACCTGAAATTTTTTCTTCATACAAAACTTCACACAATCTTTATTAGCAACATTAGTGCACTCAAGATAAATAAGTTTTAAGGTTCAGTTCTAACACCACTAAACTTCCATTAGAACACTAGCTACTATAGCACTTCCCTCAAAAATCTCAATTCCCCAAAAGAACTCAAAAAGAAACCAACAAGAAGCAAATGCACAAAATGGCAGAAATCTATCAAAACAGACCAGCAGGTAAAGACGAATTTTTTCGAAGACATTCTGTTGCTCAAATCAATAAGTGTTGAACTAACGAAAGTTAGATAACAACCTGGGGCAGAAGAACAAAAAGGAACGCCTTAAAAGGACGTACAAATATTTTACACGAATTTTTACGGTGAAGCACAGAAATCTGTTTCGAGACAGCAACTTTCCCAATCATTACTTCTCTCTCATTAGAGGTTACTCTTGGCACAAAAAGCAAAATAAAAAGGATAAGGAGCGGTTATTACATAGGTAATAACTTCCAAGACTCATCTAAAACTTTTGGGTTATCTCCTAATAAGTACTTTTCTTTAACGCCTTTAAATTTGGCATGATAGTTTGAGAAGATGCTCACATAAGAAATATGAATTGAAGTAAAAGAGAGCATCAAGAAGAAAATTCAAAGCATATTTAAGTCTAACCCACTTCCTATGCATAGGAATCTTGTAAAGAAACAAGTCATCAAAGCACAAAGCAATAAGCATAGGAAAGCAAAACAAGCAAAGCAAGTGCAACTTCAAGACTTTCAACATGAAGAGGGGAAACTTAATATTATTGAGATGCATAAAACTATGTTTCCCTCTCTCATAATAACTTTCAGTAGCATCATGAATAAAATTAACAATATAACTATCACATAAAACATTCTTATCATGAGCCACATGCATATAATCATTATTACTCTCCACATAAGCATATTTATTCTTATTAATCGTAGTGGGAGCAAATTCAGCAAAATAACTGTCATTATTATTCTCATCACCATAATCATCCAATATAGGAGGCATATTGTAATCATAATTAATTTAAACCTCAATAGTAGGTGGACTGAAAATATCATATTCATCATTGTAATCATCATATATTGGAGGTTTGGTATCATCATAAGCAATAGAATAGCTATCTTCCAAAGCTGGGGAACTAAAAAGATCATTTTCATAAAAACTAGCTTCCCCAAGCTTAGACTTTTCCATAGCATTAGCAATAATGGTGTCCAAAGAATTCATACTAACAACATTGCTATTAGCATGCAAATAAAGTTCCATAGGTTTTTTAATTTTCTCTTCAAACACTTCATGTCCTAACTCAAGAAAAATACTATAAAGCTCTCTAATTTTGTTGTTGTTTTCCATTAAGCCTAACTAGTGAAAAGAAGAAACAAAAAGACAAAATTGCAGAATCTAAAGAAAATAGCTTCGATCACTCACACCGGAGGATGTGAGTACCTTTTACCTTACCTCCCCGATAACGGCGCCAGAAAATAGGCGTTTGCCGTGGGAGGTTCTTCTTCTTTAATCCTCTGGTGTGAATACCTTTTACCTTACCTCCCCGGCAACGGCGCCAGAAAATAGCTTGATGTCTATGCACTTCTATTCTTGTAGACAGTTGTTGGGCCTCTAAGTGCAGAGGTTTGTAGAACAGCAGCAAGTTTTCCCTTAAGTGGATTACCCAAGGTTTATCGAACTCAGGGAGGAAGTGGTCAAAGGTATCCCTTCTCAAGCAACCCTGCAATCAAGATACAAGAAGTCTCTTGTGTCCCCAACACACTCAATACACTTGTTAGGTGTATATGTGCACTAGTTTGGCGAAGAGATCGTGAAATACAAGTGGTAATGGTGATAGAAATAGCTTGATGGCGTGAAAAAGACTAAAGTAAAACTGAAGTAAAGATAGAAGCAAGCAAAGATGTTACACATCTAATTGCAGACGGTGTATCAATGCTTAGAAACAAGGCCTAGGGATCATACTTTCACTAGTGAACACTCTCATAATAAATATATTCTTCTTTATGATACTACTCTTAACTACTCTCCGGTTGGACACTCTAATCGATGGTAGGGCTATAAAAGCACACCTCAAAGTAAGCCTTTCCCATCTAGAAAACCCCACACTATCACCTTTGAGTACTAGATAAGTCCAACAAACACAACAATTTCATAAAGACATCTAACTCCAAATATAACTCATAACAAGTATTTGTAATCTCTAGCCTAAGTGCCACCATGGTGTGCACACTGCCACTTTCACACACATGGGGAGAGCAGAGATCTATTAAAGCACTTGAGTAGCAAGGTAGATCTACTAGATTACAAAGCTCATGATCACAATATGATCATGCATAGAGAGAGAGATGAACACATAGCTACCGGTAGAACCCTTAGCCTCGAGAGAGAACTACTCCCTCCTCATCATGGGAATCAGCAACGGTGATGGAGATGGTGGTGGAGATCGATGGAGATGGCTCCGAGGGCACTTCCCCGTCCCGGCAGGGTGCTGGAACAGGGACTTTCTGTCCCCCGAATCTCCCCTTCGGTGGCGGCAGCGCTGCGGAACTTTTCGTGGCTGGAGGCTTGACTCTTTAGGGTTTATGCCTCGGGAGGCTTCTTATAGGCCAGAGGGCAAGGTCGGTGGGCGGCCAGGGTGCCCACACCATGCCCCGGCGCGGCCTGGGGGGGCGCCATGGGGTGGTGTGGCCACCCTGTGGCCCCTCTCCGACTCTCCTTCTGGCTCCGTGAGTCTTCCGAGAAAATATCAACTTTGGCTTTTGTCCGGTCCAATTCCAAGAATATTGATTTTCTGACTTTCCTAGAAACAAAAACAGCAAAAAACAGGCAACTAGCACTGTGGCTCTTGTTAATAGGTTAGTCCAAGAAATCATATTAAAAGTACTCCAAAGTGTGGACAAAACATAAGAAAGTAGATAAAACCAAGCATGGAACATCAAAAATTATAGATACATTTGCAATGTATCATGGTCATTCTTAGTTTAATGTGCATTGTCCCAAAACTTGTTGACTGATTCATAACTTTGATATTGCTTGTTCTTAAATTATTTGTATATAGTCACTCTTATGAACTTTGAAGGTGTCCTATGCATTTATGTTTTGCTATACCATGAGGGACAAGGTGAATACCACTCTTATTATGTTTTCTATATGTGGAACAAACAAACGTCTTTCAATGCATTGTTATTCATGATCTTTTGGTTGTACTTTTTCATGTTACAACATAGTTGATATGTCTTATTGTTAGAACTCTATCTTTCATGTTCATCTTTAGAGTACCTTGATCCCAGCTATCAATGTGTTTACAATAATGATGATCAAGATTGTGTTGGATGCATGTCACCTAAAAAATTATATTGTTTTTATCGGTTACCTACTCGAGGACGAGCAGGAACTAAGCTTAGGGATGTTGATACGTCCATAACGTATCTATAATTTTTGATGGTTTTATGCTAATATTATGCTTTTGACACTTCTTTTTATATAAAGTTTATGATTTATTTGGACTAACCTACTAATAGTCGCAAAAGTGCACAATGTTCTTGTTTTACATTTTGATGTGTAGGAATTACCAAGAATACAAGTAGAAACCTTGTTGGAGTCAAATTGGGATTTTCCAGAAATCTGTCTCAGAACTCTTTTTGAAGATGGTCACGTTTCGAGTCGAAGACGGCGTCAAACAGAAAACTCTTCAACTACAAAGATATTGGACATTTCGCGGTAAACGTTCTGGACATAAAATTTACCTGATTCCCAGTCCGAACGGCCCGCTGGGCCCGATTTACTGCAGCCCAAGATGGGGTGACGGGAATCTGAGAAGCTATACAAATGGAGAAAACCTAATTCGTGGAGGACACCTCCACCCACAAATTTGCGGCCACCAAAGCCACGTTTTTGCCTCCCCATGGATCCCATCTCCATGGGGGAGGGCTCCCAAGAAGCCATGAAGGAAGAGGGCTAAGGGTTGGTGCTCCCCCATGATACCGGCGGTGGGGAAGGAGTCTCCCGCGCGGTCGCTGGCATCGCCGCCTCCCTCTTCACCATCTCCACCGCCATCTCCATCACCTAATTCTCCTAGGATACAGTGGTTCAACCTCCCACACACCTCTGTACCATCCAATGTAAACATGGTGTTTGATGCTATAAGTTATAATCCTATGATCTATGTCATGTTTGTGTAGTTTATTTGTTCTTAGATTGAATGGTTGAACGTCTTTCGTTCATTAGAGTTGTATGTTGATATGGTACAGTCCTTTGGTGTCCATTATATTTGTGCGTGCATGGATTAAACATCATAGAGTTTGTAGTATGTGTAAGAGGAAGGGGAAGTTCTGCCACAGTGACAGAAACCTGAGGACGCGAACCGGAACGTTACACGTATGGGAGTAAGAGGACCATTAGACTTAAGGCTATGGTTGCGGAAACCTTAATGCATTGTTAGTAGTTATGGATATTTGCTAACAATCCAATCATATAGTACATGTAATTCCAAGTAGTGAAGCGCATGTATATCTAGCCTCTCCCACATAGAAAACTGCATCGAAGACAATGAACCTGATTTATTCGCTAATTAAACATGGACAAAGTCACCATAGTTACCACCACTATTCCACACTAATGGTTCTGTTAGTTTAGTGTATTTTATTGCTGCAGCAACTAACTTTACTTTCTTGTTATTTATTATCATCCAAAGCTATCTCTAGTACTCGTATTGTTGCTCTAGTTTTATTTCCTAGATAATGCAAATGTTTAGTGTGCGTAGAGTTGTATCAGTGGTTGATAGAACTTGAGAGAACATTTATCCTACCTTTAGCTCCTTGTTGGGTTCAACACTCTTACTTATCGAAAAGGATACACACATTCCCCTATACTTGTGGGATATCACCAAGCAAGTAGCATGCACTTATAGATCAAAATTTGGGATACTTTTAATGAATTAGGTAACGCCATTCTATTCGATGAATATAAGCATAAAGCTTGAGCATTATTGAAAATTTGCTAAACCCCCTAAACCCTATACAATCTTTAAAACCTAAACCATAAAACCCTAAAACCCTAAACCCTCGACCCATAAACCCTACCCAAGCAGGTAACATGCACTTATAGATCAAAATATGAGATTCTTTCATTAAATTGCGGTAACGCCATTCTATTCCATGAATATAATCATAAAGTTTGAACATTATTGAAAATGCCCTAAACCCTCAGCACTAAAACCCTAAACTCTCAACCCTGCCTAAACAACCTTGGAAAATGAGGTATCATGCACTTGTACATCAAAATTTCAGATATACTTTCATCAAATTGTGCTAACGCCAATCCATTCCACGAGTATATGCATAAAGCAGCTTGAACATTGTCGAAAATTCCCAAAAACCTAAACCCTAAACCCTAATAACCATAAACCATAAACCCTCATCCCCTCAATCCCTTACTAAGAAGATATCATGCACTTATAGATCAAATTCCGAGATACTTTCAATAAATTGCAATAAAACTAGTCTATTCCACAAATATATATAAAGATTGAACATTATTATTGAAAATTTCCTAATTAACCCTAAAACCTAGAAAACCCTAAACCCTAAACCCTAAAACCCTAAACCCTCAATACTGAACCCTAAACCCTCAATACTGAACCCTAAACCCCAACTACCAAACTTAAACTCCTAAACCCTAAACCCTAAAATCCTAAACTATATACCATAAACTCTAAACCCCTAAACGCTCAACCCAAAAAGCACGAACCCTAAACCCCAGGCTATATATATCTTGTGAGAAAACTAGGGCAGTGGGATTTTGAGCCATACTTATTTGTAGTTTCTTCACGACAAAAGCCACCATCATCGCTTGAAAAATGGAAAAGTACTTCAAATTCAGAAGCTTACTTTGTAAATAATATTTTAAATGCCAATAATACACATGAATCTACCAAATACGAACATGTTGTTATAAACTATAGAAAAGATATGGCCATGGCCTTGGTCATCTAGTTTGAAAGCCATGCATATTCATACATGGTACGCCATATATCATATGACAAAATTAAAGCCATTATTATCGATTGGGACTTTTAAAATAACTTCAAATATGGAAGCTCTTTTTGTAAACGATGTTGAAATGACAATATGCACGAATGTACCAAACATGGTTACATTATCATAAAGTTTGGTAACACATATGGCCTTGACATTGGTCATCTAGTTTTTGAAAGCCATGAATGTTCAAACATGGTACGCCATATTGTGAAATGAGTATTTCAAGAGTTATCAAATTTTATATATTTTTCATGGAACTTAGCTAATGCACACACTGAGACACCAACAGAGAAACGAATGGTTGTATTTCGTTTTATATTTTGTTTCTTTATTTTTTTAATGGCCCAAATTTGGTCTCATTACCATTCATATCAAAAAGTTGAAATCTTGCAAAACTCTCAGTGGTTCTCCAATATTTGACTAATTTGGTACCTTTAAATTATTTTTAAAAAGTCAAGAGCAAGCTATATCACATACTTTGTAGTTCGTAATTAGACATACTTACTTTAAATTGTCAAAAGGTCATTTTATTGCACATCTTCAGCTAGGAAGCTTGGAAACTCATGAAAGTAGGGAATTGTCAGGGGGATAATCCCAGGTACCCCAACCGAATAAGAACAAGACAGTCGGATCGCGTCCGGCTGACCAGACGCAGCCGGACAAGGCAGGCTATCCCCGGTAGCCGGATCAGCAGAGACAGCCGGATACAGCGACGTAGCCGGACTCAATCAATGGGACAGGGCGACGTGTGTGTCAGTGCATGGTACGCCCTGTACGGTGACAAGACTGGCAACTACCCGGCCATACCGAAGACTTTGTGTAGGTGACGCAGGAATAGTGCCCGGTGCTGACGACAGGCTCGCACGGCTTCCACTTTGCCTACGATAGCCATACCGCTCGTACTCTGACAGGACAAGCCATACTGGACACTGTAGATGACTAGTCGGCTGGGACCCGCCTGTGGGGCCCGCTAGTCGGACTGGCCAGTGAGACCTTTGCTTCTTTGCCTATATAAGGAGAGGCAAGGCCTAAGGGTTGGTCTTACAGCATTTAAGGCAGTAGCTAGCGTATACCGCTCGAGGAGCACTTGTAGTTCTGGTATTCCACATAGTCAGATCCGGCAGGAGTAGGGGCTTTACCTCACCACGAGGGCCCCGAACCTGGGTACTTCTTGCGTCCCGCTACGCTCGCTTGTATCCAATCCCGCCTGTGGACGCTGTCGATAGCTTCCCTGCTAGTCCCCACACCTCTATCTGACCTCCTCAGGTATTGCCGTTCCCAATACAACGACAGTTGGCGCCCACCGTGGGGCTAGATGGCTTCGACCGGAGTCACGTTCCGCACGGGACTCCGCACTTCAGCCGGTGAGCGTGTGGCCTCCGGCCTGGTGCTCACGCTCGGCAAGTTCGACTGCATCATCGACAACACTTCCTGCTTCGCCGGAACCTCCTTCCCGGCGAACGGCACCGTCCTGCTATTTGGCGACCTCCCGTTTACGTCTCCACCATCCCGGAGCGTTTCCCTAGGGAAATCGTCTCTATCGCGAAGCTGCCGTGCTCAGGCGGCAGCGCCTCCGCCGCACCTCGCGGCGTAGAGGTCATGATGGCCGGTTCTAGCCCCCATCCCCGCCAGCCACGGGAGCAAGGCGCGGACGAGGTCGGGACTTCCGCTCCCCCGCAGCCCCGGAACCCGGTGGAGGACGCCATTGATCGGCTCCTGACACCGGTTAACCTCAGGGATAATCCGGAGGAGGCGGAGGCCAACTTCAGCATCGAGAGACAGATCCTCCTCCATGAGGCCATGGAGCTGGCTGCAGCCCGTAAGCAGCTCGAGATCACCCGGCGCGAGTACGACCGTGTGCACGGCCTCACTCCGGCTACCGCGGAGCCGAGCCGGCGCGGCCAGGTACGGCGTCGGGGCGGCGAGCTAGGCGGTAGGATGGAAAAGGATGGGGAACCGGACCCCGCGCCCGCCCTCACACGGCCCACCTACAGCACGCCCATCAAGAACTTGCACGCGCCGCGAGCCGCGACAGAGGAATTACCCAGCCTGGAGGGCGAGGAGCGAGCCCGCCAGCACGCTCGCGTGCAGGAGCTCCTCCGCGTCACGGACGAGCAGGCTGGCGCCAACCGGCAGATGCAGGAAGACCATAGCTACTCCCCGGGGAGCAGGCTACCTGCCAACAGCAGGGGCGAGCTTCCCTCAGCTGCCCAGGGCCCGCTGTAGGCGTCGCAGCTCTGGCAACAGGGGCCAGCCGCGCCAGGAGCAGACGGTGAACAGCAACCCACCACCTCCCCCTCTGCCAGCCGGGGCGCCCAGACAAGCCGATTCCCGTCTCTCAGGCCGGGTGGGAGCGCCCAACCTGGATGGTCCGGATGCCCGCGACCGCATCGAGCTCCTCGCTCAAGCGCGCGTCATGGAGGAGGAAGATTCCACCGGTCCGGTCTGTTTCGGACCCCACATCCAGAACGAGCCGTTTCCAGATAAATTCTCCCTGCCGAGGGACACCCCCAACTACGACAGCAGCATGAAACTAGAAGACTGGCTGACCGACTACGCTACGACAGTCGGCATCACCCACGGGACCAAGCGCACAGCCGTGCGCTACGTCCCCCTCATGCTAACCGGGTCGGCGAGGACATGGCTCAACAGCCTCGCGCCCAACAGCATCAATGCCTGGCCCGACTTCGAGAAGGTGTTCGTCCACAACTTCAACAGCACGTACAAGCGCCCAGGGCGCCCGCGCGACCTGGCCTTGTGCGTCCAGGGCGACCACGAGACCGACCGCGAGTACCTCGCCAAGTGGACGGAACTGCGCAACACCTGCGAGGGCATCCTGGAGAGCCAAGCCATCGGTTTCTTCATCGAGGGTTGCCGCGAGGGCACCATGCTTCGCCACCGGCTACTTTGTGACGAGCCGAAAACCATGGCGGAGCTCATGACGGTTGCGGACTAGTACGCCACGGCGGATGCCGCCATGAAGAAGCCCCTCCGAGTGAACGCGGACGGACGTTCGACTCCCACGGAGCCGGCTCGCGACCGACCCAGCAATCCGGCGGGAGAAGCCGGATCCTCCAGATGCCACGGCAACGACAACCGGTTCCAGGGGGACCACCAGGCCGGACAGCAGAAGCCTCGCTACCACGCGCGGCAGGTCAATGCTGTGGAGGGCGCGCCCGACGCGCCAGCTAACGAAGCAAGGAGGCAAAAGCCACGGCTCACCTTTGACCAAATGTTCGACGGTCCGTGCAAGTGGCATAGCGGTCCCTTCAAGCCGGCTACGCACAAAACCCGGAACTGCAGCTGGACCCGCCAGCTAAAGGACCAGGGCAACCAGCCTGTCCCCCGCCTCCCCCACCGGGTGGACCTCCACCACCGGCTAGGGGAGCCTCCGCACCACGCCGAATAGGTCAATCGGCTACACGCCGTTCTTCCTGGTCTACGGATCGGAAGCCGTCCTGTCTGCCGACATCGAGTTCGACTCCCCTCGCAAGCTCCTCTACAACGAAAAAGCCAACCAGGAGGCACGGGAGGACGGAGTGGACCTCCTGGAGGAGGCCCGCGAGATGGCCTTGTCCAGATCAACCCTGTACCAGCAGCGACTACGTCGCTACCATTCAAGCCGGATCCGCCCAGTCGCATTCCGCGAAGGCGACCTAGTCCTCCGGCTAGTGCAAGACACGAAGGGCATGCACAAGCTATCGCCACCCTGGGAGGGCCCCTTCATCATCAGCCGGACGCTGCCCAACGACTCCTACTACCTCATCGACGCGCAGCAGCCGTGCAAGAACAAGATGGACAAGTCAGATGAGGAGACCGAGCGTCCCTGGAACGCGGGCCTGCTGCGCCTGTTTTACACCTAGTCGCCAGGCAGTGTATTGTACCCCAAAAACCCTGTGAATGAAAATGCGGAACCCCACGAGAATCTCAGGGGCTCCTTGCTAGAAATGTGTATGCGGCAGTTTTTCGGTTATTATTTTCTGGCTCCGGCAACCCCTACCTGGGGGCTCGCCGGGTGGCTCGGCCTGCTAAGTCAACAAAACGGCTGAGTACTGTGCGACGATGCCAGAGGCCCACTCTTCATCTCAGCTACAGACCGCAACCCGGCTGTCCGGCTAGCAGGAGCAAAAGCCCGAGGCATCCCACACGAAAAACGGGGAGGAGACGCGACAGATCGGGTGTCCCGGCCCTGCAACTAGCTCGAACCAATCCAGCCGCTAAGCCATTAGTACCGTATGCAATGTACTATCAGCTCCCTTCGATTCCGGCTGCAGACCGCAGCCCGGCTGCCTGGCAAGGACACAGCAAAAACAGCAGAGCACACGGGAAACCGACTAAGTGTCTAGAAAGGGACAAGCAAGTTTTCAAAAAAAACAAGCCGTTTTCCGGCTACAATTTCACAGACTAACCTACTAACCTATGTGGGCATGTGTGTATGCATATGTACGTTTTGTCCGACTACCTAGAGTCGGAATTCAGGAGAAGGAAAGAAGATTCGAAGTCCTTGCCTTCATCAAGCGCTCCGAATCTCGGGGGCTACACCCACTATGCGCGCTCGCGCCCCCCCAGTGGAATCTTGTGGTTCCCGATCGGCTAAAGGCGTTTAGCCGGCCGATCAGAGCCCAGGTGAGGGCAAGGGCAGGAGCAAGAGAAGACAAGGAAGATTCGAAGCACCTGGCTACGCCATCTACTCCGAATCTCGGGGGCTACACCCAGTGGGTGCGCTCGTGCACCCCCACTAGAATGTTAGTTCCCCCGGCTAAAGTCGTTCAGCCGGCGAAAACAACCGACAAAAACGAGTCTAGTCGGATAAAAATAGAAGGAGGAAAGAAGAAGATTCGAAGCACCTGGCTACGCCAGCTACTGCGAATCTCGGGGGCTACACCCAGTGGGTGCGCTCGCGCGCCCCCACTGGAGGTGCGGTTCCCCCGGCTAAAAGTGTGTGGTCGGGCGAAGTGAACCGACGAAGTATGGAAAGAAAATTTCGAACACACAAGTCAAGGGAAACTCAAGAATTCCAACAACGACAAACAAAAGAGAGACGAAGCTCCCATAAGTTACCCGGCGTCAAAGACAGCCGGCACAAGCAGACAAGGTTCATAAACATGTAACACAAGACAAATACACCCGGCATCCCGGGGCGATATCTAGGCGGCAGGACCCTTGCCGTGGGGGAGTCCTCGGCCGGCAGGGGCTTCAGGCGGCGGAGGAGGCACGGAGCTCGATCCGGTTCCGGTGCTGGCAGGCGGCAGCATCGGGGCCTCCACATCAGGAGTGCCGATGGACTCTGAGTCGGTGAGCACCTCGTCGGGGTCCACGTAGTCGGCGATCTTGATGGCGGACCCGCGGAGCTCCGGATGAGCTTGGAGGATAGCGGCAAGATCAGCTCCGGCGCGGAAGCCTCCGTCGATCTTCTCGACACGGGCGTCCTTGTACCAGGAGAGCATCAGAGCCAAGGCCATCTCTGCTCCGGCTCGTGCGGCTAGGTCCCGCAGCCGGTCCACCACAGCCGGCACCTCTCCCACCTTCGCAGCCAGCTGCGCCATTGTCTCCGGAACCGGAGCCTCCGGCCAGACGAAGGAGAAGACGTCCCACGCCGCCTGACGAAGCTTGGCAGCCTCCTCGCCAAGAAGGACGACGAGCTCCTGGGCCGTCGGCTGCGCTCCCGGCCAGTTCTCCTGCAGCTGGTTGTAGGCCAGTAGGTCTATGCCGAGGTAAAAGGCTGTCAGAGAAGAGAAGTCAGATCCGGCTACCGGATCCGGAAAGAAAAGAAGACGGAAAGAAAACTCACCCTTGGCAGTGTGGCCGACCTGCATCAGCTCCTCCACCAGCGCCTTCTCCTTGAGCGCTAACCGTTTAATCTCCTTCTCTTGGTCCTTGTTCTGGGCCTCGAGAAGGGAGAAAGCTTCGGTCCGGCTGGCGAGCGAGGCGTCACGCTCCTTGATGGTGGCCGCCAGACCGTCCACCCGCGTGTGCCAATCCTTGTTCTGCAGCCGCAGAGTGGAGTTGGACTTGCTCAGCCGGTCGTTCGCTTTCTTCATGCGATCAATCTCGCACTGGGCGCACACGAGGATGGCTGCAATAAGACCGGCTGTCAGTTCAAAAAAAAAGGCAAGCTGGATAAAGCGAACTTACTCTGGGAGGTCCCGTTGGCGGCAGCAAGCTTCTGCTCCAACATCCGGTTCCCACCGGCTGTGGCCTCCAGCAGACGGATCTCCTTCACCGCCAGCTCAAGCATGGCGGCGAGGTCCAACAGCGAGGCGGCAGAGGAAGCGTTTTCATCCATGGCATTGACGGCCAAGGACTCCTTCGCCGCGACCACCGCCGTATGCCATTCCTCCCCGGGCTCCTCGTCGGAGTTGTCATCGCCAACGACGACGAGCTCCTTGCCAGAAGCCCCCCGCGTGCCCGCGGAGGAGCCTTCCGGCTGGGAGGACCCCGCCTCTGGCTGTGGGATTTCCGGCTGCACTAAGGGGGAGGCAGTTGGCTCAGCACGAGGGGGAGGCGAAGGCTGCGCCTCAGAAGAAGGAGGGGCGCTGGTCGGCGCAGTCGGGGTGCGGGGCGGCGACCCGGCTGGTGCGCGTGCCGGGCTCGCGGCTCCGAAGGAAACCAGAGCGCTAAGAAGAACAAGAAGAGGACAAGAGCAAAACGAGCCAAAATCAGAAAAGGAGGAAAAAGGCAGGCATAAAGGGAGGGGGAGAAAGAACATACCCAGGCACAACAGGAGGCGGCCCTTTCTTCCGGCCGAGACGGCTTGGCGGCAGGGTGCCGGACCAGTTCCTCTTGGGCGCCGGCTCCTCCGTCGTAGGACGGCTGGAGCCGGAACGGCTGGAGCCGCTCCCACCCGCTCCCCCGTCCGTCGTGGAGCGCGTCGCCAGCTCCGCGGTCGGCACGGCCTCCTCCTCATGCACCTCCGGGTGCGGGTCGGTGGCCGGCTCGTCGTTCCGGCTGGGGAAGGCGTCGCCGTCCCCGTCCGATTCCTCGCCGGACCGCCGAGCGCGCGGCTCGGGCAGGTCCGGCGCGAACTCCTTGAGGGCCGCCGTGCCCTCCTCGCGGATGATGCACGGGAACATCTGTCGAATACAAAAGTTAGCCAGACGAATACAGAGGACAAGCACAAGAAAACGCCAAAAATGCAGCCGGTTAGAGGAGCTTACCCGGGGCGCGCGGTTCTCCCGAGTATAAGGCGCCAGACTGAACTTCCAGTTCTCCGGCAGCCGCTCCTTGGTGATCGTCCACACCCACTCCTTCAAGTTGGGGTAGCGGGGATCACGGCGCGACAGCCGGGTCGGGTCCAGCCGGCCGGAGTAGTAGCACATCTTGTGGGCTCGCTGCTGCAACGACATCATCAGCCGGGTCATCCAGCTGAGAGTGACGTCCAGGCCAGTCAGCCGGCAATGGACGAGGGAGCGCATGCGCTTCAGCAGCTCGTCTATCTCCGCCTTGTCGCCGTGGAACTTCAAGTCCTAGTTCTCCCGGCTGGACTCGACGTCCTAGAAGGCCGGCAGATTGATCCGGTCGACATTGGTGAGGTTCTTCACGTAGAAGTACGACTACTGCCACATTCATACCGTATCGTGAAGAAGGAATTTGGGGTAGCCGGTCTGCGTGCGAGAGTAGATGGAGGCGCCGCCGCAGGCGACTAGTGGCCCCTGGGTGAACTGCACCTGCGGCCAGACTCGGAAGAGCCGGCAGAAGAGCCCGAGATCTGGCTGGATCCCGAGGTAGCTCTTGCAGAAAGCAACAAAGTGCGCCAATGTTCCGACTGCGTTGGCGCAGAGATGGTGGAGACGAAGGTCAAGGAAAGCGAGGAAGGTCAAGAGGAACGGGTTCGCCGAAAGGGCGAACCAGCGGGCCAAGTGAGAGAGGAAGATGACGCGCTCGCCGTCCTCCGGATGCGGCGACACCTCCCTGGCCGGCGCCAGCCGCACCGCCACCTCCTCCGCCGGCGGGAGGACGCGGGTGGCGCGGTACTTGGCGATTTGGTCCTCGGTGACGGCGGAGCCGCACCAGGCCCCGCGGTCAGTGGCCATTTCTGGTTGACGAGGGGGAGCGGCGAAGGAAGATTGACGGTGGCCCGTAGCGTCGACGACGGCGAACGGGCGGCGCAAAGAGCAAGGGCGCAGGAGCGGAGGCAGCGAAAGAGAAGGAACTACAGCGGGGGAGCGAAGGAAAGAAATCACCTCCCCTGCGGCGTCCCTTTAAGGAGCCAGAAGGGCAACCGTCGACGGGGCACGTGGCGCGCATCCAGGCGGCCCACACCCCAACCGCCGCCTAAGATCCCGTGTGCCAGAGAAGGATGCGCAGAAGATCCTGGAGCGAGAACCGAAGTGCCGGACAGCGGTTTCCCGAGGCGACATGCGACGGGATGTTAGGCTGCCCGCCGCAGATGTAATGATGGCGCGTGCGCGCGTGGCCGGTGTCAGCACTGACGTCACGGGTAGCGCAACCGCCAAGCTCAGCCGGACACAAATTCAAAAACAAGAGGAAGTGCGCGCACATTTCACCTAAGGGCGGAATCCACACGCGCTCGGGGGCTAGTGTCAGGGGGATGATCCCCAGGTACCCCAACCGAATAAGAACAAGATAGTCGGATTGCGTCCGGCTGACCAGACGCAGCCGGACAAGGCAAGACAGGCCGGCTATCCCCGGTAGCCGGATCAGCAGAGACAGCCGGATACGGCGACGTAGCCGGACTCAATCAATGGGACAGGGTGACGTGTGTGTCAATGCACGGTACGCCCTGTACGGTGACAAGACTGGCAACTACCTGGCCATACCAAAGACTTTGCGTAGGTGACGCAGGAATAGTGGCCGGTGCTGACGATAGGCTTGCACGGCGTCCACTGTGCCTACGACAGCCATACCGCTCGTACTCCGACAGGACAAGCCATACTGGACACTGTAGATGACTAGTCGGCTGGGACCCGCCTGTGGGGCCCGCCAGTCGGACTGGCCAGTGAGACCTTTGCTTCTCTGCCTATATAAGGAGAGGCAAGGCCTCAGTAGAAAGGGTTGGTCTTACAGCATTTAAGGCAGTAGCTAGCGTATACTGCTCGAGGAGCACTTGTAGTTCTGGTATTCCACATAGTCAGATTCGGCAGGAGTAGGGGCTTTAGCTGACCACGAGGGCCCCGAACCTGGGTGCTTCTTGCGTCCCGCTACGCTCGCTTGTATCCAATCCCGCTTGCGGACGCCGTTGATAGCTTCCCTGCTAGTCCCCACACCTCTATCTAACCTCCTCAGGTACTGCCGTTCCCAATACAACGACAGGCATTATCCATCAAATCTAGAATCTCCTTTTGTAAACAATTCTTGAAATGCCAAGATGCATCGATCTACCAAATATGGACACGCTTGTAAGCTGATTGGCAAAGATGCTTCGATGTACGGAGTAGTACAAAACATGAAAAGGGTACAGAAACTATGGTTGTGACCTTGCTCCTCTTATTTGAATGCCTTGAATTAATGTTCATTAATTTCGGCAGATGTCTATAAACTCATTAAATGCTAGAAAGCATACAGTCTTGTGGGCCTATCTGACAGGGACAACATCCGAAGTGGACCTAGCGTTCCTTAGAAGCTTCAACTTCGAAATTTCGACAGAGTGCCGAAATATCCTGCCCACTGATTAAAACATCCCACCAATACATTCAAACATCCAGCCCCAAAAATTATTTTATTGCCCAAATTTAGCCTGGAAGCTTGAAAGGGCGTTATACATTGTGTGAAAAAAGGGGGTGGTGGCATTTTGAGCCATCATCTTTGTAGTTGCTCCATAACAAAACACATTGTTGTTACTTGCAAATTCGAAAACAAACTTCAAATTTGGAACCAGACATATTGGTTGATTTGGCAAGATGCACCGATCTACCAAATGCGGACACGTCATCATAAACTATTTCCATGACATTGGTCACCTTTTTTTTGGATGATGGTCATCTTCTTGAAAGCCTTAAATTGTTCAAAAATTTCAGCAAATGCCTAGAAACTCGTTTTAATACTAGAAATCAACTCTCGCTGGCATGTGGGTCTAGACGCTGATAGCGTATCTGAGAGGCCCCACGCCGGAGTAGCGTATGCTAGAAGCTTTGACCTCAAAATTTTGGTACGACACCCAAACATCGCACCCATCCAATAAAATACCCCGCGCATCCATTCAAACATGCTTCACCTCTTTCTAGGATGCAAAATTCCTCTGCTATCCCCGCTCCAGAATCCAAGGAGCACTACAATAACAGAGGGATATAGGTGGTAAATTTGTGTTCCCCTAAGTGCATCACCCCTTCGATGTTTCCTAGCCCTTCTTCAATATTTACCTGCCCGCCCACTCCGACTTACACTAATTTTTTGGACCCACCATGCAAGTGACCCACATGTGAGTGAGCCAGAATTACGGGAAGTAGAGATTCCCATCACTTGTTGTTCAAAATTCGAACATTTTTTGCTAAACCGAGATAAAATTGTTAAAATCATCGAACCTGGCTCGGAAGCTTGAAAATACATGAAACTTGGGCATTATCCATCGAAACATTTATACTCTGCGAGAGAATTGGTGCAGTGAGATTTTGAACCACATATAATCTTTGTAGTTGCTTCACAATGGAAGCCATTATTGCCACTTGGAAAATTTAAAATAACTTTGAATTTGGATGCACCTTTTTTGTAAACATTGTTTGAAATGCCAATATGTAGTTATGCACCGTCTACCAAACATGGACACATTATCATAAACTATGGCAAACATATTGCCATGACCTTGGTCATCTCGTTTGAAAGCCATGAATGTTCATACATGGTATGCCATATTGTGAAATCGGTTTCTTCAAAAGTTGTCAAATTTTAGCATACTTTTCATGGAAATTAGGAAGTGCACATAACAAAATACTCTGTGCAAGAAAGACATTGCTTCAATTTATATATGTTTTATTTGTATTTTTCTTTCAAAAGGTCCCAAATTAGGTTGCATTATTAGCATTCATATCAAGAAGTTGAGGGGTTGTTTGCTTAAGCTTATCTATCGCTTTTAGCTTTATTTTATAAGCCACTTTAGAATTTTGCTTTTGGCTTATACCATCATTCAACTATGTCAGAGTAAAAGCTAAAAAACAAAGCCAAAAACACGTTCCCGGCTTTATAAGCCAAAAATCAAAAGCCGGAATTAGAGCCCAACCAAATAGCGCCTAAATCTCATGGAACTCTTGGTGTTTCTCCCTTGTTTTAGTACTTGGGTACCTTCAATTGTATTTAACAAAAAATATGACCAAGTAGGGTATCATTGACTTGTAGATCAAATTTGAGATACTTTCATTAAATTGTGGTAACACCATTCTATTCCACGAATATATATAACCATAAAGTTTGAACATATTATTGAGAATTCACCGAATCCTAAACCGTTAACTCTAAACCCCTAAACCCTGACCAAGCAGGTATCGTGCACTTATAGATCAAAAATTGAGACACTTTCGTTAAATTGGGTAACACCATTCTATTCCACGAATATAAGCATAAAGCTTGAACATTATTGAAAATTCCCGAAACCCTAAACCCCTAAAACCCAAATCCTAAACCCCCAAACCCTATAACCCTAAACCCTCACCAAGCACGTAGCATGCCCTTATAGATCAAAATTTAAGATAATTTCGTTAAATTGGGTAACGCCATTCTATTTGACGAATATAAGCATAAATCCTGAGCAATATCAAAAATTCCCTAACCCTAAACCCTAAACAACCCCTAAAACCTAAACCCTTAGCCATAAACCCTAAGCAAGCAGGTGTCATGCACTCATTAGTCAAAAATTGAGATACTTTCATTAAATCAGCTAACACCATTCCATTCTACGAATATAAGCATAAATCTTGAGCATTATTGAAAATTCGCTAAACCCTAAACAACCCATAAAACTAAACCGTAAACCCTAAACCCTAACCAAGAAGGTACCATGAACTTATAGATCAAAATTTGAGATACTTTCAATAAATTGATGTAACCCCATTTTATTCCACGAGTATAAGCTTAAAGCAGCTTGAACATTATTGAAAATTCCCTAAACCCTAAACCCCTAAAACCCCAAACCCTAAATCCTTACCAAGCACGTAGCATGCACTTATAGATCAAAATTTGATATACTTTCCTTTAATTGGTAACACCATTCTATTCGACGAATATAAGCATAAATATTGAGCATTATTGAAAATTCCCTAAACCCAAAACCCTAAACAACCCCTAAAACCTAAACCCTAAAACCCCAAACCCTCAACCCATAAACACTAACCAAGCAGGCATCATGCACTTATAGATCAAAATTTGAGATACTTTCAATAAGTTAGCTAACGTCATTCTGTTCGATGAATATAAGCATAATGCTTGAGCATTATTGAAAATTCGCTAAACTCTAAACCCTATATAACCATAAAACCTAAACTATAAAACCCTAAAACCCAAAACCCTCGACCCATAAACCCTAACCAAGCAGGTATCATGCACTTATAGATCAAAATTTGAGATACTTCCATTAAATCAGGTAACACCATTCTATTCGACGAATATAAGCATAAATCTTTGAGCATTATTGAAAAATCACTAATTCCTAAACCCAAAACAACCCATAGAACCTAAACCGTAAAACCCTAAATCGTCGACCCACAAACCCTAAACCAAGCAGGTACCGTGCATTTATAGGTCAAACTTTGCGATACTTTCATTAAATTGCGGTATGCCATTCTATTCCATGAATATAAGCATAAAGCTTGAACATTATTAAAAATCAAAAACCCTTAACCCTTAACCCTAAACCCTAACCTTCTAACCCTAAACCCTTACTAAGCAGGTATAATGCACTTATAGTTCAAAACTTGAGATACTTTCATTAAATTGCGATAATGCTGTTCTATTCCATGAATATGACCATATATATAAAGCTTGAACATTATTACTGAAAATCCCCTAAACCCTAAAACCTAAACAATCATAAACCCTAAAACCCTGAACAACCCTAAGCCCTAAATCATGAACCCCAAATCCCCAAACCCTAAAAGCCTAAACCGTAAAATCCTAAACCATAAACCCAAAATAAACCCCAACCCTAAACTTAACCTTAGGCTATATATAATTTGTGTGAAAAATAGGGCAGTGGGATTTGAGCCATAATTTGTAGTTGCTTCATGATAAAAGCCATTGTTGTGCCTTAGAAAATTGAAATAACTTCGAATTCGGAAGCTTCCTTTGTAAATAATATTTTAAATGCTAATACGCACCAACTACCAAATATGGACAAGATATTATAAACTATAGAAAAGATATGTTCATGAACTTGGTCATGGTTTGAAAGACATGCATATTCTTACATGGTACTCCATATATTGTGATACAATTTTTTTCAAAAGTTAACAAATTTTAAGATTCTATTTTTGCATGGAAACTAGCTAGTGCACATAGTGAGACACGAAGAGAGAAAAGAATGGTTGTATTTCTTTTTATATTTTATTTCTTTGTATTTTTTTAAAAATGGCCGAAATTTGGTGTCATTACCATTCATATCAAAAATTTGAATTTTGTGAAACTCTTGGTGGTTCTGCAATATTTGACTACTTGGTATATTTGAATTATTTTTAAAAAGTCAAGAGCAAGGTATACCACACACTTTGTAGTTCAAAATTAGACAAACTTACTTTAGATTGTCAAAAAGTGATTTTATTGCATAGATTTATCTAGGAAGTTTGGAAATTCATGAAAGTTGGGCATAATCCATCAAATCTATAATCTTCTTTTGAAATGCCAAGATGCAGAGATCTACCAGATATGGACACGCTATCATAAACTATAGCAGAGATATGGTCGTGAACTTGGTCATCTTGTATGAAAGCCTTCAAAATATAATGTTTATCAATTTCGGCAAATGTGTGGGAACTCATTTATATGTTGGTAAGCATATTCTCGCTAGCGTGTGGGTCTAGACGGGGCCAACACGTGAGAGCGGCCGTGTCGGAGTAGTGTACGTCAGAAGCTTGAACCTCAAAATTTCCACAAGGTGCCGAAACATCCCGCACACATCTATTCAAATATCCCGCACATCTATTCAAATATCCCACCCCGCTTTTTGCAAATGAAAAATTCCCCTCTCAAGCAACCCTGCAATCAAGATACAAGAAGTCTCTTGTGTCCCCAACACACCCAATACACTTGCCAGGTGTATAGGTGCACTAGTTCGGCGAAGAGATAGTGAAATACAAGTGGTATGGATAATTATAAGTGGTAACGGTGATAGAAAATAGCTTTGTGGCGTGGAAAAGACTAAAAGCAAACTGAAATAAAGATGGAAGCAAGCAAACATGTAACAGATCTAGTAGCAAACGGTGTTTCAATGCTTAGAAACAAGGCCTAGGGATCATACTTTCACTAGTGAACACTCTCGCATAAATATATTCTTCTTTATGATACTACGCTTAACTACTCTCCCGTTGGACACTCTAATCAATGGTAGGGCTATAACAGCACACCTCAAAGTTCATCTTTCCCATCTAGATAACCCCACACTGTCACCTTGAGTACTAGATGAGTCCAACAAACACCACAATTTCATAAAGACATCCAACTCCAAATATAACTCATAACAAGTATTTGTAATCTCTAGCCTAAGTGCCACCATGGTGAGCACGCTGTCACTTTCACACACATGGGGAGAGCAGAGATTCATTAAAGCACTTGAGTAGCAAGGTAGATCTAATTGATTACAAAGCTCATGATCACAATATGATCATGCATAGAGAGAGATGAACACATAGCTACCGGTAGAACCCTTAGCCTCGAGAGAGAACTACTCCCTCCTCATCATGGGAATCAACAATGGTGATGGAGATGGTCGTGGAGATCGATGGGGATGGCTCCGGGGGCACTTCCCCATCCCCGCAGGGTGTCGGAACAGAGACTTTCTGTCCCCCGAATCTCCCCTTCGGTGGCGGCGGCGATGTGGAACTTTTCGTGGCTGGAGGCTTGACGATTTAGGGTTTTCGCATCGGGAGGCTTCTTATAGGCGAAGAGGCAAGGTCGGTGGGCAGCCAGGGGGCCCACACCACCTGGTGGCGCGGCCAGGGCTAGCCCGCGCCACCACATGGTGTGGCTGCCCTGTGGCCCCTCTCCGTCTCGTCTTCTGGCTCCGTGAGTCTTCCGGTAAAATATCAACTTTGGCTTTTGTCCGGTCCAATTCCGAGAATATTGATTTTCTGACTTCCTGGAACCAAAAACAGCAGAAAACAGGCAACTGGCACTATGGCTCTTGTTAATAGGTTAGTCCAAGAAATCATATGAACAGTACTCCAAAGTGTGGACAAAACATAAGAATGTAGATAAAACCAAGCATGGAACATCAAAAATTATAGATACATTTGCAATGTATCAACATCCCCAAGCTTAACTCCTGCTTGTCCTTGAGTAGGTAAGTGATAAAAAGAAAGAATAATTTTTGAGGTGACATGAACCATCAAAGACTTGATCAAAGTATTTGTAAAACATTCAAAGCTGGGATCATAGTACTTCAATAATAACATGAAAGACAAAGTTCTAGCAATAAGACAAAGAAACTATGATGCAACATGAAAAGGCACAAACAAAAGATTCATGAATAACAATGCTTTGCAAGACGTTTGTTTGTTCACATAAAGAAAACATAGCATAGTGGCATTCAGCTTGTCCCTCATAGAGTAGCGAATATAAATGCATAAGACACCTTCAAAGTTCATAAGAGTGACTAGATACAAATAGTTTAAAACAAGCAATATCAAAGCTATGCATCAATCAACAAGTCTTGGTACAATGCACATAGAACTAAGAATGGCCACTATGCTCTCAAAGTAGGTGCATAAAGGTAGAAGGTGGACACTCAACAAATAAGTGGAAGAAAAGCCTTCATAGAAGGAAGCAGAGATTCAAGTTTCATAAAGAGCTTCCAAAAATTATGGTACTTATAGCTTTCAGCTCTCATTGCCCCTATCATAAGCATCTTGAAGTGATTAAGGTTAAAGTGAACAAACTGTGGTGTACATGCTTGACGAAGTATAAGTTAGAAATCTCATGTCCCTTGAATACGAGGGCCGCTCCTCATGCTACTCAAGTTTAGTCACCGGTAAGTTCTTGTCATTGTAAGTACATGTGTCTCATAGAGAACCGCCAATGGGGTACCCCTTGCCCGATGATACGGAAGAATCCCCATATCAAAATGACAAGGTAAACAAACAACGAGCATCTCAACAATCTTCTTATTTACCATGGGAATATGGTGCTTTTTTCTCTCTTTCCTCTTTTCATAATCTCTTTTTTTCTCTTTTTCTCTTTTTTCTCAATATAGGACTCTTTTTTATAAGAAGAATGCTTCATAGACAGCTCATTATGGTTACGCTGCAGGTTCCCACCATGACAGCATGGATTAGACCAGTGGCCCAGGCGTTTCTCTAACACATATACATAACTCCATGGACTTACAAGCTCCCCTTTCATTTCACACCGACGACATCCATATATAAAAGAGCATGATATCAACTAGGTACAAGTACCAAGTGCAATGTTGAAAGCGTTCCCCATGACAACATGGTTCTACTAATTCCCAACAAATAAGTGCAAGCATATACGACATAGGCGACACAATGGTTCAAGTTTATTAAGGCCAAGAAAAAGTAAAGTGTGCCATCAAGTTCGTGAGAGATTTAATCACTAGTTTTCTCATAACAAGTTTTAATTTGGAAGGTAAAAAAACATGGATATACTCGGAATAGAATAAGATAGTAGGTAGGTATGGTGGACTCTTTGGAATAACTTGGTTTAGGGAGTTGGATGCATGAGTGGAACTCATACTTGGTTATGGAGGCTAGCAAACTGGGAGCGACAAACTAAGAGAGCAATAATGGCCATAATCATGCAGAGCGACAAAACATCATTGATCAAAGCATAAAGTGATATTACAAGTTGAAAACTAAAGGATCATCAAGGCTATGGTGACTTGGGATAGTCATAACATGGTGTGAGCATGTGCCAAGTCAACCCAAATAAAACATCAAGGGGGAATACCACAATACTATGCTTTAATATGCTAAAACAATGCATGATCCTTCCATGGCACATTAAGCAATCTCAATTGTTTATAACATGTCATGCTACAGCAAAGATCACTAAGCATAAAGCCAAAACAATATCAAGCATGGCATGAAAAAGCATAGGCCACAGTCAAAAACAAGCTTTCTTTTCCACTTAAGAATGAACTTTCCTACTCTTTTCCAAACCAAACCAAACTATTTGAAAACCAATGTATGAAAGAGGGGGTCCAACCAATTTATTCAGAAAACTAAGAAAAGGAAAAACCAAAACGAAAACGAAAAAGAAGACGCTCCAAGAACAACACAATTGTGCATTACAATAAAAATGAAGTGTTTAGAAGAACCTGAGATTTTTATAGATGAAGAAGGGGATGCCTTGGGCATCCCCAAGCTTTGACGCTTGTACTTCTTGGATAGTTCTTGGGGAGACAGGCCTGTCATCCCCAAGGTTGAGCTTTAGTCCATCCTTCATCTCATTACTCATTCTTTCCATACACCTGAAAAATTTCCTTCATACAAAACTTCACACAATCTTTATTAGCAACATTAGTGCACTCAAGATAATAGGTCTTTGGGTTCAGTTTCAACACCAATAAAACTTCCAATAAAACACAAGCTACTGTAGCACTTCCTTCAAAAAGCTCAATGCCCCAAAAGAAGTCAAAAAGGAACCAACAAGAAGCAAATGCAAATAATGGCAGAAATCTGTCTAAACAGACCAGAAGGTAAAGACGAATTTTTTCGAAGACCTTCTGTTGCTCAAATCGAAAAGTGTTGAACTAACGAAAGTTAGATAACAACCTGGGGCAGAAGCACAAAAATGCACGCCTCAAAAGGACGTACAGAGATGTTACATGAATTTTTACGGTGAAGCACAAAAATCTGTTTCGGGGTAGCAAATTTCCCAATCATTACTTCTTTCTCATTAGAGGTTACTCTTGGCACAAAAAACAAAATAAAAAAGATAAGCAGTGGTTATTACAGAGGTAATAACTTCCAAGACTCATCTAAAACTTTTGGGTTATCTCCCAATAAGTACTTTTCTTTAATGCCTTTAAGTTAGGCTTGATAGTTTGAGAAGATGCTCACATAAGAAATATGAATTGAAGTAAAAGAGAGAATCAAGAAGGAAATTCAAAACACATTTAAGTATAACTCACTTCCTATGCATAGGAATCTTGTAAATAAACAAGTTATGAAAGCACAACGCAATAAGCATAGTAAAGCAAAACAAGTGCAACTTCAAGACCTTCAACATAAAGAGGGGAAACTTAATATTATTGAGATGCATAAAACCATGTTTCCGTCTCTCATAATAACTTTCAGTAGCATCATGAATAAAATTAACAATATAACTATCACATAAAACATTCTTATCATGAGCCACATGCATAAAATGATTATTACTCTCCACATAAGCATAGTCATTCTTAATAATTGAGGTGGGAGCAAATTCAACAAAATAGCTATCATTATTATTCTCATCACCATAATCATCAAATATAGGAGGCATACTATAATCATTAATTTTCTCCTCAATAGTAGGTGAACTGAAAATATCATATTCATCATTGTAATCATCATATATTGGAGGTTTGGTTCTTCCAAAGCCTGGGAACTAAAAAGATCATTTTCATCAAAACCAACATCCCCAAGCTTAGACTTTTCCATAGAATTAGCAATAATGGTGTTCAAAGAATTCATACTAATAATATTTCTATTAGCATGCAAATAAAGTTCCATAGGTCTTTTAATTTTCTCTTCAAACACTTCATGTCCTAACTCAAGATAAATATTATAAAGCTCTCTAATTATGTTGTTGTTTTCCATTAAGCCTAACTAGTGAAAATAAAAATAAGAAACAAAAATTCAAAATTGCAGAATCTAAAGGAAATAACTTCGAGCACTCACACCGATGGATGTGAGTACCTTTTACCTTACCTTCCTGGCAACGACGCCAGAAAATAGGCGTTTGCTGTGGGAGGTTCTTCTTCTTTAATCCTCTGGTGTGAATACCTTTTACCTTTCCTTCCTGGCAACGGCGCCAGAAAATAGCTTGATGTCTACGCACTTCTATTCTTGTAGACCGTTGTTGGGCCTCCAAGTGCAGAGGTTTGTAGAACAGCAGCAAGTTTTCCCTTAAGTGGATCACCCAAGGTTTATCGAACTCAGGGAGGAAGTGGTCAAAGGTATCCCCTCTCAAAGAACCCTGCAACCAAGATACAAGAAGTCTCTTGTGTCCCCAACACACCCAATACACTTGTCAGGTGTATAGGTGCACTAGTTCGGCGAAGAGATAGTGAAATACAAGTGGTATGGATAATTATAAGTGGTAACGGTGATAGAAAATAGCTTTGTGGCATGGAAAAGACTAAAAGCAAACTGAAATAAAGATGGAAGCAAGCAAACATGTAACAGATCTAGTAGCAAACGGTGTTTCAATGCTTAGAAACAAGGCCTAGGGATCATACTTTCACTAGTGAACACTCTCGTATAAATATATTCTTCTTTATGATACTATGCTTAACTACTCTCCGGTTGGACATTCTAATCGATGGTAGGGCTATAACAGCACACCTCAAAGTTCATCTTTCCCATCTAGATAACCCCACACTATCACCTTGAGTACTAGATGAGTCCAGCAAACACCACAATTTCATAAGGACATCCAAATCCAAATATAACTCATAACAAGTATTTGCAATCTCTAGCCTAAGTGCCACCATGGTGAGCAGGCTGTCACTTTCACACACATGGGGAGAGCAGAGATTCATTAAAGCACTTGAGTAGCAAGGTAGATCTAATTGATTACAAAGCTCATGATCACAATATGATCATGCATAGAGAGAGATGAACACATAGCTACCGGTAGAACCCTTAGCCTCGAGAGAGAACTACTCCCTCCTCATCATGGGAATCAACAATGGTGATGGAGATGGTCGTGGAGATCGATGGAGATGGCTCCGGGGGCACTTCCCCGTCCCGGCAGGGTGTCGGAACAGAGACTTTCTGTCCCCCGAATCTCCCCTTCGGTGGCGGCGGCGATGCGGAACTTTTCGTGGCTGGAGGCTTGACGATTTAGGGTTTTCGCATCGGGAGGCTTCTTATAGGCGAAGAGGCAAGGTCGGTCAGCGGCCAGGGGGGCCATACCACCTGGTGGCGCGGCCAGGGCTAGCCCGAGCCACCACATGGTGTGGATGCCCTATGGACCCTCTCTGTCTTGTCTTCTGGTGTCAACACCTGGATTTTTAATCCCAGATGCCTGTTATGTCATCCATCGCAATCCCAGGATTACCATTTTTGCGAGACATAACAGATTGGATATCACAGTACATCATCCATTACAAACCATACATAAGGTCTTACACAAATAAGGATCTCATGATCCAGACTTAATACAACAAGCAGCGGAATAAAATGTAAGCGTAGCGGTGGGGTCCATCTTCAGGGGCGTAGGCAATGCTGACGAAGGCAGATAGTCCTAGTTATCATAGCCGTCCTGCTGGCCATCATCTTGGTAGTCTCCTTCATAGTCTGGCCATGAGAATAGCCAGGGACAAAAGCCATGAGTACTCTTTAAGTACTCGCAAACTACCACTAACATGTAGTATAGTTCTAAGTTAAAGTGCTAACTCTAAGTTTAACTATAAAGTTAAGTTTGAAACCTAAGCTGAGTTCTAAAACAAAGAAAGATAAAGTAAAGTTCTAGAATCACTTAAGTTGGGAAGCTAGTGTCATAAACACGACCCTGTTGTGGTCAAGGCAAGATTCATCATTCCTTTCATAAGTTATTTTGAAAACATCTGACAACGAAATAGTATGGCCATTCCAACCGTCCATAACTGCGGACGCGGCTATTCGAATATTTTGACACTCTGCAGAGGTGGTACACTTTCACCAAAAGATTCGATACATCTGTCAGGGATAACCCTAAATCATCAGACTTACTATGCAGATAATCAAACATAACCTTTCATTTACACACCCTAGTATAAACGCCTCTCCTATGAGTATGGCCTCCCAACCATGACCATCTGTCATCTTGGGCACTGCATAGGTGGACAACATTGAGAGGTAGCCTCATCTCAAACCTCTCCCACGAGGGAACTAATAATAATGCATATAAACTTCCGGCTAAGCCTTAACTAATTCAGGTATTGTGGTTGTATGGTAAATTTGTAATGGTATCACATCCGAATCCAACCATCAGTTTTGTAAAAGGGTTAAGACTCATGCCTCAACATTTTCACCATCATAAACCATTTGTGTTTCTCAACACATGTCAAAACCTCTCAATAGAATGACTCATCATTCTAAGTGACATGGGTATACCCTACAGGTACTCGAGCTTGGTATATACGATCTAAATACGTACAGGCCCACGGTGTCGCCAAGGCCCAGACGAAAGGACTCGAGTAACCTGCGGACTCTCGATTGCTTGAGAGACAAGAAGAAGCTAAAGATAGAAAGTTTGAAGGGAAAAACCCTAAATTGTAACCGACTCGACCTGCTACCCGAGACCTAGCCTATCTATATAAAGGCTAGGAGGGGGCGGTGAAGAGGACACATGCAACCCTAGTTTCCACAACTCTCGCCAGATTGCATCTGCGCACCATTGTAACTTTCGACTCCTTTGATAAATCCACGAGCAGACAAGCAGGAGTAGGGACCTCTACGAGGCCTGAACCTGGGTAAATCCTTTGTCCCCTGTGTGCTTGTTTGCTAGCCGATAGATGTCTCGAGCACTCCCTCCTTGTTCCAAAACCCAAGTCCATAACAATGGGAATTGATGAGTTAAACCCTCGTCAATTGACGCCGTCTGTGGGAACTGGGATTGCTGATGTTGTGGCTTCTTCGGCCCCATCAACTGCGATCTACAACTGCGCAACAGCAGAGATTCGCCAGCTCTTCGGTGCCTTTGACTTCACCGTCCACACGCCGGCCACAAGCCCGGCCTTCGAATCTGTGGGCGACGGAATCAGCCTGGCGATTGGGAACTTCCGCTTCCAAGTTGGTCAGATGGGCACGCTTCACATGCCTGATCAACCGACGACACCGGCGATTGCCCTGGCATCATGGTTCCCTCCATCAATCGGCACCCTCAGTGAGCTCAATGCTCCGGTGGTAGTCGGGAACACGATCAGCGACAGCAGTCGCGACTCTAATCTGAGCGATCTGGCCACAGAAGATGGAACCTACGGTTCTGAATCTGAAAGTTGTGGAAGCAGCAGCTTCCCCAATCACTTCATGTGCGCCGTCATTAACGCAGGAGACACCTCCGCCAATCGCGGCAACGGTGGAAATGGCGGTAACGGCGCCAACGGGGGAGCAGTCGAACCTCCCAGTATAATCAATGAGCAAACCAGCGAACGCGTCGTAATCAAGCTCAACGAGCAAGAGTGGGAGCGCTGCCGCGAGGCCCTACGAGGTACACCGCTACCCCTCGGGTCCCTGCAGGAACTACTGATGGGCTACCACTGGCTCCTAAAAGAGGAGTTCACGCGCCAAAAACAAGCAATCGCGCAACTTGAGGCGCGTAAAAAGGCGGGAGACGAGTTGAGCCTTCGTCGCGCTGGGCTCTCCTCCTATGGAGGATCCTCCTCACGAGGCAACGAGTACATCGCCAAGAAGAGGCAGTCGCGAATGGCTCACCTCACCGAACAAGAGCGCATAGACGCCGCGAAAGTCCTCGACTTCGGCTCTATGACAGTCGACACGAGAGGCAACGTGGTCCCCAGGACGCCGCAGGCCGCGCTGACAGCAGCCACCATGTACCTCCTCAACAACCAGCCACCGGCTGGAGATCCCCGAACCGCCATGCACCGATCTACGATCGCAGGTTTGGTGCTAATCGAGGCCGCCCTCGACAAGGAGCCGGTACCAGACCCAAAAAAGGTCAAAGAGCTACCAAAACGCTACTCCTCACCCTCATCCAGCGATGATAGTCACGACCTGTCTCGATGCCGTCGTTCATGGCGACACGATCGCGACTACGATGCGCGCAACGACCTCACACAACGCAAGATCGACAAGTCAAGAGCACGACGTGCTCAGTCGACTGACTCAGAAGAGGAAGACGGGGAACTCTGCGGCGCCAGATGCTTCAGCAGATCCATTAGGCAGAAGCGAATGCCTAAGGGGTTTAAACTTCTGTCAGAAAATCCGAAGTTCGACGGTCTACAGGATCCTAAAATCTGGCTAGAGGATCACATCTCCTCCGTCAGGCTCCATGGAGGCAGTCGAAGTACTGCCATGCAATGCTTGCAGCTACAGCTGTAGGGCGCCGCCCGAGCATGGCTCAATAGCCTCCCACGTAGATCCATTCGCAGTTGGGATGAGCTGGTCTACAGCTTTGTGCGCAACTTTAAAGGCACATACAAACGGCCCGCATCAATCGAAGAACTGAGATGCTGCTAGCAAAGATCTGGCGAATCGCTGCGGTCATACATACGAAGGTGGTCCATCATCAAGAACTCCGCGGAAAACATCTCAGAAGACCGCGCGATTGATGCATTCAACGGTGGCGTCCGTCGTCTAGAGCTCAGGGAGGAGCTAGGCCGCTCAAAGCCCCAGACCATCGACCACCTGATGGAGATCATGAATCGGTGGGCTGATGGAGAAGATTCGATGAAGAACCGCGCTCACTCCGACGAGGAGGCAGAACTCGAACGCAGACGCGACTGCCGAGGCAAACGCCGCATGCGCATCTACGACGACCGTGACGACGTCAACATGGTCGCAGCCGGCTACGCCGATAGATGCGACGACAACCGCAACAGCGGATACTGCATCGGTGGATACCGCGACTCTGGGAAACCATGCAAGTATGGCAACACCGCACTCGTGACGAGGCACCCGCGACCTCCATCGAGGAAAAACTGTCCGGACCATGCATGGTACACTTCTACATCGACAAGCATGATGGCAAGAGAAAGTCCAGCCACCTCCTCAAGGACTGCCGCGAGTTCCTCAAACTACACGAGGGATTTGTTCGGATGAACCGCAATGCAGTCGAAAGAGGCTACGGGGCCGCTCCAGGCGCCGTGGCATATGGCGCACCGCCACCTCCACCTGGGCCACCACCGAACGGAGCTGCACCGGACCAACACCACGGAGGAGAACCGTACCCACGGGCCATGGGTACCATGATGATCCAAAAGGGGCGCCCCTCCAATAGGGTGCAGAAAGCCATCACTCGCCAAGTCAACTTGGCCACGCACTCACCCCCATCCACCACTGAGTACCTCAGTGGCAATGAGTCGTGCATCACCTTCGATAAACAAGACCACCCTCCTCAAGTACCTCGCCCAGGCCATTGCCCCCTCGTACTCGAGGCGCAAATTGGAGGCTTTGATATGAGTCGCGTCTTCATGGATGGCGGAAGCGGCATCAACCTCATATTCGCGAGTACCTTGCGAGCAATGAGGATCCCTCTAACTTGCTTGGAGGCATTGGACACAACGTTCCACGGCATCGTCCCAGGGAAAGGCGTATACCCCCTGGGCAAAATCAACCTCGACGTCATATTCGGCACGCCAAGGAACTTCCGGCGCGAGCGCATCGATTTTGAGGTCGTCAACTGGCCCTCACAATACCACTGCATCCTCGGACACATCGCGTTCGCTAGGTTCGTGGCGGTACCCCACTACGCCTACCTGCAGATGAAAATGCCAGGTCCCAACGGCGTCATCATGATCAACGGAAGCTTTGAGCGATCTGACAGTTGCGACATGGAATTCAACAAAATCTCCCAGTCCTTCGGCATGCAGGAGGAGCTCGCGTGATTGAAGGAAACGACAGACAACAGTCTGCCTCCCCTGAGCAGGCCAAGCTCACCTGATCTCTCCTTCGACTCATCTGTGCACACAAAGAAGGTGCAGGTCCATCCGACAGATCCCGCCAAAACGGCCCTCATCGCCAACAACTTGAGTCCCGCATAGGAACTCGCGCTCGTCGAATTCCTCCGTGAGCACTGGGAAATTTTTGCCTGGTGTCCTGCAGACATGCCAGGAGTTCCCAGGGAATTCGCTGAGCACGCACTCAACGTCAACCCCAACACAAGGCCAGTCAAGCAAACAATCAGGCGACTGTCTAAGCCACGAGCGCAGGCAGTTGGCATGGAGATCAACAGACTCCTCGAGGCCAAATTCATACGTGAGATCAAGGAAAGCACTTGGCTCGCCAATACGGTGCTGGTGCCAAAAAAGGACACAGATATCCAACGGATGTGCGTGGACTTCACTTCTTTAAACAAGCACTGCCCAAAAGATCACTTCCCGCTACCACGGATCGATCAAATCATCGACTCCGCCGCTAGATGCGAGCGCCTCTGCTTCCTCGATGCCTACTCATGCTATAACAAAATTCGAATGAAGGAGGAAGACCAGGAGAAGACCGCGTTTACAACGCCCTTCGGTGTGTTCTGCTACAACACAATGCCCTACGGGCTAAAAAACGCGGGAGCCACCTACCAGCGGTGCATGCAAGCTTGCCTCAAGGAGCAATTGGGTCGCAACATCCAAGTCTATGTCGACGACATAGTAATCAAAACCAAGGAGGAAGCCTCTCTAATCGACGACTTGCGCGAAACATTCGCCAACCTCGATCGTTACCGGATTAAGCTCAATCCGGACAAATGCGCCTTTGGCGTACCATCTGGGCAGTTGCTCGGGTATCTCATCTCCACGAGAGAGATTGAGGCAAACCTGAAAAAGATAAAGGCCATACTGGCCATGGAGAAGCCAAAGAACATAAGAGGGGTCCAACAACTAGCCGGACGAATCGCGGCCCTCAGTCGATTTATCAGTCGAATGGGGGAAAAGGCACTGCCCTTCTATGAGCTCCTCCGCAAAGCTGACAAATTCGAGTGGACCAAGGAAGCGCAAGAAGCATTCGAAGATCTCAATCGCCTGTTATCCACCTCGCCAGTACTGGTGACTCCACGAGAAAGGGAGCCACTACTGCTATACATCTCCACTACCAACCAAGTGGTTAGTACAGTGCTCGTCGTCGAGCGGGCCGAGGAAAACAAGGTCCATGGCGTACAACGCCCGGTATACTACCTCAGCAAGGTCCTCACGCCAACAAAACAGCGGTACCTGCACTACTAGAAGCTGGCGTACGGCGTCTTCATGACCGCCCGGCGACTGCGCCATTACTTCCAGGAACACCCAATCGTGGTAGTCAGCGACGCCCCATTGGGACATATCCTCAATAACCCCGACGCCACGGGACGAGTCGCGCTTTGGGGAATCGAACTGCCTCCACGAGACATCACATACGAAAAGCGCGACGCAATCAAGTCGCAAGTTCTCCCTGACTTTCTCGTGCATTGGATGGAAAACCAACTCCCGGACAAGCCAGATATGTCCTACCTCTGGACAATGCACTTTGATGGATCCAAGCGGAAAGACGGAGCAGGAGCAGGTGTCATATTGACGTCACCTCAGGGAGACAAGCTGAAATACATCCTGCGAATGCAGTTCACAGCCTCAAACAACGAGGCTGAATACGAGGCCCTGTTGCACGGGATGAGGATGGCAAAAGCCTGCGGCGCAAAGAGGCTCATCATATATGGCGACTCCAAGCTGGTCGTCAACCAAACAATGCACGAGTGCGACGCACTCAATGACAACATGATCGCATACCGCGACCTCTACAATACACTCGAGGGAGACTTCGATGGTCGCGAGTTGCGACATGTAGGTCGCGAAAGCAACGAGGAGGCGGACGCACTCACCAACATCGGCTCTAGCTGCGCCCCCATACCACCTGGGGTATTTCTCGAGCGCATCTGCGAACGCTCCATCAAGCCAAAGGCCGCAGAGAAGAAAACAAGCGCAGCAACAGACTCGGGGGCTACACCACCCAATGAGCCAATGGCACTCGAAAACTTGGAGCCAGACACAGGGCTCGAAGGGCCAATGAGCATCATGATGATCGAACAATCCTGGATGCAGCCGTACATTACATATCTCCTCATCAAGCGCCTACCGGACGACCCGACAGACGCACGGCACATCGCGCGATGCTCTAAGGCATTCGCCGTTATCAACGGCGAACTGTATAAACACAGCATCACAGGCGTATTACAACGATGTGTGTCCCTAGCCGATGGAAGAGCAGTCCTCCTCGACATACATGAGGGGACTTGCGGACACCACGCCGGCAGTCACGCCCTCGTTGCCAAAGCTCTACGAGCTGGATTTTACTGGCCCACGGCCATGCGCGATGCCAAGGACATAGTCCAAAAATGCAACGGCTGCCAACGATTCGCCGACAAGCCACACACACCAGGCGCAGAACTACGGCCTATTCCATTGGCCTAGCCCTTCGCCCAGTGGGGTCTCGACATGGTTGGCAAACTCCCAAGGTCCTCGCAAGGAGGATACGTCTACCTCTTGGTCGCAGTCGACAAATTCACCAAGTGGATCGAGGCCATGCCAATAACCAAGCAATCAGGGCACAGCGCAGTCAAGTTCTTCGATTCCATCGTCTACCGCTTCGGCGTGCCACACAGCATCATCACTGACAACGGGACGAACTTCACATCCAAGGAGTTCCAAGAATTCTGCGAAAACCTGGGGATCAACATCAGTTATGCCTCAGTCGTGCATCCACAGACCAACGGTCAGGTGGAAAAAGCAAACGGGCTCGTCTGCAGCGGCATCAAGAAGCGACTCCTTCGACCACTCGAACAAGCCGCGGGTTGCTGGCCAGATGAGCTCCAATCCATACTCTAGAGCCTACGTACAACTCCAAACAGCGCCACAGGCTACACGCCATTCTTTATGGTGCACGGGGCAGAAGCAGTACTACCCGCCGAAGTAAAGTACAAGGCGCCGCGCATAGTCGCTTACAGCGAACAAGAGTCATCTCTTGCACTCGAAGACTCCGTCGACCTCCTCGACGAGGCGAGAGAAATCGCCGCAGAAAGATCCACGATCTACCAGTAGAACCTGCGCAACTACCACAGTAGAAGGCTTCGCCCCAGATCCTTCGTCAAAGGTGACCTGGTCCTGCGACTGAAGCAGCAGGGGCATCTCAAGCTCGAGTCCCCCTTGGAAGGACCATACTTGGTTACAGAAGTAATCCTAGGTGGCGCCTATCGCCTTCAAGACCTAGAAACGGGAGTCGCATACTCCAACCCTTGGAACGTCGCACAATTGCGACGCTTCTACCCCTAGCTGTTTTTACTTTTACATCGCAAATAAGGCTACCCAGCCAAGGCTACTTAGCCACACATTGTACCTCGTACTGTTCTCCAAATAAATAAAAGCTAAGTGCCCCAAAACTCTATGTTTTTTTCTTTTCACTTCTGTTACTATTGTACTCGGGGGCTACGCCACCCTACACACATTTGTTCTTCGAACTAATAAATGCGACATCCTGAGTAGCTGGCACATCAATTGAACCCCTTAACGCAAACTCAACCCAGCTGCAACGCACCTGGCAGGTTGATAAAAGGGATGGCCAGGCTAACGAAAAGGACTCGCATAGTGCAACACACCTTACGCTTACAAAAGCTATTTGTACGCGTTCAACAATAAATTACATACAAAGATATATATGAACTTTACAACACAAATACACTTATGTGCAGGATACAAATCTGGTTACTGCTGCAACAGAAGAACATTGCTTTGCTCCTCGAAGAAGTCGACAATCTCCTCTGCTGGACGGTCCACCGCTTGATAGTGCGGCACCATATTCCAAGCAGATCCGGCTGGCGGCGCTAGCAGATTGGAAGCTACGACGGCGACATCCACGTTAGGCTTGTGCAATCACACCATCGAGAGGGCAGCCTTGGCACCAGCCACCAACTACTGCCTCACGCACTCGTGAACCGCGGACATATCTTGAAATTTGGCCAGGAGAGCCAACAGGCTTGATGGAGTGTCATCCAACGGGAACATCGCCCGGTAGATATTCTTCAAACATGACTGCGACTTCTTCAGGAAGAGCAGTACTCGCGAAGCGCGATCTTGCAGGGTCGCCAATGCAGTCGCACGATCATGATCCACCCAGAAGTATCCACTCTCTTGAAGTTGCTCCTGGGTGAGACCATGAAGGCAGATGGCAATCCTATCCCTCTCCTCCTGCGGATGGCGTGCGCTAACAACTACACGAAGCAACACCAACAACATGAGTACAACGTACCTCTGCGACTAACTGCAAAGGAAAAAATGAGGACGAGCAAACTAACACTTAAACTGGTCGCCCAGCTGCGTCACCTCGCCAAGCAGATATTGCTCGCGAGCGGCGGCTTTTTCCGCCTTTGACTTCCACACATCTGCGTTACCGCGGATCAGGGGCAACTCACGCTCCAGCTGCTTCACGCGGTCACGAAGTCGCGACAGCAAGGACAACTCCTCTACCCTGGAGCGCAGCGGTGCCACTGTCTCATCAAGAGATGGTGAGTCTTGTTTCCCCCTACGGGACCACTCGATGTGCCCTACCACAAGTCAAGACAGAAGCAAATAAGGCGACCAAATTAACACAATGACAAGGGGAACATGTGCATTCAGGATAAGCATAAATATTCACAAGCACACTCGCCAGCAGGCATGTTCTTAGACCAAAAGGACAATTCATCATCTATTACAAAAGCTAACTACGGAGCAGCTGGCTTCTTCGACTTTGACGCCTTCGGGGGCTTCATCAAGTCCGTGGCAGTATCAGACGCCACTAACTTTCCGCCTGCCCCTAAGGCCGAAGCTTTTGCCGCCTTCTTAGCATGCTGGAGTTCCTCCGAATACTTGGCAACGGTATTAATCAAGGAATGGCCATACTTGGCACAGGCAGTCGCAAAGGGAGCGAAGTCTACCTGCTGACCATCTGCACCAATAGGCATTGTCTTCAACACCGCAGAGGGATCTATCTCGACTCCGTGGGCATGCACCATGGCGAGTGACATCGTTGCACCAGCCGCCTGGAGGGAGTTCTTGTAAGAAGAAGGCACGCCCTCGGCGAGTGACTCCACCAGCTCGCCCATAGTATCAACATGCTCCGCCTTTGGCATCAACTCCTCCCGGAGGCGACTAAGGGCGACCTTGGCCTTAGATAATGTATCTTGGATGGCGGCGCTTCGGTCTTTGACCGCGGACACCGCGCCGGCCAGAACGTCATCACGACGAAGGGCCTGCCGGTCAAAACTCAAGTCGCCAGCATCTACACCAAAAAACATGGATCAAATCTCTAGTGCCATCGGCAAAAATCTAGAAGCAGAAAAGAGCAACAATAAAATATCCACCAGTAAAGGTACCTGATAGGGCCTTGGCGACTGAGATTAGTTGCTCCTCAAATAGCTTTTCCCTGGCCACAAAGGAGGCGCACAGATCCTCTTCGCGCTTCTGGGCATCATCACGAGCCGTGATTGCCTCATCGTGCCCCTTCACAGCTGCAGCCAATGTCTTCTCCAATGTTGCGACATTGCGCAGTAAAGCGTTATGCTCAGCTACGTGGCAGTCAATAATCGGCTATCAGCCGAATATACCAAAACATAGAGAAGATGAAAAGTACAAGCGTGGAAGCACTCACTTTCCACCATACGGTGACGCGTCTCCAGCATCGCATGCTGATGACCCATTGCCATCACCTGCTCCGCCACTTGCGCAGCCTCCTTTACAAGGAGCTGTTGCACCAAACAAGGAATCAGAGAAGACAACAGAAGGCGTTGACTGCAAAATTACAAAAGAAGGAAAAAATATACTCACATGGTCCTCTAACAACTCCGAAGAAGTCTGCTGAGCCGTCATCCGAGCAACTATTCGATGCTCCCCTCCGTGAGGAGAGCTCGAAGAATTATGCCCGGAGTGGGCCGCCGCCGGAGGAGAAGGAGCGCGCTCGACCTCTACCTTGGCCCTTGAGGTCGCGACTCCCGATTCCTTCAAAAACTCGACGTCGCCAGAAGATGACGACGCCTCCTGACTGCAAGATGAAATTCGCATTGAGAAAAAGCAAACTCCAGGGCAAAGCCAGCAAGACGAAAACAGAAAAGAATGAATAAACTCGCGAACTTACCAGTCAAACTTGTCAAGATCAAATGTGGCCTCCGCCGACTCCGACGAAGACTCCTTGGGCAGTCGCATCTTCTTGCGGGTCGATGGTGCCACAGCCCTCACAGGAACAGCTGGAATTGGTGACTCCACGCCAACAGCCGTGCCTTCTGGAGTCGAAGGACTCGACGCGTCGGAATCCTCGCTGCGCGAACGCTTGCGAGTATCCGGGCTCCCAGACTCGGGGGCTTCCTCTTCCACATCAGAAGGGACAGTCAACTCAGACTCATCCTCTTCCAAAGCTTCGCGAGGAATAATACCCTCAGGGAGAGGAGGCATGCAAGGCGACACCACCCAATCCTGCATACAAACAGCAAAGATGAGCAAAAGGAGCGAGTAAGCAACAGAAAAAGCAATCACGAAAATAAGCTACTGGGTAGCACAACTGTACCTCAGGAGGAGGATTTGAAGCATCAAAAGGAGGAACGACTGGCTCATTCGGACGCACATCCTTGAAGGTGCACTTCGTAACCAGTCGCACCCTCTTATCTACCTCACTCGCGGACATGCCATCGGCAGACACGCGAGTGGCATCATCAGCACCACCCCATTGAAACATGGGATGGACTCTAGCTTGGAGAGGTTGGACACGACGACACAGCCAAGTCCTGACAAGGGCGCAGCCTCCCTCCTCTGCGCCTATGCGACTCTCGAGGTCGCAGACGCGTTGATATAGCACGTATGTCTCTGTGAGTTCGGAGGGCATGATCACGTTCTTCCAAGAACGCATCTTCTTGTAGGGAGTCGCGGGATCGAAAGGCGCGAGTCCAAAATGCTCGTCCTTGGCCTTTTGGTCGCGAACATAAAACCATCTGTCCCTCCATCCCTGGACGGACTTGGCGAGCTTGATGTCGAAGTAGGTGGCGGATGGGTCGACATGGATTCCACAACCACCTACGTCATAAACTAAAGAGCCAGATGCGGACTAACGCTTTAGCTTGAATAAACATTTGAAAAGGCCAAAGTGCGGCTCGATTCCAAGCCAGCACTCGCAAAGGGTGATAAAACAAGAGATGTGAAGAATCGAGTTTGGGGACAACTGATGGAGCTGGAGCCCATAGAAACAGAGGAGACCCCTAAGAAAGGGGTGGAGAGGCAAAGAAAGGCCGCGAATGATGAAAGCAAGAAACATCACTCGAAAACCAGCGAGAGGCACAGGAATGGTCTCACCGCTGGGGACGCGCGTGTCGGCGACTGCTGCAGAAATAACTCCGTCTTGGCGAAGAAGACGGAGATCGGACGCCCTGATGATAGAGGGGCGCCATGCGCCATTGGTCACGTGGGTGCCCGCAACCTTCTTTTTTCCGCCGGCGGCGACACTGGTGCCTGCAGTAGCGGGGCCACCCTTCTTCTTCGTCGCAGCAGCGGTGGCGGCGGATTCAATGGCAGCGCCTCCTTTCTTCTTTCCCATTGCGTGGCGGCGATGGGAACGCAGGAAATAACTTGGAAACGAGCGGAGATGGTCCAGAGCTGAGGAGGAGATGAGCCCAGGAGAAAAGCAGAGGAGCAGCAGCAATGGCGATGGCAGCGAGGAAGAAAAGGGCGCAGATGGAAAAATACCGCCGTAGCATCGCTACTTAACCCTTAGGAGATGCAATCCAACGGCTCACAAAAACCCTACTGGACGCGTGGCACGCATCACGCTCGACACGATGAGTAGAGGAAGCGCGAACCGTCCCTCCACTGCTCCCATTACGCGCGGAAATCGAGGAGGCACAGTTAATCATAAGATTACGCATGCCCAGTCAAGTCAAAGTCAGAACGTGGGACCCACCGCTCGTCAAATCCCGTCAAAACCGCTCACGCGGGCAACTGAGGTCATGAAAGCGTTAGCACTGACGTCATCAACAGCTACGCAGTGGAAAACTATGACTACTTTAGTCCTTGCTAGAGTCTTCGACTACACCAAGCACTTGGGGGCTACTCCCATAGGGAGCGCTGGCCGCGCACCCTATGATTTTCTTTTCTTATTGCAGGCATACAGGCAATCACAATCAAACCCAACCACTCGAAAAACGATTCGACTATGGACGTGGGTTACTCCCATAGGGAGCGCTGGAAACAATTTCGACTGAAACAAGCAAGCAAAAGACGACAGCAGTTGCAACCCAAGTTTTCGACTCAAACAAACAAAAATGACAGCAGTCGCAAAATTTCTTTAGTCCCTGCCTGAGTCTTCGACTCAACCAGGCACTCGGGGGCTACTCCCATAGGGAGCGCTGGTCGTGCACCCTATGATAATTTGCACGAAAGCTGTGCGTTGATTACATCAGCACTTGCAGATCATGGCGACACCGCCTCATAATTTTCCCTACAAAGAGATTACGTCACCTGGGTTGCCCGAATCATCTCCGCGATGATAAAATTCGGGTGCCGTTGTTACAGCGTGAAGGTAAGACCTAAATAAAGGCCTGGAAACGCATTTAACTGCGCACTACCAGAGACATATCCGTGCCTACAGGCATGATGAACATGCCTTGACGGACGCGTCAAGTGCTCACACCCATATAACTGGAATTCGACTCCTGTAAGACCTCCGCGGCCTGAGTCGCATTACGCCAGCACTTTTTCGGATTCGAGTCCGAGGACTCGAGTTCGAGTAGATTGCGTTGTTTCACCCTAAGGTGGTTAACTGATACTGATACTTCGGCTACATCAGGCATGTATATCAACAAATCCCTATGACATAAATGAAAGCAGTCGAAAAATGTACTCATTCAGGCACTCGAAAACTTCAAAAAGTACCCAGTCGAATCTGCGATTCCACTGGATACTCGGGGGCTACTGACATGGGTATACCCTACAGGTACTTGAGCTTGGTATATACGGTCTAAATACGTACATGCCCACGGTGTCGCCAAGGCCCAGACGAAAGGACTCGAGTAACCTGCGGACTCTCGATTGCTTGAGAGACAAGAAGAAGCTAAAGATAGAAAGTTTGAAGGGAAAAACCCTAACTTGTAACCGACTCGACCTGCTACCCGACACCTAGCCTATCTATATAAATGCTAGGAGGGAGCGGAGAAGAGGACACACGCAACCCTAGTTTCCACAACTCTCGCCAGATTGCATCTGTGCACCATTGTAACTTTCGACTCCTTTGATAATTCCACGAGCAGACAAGCAGGAGTAGGGACCTCTACGAGGCCTGAACCTGGGTAAATCCTTTGTCCCCTGTGTGCTTGTTTGCTAGCCGATAGATGCCTCCAGCACTCCCTCCTTCTCCAAAACCCAAGTCCATAACAATGGGCATTGATGAGTTAAACCCTCGTTACTAAGGTTTTCATAATTCATTTTCACCAAGTGTTCCCATCTAGAGTGACTCAAGTTTTGAATCTACTCTAAACTACTAAGTTAAGATTGTTCACTAAGGTGGAAATGATGGGATCAATCTAATGCCATATAATGACATCTAAAGTTATCTCTATAGGTCAAGTTTTATACACTTTATGCTACCTTCAAAACAAGTAAGGAACTTTGGTAAAGTAAAGGAAGTAAAGCTTGAAAAATAATACTTGGGGTAAGTAATAGTCAAGGTAGTATAACCAAAGCATGCCTCATGCATGTGCTTAGATTATCTAGCTTGCAAGGGTTAGCTTGCACTGTTAATGGTGGCTTGCCTTGTGCAGTGAAGTGGTTGAAGTTTTCTTCCTCCTCTTGATAGAACTCCTCCTCCTTGAAAGCTTGGTCCGTACTATCGTCTAAAAATACATATGGAGTACACAATCACCAAACATTCCTTTTACTATAAGGCACACATTTGATGATCTATTATCATCACAAGAATCACAAGTTCTATTAACTAGTTTCATTCCTTTTATTTTAGAAAAGTAATTTCTACTCATTAAAAAAATTAACTAAGATTTAATATTCACCACGTAAAATATGGGATCATGTGGACACGTACATGTCAACACCACATATTCTAACATGTGGGAATGTGATTTAAAGGTTGGATCACAATTACTTTGGTTTAAGTTCATTATTTAATGATTTAAAGTGACTAGAAATGCCTATATAGGATTATTTTGGTACTAGTCCAAAGTCACTGTATGTAAATCTTAATATTATTACATATTCGGATAGGTATGGTGAAATGTGATTTTTGAGAGTTGGAATCAACTCAAAAGCTATCATGGTTGATTTTATAAAAAAGTTGCAAGGTGCAAATGCTTCTGTCTTGTTGTTTTTACTAGGAGATATCTCTAAGTCTAATTGAATTAAATCCAATGGGCTTGGGTAGATATTTTCAGTAGCTTTCTAACAAAATTCGAATCACTCCATTTGGATTTGTAAATCTCTCCGAATTGATTTTCAAACTAGGGAATAGAACTATGTTTAAACTAAATAGGAAAATCCTAATTTGAATTAAATGGGTCGCGTGGGAACACTAACGGGCCGACCCGGTGACAATCCACGGCGTGGGGCACAGCTGACAGAGGGGGTCCACCGGTCAGAGGCTCATTACACACGAAGCGGTACGGGGCGATGTGGGCCATTAGATTAGAACTAGGATCTACGGCTGGGGTCGTCGTCGACGACGGACAGGTCACCGACGAGGTCTAACCCTAGCGGCTTGGTGCGGGTGCTCAGGGGGCGTACCAGGGCTCCAGCGACGACGGCGATGGGGGCAAACGAACTGGTAGACGACGGCGAGCTTAGGGATGGTCGAGGCAGCTCCGGGGGTGGTCGCAATCGATGTCACCTTCTCCTCCTCTACAGCGGGCTGAACCTGCCAAATTCTGGCAAACAAGTGCTCACGCTGCTCCGGCTAGAGGTGGGGAAGGACCAGTGATGTGAGGGGAGTGGAATGGTGTGAGTGGATTGAGCTAGGGTGGCCTCTATTTATAGCTCGACGAGGCGGCCGAGAGGGATGGGCGGGCGACTCCGGCGAGGGCTGCTCAGCGTGCTAGCAGCGTGGCTCGAGGTAGGGGACAGTGGCTGGTCTCCTGACGGTGCTCTAGAGCTTAAATGCGGGGCTAGGGACGGTGGCGTTTGGTCGGGCGGTGCTCACGCTCTGAGTGGCAGAGGCGGCGGTCTCCACGGCGAGCGGTGGCTGTGGTGCGATTGGCGGCGAACGGGCATGTCTGGGGTGTTCCCTGGGTCGTGGCGGAGCGGTGAGCATGGGCTGCAGTCGAGGGGCGGCGTGTGCACGCGTGTCGGGCGCGGCGCTCTGGCGCATGCTCGGCAGGGCGTAGACACTCAGTGCGCGGCGGTTCTTCGGTTGTCCAGGGGCTGGCAGTGCTTGGGGAGGGGACAGAGAGTGGCGGTAAGGTGTGGGCTAGCTCATAGACATGGAGAGAGAGAGGAGTGGTCTGCTGCGATGGTTGCAAGGTTGGCCGGCGACATGGTGCTCGGGGTGGCTCGGCACTGTTGCTAGGGACAAGGGGGTGAGGGGTTTAGGGCCTGATTGGATCAAGTGGAGACATTAGGAGTAAATGGAGATCAATTGGGACAAAACCCTGTACAAAACAGTGAGCTAAATACTAGGTGTAATCTCTGCCTGCCAAGTGTTTGTGGAAATGGCCACAAGAAATTTTGTTTTGAATTTTGAAAAGATTTTTGGTGGGTGTGTTAGGCATAAGCTTGAGACTCTGTGGGTGCTTGGGTTTTGAAAATTTAGCTCATTTGAGTGGTTTTTGAAATGGTGGGATCTTCCCATATGAACTAGATTCAATTTTCCAATGCCATTTAAAAATAGTTTTTGCAAGTTTTTGGCAGATCACAAAGTGGGCCTTGGTACATCACTATGTGTACTAGTAAGGGGTGCAAAGATCCACATTTATCTCTGTTAAGAATTGAGTCCTAGGAATAGCCAAAGTAGGCATGCTGATTAAAATGGCACAAATGACCATTCTCATCTTTTATTCATTTTGATTTGTTTTTCTTTGGGATTTGTTTGGGAATGATCTAGATGATGTTTATTTCACCTAAGAATAATTTTACAAGCAATGGATCACTTAAACAAGGCAATTCAAATCAACTCCTATTTTAAATGCACACACATATGAATGCTTTAATAATTTTAATTGGAAAAAAAATTGTTAACCCTAATTTTGATGATTTGGATCTTAATAACCTTGGATTAAAGTTTTGGGATGTTGCAAACCTTCCCCCTTAAACAAAATCTCGTCCCGAGATTTACAAAGAAAACTAGGAACTAAAGAGATCTGGGAACTCTGTCCTAATGTAATCTTCTCGCTCCCAAGTGGCTTCCTCTTCGGTATGGTTGCTCCATTGAATCTTGAGAAACTTGATACTCCTGGTCCTGGTGGTTCTGTAAGCTTCTTCTAAGATACGGATGGGTACTTCACGATATGTCAGGTCATTGTTGATCTCCACAGCTCTGTGATCAATGTTCTTGAATACTTCAGTCTTCTCGGGCACTTCCAGGTATTTGCGAAGTAACGAGATATGGAACACATTGTGGATGGCTGACATCTCTTTAGGCAGTTCCAATTGATACGATACTTCTCCTCGGCGGTTCAGAATCTTGAATGGCCCGATATATCTAGGGGGTAACTTTCCTTTCAAACTAAAGCGTTGGGTTCCTTTCAATGGCGAACCTTGAGATACACAAAATCTCCGACATTGAAGTCAGGTCTCTCCTTCTCTTGTCAGCATAACTCTTCTGTCTAGATTGGGCGGTCTTGAGGTGCTCACAGACTTTGTGAACCTTCTCTTCAGCTTCACGGAGAATGTCGGGTCCAAAGATCCGACTCTCTCCTACTTGCGACCAATTCAAAGGGGTGCGACACTTCCTTCCGTATAGGAACTCAAATGGTGCCATTTGCAAACTAGCTTGGTAACTGTTGTTATATGAGAATTCTGCGAAAGGCAGGCATTCTTCCCATTTTGATCCATACAATAACACACAAGCTCTTAACATATCCTCTAGGATCTGGTTGACTCTCTCAGTCTGTCCATCTGTTTGCGGGTGATAAGCGGTGCTGAAATTCAACTTGTTTCCTAATCCTTCCTGAACTTTCTGCCAAAATCTTGAGGTAAACTGGGTTCCTCGATCTGATACTATGGTCTTGGGGGTTCCATGCAGACTAACAATCCTAGCAATATATAGTTCTGCTAGCTTTGAACTTTGGTAGGTAGTCTTGATAGGGATAAAGTGAGCTACCTTGGACAGTCTATCAACTATGACCCAGATTGAGTCATTTCCCCTATTGGAAGTAGGCAAACCGGTGGTAAAGTCCATTCCGACGGAGTCCCATTTCCATTCCGGAATCTTCAATGGTTGCAACAGTCCTGTGGGTCTCTCATGTTCTGCTTTGACTCTTTGACAGATGTCACACTTGGTGATGTAGCTTCCGATTTCTCTCTTCATCTTGTGCCACCAAAATTGCTCTTTCAAATCTTGATACATCTTCGTTCCTCCAGGGTGGATAGAATAAAGAGTATCATGAGCTTCCTGCATGATAACTTGTTTCAGCTCCGAATCTGCTGGCACACATATACGTCCTTTGTACCACAGAACTCCTTCTACATCTTCAGTGAATCCAGGTACTTTTCCTGTACCAATACGACGTTTGATTCCGTCAATACTTTCATTCCCCTTCTGGGCTTCCTTGATTTGGCTAATCAAAGTGGGCTGAAGTTCAATGCTAGCTAAAAATCCTTTGCTAACTAATTTAGTTCTGAACCGCTCCAACTCCTCATACAAACTTGGCTGCTTCTCCTTGATCATGGTGTTAAGCCTACATGACAATCTACTAAGAGCATCTGCTACCACATTGGCTTTGCCGGGGTGATAGTGAATGTCAAGGTCATAATCCTTGATTAACTCTATCCATCTCCTTTGCCTCATATTCAGCTCCTTCTAAGTGAATATATACTTCAAGCTCTTGTGATCTGAGTAAATCTCACAGCGATTATCCATCAGATAATGACGCCATGTCTTCAATGCCAAAACTACGGCTGCTAGCTCAAGATCATGGGTCGGATAGTTCTGCTCATGCTGCTTCAGTTGTCGAGACAGATAAGCGATGACCTTGCCTTCTTGAATTAATACACATCCGAGACCGATCTTGGATGCGTCACAATATACATCAAACGGCTTCTTAATGTCTGGCATGACCAATATTGGGGCTGATATCAATCTCTTCTTCAGCTCCTGAAAACTGGCTTCACATTTGTCTGTCCATTCAAACTTCTTGTCCTTCTTCAACAATTGGGTCATGGGTCTGGCGATGCTCGAGAATCCTTCTACGAACTTGCGGTAGTATCCCGCTAATCCGAGAAATGCACGGACTTGGGTTTGAGTGGTTGGGGCTGCCCATTCTTCGACATCTTTGATCTTGGCGGGATCAACAGAGACTCCTCCGGCAGACACAATATCTCCTAGGAATCCTACTTCTTTCAGCCAAAACTCACACTTGCTGAACTTGGCATATAATTGATGCTCTCTCAGGGTTTCTAGCATGATTCTCAGATGTTGCTCATGCTCTTCTTCTGACTTGGACTAGATAAGGGTCGTCGATAAACACAACTACAAACTTATCTAGGAAATTCATCAAGATCTTATTCATGAGATTCATGAAATAAGCAGGGGCATTGGTTAATCCAAAAGACATAACTGTATACTCGTATAAACCATATCGAGTAGTAAAGGCGGTCTTTGGAATATCTGTTGCACAAATCTTAAGTTGGTAATAACCAGTCCTAAGATCAATCTTTGAGAATACCTGAGCTCCAGTCAACTGATCAAATAGATCCTATATCTTTGGCAAAGGGTACTTATTCTTGATGGTTACGTCATTCAACTTTCTGTAATCTATGCACAAACGGTTGCCTCCATCTTTCTTGTCGATGAATAACACTGGTGATCTCCATGGCGATGCGCTTGGTTGAATCAAGCCTTTTTCTAACATGGCATCCAACTGCTTCTTCAGTTCCACTAACTCTGAGGGGTTCATGCTATAGGGTCTCTGGGCTATGGGTCCGATTCCAGGGATTAGTTCGATAATGAACTCAATATCCCTATCCGGGGGCATACCCGGCAATTCATTTGGGAATACGTCGGGGTATTCGCAGACTACTCTGACTTGGTCAATGGTGGGCAGGGCTACACTCTTGTTGCACTTGAATTGACGGGGTAAGGTTTCAGATATATGCTCTACTGTGACTCTAGAGCTACTAGTCATGGTGATGGCTTTCTTAGCACAGTCTACCAGTCCTTTATGCCTTGACATCCAGTCCATACCTAGTACTATTTCCAATCCTTTGGTTCCAAGTACAATTAGGTTGGCCTAAAAATCTATCCCATGTATTCTGATAGGCACAACTTTGCAAATTTTTCTAGCTTTGGTGGTTGAACCGGGGATTTGAACTATCATGACATGCTTCAAGTTGGTTGGGTGAATCTTACTAGTGCATGCAAATTCTTCGGTGACAAATGAATGCGATGCTCCCGAATCAAACAATACTCTTGCTAAAACTGAGTTGACAGAAAACATACCCAACACTATATCTGGCGCTTCCTGGGCTTCTTTGGCTTTCATGTGAAAGAGACGGCCGTTGCGGTTGTGAGGGTTCCCTAGGGAAAATCTTCTCCCTGGTTGAACACGACACTGCTGCTGACCTGGGGCATTCACATTGCCAGTGGCGACAGTCTTCTTGGGACACTCATTGGAATAGTGACCCGTCACTCCACACTCGAAACAAGTGATCTGAGGCTTGTCTTTTACTGCGACAGGCACAGCATTGCTGCCAGTTCTAGGTGCAGTGTTGTTTTTTTTGTTGTTGTTGTTGCTCTTGGGAGACGCGCGGTTGAAATTGTTGGCGTTGCCGGAGTTATGATTGTTTCCTCCGGGCTTCACATTGCCTCCGCTACAGTGGGGCAGCTTGGGCGAGACATTGGGGGTCGATTGTTCCTTGGTGCATATCCTAGTGAGGGGTTGGGACGGTACTTCTGGTGACTGCCGGATCTAGATTGTTGCATCATACGACGTTTGCGTTTGTCGTTTGCCTGGTTAATCTTCCCTTCCATCTGAATGGCAGAGTCGACTAGCTCTTCGAGATCCTGGAAGCGGATGTTGACGAGGACAGTCTGCATCTCATCATGTAGTCTGTTCAGGAATCTCTCCTTCTTCTTGGCCTCCGTGTTGATCTCATCAGGTGCATACCTTGCAAGTGATAGGAATCTATCACGATACTCCACCACAGTCATTCTTCCTTGCTTCAGTTCTCGAAATTCATCCCTCATTCTGGTGACTAGACCTTGCGGCACTTGGGTGCGACTAAACTTGATTTTGAAGGCTTCCCATGTCATCACTTGACCATGGTTCATGGTGCGGATACTGTTCCACCATGCTCTTGCATCTCCTGCCAGATAGTGGGTGGCGAAGAGAACTTTCTTGTTGTCATCAACTCCTACAACTTCTAAGTTGTTTTCCATAGTCTGCAACCAGTCATCAGCATCTAGTGGGTTCTCTGAAGTACTAAAGATTGGGGGATTGGTATTTTGGAAGTTTTTGAGTTTGGATCCATGGTGATCCTGGTATCCATGTCCTTGGTTGTTTTGGGCCATCTGAGCTATCTGCTGTAATGTTGCTAAGTTGGTTTGGCGCTCTACCCTTCTTGCTTCATGGTCTGCAACTAACATTTGCATAATCTACAGCATTGGGTCTTGTGACGAGCTGCTCCCTCCTTGGTTTCCACGAGTCATCTGAAGATTGAGGTAGATAAGGGGGTAAGAGGGAAAGTTCTAAGGTTCATGGTTTTGGTTTCAAAGCTAAAACTTTGAGTTTGACTCAGGTTTTTGCACTAACTTCATTTCATTCATGCAAACACGCACATGATACAAACACACACCACAACAACAAAGGGAAAACAGATGGTTTGAAGAACCATTCTACAAGCTACGATACAGTGGGACCGATAATCTCATGCTACGACAGTGTTCTAGTGCATCTACTCATCGTCGATGAAGTCGGAGTCCTCATCGTCTGTGTAGAAGTCCACAGCATTCTCCTCCAGAAAGTCATCATCATTGCTGAGGTAAGAATCCATGTCTCCCTAGATGTCCTCACCCTCCTCTTCTTCCTCCTTTTCCGCAAGCTGAGCTTCCTGCTCCTTGATGGTCTTCTCGAGGTCGGCCACCTTCTTGTGAAGACGGGCGATGGTGCGATCCTTCTTCTCGCGCTAGAGGCGAAGAGACTGATGGTCCATGACAAGCGGTGAGAAAGTCTGGGCCTTCTGGTCGGCAATGACATGGTTGTGGTTGGCTAACTCCCTAGCATTGTCCAACTCCTTCTGACGATCGTACAACAGGAAGTCGAGGTTCTCCAATTGGCGCTTCAGTGCTGGATGACTTGGCATTTCCATCAGCATTCCCATGAAGTCACGTCTTGCATAGTGAGCAAAACGGGTTCCTTGGATCTGGTTGACACTGAGGGCACATAGACGTGCGAGAGCTTCATGCATTGCCCTGGATAATCCATCTAGCCAGTTGTTCTCTCTCACGGAGAACTGGATTCTCCCGGACGTTGGTGCTTCTATGCTTCCTCTAAGGTCAGCGGTGACTAGCCACTTTAAATCTCCTCCTGGGGATCCTGGAAGTTGAGCTTCAAGAAACTCCGGATGTGGGCGTCCTAGTAACTTTGACAGTGAATCCAGATCCCTCTCGAAGATCAGTTGACCTCCGTTTCCCAACTAGTAGAACTTGCTGAACTGAGTCTCCATCTACAAGAATTAAGGATGAGGAAATTAGTGAAGTGATCAAGTGTGTCAAATTTTAAGTATTAATGTAAGAATTTTGAGGAACATGAATTTTTGAGCAAGAATGAATTCCCAAGGATAAGAGAGGAAATAGTTTTTCATAAATACTCACTTTGGTTTTGAAACTAAGTTTTTGTTTGGACGTCCATTCTAACTAGGGTCTCCTATGGTCAGGATGGCTCTGATACCAACTTGTCAACACACGGATTTTTAATCCCAGATGCCTGTTATGTCATCCATCGCAATCCCAGGATTACCATTTTTGCGAGACATAACATATTGGATATCACAGTACATCATCCATTACAAACCATACATAAGGTCTTACACAAATAAGGATCTCATGATCCAGTCTTAATACAACAAGCAGCGAAATAAAAGATAAGCGTAGCGGTGGGGTTCATCTTCAGGGGCACATGCAATGCTGACGAAGGCAAATAGTCCTAGTTATCATAGCCGTCCTGCTGGCCATCATCTTGGTAGTCTCCTTCATAGTCTGGCCATGAGAATAGCTAGGGACAAAAGCCATGAGTACTCTTTAAGTACTCACAAACTACCACTAACAAGTAGTATAGTTCTAAGTTAAAGTGCTAACTCTAAGTTTAACTATAAAGTTAAGTTTGAAACCTAAGCTAAGTTCTGAAACAAAGAAAGATAAAATAAAGTTCTAGAATCACTTAAGTTGGGAAGCTAGTGTCATAAACACGACCCTGTTGTGGTCAAGTCAAGATTCATCATTCCTTTCATAAGTTATTTTGAAAACATCTGACAACGAAATAGTATGGCCATTCCAACTGTCCATAACCGCGGACGCGGCTATTCGAATAGTTTGACACTCTGCAGAGGTGGTACACTTTCACCACAAGATTCGATACATCTGTCAGGGATAACCCTAAAACATCATACTTAGTATGCAGCTAATCAAACATAACCTTTCCTTTACACACCCTAGTATAAGCACCTCTCCTATGAGTATGGCCTCCCAACCATGACCATCTGTCATCTTGGGCACTGCATAGGTGGACAACATTGAGAGGTAGCCTCAGCTCAAACCTCTCCCGCGAGAGAACTAATACTAATGCATATAAACTTCCGGCTAAGCCTTACCCAATTCAGGTATTGTGGTTGTACGGTAAATTTGGAATGGTATCGCATCCGAATCCAACCATCAGTTTTGTAAAAGGGTTAAGGCTCATGACTCAAAATTTTCACCATCATAAACCATTTGTGTTTCTCAAAACATGTCAAAACCTCTCAATAGAATGACTCATCATTCGAAGGTTTTCATAATTCATTTTCACCAAGTGTTCCCATCTAGAGTGACTCAAGTTTTTGATCTACTCTAAACTACTACGTTAAGAGTGTTCACTAAGGTGGAAATGATGGGATCAATCTCATGCCATAGAATTACATCTAAAGTTATCTCCATAGGTCAAGTTTTATACTCTTTATGCTACCTTCAAAACAAGTAAGGAACTTTGGTAAAGTAAAGGAAGTAAAGCTTCAAAAATAATACTTGGGGTCAGTAATAGTCAAGGTAGTATAACCAAAGCATGTCTAATGCATGTGCTTAGATTATCTTTCTTGCAAGGGTTAGGTTGCACTATTAATGGTGGCTTGCCTTGTGTAGTGTAGTGGTTGAAGTTTTCTTCCTCCTCTTGATAGAACTCCTACTCCTCGAAAGCTTGGTCGGTACTATCGTCTAAAAATACATACAGAGTACACAATCACTAAACAATACTTAACTAGTCTAATTAGCACTATAAGGCACACATTTGATGATCTATTATCATCACAAGCATCACAAGTTCTATTAACTAGTTTCATTCCTTTTATTTTAGAAAAGTAATTTCTACTCATTAAAAAGATTACCTAAGATTTAATATTCACCATTAAAAATATGGGATCATGTGGACACATGTCATCACCACATATTCTAACAAGTGGTAATGTGATTTAAAGGTTGGATCACAATTACTTTGGTTTAAGTTCATTATTTAATGATTTAAAGTGACTAGAAATGCCTATATAGCATTATTTTGGTACTAGTCCAAAGTAACTGTGTGTAAATCTTTATATTATTACATATTCAGATAGGTATGGTGAAATGTGATTTTTGAGAGTTGGAATCAACTCAAAAGCTATCATGGTTGATTTTATAAAAAAAGTTGCAAGGTGGAAATGCTTTTGTCTTGTTATTTTTACTAGGAGAGATCTCTAACTCTAATTGAATTAAATCCAATGGGCTTGGGTAGATCTTTTCAGTAGCTTTCTAAAAAAATTGGAATCACTCCATTTGGATATGTAAATCTCTCGTAATTGATTTTCAAACTAGGGAACAGAACTAAGTTTAAACTAAATAGGAAAATCCTAATGAGAATTAAATTGGTCGCGCGGGAACGCTAACGGGCCGGCCCAGTGACACTCTGCGGCGCGGGGCACAGCTGACAGAGAGGGTCCACCGGTCAGAGGCTCATTACACGCGAAGCGGTATGGGACGATGTGGGCCATTAGATTAGAACTAGGATCTATGGCTGGGGTTCGTCGTCGACGACGGACAGGTCGCCGACGAGGTCTAACCCTAGCGGCTCGGTGGGGGTGCTCATGGGGCATACCAGGGCTCCAGCGACGACAGTGATGGGGCCAAACTAACTGGTAGACGACAGCGAGCTCAGGGATGGTCGAGGCAGCTCCAGGGGTGGTCACAATCGACGTCACCTTCTCCTCCTCTATAGTGGGCTGCTCCGGCCAAATTCCGGCGAACAAGTGCTCGCGCTGCTCCGGCTAGAGGTGGGGAAGGACCAGTGAGGTGAGGGGAGTGGAATGGTGTGAGTGGATTGAGCTGGGGTGGCCTCTATTTATAGCTCGACGAGGCGGCCGAGAGGGATGGGCGGGCGACTCCGGCGAGGGCTGCACAGCGTGCTAGCGGCGTGGCTCGAGGTAGGGGACGGTGGCTGGTCTCCTAGCGGTGCTCTAGAGCTTAGATGTGGGGCTAGGGACGGTGGCGTTTGGTCGGGCAGTGCTCACGCTCTGAGCGGCAGAGGCGGTGGTCTCCACGGCGAGCGGTGGCTGTGGTGCGATTGGTGGTGAACGGGCATGCCTGGGGTGTTCCCTGGGTCGTGGCGGAGCGGTGATCACGGGTTGTGGTCGAGGGGCGGCGTGTGGACGCATGTCGGGCGTGGCGCTCTGGCGCGTGCTCGGCATGGCACAGACACTTAGTGCACGGCGGTTTCTCGGTGGTCCAGGGGCTGGCAGTGCTCGGGGAGGGGACAGACAGTGGCGATGAGGTGTGGGCTAGCTCATAGACATGGAGAGAGAGAGAGGAGTGGTCTGTTGCGGCAGTTGCAAGGTTGGCCGGCGACATGGTGCTCGGGGTGACTCGGCACTGTTGCTAGGGACAAGGGGGTGAGGGGTTTAGGGCCTGGTTGGATCAAGTGGAGACAGTGGGAGTAAATGGAGATCAATTGGGGGCAAAACCCTGTAGAGAACAGTGAGCTAAATACTAGGTGTAATCTGTGCTTGCCAAGTGTTTGTGGCAATGGGCGCAAGAAATTTTGTTTTGAATATTGAAAAGATTTTTGGTGGGTGTGTTAGGCATAAGCTTGATACTCTGTGGGTCCTTGGGTTTTTAAAATTGAGCTCATTTGAGTGGTTTTTGAAATAGTGGGATCTTCCCATATGAACTAGATTCAATTTTCCAATGCCATTTAAAAACAGTGTTTGCAAGTTTTTGGCAGATCACAAAGTGGGCCTTGGTACATCATTATGTGTACTAGCAAGGGGTGCAAAGATCCACATTTATCTCTGCTAAGAATTGAGTCCTAGGAATAGCCAAAGTAGGCATGCTGATTAAAATTGAACAAATGACCATTCTCATCTTTTATTCATTTTGATTTGTTTTTGTTTGGGATTTGTTTGGGAATGATCTAGATGATGTTTATTTCACCTAAGAATCATTTTACAAGCAATATATCACTTAAACAAGGCAATTCAAATCAACTCCTATTTTAAATGCACACACATATGAATGCTTTAATAATTTTAATTGGAAAAGTTTTTGTTAACCCTAATTTTGATGATTTGGATCTGAATAACCTTGGATTAAAGTTTTGGGATGTTATATATGGCTCCGTGAGTCTTCCGGAAAAATATCAACTTTGGCTTTTGTCCGGTCCAATTCCGAGAATATTGATTTTCTGACTTCCTGGAACCAAAAACAGCAGAAAACAGGCAACTGACATTGTGGCTCTTGTTAATAGGTTAGTCCAAGAAATCATATGAAAATTACTCCAAAGTGTGGACAAAACATAATAAAGTAGATAAAACCAAGCATGGAACATCAAAAATTATAGATACATTTGCAATGTATCAAAGCCATTTGACGGAGTCAGGGCCCATCATCGCTTATGTGCATGTAGCCGGTTCATCATTGTCAAACAATAATGATTTAATCTCAAATCTTATTATTTGATTGTTTACATGACCTACGCGGTTCAATAGGAACTTAGATCTCTGTGACCATAACCTTTGAGGCACGGGAGCCATGAGCATTACGGTTGCCTCTGGGACACTTTTCTATGTTACGCAACTCTACACATATAGCTAAGATTCAATAACCTTATCAAAGTTCTATTATCCTCCCACTTAACTTCTCATGAAAAATTCCTTCTTAAGAAAATTGACGTTCTAAGTGACAAACACTTTTGTCTTTGGTGTTATGGAGGAACACCCAATGGTTATTTGGGATAACCTACAAAGATGTGCTCATCCAATTTTGGTTGTCAACATTTTACTTATGCCTATCATACCAAAAATTAAGAAAAAACAATTTGGGTTTTATCCCAATCCATAACTCATATGGTGTCATTTGAATGGATCACGATCGAGCTCTTTTCAATGTAAAAGCGGTAGTCACCAAAGCTTAATCTTTAAAATATAATGACAATTTTATAAATAACACTGATGATCCAACCATGTCAAACAAGGTTTGATTACATCTCTCGAATACTCTATACTCCTATGGTTTATCGAGAAACATAAATCCATGGAACGAGTCCTTGAATCTTAGGCATTTTTGCTAATCTTGTAACTCAAATATTTTATTTTATGATCCAATCATAAATTCTTTATTTTCTCGTTACAATGATTTTCCACTTCATCTTGAAATCATTTTAACAGTTTCAAATGTTTCATACTTCTCCCTTATTAAGTAAATATACATATATTCACTCAGATCTTTGGTTAAAGTATATAAAGTTTGAATGATCCACCACATACGGCTACACATAATGGACTCTATACATCAATATGCACAATTTCTAATAAGTTAGTCTTTCATTCCTCTTTGGCCTATGAACAAAATTTAAATCATTTCCAGGAAATTCTCACAAGCATCAATTGATTCAAAATCAAAAAGCCTACAAAATTCCATCAATATGGAGTTTCTTCATGTTTTCTTTCCAATATGATTTAAACTACAATGTTACTCATAAGTGATCTTCTTATCATTAGTCTTACAACACTTTAGCATCAGTGTTTATGGACGTGATTTTCCAACTTGATTTGTAAGAGTTCATCCATCTTTATTGGCATACGGTAATTATTTGAACAACCATCATTCTCATAATACCAGAACAAATTAACAATTATTAAAAACAAATCTTGAAGGAAAGCTTCGTTGTCATCGAGAAACACAATAACATTTTATTTGTTTTCGATGAACATCATCACATATTCTTTTGCTAGTTACTTAGGCCATTGTAGTTCATGAATTATGTTGCTCTATGTGACATTTCACACCAACTAATTCATTATCCAATACCCAAGAAACACATTGTTTAACAAGCAAAGAATACACCCATAACATGTATATCATTTATATACCTAAGCTAGACATTTCTAGTCTTTTCATTTCTGCCAAATATTTCCAAGATTCTCTTTCAGCATTTCCTTTTCCTTAAAAGATTCTATCAACATCAATAGTGGTGCCATACACATGACACATAGTCCAAAGCGTGTATAGTCAAATACTAATACCTTTGGACTTACCCTTTCAGGTAGATCACCATCATCCAATGTTTGGTGTTCTTCCTTTTAGTAATCCTTTTAATATAGTAAACATTTTACCTACATATTCTATCCATCCTTATCATGAGAACTTTCATGATCAAGATACTATAGCTCATAAGGATGAATCGTGAATATAATGTAAATTCCCAAAACCTTTTGGGTGATCAGGACGCCTAGCGTCTCCAACCTTTGCAAACTCTCATCCAATACGAGAATATGTATTTTATTATATTCTATTATATTATAACCAAGAATTGTTTCAGATATCACATTATCTTCTACATATGATGGTTTCTAAAAAAATCAGCTCCTAGATAACGATGATATTAAAATAATTTTTCAATATCAAGAATCATGGAGGCGAGCATGATACTTAGATACTAACGCTGGAATTTATTACTCTTGATTCAATACTATTTATTTAATTTCACGGAGTAAGTGAGGTTTTGCTGAAATTTTGTAATAGTACTTTAAACTTTATGTTGACACTAATAAAACAATATGATACTAGCTCGTAAAGAAAAATTCCAAAATTGTATAGTCCTATTATCTCAATTATAGCTATAAACAAGGTAGTAAACAAATGCCAGTGACTACAACGAACTATGCAAATTCACTTCGATTTAGTTTATCATAAATTGAGTTCAAATTAATCCAAATTACTAAACTGAACTACCACTCAAAACAACATCCCTCGATTCATTTTGGTGATTACATGAACCAAATTTACTACACCATGTCCGATCATCACGTGAGGTGGTGCAGCTCCAATGGTGAGCATCATATGGACATTATATCATTCATATGACTTGTGCTTTACCTTTTGATTCATGTTCCGAGGCCATGTCTATACATGCTAGGCTCTCCAAGTAAGAACCTTAGTACTCGCGTGTGTAAAACTATCTTAGACCCGCTGTAGGCGAACGTAGAGTCTATCACACCCGATCATCACGTGGTGCTTCAAAACGACGAACTTTATTAATGGTCCATACTAAGGAAGAACATATTATTATCTTGATAATTAGTGAGAGGGATCATCTTATAATGCTATCCCCAAGATCTAAACAAGACATAAGCATAAATAAGATGCAAACAAACATCATATGTACAAGTGATATGATATGGTCATTGCACTTGATCATTATCTTGTGCATCACGGTATGATCTCTATCATTCCATTTGTGTAACACAAAGGTCTATGGCACCCCCACTTACTTTGTTATAATTCCTGAGAGTATCCTACCATACTAAAATTATAACATTTACCGTATCATGACACATGCCTAGCAAAAATAAAACTAGATGCTTCTAATTTATCTTTTGCATATTTTACGTGGCTTAGGGCTTTCAAAGATAGGACCGTTCTTACCTACGTACATGGAACCACAACGATGATAATCAAATTATTAGCAACCCATTGTAACTTAGATATCAACTATAGTGGGAGAGACAAAAACCCGCTAGCCACTTATGCAAAACTAGTTGCATGTTTAGCGTGGAACATGTCTCGTGTGAGAGGACATGTAAAGTTAGTCCAGGCCGTTTCATCCCACTATGCCGCTAATATCCAATATACATGAAGGATGTAATTATATGATCATCAGCGCACACATATTCATATGTGTTCTAACCATACAAAGAATCTATGCACAAACATAGCTCTGATACCACTGATGGGAAAATAAAACAAAATCTTATGGTTGCAACTACCAAGATCGAATCCAGGCGATACTGGTAACAGTTTTAGAAGGACTCACCCTCGAAGACCGTAAGCGGGATAACATTCCCGCAAACAAAATTGGCTAGTGTAGAGTGTACACGACCATCCTCAAGGACACGATGACTATATGCGCTATAAAGGGGCAGCGCCTCCATAATCGGTCACACATACGGTGTGCCGACGACTTCCATCCCTCGGTCCAGATTGGCAGCGGATGTAGGGGATCCTCGGGAACTCTGTCAACACTATGACATGGTGGTGGAGAAGATCTTGAACAGGGCTTTTCCTAAGCACCATGCTTGTGGAAATGTATAAGCTATAAAGGGGAGGAAGATGCCAACCAAATGGCTTATGAGAGGAATGGAATGGTGTGTGAGGGAGAGGAGCTCCACCCCTCCTTTTATAGGGGGAGGGGTCTTCCACCAAGGGGCTGGGTGCATGGGGAATGGAGTACCCCCACCTCTCCCCTCTTGATCGCTAGTGGACACTCCACTCACCAAATTCAAGAGCCACTTTCTTCTATTTAATTTCCACTCAAAAATCAAGAGTCATTCCATTAAAACCACTTTTAACTCAATTGATTTAATGTCACTCAATTTATTGCACACTTCATTTAATGAGTACTTAATTTAATGAACACTTAATTTAATGACACATTAACAATTCAATCTCCGGTAATATTCCAATACACCGAAACTATCCTGGTAGATTTATCAGAACAATTTCTGCGTTGTCTAGTATTTTCTCCGGTTTCCCTATCCACTCAAATGTGTCGACTACCCTTAAGTGTGTCGCACTATGGGCTCATGAATTATGTCGACATTATCGAGACTCTCTTTGATCAATAATCATTAACGGGACCTAGAGATCCATAATGACTCCTAGTAATTCAAACAATGAACTAGTGATCGCGTGAACCTTTTTTGTAGTAAGCAATTATTTTTGTCTCACGATATTTTACTTGTCCGAGATCCGATCATTTGGTATCATCTATACCTAGTTCGATCTTGTTACGTACAAGTACTCTTTTCTTGTTCCCGTGATATAACATTCTTAGTGATCTTATCACTTGCTTGCAAGCTATGTTAATGTGATATCACCAAGAGGGCCCTGCGTATATCTCTCTATCATCGGGATGGACAAATCGCACCTTGATCCACGAGCATTAACTAACACTTTCTAAGTACTCGACGACATATTTATAATCACCCTATTATGATGTGACGTTTTATAATCTGGAGTCAGTGATTGACGTGATCTCATGGTCTAAGGATTATAGTTACTTTGAATGAGATAACAATATAAACTTGAGGACATGATCATATTGTTAAATCTACTGCGGGTGAATGTTCATTATATCATTCTCTAATGACATGACCTTGTTATTAACAACATCTAATATTCATGATCAGGAAATCTTGATCATCGGTTAATCAACAAGCTAGTGTAATGAGAGGCATTACTAGGAACCTGTTCTTTTGTTTATTAAACACATATGTATTAGTGTTTCCTTTTAATACAATTTTACCATGAGACATAAACATTTATCATAAACATGGAATATAATATAATAACCACTTTATTATTGCCTCTCGAACATATTCCCTTTAGTAAAGTGATTTCTTATGGGTCAAGACAACTCAAACCAAATGAACTCAACTACCCCACCCATGACTTGGAACTAGTAGCCATCATCCATGCCCTAAAAACATGGAGGAATCACCTCATTGGTCAGAGATGTGAAATCTACACAGATCATTAGATCTGGAAATACATTTTCACCTAACCTGACCTCAACCTGAGCCAGAGGAGATGTCCAGAATTAATCAAGGATTATGATCTAGGTGTTCATTACTAGCTCAGTAAGGCTAACATTGTTGCAGATACCCTGATATGGAGACCCGACATGATCCACCCAGATTTAAGTAATGAGCTAGCAAAGCTCAATCTGTGTCTAGGGATGAGAGCTTGTCTCGATGCCATGGAAGTTAAGCCAAATCTCGAGGAGGAGATAAAGGAAGCCCACAAAGAAAACCCGGGCATTGAAGAAATTAAAGCAAAATTAAAACTAGGAAGTGCCCCAAGATTTTGTATTGATGAGCATGGAACCCTTCGTTTTGGTACCCGCATCTACGTACCATACAAACCATCCCTCAAGAAACAAATCCTCCATGAAGCTCACACTTAGGCATACTCCATCCACCTAGGAGGCACCAAGATGTACCAGGATTTGAAGTAGACCTTCTGGTGGGGAAACATGAAGAGAGAGAATTCTTACTATGTTGCCTGCTACAATGTGTGCAACCTTGTGAAAGTTGAACACCAAAAGCCGACAGTATACCTTCCACCACTGCAGATTCCCCAATGGAAGAAGGAAGAGATCAGTATGAATTTCCTTGTGGGCTTACCTAGGTCCAGTGGAGGGAATGACTCTATATGGGTCATAGTGGATCGTCTTATTAGAGTGTCCCGCTTCATACCCATGATGAACACCCTCCGATCTGACTAGCTAGCCTAGATATACGTCAACAAAATAGTCAGACTCCATGGTATGCCAAAGATAATAGTATCAGACATAGGTACCCAATTCACCTCTAAGTTTTGGATTGACTTGTAGCATGCCCTGGGAACTCAACTCAACTTTAGCACAACTTACCACCCCTAGACTGATGGTCAGACCAAGTGAGTCAACCAGATACTCGAGGATATGCTCCACTCTTGCGTATTGGACTATGGAGTCGAATGGGAAGACAATCTTCCTTATGCTGATTTTTTCTACAACGTCTACCAAGGGAGTATTAAGATGTCTGATACGTCCAAAATGTATCTACTTTCCTAAACACTTTTGCTATTGTTTCTTCTCTAATTTGTGTGATTTGGATGACTAACGTTGTTTTCAGCAGAATTGCTTTGGTGTCTCGTTTTTGTGCAGGAAATCAACTTTCAGGAAAAATCCCGGAAAATATCGCAAAACCCCTATTTTACCAGAAGACTCAGGGAGCCAGAAGACGAGACGAAAAGGGGCCACAAGGGGCCCACACCACCTGGCCGCGCGAGCTAGGCCAGGCCATGCCAGGAGGTGGTGTGGCCGCCTCAGACTCCGCCTCGACCTCTCCTTTCGCCTATATAAGCCCTCTGACCTAAAAACAGAGGGGGGTTCGACGTTTTTCCAGATAGAGTTCTACTGCACCGCCACCACCAGAAACCGTGATTCGGGACCAGAACCTCCGTTCTGGCACCCTGCCGGGACGGGAAATTGGAGGAGACAATCGACATCATCATCACCAACGCTTCTCCATCAACCATCCATGATTCCCCCATCCATGAGTGAGTAATCCTTTACAGTAGGCTATGGGGATGGTAGGGATTGGATGAGATTGTTCATGTAATTGCATCATATTGTTAGGGCATGGTGCCTAGTATCTATTGATAGTGCTTTTTGACATTGTTGCAACTTGTCATGCTTAATGCTTGTCACTATGGCCCGAGTGCCATAATTTCAGATCTGAACATGTTATTGATTCATGATGATATTATTGTTTATGATCTTACCTACAAGTTGTATACACATATTATTGTCCGGAACCCGAGGCCTCGAAGTGACAGAAATCGGGATAACTGGAGGGGATGGCTGTGATATGAGGATCACGTGTGTTCCCGGAGTGTTAATGCTTTGTTCCGGTGCTCTATTAATATGAGCACCTTAATTGCCATTAGATTCCCTTGAAGCCCCGCTGCAACGGGCTGGCAGGACAAAATATGTTGTGCAAGTTCTCATTACGAGCACGTATGACTATATGTGGAAGACATGCCTATGATTATTTAGTACTTGGATGCTTTACCATATTTATCTGCAAATGCCCTATGTCTTGATTATTATATGAATTTTCTTGTCCATGCAACGCCCGTCCATCCATCCCTATGCCTACCGCACTTTAATCCTACTATTTAGTGCAATCGTTACTACTGTCTTTATATTACTACTGCTATTACTTTGCTATTGGTACTACAAAACTGTTGCTACTGATAAAACTACTGCGAGCAAGATTGTTTCCAGGTGTAGCTGAATTGACAACTCGGTTATTAAGGCTTATAAATATTCTTTGGCTCCCCTTGTGTCGAATCAATAAATTGGGTTTTACTTCCCTCGAATACTGTTACGATTCCCTATACTTGTGGGTCATCAAGACTATTTTCTGGCGCCGTTGCCAGGAAGCATAGCTCTATTTATCAAGTTCACTTGGAATCATTATTGTTCACTGCTATCCATTCATCATGGGTAAAACTCGTGATGGAAAAGTTCCTATATTACCATCCACTACAAGGAGAGGTACAGTTCTGAACACCTCTGTTGCTCTTGATTCAATATCTGTGATGAGTAAGCTCCTTACACCACCACCACATACACATGCTACACATACTGCTACTTCTACTGAATCTGAAATTGCTTCTGATACTTATGATGCTACTTCTACTATGCTTGATAAGAGTGGTTCATTAGGTCCTTTCCTAGATGCTACAATTGCTAGAACTATAGTTGGGAACACTGAAACTCCTCATGAAGATACTACTACACCTGTTAGTTCACCTGACTCTAGAGAGAGCTATGATATTGAAATGACTGATGAATTTATTGAAGAATGTCAAAACACTCATGGTAAAGTGCTATTAAGAGCCTTCTTGAGAGACGTACTGTTAGACCTAAATTATCTCCTAATGCTAAGTTTGTTGCATCTCCCATAAACATTAAAGATAACGATTATGATTTCTCTCTTGATTTATCTTACATAACCATTGTTGAGAAAGAACCTTTTTGTGGGACTAAAAGTGGAAGTGTTGTAGCACATATGACTGATCTTTCTACCATGAGTGGCCTATTTTTTTATGATATTAAGATGCGCACCTACTTTGTTGCTAAAATTTTCCCTTTTTCACTGAAAGGAGAAGCTAAAGCTTGGTTTAATAATTTACCTCCTGGATCTATTGATAACCCTGATTGCTTGATTTATACTTTCTTTCAGAAATATTTCCCTCCTAGTGCTCTACATGCCATTTTGCGGGAAATTTTTGATTTAAACAGGGAGAATAGGAGAAATTGCCTAAATCATGGGCAAGGTTTTGTGCTTTAATTCACACACAGCCTAGATGTCCATTACCTAAAATGAGATTCTTGATATATATTATAATGGACTAACTGATGAATCTAGGACATACCTAGATAGTTCTACTGATTGTGTTTTCAGGAGGAGAACTCCCAAAGAAGCTGAGGAATTAATGGCTAAAATAAGCAAGAATTAAGATGGCTGGTCTTCACCCGAGTCAACTACACCTGAGTCAACTACACCTGAGTTAACTGTGCCCAAGCTAACACCAACACCAAAGAAGAGGGGAGTGATTGAACTAAATGATGAAGTGATGAAGGAAGCTAAGAAATGTCTTAAGGAGAAGGGTATTAAATCTGAAGATGTGAAGAATTTACCTCCTATAGAAGAGTTATGAAAGCCAATCTCCCACTCATCCACTATTGAGGTACACTCTCTCCAAAATTTTGATGAAGATGATATTCCTTATTCTAAACCTCCTGATCAATGCTTAGAACAATTTGATATCTTTGTTGTTAAGCAAGATACTTTTAATAAAAGAGTGAAGAATCATTTAATGGAAAACTCTAGAGCTATTAATGAGTTGAGAGATATTGTGGAAAGAACCTCCAATGATGTTAAAATGCTTGTTAAACATTTCCAAAGGGTTCAAACTCAAATTGATCAGCTTATCAAAGTACAAAAAGATTTGCTAGTTAATGCTTCTAAAGAAAAAACATGCTTATGAAATTAGAACTAGAACTGGTGCTGTCACTCAGGATCGTCTATATCCTGAGGGACACCCTAAAAGAATTGAGCCGGATTCTCAACAAATTGAAAATAGTGGTACTTCTCCTAAAAAATGGAAAAAGAAACGTAAAACTATTGTAGAATCCTATGAACCTGCTAAAGATCCTAATAGTATATCTGTCTCTGATGCTGTAACTGAGAGTGGTAATGAGAAAAATGATGCTCCTAATAAAGAATAAGTTGAAGAAGTACATGAAAGGCACACTAAGAATACTAAGTACACTAAGGAAGATTTTGTTACTAAGAAACATGGTTATTAAAGAGAGCCTTGGGTCCAAAAACCAATGCCTTTTCCTGATAAGAAACACAAGTCAAAGGAGGAAGAACACTATAACAAGTTTTGTGAGTGGATGAAACCTTTATTTTTGCAAATTCCTTTGACTGATGCTATTAAATTGCCTCGTTAATCAAAGTATATGAAGGATATTGTCTCTAATGAAAGGAAGATACCTAATGAGGAAATTTCTACTTTAGTTGCTAGTTATTCCTTCAATGGTAAGGTTCCAAAGAAACTTGGAGACCCAGGGATTCCAACTATTCCTTGTTCAATTAAAAATAATTATGTTAGAATTGCTTTGTGTGATTTGGGAGCAGGAGTTAGTGTTATGCTTTTTTCTCTCTACAAGAGACTTCAATTGGAAAAACTAATACCAACTGATATATCTTTGCAAATGGCTGATAAATCTACTATTATTCCTGTTGGTATATGTGAGGATGTTCTTGTTCAAGTGGCTCATAATTGTTTGATATTAACTGACTTTGGTGTGCTTGAAATGCCTGAAGACGATAATATGTCTATTATTCTTGGGAGACCTTTTCTTAATATTGCAGGAGCTGTCATATATTGTAATCAAGGAAATGTAACTTTTAATTTTAATGACAAGGAACATACTGTCTATTTCCCCAAGAAGATTGATAGGACTTATGGCTTAAATTCAATTGAAAATATTGAGGGCATCCAAGTTGGAGAAATATATTGTCCCATACCACGAGAAAAATATGAAACTATTATGATTGGGACTATTGCTATCAGGGTTGAGGTAACATAATCATTTAGTGGAACGCAAAGTTTTGTTTCTTATAATTTTTTTTGGTAACAAGACCTGATCAACCTTGTTAACAGAGGGGTTTTAATGAATAAAACAATGTTTTCACTATGATTACCCCTGCTCACTTTTATTTTATCCATTGTAATTTTTGCTTTCACCTTGTTTACTTTTCTATTTGCTAGTTGCTTGCATATTAGAGTGTCTTAGAAATTCTGAAGTTTTAGTTTTGTTTTGTTTTTGCATCATTCCAAAATCATCTTCCTGCCACAAAATCATTCATCAATACCTGAAAAATGCTCAAAAATAAAGTTTCTCGAAAAATTCCAGAAAATTCATATTAAACTTTTACACCAAAATTGGGGCAGAGAGGTACCTGGAGTGACCCAAGGGTGCCCACCAGGCAGGCAAACCACCTAGTGGCACGACCACATCAGGGGCACGCCTAGCCATGGTCTGGGCCACCCCTGGCCCTCCACTTGTTCTTCCACCTGCCACTCTTTTCTCTCTCCCGAGAAAACACGATTTCATTTGATCAAGCCCGTGTTCTTGCTATTCTTGTTCGCGATTTTTGATCTCCTTGCTCAACCCACCTTTGCTACTGAGATTTGGAGCATTTGTTCTCCGGTATGTGACTCCTCCGCTTGTCCAAGTAGATTTGTGATTAGTGGATTATATCTTGAGTATTTTGCTACTGTAGGTGACAGGTTATGTGAGCATGCATGCTTTTTCTATGCTTATAGAAATTATTTTGATGCATGTTTAGTCCCCTTGCAAGTCCCTATAAGTAGTACATTTCGTTATGTAACCACTTGGCAATTATTATTTGTGATGGTTGTCTAAAATTTCAGAAAAGGAGAGATGAACAACCACACTTTTGGAGAAGTATTTGAGAGAGACACACCCACGAGGGCAAGGCCTTCGAGATCAGATTCTCAATTCAGGCCATCATATAATGAAGACCTTATTGCACCGTGCTTTGGCGATCGGGGAGATGAGGGAGATGCTCACATCTACCTTCCCTTGTTTTGCCTTTTTGCAAGCTGCAGGGATCCTTGATGATTTCTTACTTCTCCTTCAAAGGGTTGGCCTAACCACCTACATGCAAGATGAGAGTGAGCAATATGCCGTGCTCACCAAAACTTTTGTTGAAAGTTTCACTTTCACTAACACCCCTTATAGCTCAACCGTTTCATTCAAAATCTATAATATGCCTATTACCATGCCATTGGAAAGAATTTGCAGCATTATAGGCATTGGCATGACTGGGACAGTAAAGAAGATCCAAGGGTGACCCGCTGATTTGCTGGAGCTCTATCGAAGTGTAACAAATGATGATGACCACACAGCTCAGCGCGAGAAGATAAGGAACATTCAACTCCTAGCTCTTAGATGTTTTTCTTACTATCTTGCCACTAGCATTCTTAGTAGGGAGAACACTAGTAATATTTCTAATTATCATTTAGCTTTTCTTGTTGCTGCACTTAATAATGAAACGAAGTATAATATTGGTTCTCACATTGCTCGCCGCCTAGCTGCTAGAGGACCCATTTATGGGGGCATTATTGCTGCACGCATGGTTGTTGCCTTGGAACTCTCTATTGATCCTAATGATACTGTGGTAACCCCACAGAGGCTTGATCTCGCTGCTATGAAAACACATCACTTTGTTACTACTAACTCTAGTACAAAGAGTTTAGTATACAGGATGTTGTTTACTGACGGAGATCAAAGGTAAATTCCCTTACCCCAGTCTACTTTGTTCAGTATTTGTAGGATGCCATGGTCACGCTCCAAGGAGGAGGTGGACGAGCAGCTCCGTTTGCTTGGTTTCCATGGGCAGCACCAGGGGATGCACCCTCTTATGACTACTCTACGCACTACACCGGGGCGTCCTCGACTTTGTATCAGGACGAAGGCACTTCTTCGCCATATTATGGAGGCGCTCCTTCTTGTCCAGCTTGGGATTGATCCCCACTTAGGCCAAAAGCATAATCTTGGGGGGAGGTATACCGACATTATACTCATTTACATATCATTTTCTGTCGGTACTTTGCATATCCATGTTTCGCTTTCTTTTTAGTTTTTGTTCTTTCTTTATTTCTGTTTTCCAAAACACAAAAAGACCAAAAATATTTTCGTTATTTCTCTTTGTGTGCTTCTTTATATTTTAGCCTTGGTTTGCTTCACCTTTATTTATCTTTGTTTTGATTGTTCGAAAAACCCAAAAAGATTTTGCTTTATTTGCTCTTTCCTTCGGTTCTTGTCTTCAAAAATCAAAAACCCAAAAATATTTGTTGTTCTTCTCTGGTTTTGTAAAGTTTGTTGTAGGGTTTAGCGGTCCTCAGTGACTCCTTGGAGTTTGGTTTTGTCTTATTATCCAAGTCACACAAGTGAAGGGCGATGATGATTTACGACAACTCGAGGTGTGGTAAGAGGCTGGTATGAACTCTATTTGTTTTCATTTTTGTACATATACTTATCATTGTGGGCATGCTTAGTCTATTCATGTAAGGTGTATGTTATTTAATGGATGCTTAGTAGTTCTTGCTCTCTTATGATCAGTCCCAATCCATTAATAGTTTGTAACATGGCATATAAATATTTGCTTGCATTGTTCTATTCATAACTTGGTATGACATTGTGGTATCCTCCTCTGAATGTTCTATTTGAATCGACTTGGCACATGATCATGCATGCATATGACTAAACAAAAATTCAGTTAAGCCTCGATGATTTATTCTGCCTTAGAGTTCTTGTGTCATTTTTATGCCACTATTAATTTTGTTTTGTCGCAAACATGATTATGACAGTTACTGCTCTCTCGATTGTCTCTGCCTTTCTATTGGTAGCCTTCACTTGCGCTGAGTATAAGCTTTACTCGCGCATCCAACTCCCCAAAACCAAATTGTCAAAAAAGAGTTCACCATATCTACCTATTAGCTTCATTGCTATTCCTTGCATATTTATTATGCTATGTTTTCTTCCACATAAGAATGTTTGCTTGTTATGTGATAATTAGTGATTAAAGATCTCGCGAACTTGATGGCACACTTTACTTTCTTGCACTTAATAAACTTGAACCATTGTGTCCGTCTATGTTGCTTATATGCTTGCGCTTTATAAGTTGTGAATTAGAAGAACCATGTTACATGGGGAACGCTTTCAACATTGCACTTATTATTTAGTTGATATCATGTTCTTTTGCTTATGGATCCCGGCGGTGTGAAATAAAAGGGGAGCTTGTAAGCTCATGGAGTCTGTATGTGTGTTAGATAAACGCCTGCGCGGCTAGCGTAAGCCATGCCTAATCATGGTGGAAACTTACAGCATAATCATAGTGAGCAATCTGTGAAGCATTCTCAATAAAAACCTATGCAAATAGCAAATAAAAAGATCACTGAGATGGTCATTGTCTGTTGCCTTGTCATTTTGATATGGGATAGCTCATGTATCATGGGGCAAGGGGTACCCTGTTGGCGGTTCTCTATGATAAGCATGTACTTACAATGACAAGAACTTGTGACTAAAGTTGAGTAGCATGAGGAGCGACCCTCGTAAGCAAGGGGCATGAGATTTTCAACTTATACTTGTCAAGCATATCCTCATATTTGTGTCACTTCAACCTTAATCACCTCAAGATGCTAATGATAGGGGCAATGAGAGCTCAAAGCTAATGAGTACCATACTTTGAACATTTGGAAGCCTTTCAAACTTTTCAAATCTTTTCTTTCACTTTTATGTTGAGTCACCATTTATTCTTTGAGCACCTACCCGAGAGCATAGCTGTCATTCTTAGTGTAATGTGCTTGTCCCAAAACACGGTTAGTCGTGACATAACTTTGACGCTCGTATCTTTGATATTTTTATTTCTAGTCTTCACTTAAACTTCAGAGGTGCCTTGGCATTTATGTTTTGCTCCAAAAAGAAAGGCAAGTGAGATACCACTTTATCATATATTCTTATGAGCATTGCAATCCTGCATATGCTTATGTGTCATGTTGCTTATTATTAATGGGTTGGAATCTCTTCATAGCTTGGATGACTACTGGGTAAACTTATTTGCATACTCTTTATTATGAATTGCCTAAGTATTTGATCATATGATGAGAATATATACATCTTATGAAGCAAATGTGTTCGTGAAAGTTTCTTTTATCGCACTCAGTTTTCAACTGAATTGCTTGAGGATAAGAAATAAGCTAAGTTTGTGTCAACACCCAGATTTTTAAGTCCAGATGGCTATTATGCCGTACATCACAATCCCAGGATTACCATTTTCGTAAGACATAACAGAAGTAGTACCACAATACATCATCCAATACAAACCTTAATAAAGGTCTTACAAATAAAGGATGTCATGATCTAGTCTTAATACAATCAAAGCAGCAGAAAGTAAACATAGTAGGCTCCTTCTTCATGATCACAGGGAATGCTGACGATGGGAGATGATCCTAGTTGTCATAGACCTCCTGCTGTCCATCTTCTGGGTAATCCTCCTCATACTCTGTCCATGGGAATAGCCAGGGACAAAGCCATGAGTACTCTTTAAGTACATGCAAACTATCACTAACATAAGTAAGGTAAAACTTGTAGGAATCATAAGCTCTAGGTTTGTTTGCAAATAGCCAGGTATATTTGATAAAGCCTTAAGAGTAAATACCTAAGTTTAGTTCTCTACATTAATTAAGTGAGAACTTAGATTTCATGTCCAAAATCTGTTGTGGTCAAGTCAAATTCATCTTTCAAGTCACAAGTCATTTTGAAAACAGCTGACAACGGAACAGTATGGCCACACCAACTGTCCATCACCGCGGACACGGCTATTCGAATAGTTTGACACTCTACAGAGGTGGTACACTTTCACCACAAAATTCGATACATCCGTCCGGGATAACCCTGAATCATCATACATGGTATGCGGATAAACAATTCTAACCTTTAATTACACACCCTAGTATAGGCACCTCCCCTATGAGCTTGGCCTCCTAGCCATGACCATCTATCATCCTGGCCACTTCATAGGTGGACAATCATCACGAGGTAGCCTCAGCTCAACCTCTTCCGCGAGGGAACCCATACTAAGACATATAAACTTCCAGTCAAGCCCTATCCAACTTAGGTATTGTGGTTGTATGGTAAAATTGGAATGGTATCACATCCGAACCCAACCATTAGTTTTTATTAAAGTCAAGGCTCATGCCTCAACATTTTCATGATCAAATCATTGTGTATCATAACACATGTCAAAACATTTCAATAGAATGAATAATCATTCCAAGGTTTTCATGATCATTTTCACCAAGTATTCCCATCTAGAGTAATCAAGTTTAGTTTAGCACTAGCCACTAGTATTGAGGGTATGACTATTGGGGTGCTAGTAAAGTATAAGTATCCATGCTAGTTCTATGATCTTGATGGTATCCATCATATTTTCCACTAATCACAATTCAATAACTAAATAAGAAACTGTAGTAAAGGAAAAATCAAAGCTTGGAGTAAAACTGGGAATTGGTAAAGTTGCATCTCAAAGGTTTGCATAGGGTATCTGTACAAGTTAGCTGGCATAGCTAAACTTGCAGGGATAGCTTGCATAGTGGGCTTTCCTTGAGCAGTGCAGTCGTTGAAGTTCTCTTCCTCTTCCTCGAAGTACTCCTCCTCGTTGTAGCCCGGGTCGGTACTAGCGTCTATAAATACATACAATGTACACAATCACCAAACAACCCTAAACTACTTCTTTTTAGCACTCAAGGGCTCATATTAGATGATCTAGCATCATCTCATTCATCACATGGAATACTAACATATTCTCATTTATCTTATTTGAGAAAAGTAATTTCTACCCATGGAGAAATACTTAAGATTTAATATTCACCAATTAAAATAGTGGATCATGTTGACACATGTCATCACCATCTATTCCAATACTTGGGAATATGATTTAAAATGGTGATCATATATTAAAAGATTTAATATTAAGTGACTAGAAATGCCTATATATCATTCTTTTAATACTAAGCCATATTTCATAGTTGTAAAACCAAATCTTTTTACATATTCAAGTAGAGCATGGCAAGTGTGATTTTTGAGAGTTGGAATCAACTCAAAAGCATTTATAGTTTATTTTCTAAAAATGTTTGAAGTGGCAAAAGCCTCTGTCTTGTTATTTTTGGTATAACTCATATATAGTTTCAATTGGTTTGAATCCAACAAGAGTGACTAGATATTTTCAATACCTTCCTAGCAAAATTGGAATCATGCATTTTGGATCAGTATATCTCTTTGAATTGAATTTTTGAATATAGCTACTTAATAGAGTTTTAACTAAAATGGAAAAAGTCTATTTGAATTGATGGGATCTGCGCAGGAAAAGAAATGGGCTGGCCCAACTGCACTACGCTGGCGCAGCGGGCTGCTGACAGAACGGTTCCACGCCTCAGCGACTAATTCTAACTGAAACGATATCAAGCAATCCTAGCCCTATGATTAGAACATGATCATATGGCTATGGTTCGTCGTCTCCGTTGAATAGCTCCGGCGAGAAACAGACCCTAAAACGGTGGTGGGGGTCGCTAGGGACTCACCGGGGCTCTAGCTAGGGTCAGCGATGGGGGCGATCGGGCTTGTCATCGACGGCGGTTTGAGGCGCGGTCACGAAAGCTCCTAGGGTGGCTCCGATCGACGGCTTCCTTCCTCGACTGTAGCGGCGGACTCCAGCCAAATTCCAGTGTTGTGGTGCTCGCCTTGCTCCGGGAAGGGTCGGTGAGGTTCCTGGGTGAGTGGGGAGTGGAATGGTGTGCAGATTGAGGGTTGTGGTGGCCTCTATTTATACACCAAGGTTGGAGGCATGGCGGCATGGTCGGGCTCCTCCGGCGATGCTGCTACAGGTCTCGCTAAGGATGGCGGAGGGCATGGGTCGATGCGGGGTACTACGGCGATTGTCATGCGCGTGACGGAATGGCAAGGGGCGATCTTAGTCGGTCGGGTGACGTCGACGCTCTGTTCGGGTACGCGGGTGTTCTTCACTCAGTATGGTGGTCACGAGGCATGCGGCGGTGAACGATCATGTCTGGGAGGTCACTTGTGCCACGGAGACTGTGGGTACGAGTGGAGAGAGCAAGGCACGGCGTGTGCGTGCGAGGCAGTTGCGCCGCTCCGTCATGCTCTCGGCATGGCAGAGGCTTAAATGGGCGCGGCGATTACCGTGTCTCCACTTCTCGTTGTTGGTCAAGGGGTGGACAGGCGTGGCAGTGAGGTCATGGCTATCCTCTAGGTGTCGTGGGAGAGGGCAGCACAACATGCAGCGACTTGTTCATGCTCGACCGGCATGGCTGGCTCGGTACGGGCATGGCACTGGTCAATGTGGCTAGTGATGCCTCTCCTCTGCACGGCCAAGTACCAGGGATGATCACGGACAATTGAATGGGTTGATTACAGTACAAGAGTTGAGCAATTCATAGCTCAAAACAGTGTATAGTGGTTGAGGTTGTACTGTGCCTGACAGGTGCTCGACCAAATGGCCGCATGAATTCAACTTTCAAATTTTTGAATAATTTTTGGTGAGTGATCTGAGTACTTGCTTAGTAGTCTATGGTTGCTGGGAATTGGCAAGTGGAATTTGTTTGAATGGTTTTTGAAAAGTGATGATCTAGGCATATGAATTTGATTAAATTTTGCAATGCCTCTTAACTAGATTTGAAAATAGTTTTCTGTGCATTTGTAAAGTTTGCTTGGATTCACTTTGAGTTGGTCTAGCAAGGGGTGAAAATAATTGGTATTGTTTCTGTTAGAAATCTTTTACTAGGAACACCCAAAGTGGGCTAGTGGTTAATAATGGCAAAAGGTGACCATTTGATCATATGTCTTATATTTGATTTTAGTTTTATTTGATTTTGCTTGTAAGTGATCTAGATGATGTTGTAAACCTTTTTAAACTAATATTTACCATTGGTAGCAATCAAACATGGCAATTGCAATCATTCATTCAATAAAGGAATTCACACAAGCAATCATATCAAGTTTAATAATAAAAGTTTTTGTTAACCCTAAACTTGGGTGATTAGATCTTGATAAGCTTGATTAATATTTTTGAGGTGTTACAAACCTTCCCTCTTTAAACAGAATCTCGTCCCGAGATTCAGTAAAAACTAGGAACTAAAGAGATTGGGAAACTCAGTCCTAATATAATCTTCTCATTCCCAGGTGGCTTCTTCTTCGGTATGGTTAATTCATTGGGTCTTGAGAAACTTGATACTTTGGGTCCAGGTAGTTCTGAAGGCTTCTTCCAAAATAAGGATGGGTACTTCATGATAAGTTAGATCCTTGTCGATAGCTATGGATCTGTGATCGATGTTCTTGAAAACTTCGGTCTTCTCTGGAACTTCTAGGCATTTTCTAAGTAACGAGATATGGAACACATTATGCATGGCTGTCATCTCCTTAGACAATTATAGTTGATAGGATACTTCTCCTCGACGATTCAAAATCTTTAAGGGTCCAATATATCTGGGGGCTAGCTTCCCTTTCAATCGAAAACATTACATTCCTTTCAAGGGTGACACTTTGAGATACACAAAATCTCCGACATTGAAGGTCAGGTCTCGACGTCTTTTGTCGGCATAACTCTTTTGACTAGTGTAACGCCCAAAAATATTAATCAAGATTATCAAGTTCTAATCACCCATGTTTAGGGTTAACAAAAACTTTTATTATTAAATTTAATATGAGTGTATCTGTGAATTGCATTAGTGTATGAATGAGTGCAAATGCCATGTTTGATTGCTACAAATGATAAGGAATGGTTTAAACATGAATACTACATCATCTAGGCGAATTACAAACAAAATCAAAAGAAAAGAAAAGCAAATATAAATCATATAAGCAAATGGTCATTTTGACCAAACTTATCCACTAGACCACTTTGTGTGTTTCTAGTAAAAGATTTTTAACAGAAACTTTCTCAATTCTTTTCACCCCTTGCTAGACCAAGTAAAAGTGAACCCAAGCCCACTTTACAAACAAACAGAAACAATTTCCAAATCTATTTAAAGGACACTACAAAATTGAATCAAGTTAATATGCATACATCACCATTTTTGAAAAACCACTCAAATCAATTTACCTTCGCAAACCCAAGCAACCATAGACTATCAAGCAAGTACTCAGAACACTCACCAAAATTCATCCAAAAATTTAAAACTTAAATTCATGCGGCCATTTGGTCGAGCACTTGGCAGACACCAATAAACACTACCTAACATTTACTGTTTTGAGCAGTAACTGATCACCCCTTTGTCCCCTCTACACCCCCTCACTCACCCTAGTGCCCAGCAGCGTAGGAGAGCAACCCCCACTTATCGGATTGCACCAGTACCGCGCTGCCCGAGCTCGCCGTGCCGGCCGGAAGGGAACCCAGCGCCACAGCCAACACCGCCCTCTCCCACGATGACCAGGAGATAGGCGACTGTCCACCGCCACCCTCTGTCCACCCCTCGACCGAAGACACGCCATGGACCACCCGTGATCGCTGCTCCCACCTCTCTGCTAGCCATGCCGAGAGTGCGCCAGAGCGCCACAGCCTACACCGCGCACACACGCACAAGATGAGTAGTATATGCTTGATTGCTTTCTCCATGTTTGTCAATTGCCCCGCTGTGATTTGTTCACGCAACATGTCATCTATCTTAAGGAGAACCACCACTAGTGAACTATGGACCCTGATCCTTTCATTTATCATCAATCTTCAATCAACTGTTTACTGCTTTGTGTTTACTTTCTGCAAACTATTACTTTCTTCCATTCCATATGTTTAATCCTTTGTTTTCAGCAAAACCGGTGAGATTGACAACCTCACTGTAAGTTGGGGGCAAAGTTCTGTGGCTGTGTTGTGCAGGTTTCCACGTTGCTACTGGCGCTGGTAGTGTGCCCTGCCAAAGTCCATCTAGCAACACCTTGGAGGTGTTTCCTTGCTCCTACTGGATTAATAACCTTGGTTTCATAACTGAGGGAAAACTTGCTGATGTGCTCATCATACCTTCTTCTTGGGGTTCCCCAACGAGCTCGATATACTTTGGGCCATCAAGCATATTTTCTTGCGCTGTTGCCGGGGAGTCAAGGACATCTTCACAAGGGGATTCCCTCGTAACCAATCTCTTTACTTTGTTGTTTTCGTTTTTCTTAATTTATTTTCTATTTTGTTTGCTTGTTTCTTCATCAAAAACACAAAAAATTTAGTTTTATAAGTTTGCTTTCTTTATTAAAAACACAAAAAATGACTACTCTTGAAAATACTAAGTTGTGTGACTTCCCTAGAACCAACAACAATTATTTCATGAGCACACCTATTGCTCCACCTATTCCTGAAGCTACTTTCTTTGAAATAAAACCTGCTTTACTGAATCTTGTTATGAGAGAACAATTTTCTGGTATTTGTAATGAAGATGTTGCTGCTCATCTAAATAACTTTGTTGAACTTTGTGAGATGCAAAAGCATAGGTATATAGATGGAGATATTATTAAGCTGAAATTGTTTCCTTTCTCTTTGAGAGGAAAAGCTAAAGAATGGTTGAATTCCTTAACTAGGAATAGTATTGATTCTTGGACTAAATGCAAAGATGCTTTCATTGGAAAATACTATCCTCCTGCTAAGATTATATCTATGAGAAGTGAGATAATGAAGTTTAAACAATCTAATAATGAACATGTTGCTCAAGCTTGGGAAAGAATGAAATCTTTGGTAAAGAATTGTCCCACTCATGGACTGGCTGCTTGGATGATTATCCAAAAAATTATGCAGGATTGAACTGTTCTTCAAGAAATCTATTGGATTCTGCTGCTGGAGGTACCTTTATGACCATTACTTTGGGTGCTGCAATGAAGCTTCTGGATAATATGATGGTTAACTATTCTGAATGGCATACTGAAAGAGCTCCACAAGGTAAGAAGGTAAATTTTGTTGAGAAAACCTCCTCCTTGAGTGATAAAATTGATGTTATTATGTCTATGCTTGTTAATGGGAAAGCCCATATTGATCCAAATCATGTTCCCTTAGCCTCTTTGGTTGCTCAAGAAGAGCAAGTTGATGTGAACTTTATAAGAAATAACAATTTTAGCAACAATGCGTACAAGAATAATTGTGGTAACAACAATTATAGGCCTTATCCTCCTAATAATGGTAATTCTTAGGGAAATTCCTAGAACAATAATAAGAGTGCACCCTCTGAACTTGGAGTTATGCTCAAAGATTTTATTAGTAAACAAACTTCTTTCAATAAAACTATTGAGGAAAACTCTCTAATGCTGGAAGAAATATAGCATCATTGGCTGAAGCTCAATCTTCTTTGAATAACATGGCTCCTAAACCTGAAACTAATGATAATCCCTTTGCTGCTACTAATGCCATACAAGTTAGAATTGATGAAAATGTTAGATTACTAGCTGAATTGCATGATAAGTGGGAAAGAGAAGATGAAATTGCTAGAAACATTAGTGTTTCTACTATCACTACCACTAGTGTTGAGGCTAGTAATTGCTCTACTACTTTAGATGATAATTATGATTTTGATCTTGATGGTTGCAACATCTCTGAAGTTATTAAGTTTCTACAAAAGTTTGCTAAAAGTCCTAATGCTACTACTATGAATATGGCCTTTACAAAACACATTACTAATGCTCCCATAAAGATTAAAGAAGAAAAGATGAAACATAAAGCTTCAATTCCTATGAAACAAGAAGATGGTTGGGAACCCATCATTAATATGAAAGTGAAAGATTTTGATTTCAAAGCTTTATGTGATCTTGATAGTAGTGTTTCTATTATGCCTTGAAGGATTTATGATATGCTTGATTTTCCACCATTGGAAGATTGTTATTTGAACGTCCCACTTGATGATAATGCTAAAACGAAACTCATGGGGAGTATTAATGATGTTCTTATGATTGTTAACAATGCCTATGTCCCTGTTGATTTCTATGTTTTGGATGTTGAATGCAATTCTTCTTGTCCTATTACTTTGGGGAAACCTTTTCTTAGAACTGTTGGTGCCATTATTGATATGAAAGAAGGCACCATTAAATATCAACTCCCACTCAAGAAAGCTATAGAACACTTCTCTAAGAAGAGAGAGAAGATTTTTTCCTCTCCTATGAAACAAAAATTTGCTCTTAATGCTATGAAGGGTTCCGTAGCAGAAAACAAAAAAATTCCTACGTTGGAACCTCCTAATGCCCATGATCTATCTATGTACTAATGCAGTAACGGCCAGAGCGTATAGAATACATACCCTTGTAGACCGTACGCGGTTAACGTTCCGAGGGGAACGTGGTTGAAGTAGTCGAAGCCGTAGTCGACCTCAAGGTCGCGATGCTCCTCGCAGGTCACCCCTTGCTCCTTCTTCATCGTCTAGCAGCTCCAGCTCACGACATCCAAGGTGCCTCAAGCGAGGCCCCTCGTGGTTTCAAACACATACGGTTTACGATGACGACCTCTGACTCCTTGATCCCTGCCGGGAGTGCGGAAGTAGATCTCCGGCTTGAAATCCCTGCAGCGCAACGGCGTGCTGCAGGTGCGGTGTCTCATGCTCGGACAGTCCTTACTTGGGACCGTACCAACGCATGGAGACGAGAGAGAGAGAGAGGGAAGGATAAAGTAAACCAAAGGACTTCTCCAAATATTGGTGTGTTTATTTCCACCCATGGGAACCCCTTTATATAGGGGGAGGGGGTGTGCCCTCCCCTTTGGGTTTCCCATGTGGGACTAAACAAGGGAGAGGGGGCGCATGGGCCTTCATGGGCCAGCCGGCCTGGGGTGGGCCCCACCCCGCGCACAGCCCTAGGCTAGCTGGGTGGCCCCCCTTGAGGCGCCTGGGCCTTGGCCCTTCCCTCCTTCGGTTTTCCCTAATGGGCCCCTTTCCCCTAGGAAGTTTGGCCATTAGTGGAATACCCCTTCCAATTAGATTTTAATATTATATTTAATATTAATTACATTAATTAATATGTAAATACATATTACAAAATCTGATTTGACCCGAAACACCTTTCGGTTCCCTTTCGATTTCCTCCGAACAACTTCGGAACTTTCCCGGAACGATTCCAGTTCTCTCACGGAACTTTTCCGGTTTCCTTTTCTCTTTCATATGGTGATTCCAACTTACAGAGGATCTCTAGCTCATCGTACCCTTAAGTGTATTTCCCCATGGCTTGGGAATGGCACAGACATGATCTCCATCAATGATCAATAGCGGGACCGGGATGCCCATATTGACCCCTGTGCATTCCACGATGACAATGTCGTTTGAACCGTAAATAGTCGTTTCCCATTCCCTTTGCCTCTTGATACCTAGTTCATCCGAGATTTGATCTACGGCATCTCCATACCTTCGTTCGATCTCGCTATCGATGAACTTTTTTTCTCGTTTCTGTGTCGTTGCATTCCGTGACCCAGTCACATGCTTGCAAGCTTCGTTAATGCAACATCACCGAGATGGCCACTAATGTATATGTCCGTTACATCGATGGGCAAATCATGGTCTTGATATGTACTCCTCTACGCGCTCCTTTGGGAAACCTGAGTAACACATTTTCGATCACCTAGTCACGGAGTGATACTTGATAACCATATAAGCTCCCTCTAGAACGATGATTTGCATTATCTCACAGTCTAAGGACAGGTCGCGAGGTTTCCTTAGTTTTATCATTAATGGTGAACTTTGTAACTAGATCTCATTAAGATACAACTGGTTGGGTTGTTTGTCTATCACACCATTCAACTAATGATGTGACCTCATTGTCAATTGGCATAAATGCCCATGATCTCGAAACCCTGGATCATCCTCATGACCAATGAACTAGTTCGCTAGAGGTGACTAGAGACACGGTTTGTTTACATACCACACTTGTATTAACGTTTCGTATTAATACAGTTATAGCACAGTATGAAACTATTATGAACTAATTGAGATATGACAATAAAAATCTATTTATTATTTGCCTCTAGGGCATATCTCCTTAAGTCTCCCACTTGCACTAGAGTACAAATAATCTAGCTTGCATTTTACTCATCATAAACCATATCACATATGTGTTTATTGATCATGCATGCTTATGAAAAATGTCCTGTCCATGTTCTATTTTACCAAATCATTATGTCTTTGCAAATCGTTAATGTCTTCCAAACTTTAACATTCACACCATTATCTCATAATGGGTCGAAGTATTCGTTGGGTAACAAAGTGAGACTTTGTTTCTACTGTTTATAATGACGGTCGTTTTCACTATTGTCATCTAAACTTCGAAACACACTTTGCAATCCTTTGTGTATATACGGCAGTTATGGCAGCAGAACGAGGCCCGTTTCCAGGAGCCTACAGTGACTTTAGATCAACCTCGAGGGCTTTCTCATGGGCACTGTGCCCTGGGACAAATCATTCTACGTTAAAAGTGAACTAGCCCCGCCATAACAATATACATCACATCAGATGGAGCCTTTATACTTCTATATCTATGTAGATCCCAGTGCATGAAATGCAACTATTCCACTTACTTTGCTTCTTGCCATTTAAGTACAAACTTAATTCTGGTTCAGTGATTAACTCAAGAATCACTTCAAGACATGTTCTTACAGTTAACAGCGTGTCCTTCCAACCAAAACTTTGGGTCACATTACGTCGAGTATACAATATGATTGTATGGAAGAACCTATGGCTGAGGCATAGGATATGCAACACATCTCTTTCTTCCTTTTTAACCATCGTTGTAATACTAAGACAATGTTTCATATAGTAAGAACTTCTTTCTTACCTTGTTCCATGCTGAACTTCTTCAGAATCTTGCTTAGGACATTCTGAACATCTTCAGAATCAAGTCCAAGAAGCATTCGACATTCAATGTTTATTAAACTCAACCAATCTATCTCGATAGATCTCATTGTTTAATAACTTCAACTTCATCCCAATTTATCTATTTAAATGTTATTAACACCAATCACATCATTCACATATGTTGTCCACATATCCTAGAATGATTTCATGCTCCCACTCAAATATAGCATCCATATTTGAGATCTAGGGATTTCACTTAGCTCCCACTCAAAATATGTCTGATACATATTATGATTTAGCTAAACTACTTAGCTCCCACTCAAAATATGTCTCTTACATATTAAGATTTGGCGAAGCTAATTAGCTCCCACTCAAATGCAGGTCCTCTCGAAAATCTTGGACATTCCAGAATTCTTTGATCACCATCAAATTGCGAATTCTAGCTACGACACTTCAATATCCATATATTGCTAGTGTAAATCCAATAGACTCAAGCGTCGCTACATTTGTAGTCAACTCCTTGAATTTGTCCATACTGTGTGACAAATCAAGCTTTACGTCTCCATTAAGTTTCATTTCCTTCTTATGACTTTGAAGTCATTCAGAATATCAAGTAAACTACTTTACTTAATAAGATCAAGTAACATATTACTTTGCAATCTTAAATGTAACTTAATATAGGATTTTATGACTCCTAGTCATTTCTCGCACTTAGGTCCATCACGCTTATTTGTAATTCGTAGGTATGTCTTGTTCATAAACATGACAAGTGAATCAATAATATATTTCCACGAACTTGCAGAGTATATATTTTTGAATCATACTTTCTTTATAAAAGTATTCGCTGAAACTTTTATGATCATTATCATTAGCTTCTCCTCTATTTGTAGAGTTCGGTTTCACGAAACAAATTCCGCTGCACCACTCAACAATTCCGAAGCAAGGTCAAATACCTTGTTTTAAACTTTTACTTTCTTCCACCTATATCTTCATCAAGACACATCAACTTTGGACAATAGAAGGTTTTTCCTTTATGGAAGATGCATTAATAGCTTCCTAAGAATGCTCTACAAAGACTTGTTTATTCGTCACAATTTCAACTTATCAAAATCTCTAGAAACTCGAACATGCCATAACACTTATGGTGTTGTTTCCACGAATCTTTAGATGTTCCTTTGCATTTCAACCGAGTGTTCTCTCATTTCGATCGCTAACTCTAAACGATAACTATAACCCCGATAAGAGATAATATTATAACATATGTATCTAATACATAATGATTATGATATTTAGACACTTCAATACACTTTGAAATTGCCCTTATTATCATAATTTGTGAAACCTCTTTCACATATCCTTTTATGCTAAAATTAATTTAAATACTTTAGTCGTGTCGATCAAATCGAAGAGACTTTTGTATTCTAGTTAATTCAATATCCTGCTTCACTTTGAAATCTTTTGAACCATTCAAAATAGTTTCAAACTTATGTTTGTAAATACACCTATTTACTTAAGTCCACAGTTAAGTATGAAATAATGATTTCCACTATTTGTTGAAAATACGATACATCACTATGTATAAATTTCAACATTTCTTCGCATATCACCATTTTACCAGAATGCAGAGTTTTAGTCATTCTTCCCAACGAGGCATGGTTTTGCAAAGTCTCTAGATTAAGAATCTAGGACCCCGATCTTCATGAAGAACATGCAATAACCAAAATGACTTAAACTATAGTGTTATGTCATTACTAAACCTTGGATATATTTTAGCATTCTAATCCTTTATAAATGTTTAAACTATTATCATTAACATAGTGTTGAGGGTAACTCATTTATAATCGTAATGTGACCATAACGGTATTGTTCATAAGAATAGTACAACTGTCTTGTAACTTGTTCATATGAACAATCGTCTCGCCAAAAGCAAGACACACAAACAAGGATTACAAATTATATCCAAGTCCACTAATCCAAATGATAAACCATTGAGGAAAGGGGTGATCTCGGCCATCAACTATCCTGTTTGCCGTCATCTTGCCACATTGCCTCAATTCAAGCAATTCTCAAGCAGACCATCCTGTTTTCACAAAACGGGACAAGTATCCAATACTTATATAAACTGCAACGAGTTTTGCAAGAATTACATTTATAACTTTGTATATCTACCATATACCCCTTTTTTTATTCACGACCTCCATTGAAATCAAGCCCTTCTGAGAGTTCATAACTCTAATGCAAGATTGCTAAGTGTTTCTTCAAATATTCTCCTTTTCATCCATCATGGAAGAAAACTCATCCAACGGCTCATACTTTATGTGCCTAATCTTGTAGAATACAAGATTGTAATCCAACTCTCCATTGAATGGAGAATGGCTTATTGGATTATTACGGAGAACACACAAACATTGCGGAGTCATCGGATTATCTCCTAATGGTCATAGTATCTAGAAGAGAAGATCACCTTTTACGAGGATATCCCTCAGGCGTGAGTATTAATTTATGAAGTTGGACCCTTTTGCTAAGTTCCATATCAAGAAGTATATTCGCATGGTCGCAAAGGACCTCAATGGGATAGGCCATGATCTACTAAGATATTTGCAAACAGACATCTAGACTAAGTTCATAATATGAGTTCAATCCTAATTGAGCTCCCACTAAAATTGTCATCCCCTGGACGATTTTAGTGATCACATGATCCCAATCCTCTGCACCTCCCCCGATCGTCACGGCCATCAGTGCAGCATCAAAGGTAGACATTCCCTAATGTCAATCACATCAACCATGTGACTCATGCTCGACCTTTCGGTCTCTTGTGTTCCGAGGCCATGTCTACACATGCTAGGCTCGCCAAATCTAACTTGTGTGTATTCGTTGTGCAACATGGCTTACAACCACTGTATGCGAATGTAGATATGTCTAGCCCCCGATCATCACGGCCGGCTTCATAAAGGCAAACTTTCTTGGTGGTGCACACACAAGGGGAACACTATCATTGGAATTATATAGGGATTATCTTATTTGCTACCGTTGAGTATCTAAGACTAGCATATAATAAGATATAAAGTAGGTATCAATATCACATGTAATTTTGTGATATGATATGGTCCTTCTTCTTGCGTCTTAATCTCCATCGAGTGCTCCGGCATGATCTCCATCTTGCCCCTGGTTTGACGCCAAGTCCATGACGCCACCACCCGGTCGTCCATCGGAACGATGGCTATTACTACTTAACTTAGTAACATAAAAGTAAACTACTTTACCTTCGTAACGACCAATACCATATCATAACACAAGGCCTCCTACAAAATAAAGTTAGACGCCTCTACTTTATCTTTTGCATGTTTTACGTGGTTGTTAGGGCTTTCGCAATAGAACCGTTTCGAATCTACGAACTTTCCAACCACAACATGGATCCAATAGTTGTCTCTACTACACCCCTTTCGGGGCCCTCCGTTGTAAATGCTATATCAACTATTGAATGAGAGACAGACACCCGCTAGCCACTTATACGGTACAAGCCGTATGTTGAGCGTGGAACCAGTCTCGCATACGAATACGCGTAAGGTTGGTCCGGGCCGCTTCATCAAACAATACCGCGATATAAAAAAGTACACGTTAGAGGGTAACAACTAAGGGATCAATGCCCGCACAATACTTGTGCGTACTGGCCGTACAGCACTCCTACGCATAGATCGGCTCTGATACCACGGAAGGGTTCCGTAGCAGAAAACAAAAAAATTCCTACGTTGGAACCTCCTAATGCCCAAGATCTATCTATGTAGTAATACAGTAACGGGCGGAGCATATAGAATACACACCCTTGTAGACCATACGCGGTTAACGTTCTGTAACACCCCGTCCACTCCTGGGCCTGGGGGGGTGTCACTCCTGGCAGCTTAATAGGATATCTAGACTGGCCCCACATACCAACACTAGTCTTTTCTGCGCACTTTGTCCTCACTCGTACACACCCGATTACCCACTTCCCGGTCGGTCACCCATCCTAGAATTGCTCTAGGCCAAGCACGCTTAACCTTAGAGTTCTTTTCGAATGAGCTTCCAGAAAAGAAGTTACAACTTGTTGGTATGAGTATTCTATCAATCCTATTAAGCCAAGTGCCTAGTCTCACATACACCCAGCCTTTAGAAGATCGATGCCCTCATCGATCAGGCACACCCCAGGAACGTTCCCTCTTGGCACGCGTCTGTGCGTCTAGTGCCGACACATGTGTCATGTCGTGTCCACTCCGGGCCACACGCGCCATGCCCCACATGTCCCGCCACTAACCCGCACACACCCGTTTAATCGTGAGGTCGGCTCTGATACCACTTTGTAACACCCCGTCCACTCCTGGGCCTGGGGGTGTCACTCCTGGCAGCTTAATAGGATATCTAGACTGGCCCCACATACCAACACTAGTCTTTTCTGCGCACTTTGTCCTCACTCGTGCGCATCCGGTTACCCACTTCCTGGTCGGTCACCCATCCTAGAATTGCTCTAGGCCAAGCACGCTTAACCTTAGAGTTCTTTTCGAATGAGCTTCCAGAAAAGAAGTTACAACTTGTTGGTATGAGTATTCTATCAATCCTATTAAGCCATGTGCCTGGTCTCACACGTTCCGAGGGGAACATGGTTGAAGTAGTCGAAGCCGTAGCCGACCTCAAGGTCGCGATGCTCCTCGCAGGTCACCCCTTGCTCCTTCTTCATTGTGTAGCAGCTCCAGCTCACGTCATCCAAGGTGCCTCAAGCGAGGCCCCTCGTGGTTTCGTACACATACGGTGTACGATGATGACCTCCGACTCTTTGATCCCTACCGGGAGTGCGGAAGTAGATCTCCAGCATGGAATCCCTGCAGCGCAACGGCGTGCTGCAGGTGCGGTGTCTCATGCTCGGACAGTCCTTACTTGGGACCATACCAACGCATGGAGACGAGAGAGAGAGGGGGAAGGAGAAAGTCAACCAAAGGACTTCTCCAAATATTGGTGTGTTTATTCCCACCCCTGGGCATCCCTTTATATAGGGGGAGGGGGTGTGCCCTCCCCTTTGGGTTTCCCATGTGGGACTAAACAAGGGAGAGGGGGGCGCATGGGCCTTCATGGCCCAGCCGACCTAGGGTGGGCCCTACCCCGCACACAGCCCTGGGCTGGCCGGGTGGGCCCCCTTGAGGCGCCTGGGCCATGGCCCTTTGGTCCTTGGCCCTTCCCTCCTTTGGTTTTCCCTAATGGGCCCTTTTTCCCTAGGAAGTTTGGCCCATTAGTGGAATACCCCATCAAATTAGATTTTAATATTATATTTAATATTAATAACACTAATTAATATGGAAATACATATTACAAAATCTGATTTGACCCGAAACACCTTTTGGTTCCCTTTCGATTTCCTCCGAACAACTTCGGAACTTTCCCGGAATGATTCCAGTTCTCTCACGGAACATTTCCGGTTTCCTTTTCTCTTTCATATGGTGATTCCAACTTACAGATGATCTCTAGCTCATCGTACCCTTAAGTGTATTTCCCCACGGCTCGGGAATGTCACAGACATGATCTCCATCAATGATCAATAGCGGGACCGGGATGCCCATATTGACCCCTGTGCATTCCATGATGACAATGTCGTTTGAACCGTAAACAGTCGTTTCCCATTCCCTTTGCCTCTTGATACCTAGTTCATCCGAGATTTGATCTACGATATCTCCATACCTTCGTTCGATCTCGTTACCGATGAACTTGTTTTCTCGTTTCCGTGTCGTTGCATTCCATGACCCAGTCACATGCTTGCAAGCTTCGTTAATGCAACGTCACCGAGATGGCCACTAATGTATCTGTCCGTTACATGGATGGGGAAATCCTGGTCTTGATATGTACTCCTCTACGCGCTCCTTTGGGAAACCTGAGTACCACATTTTCGATCACCCAGTCACGGAGTGATACTTGATAACCATCTAAGCTCCCTCTAGAACGGTGATTTGCATTATCTCACAGTCTAAGGACAGGTCGCGAGGTTTCCTTAGTTTTATCATTAATGGTGAACTTTGTAACTAGATCTCATTAAGATACAACTGGCTGGGTTGTTTGTGTATCACACCATTCAACTAATGATGTGACCTCATTGTCAATTGGCATAAATGCCCATGATCTCGAAACCCTGGATCATCCTCATGACCAATGAACTAGTTCGCTAGAGATGACTAGAGACACGGTTTTGTTTACATACCACACGTGTATTAACATTTCGTATTAATACATTTATAGCACAGTATGAAACTATTATGAACTAATTGAGATATGACAATAAAAACCTATTTATTATTTTCCTCTTGGGCATATCTCCTTCAGCTTCTTCATTGGAGAATACCTGATTCTTTTTCTTGCTTCTTATGCCTAACTTAAAGGTGTTAAAGAAAAGTACTTATTGGGAGATAACCCAAAAGTTTTAGATGGGTCTTGGAAGTTATTACCTCTGTAATAACCACTCCTTACCTCATGCGTTGTTTTAGCATATTAAAGCATAGTATTGTGGTATTCTCCTTTGATGCTTTATTTGGGTTGACTTGGCGCATGCTCACACCATGTTATGACTATCCCAAGTCACCATAATCCTTTATGATCCTTTAGTTTTCAACTTGTAGTATCACTTTATTCTTTGATTAATGATGTTTTATCGCTCTACATGATTATGGCCATTATTGCTCTCTTAGTTTGTCGCTCCCAGTCTTTTGCTAGCCTCCGTAACCAAGTGTGAGTTCCACTCATGCGTCCAACTCCTAAAACCAAGTTATTCCAAAGAGTCCACCATACCTACCTATTAGCATATGCTATTCCAAGTATATTCATGTTTTTATCTACCTTCCGAATTAAACTTGTTATGAGAAAACTAGTGATTAAAGCTCTCACGAACTTGATGGCACACTTCAATTTTCTTGATCTTAATAAACTTGAACCATTGTGTCATCTATGTTGTATATGCTTGCACTTATATGTTGGGGATTAGCAGAACCATTTTCCCATGGATTAGTTCATCTCTAGACTACGGGTCCATGTAGTAGCTAGATGGTTGGTTCTCCTCCTTTGAGCTTTCATGTTTAGATCTTGTGAGCTCCATTCATGATCAAGATCATCTATTTGTAATTCCTACATGTTGTGTTTGCGGGGATCCGATGGATATTGAGATGCTATTTCAGATTGATTATTGATTCTATCATGTCTTTGTTATTTGTGATCTTGCATGCTTTCCGTTGTTAGTAGCTATCTTGACCAAGTAGATGCTAGCAACTCCAAGAGTTAGTATTTATGCTCAATAGTGGGTTCATGCCTCTAGTAATCTGGGGAAGTGACAGAAATCTCTAAGGTACTAGATGTGTTGTTTCTACTAGGGATAAAACAACAATCCTTTGTTCATCGAACAATGCATAATGCAATTATCTGTTGCTTGCAACTTAATACTGGAGGGGGTTCGGATGATAACCTGAAGGTGGATTATTAGTCATAGATGTAGTTGGATGGCGGTCTACGTATAATGTTGTAATGCCCAATCAAATCTCAAAGGAGTTAAGATGAGTAGTATATGCTTGATTGCTTTCTCGATGTTTGTCAATTGCCCCGCTGTAATTTGTTCACCCAACATGTCATCTATCTTAAGAAGAACCACCACTAGTGAACTATGGACCCCGGTCATTTCTTTTATCATCAATCTTCAATCAACTGTTTACTGCTTTCTATTTACTTTCTGCAAACTATTACTTTCTTCCATTCGATACATTTAATCCTTTGTTTTTTGCAAAACCGATGAGATTGACAACCTCACTGTAAGTTGGGGCAAAGTTCTATGGTTGTGTTATGCAGGTTTCCACGTTGCTGCTGGCGCCGGTAGTGCGCCCTGCCAAAGTCCAGCTAGCAACACCTTGGAGGTGTTTCCTTGCTCCTACTAGATTGATAACCTTGGTTTCATACTGAGGGAAAACTTGCTGATGCGCTCATCATACCTTCCTCTTGGGGTTCCCCAACAAGCTCGATATATTTTGGGCCATCAATTGGCAAGTGGAATTTGTTTGAATGGTTTTTGAAAAGTGAAGATCTAGGCATATGAACGTGATTCAATTTTGCAATGCCACTTAATTAGGTTTGAAAATAGTTTCTGTGCATTTGTAAAGTTTTCTTGGATTCACTTTGAGTTGGTCTAGCAAGGGGTGAAATGAATTGGAATTGTTTCTGTTAGAAATCTTTTACTAGGAACACCCAAAGTGGGCTAGTGGTTAATAATGGCAAAAGTGAGCATTTGATCATATGTCTTATATTTGATTTTATTTTTATTTGATATTGCTTGTAAGTGTTTTAGATGATGTTGTAAACTTTTTTAAACTAATCTTTACCATTGGTAGCAATCAAACATGGCAATTGCAATCATTCATTCAATAATGGAATTCACACAAGCACTCATATCAAGTTTAATAATAAAAGTTTTTGTTAACCCTAAACTTGGGTGATTAGATCTTGATAAGCTTGATTAATATTTTTGAGGTGTTACAGCTTGGGGAGTTGATACGTCCAAAACGTATCTACTTTCCCAAACACTTTTGCTATTGTTTCTTCTCTAATTTGTGTGATTTGCATACAACTAATGCGGACTAACGCTGTTTTCAGCAGAATTGCTTTGGTGTCTCGTTTTGGTGCAGGAAATCAACTTTCAGGAAACATCCCAGAAAATATCTCAAAACCCCTATTTTACCAGAAGATTCACGGAGCCGAAGACGAGAAGGAAAGGGGCCACGGGGGGCCCACACCACTAGGCCGTGCGGGCAAGGCCAGGCCACGCCAGGAGGTGGTGTTGCCGCCTCGAACTCCGCCTCGACCTCTTTTAACATCCCAAAGCTTAATCCAAGGTTATTAAGATCCAAATCATCAAATTTAGAGTTAACAAAAACTTTTCCATTTAAAATGATTAAGCATTCATATGCGTGTGCATATAATTTGGCAATTGTTTTGAATTGCCATGTTTGAGTGATCCATTGATTGTAAAATGATTCTAAGGTGAATTAAACATCATCTAGATCATTCCCAAACAAATCCCAAAGAAAAAAAATCAAAAAGAATAAAATAAGCAAATGGTCATTTGTGCCATTTTAATCACCATGCCTACTTTGGCTATTCCTAGAACTCAAATATTAACAGAAAAAATTGTGGATTTTTGCACCCCTTGCTAGTACAAGTAGTGATGTACCAAGGCCCACTTTGTTTCATCCCAAAAAATTTCAAACACTAAATTTAAAGGACATTTGAAAATTGAATCTAGTGTATGTATCAAGATCACATTAATTCAAAAATCACTCAAATGAACTCCATTTAAAGATCCCAAGCAACTAGAGATGCTCAAGCATGTGATCAACAACTCCACCAAATTTCATTTCAAAATTTAAAAGTTTTCTTCTTTCGGCCATTTTGTCAAACACCTTGTGGGCGGAATCAAATTGGCCTAACTATTACTGCTTTTGATCAAATTTTGTCGAACCATTTGAACCCTAGTCAATGCCTTTGTCTCCCCCAGACCCAACCAAGTCATCAAGGACCTACCAATTGGCCTAGCACCACAGTGCCGCGCCACCCCGAGGACATGCCCGCCTGCCAACCTTGCCCAAGCCACAGGCGACCACTAGCCCCTCTCCGCCGCTCCAGGAAGCACGGCGTGACCTCACCGCCGCCCACGGTCCACCCCACGGCCACTGCTAGCCATTGGACCACTCCCCAGCCTCGCCGCCCTTTCTCTCTGCATACAACCAGAGCGTGCCAGAGCGCCCTCACCACTAGCACGCCACAGACCGTGCCTCGACCGCTGACCACGCACGCCGCTCCGCCTCGACCCCAGCACTCCGCCAGACATGGCCGTGTGCCGCCGCGTGACCCACAGTCGCCCAGCGCCGCGTCGAGCATCGCCTCTGTCTCCCAGAGCGCACGATGCTCCCGACCAAATGCCACCACCCCTAGACGCGCCATTGCACCGTAGCTAACCGCCAGGGAACCCCCTGTGCCATCGTCACCGACGAGCTCCGCCCACACCTATCGGTCTCACCGTCGCGCCTATATAAGCAGGCCTCCCCAGCACAAATTCCTCACACCATTCCACTCCCCTCTCTCCCCTGAACATTTCCCCCTCTCGCCAGAGCCGCTCGAGCCGTAGTTCGCTGGAATTGTACCGGAGGAGCCCGCTGCAAAGGAGGAGACACTGACATTGATTCTGTCCACCTCAGCCCCTGCCGTGACCTCGCCTGAGTCCGACGTCGCCATCCAGTTTGATCGCCCGCCTCTCCGCACTAGCTGGAGCCCTGGTACATCCCCAATAGACCCCCACCGCCGTTTAGGGTTCGGTCTCACCGGTGACGAGTCTGTCATCGACGACGACTGTGAGTCGTTGATCCGCATTATAATCGTGTGGCCCAGATCGCTAGATACCGTTTCGGGTTTTAAGTATCGCTGACAAGCGGGACCAACCTGTTAGCCGCCCTCTGCGCCACTGAGCATCACTGGGCCGGCCCATTTCTTTTCCCGCGCTAGCCCACGAATTCAAATATAGGTTTTTCTATTTTGGTTTAAACTCAATTATGTCCCTTAGTTCAAAAATCAATTCAGGAAGATTTACTGAACCAAATTGAGTGATTCCAATTTTGTTGGAAAGCTTCTGAAAAGATATATCCAAGCCCATTGGATTTAATTCATTTAGAGTTAGAGATCTCTCCTAGTAAAAATAACAAGACAGAAGCATTTGCACATTCAAACATTTTTAGAAAATCAACCCTAATTTCTTTTGAGTTGATTCCAACTCTCAAAAATCACATTTAACCATACCTATCTAAATATATAATAATATTAAGGTTTACATGCAGTGACTTTGGACTAGTGCCAAATTAGTGCTATATAGGCATTTCTAGTCACTTTAAATCATTAAATGTTAAACTTATTAAAATGTGATCCAAACTTTATATCACATTCCCATATGTTAGAATATGTGGTGATGACATGTGTCCACATGATCCCATATTTTAATTGGAGAATATTAAATCTTAGTTATTTTCAATGAGTAGAAATTACTTTTCTTAAATAAAAAGAATGAAGCTAGTTAATAAAACCTTGTGATGCTTGTGATGATAATAGATCATCAAATGTGTGACCTAGTGTACTAAGTAGCCTAGTTAAGCATTGTTTGGTGATTGTGTATCCCGTATGTATTTATAGATGATAGTACCGACCAAGCTTTCGAGGAGGAGGAGTTCTACCAAGAGGAGGAGGAAGAAAACTTCAACCACTGCACCAACCAAGGCAAGCTATTGTTAGCAAGCTAGAATTAAGCTAGATAACCTAAGCAAGATGCATTAGGCATGCTTTGGTTATACCACTTTGACTACTATCTACCCAAAGTTTTATTTTCAAGCTTTTACTTCCTTTACTTTACCAAAGTCCCTTACTTGTTTGAAGGTAGCATAAAAAGTATAAAACTTGACCTATCTAGATAACCTTAGATGTCATTCTATGGCATGAGATTGATCTTAGCATCCCATATTAGTGAACACTCTTAACCTAGTAGTTTAGAGCTAAACTAGAACTTGAGTCACTTTAGATGGGAATACTTGGTGAAAATGAATTTTGAAAACCTTGGAATGATGAGTCATTCTATTGAGATGTTTTGACATGTGTTGAGAAACAAAAATGGTTTATGATGACGAAAATGTTGAGGCATGAGCCTTAGCCCTTTTACAAAAACTGATGGTTGGATTCGGATGCGATACCATTCCAATTTTACTGTACAACCACAATACCTGAATTGGGTAAGGCTTAGCCGGAAGTTTATGTGCATTAGTATTAGTTCCCTCTCGGGAGAGGATTGAGCTGAGGCTACCTCTCGATGTTGTCCACCTATGTAGTGCCCAAGATGACAGATGGTCATGGTTAGGAGGCCATACTCATAGGAGATGTTCTTATACTAGGGTGTGTAAAGGAAAGGTTATGTTTGATTATCTGCATACTAAGTGTCATGATTCTGGGTTATCCCTAATAGATGTATCGAATCTTGTGGTGAAAGTGTACCACCTCTATAGAGTGTCAAACTATTCAAATAGCCGCGTCCGCGGTTATGGACAGTTGGAGTGGCCATACTGTTTCGTTGTCAGATGTTTCCAAAATGACTTATGAACTGAATGATGAATCTTGACTTGACCACAACAGAGTTGTGACTACGACACTAGCTTCCCAACTTAAGTGATTCTTGAACTTTATTTTATCTTTCTTTGTTTCTGAACTCAGCTTAGGTTTCAAACGTAACTTTATAGATAAACTTAGAGTTAGCAATCCTACTAGAACTACCTTACTTGTTAGTGATAGTTTGCGAGTACTTGAAGAGTACTCATGGCTTTTGTCCCTTTCTATTCCTATGGACAGACTATGAAGGAGACTACCAAGATGAGGGACAGCATGACAACTATGATAACTAGGACTATCTTCCATCGTCAGCATTGCATGTGCCCCTGAAGATGGACCCCACCGCTACGCTTGTTATTTATTCCGTTGCTTGTTGTATTAAGACTGGATCATGAGATCCTTTATTCATGTAAGATCTTATATTGATTTGTAATGGATGATGTACTGTGATATCCAATCTGTTATGTCTCGCAAAAATGGTAATCCTGGGATTGCGATGCATGACATAACATGCATCTGGGATTAAAAATCCGGGTGTTGACAAGTTGGTATCAGAGCCATCCTGACCATAGGAGACCCTAGTTAGAATGGACGTCCGAACCAAAAACTTAGTTTCAAAACCAAAGTGAGTATTTATGAAAAAATATTTCCTCTCTTACACTTTGGGAATTTATTCTTTCTCAAAAACTCATGTTCCTCCAATTCTTACATTACTACATAAAATTTGACACACTTGATCACTTCACTAACTTCCTCATCCTTAAAATCTTGTAGATGGAGACTTAGTTCAGCAAGTTCTACCAGTTGGGCAATGGAGGCCAACTGATCTTCGAGAGGGATCTAGATTCACTGTCTGAGTTATTGGGACGACCGCATCCGGAGTTTCTTGGAGCTCAACTTCCTGGACACCCAGGAGGAGATTTACAATGGCTAGTCACCGCTGATCTTCGAGGAAGCATAGAAGCACCAATGTCCGGGAGAATCCAGTTCTCCGTAAGAGAGAACAACTGGCTAGATGGATTAGTCAGGGCAATGCATGAAGCTCTCGCGCGTCTATGTGCCCTCAATGTCAACCAAATCCAAGGAACCCGCTTTGCGCACTATGCAAGGCGTGACTTCATGGGAATGCCAATGGAGATGCCAAGTCACCCGGAGTTGAAGCGTCAAGTGGAGAACCTTGCCTTCCTGTTGTACGACCCCTAGAAGGAATTGGACAATGCTAGAGAGTTAGCCAACCACAACCGTGCCATTGCTGCCCAGAAGGCCCAGACTTTCTCACTTCTTGTCAAGGACCGTCAGCCTCTTCGCCGCCAGCACGAAAAGAAGGATCGCACCATCGCCGTGTTTGCAAGAAGGTGGCCGACCTTGAGAAGACCATCAAGGAGCAAGAAGCTCAGCTTGCAGCAAAGGAAGAAGAAGAGGAAGGTGAAGACATCCAGGGAGATATGGACTCTTACCTCAGCAACGATGATGACTTTCTGGTGGAGGATGCTGTGGACTTCTACACCGATGATGATGACTCCGACTTCATCGATGATGAGTAGATGCACTAGAGCACTGTCGTAGCATGAGATGTATCGGTCCCAATGTATCGGAGCTTGCGGAATGGTTCTTAAAACCATCTGTTTTCCTTTGATGTGTGGTGTGTGTTTGTATCGTGTGCTTGTTTGAATGAATGAAATGGAGTTAGTTGCAAAACCTGAGTCAAACTCAAAGTTTTAGCTTTGAAACCAAAACCATGAACCTTAGAACTTTCCCTCTTACCCCTTTACCTATCTCAATCTTCAGATGACTCGTGGAAACCCCAGAGGGAGTAGCTCATCAGAGGACCCAATGTTGCAAATTATGCAGATGTTAGTTGCACACCGTGAAGCAAGCAGGGCAGAGCGCCAGGCCAACTTAGCAACACTGCAGCAGATAGCCCAGATGGCCCAAAACAACCAAGGGAATGGAAATCAGGATCATCAAGGATCCAAGCTAAAGAACTTCCTGAATACCAATCCCCCAATCTTTAGCACTTCGGAGAACCCATTAGATGCTGATGACTGGTTACAAACAATGGAGAACAATTTGGAGGTAGCCAGAGTTGATGACAACGAGAAAGTTCTCTTTGCCACCCACTACTTGGCAGGAGATGCAAGAGCTCGGTGGAACAGTATCCGCCTGATGAACCATGGTCAAGTGATGACATGGGAAGCCTTCAAAATCAGGTTTAGCTGCACCCACGTGCTGCAGGGCCTAGTCACCAGAATGAGGGATGAATTCAGAGAATTGAAGCAAGGCAGAATGACTGTAGTGGAGTACCGTGACAGATTCATGTCCTTAGCAAGGTACGCACCTAATGAGATCAACACGGAGGCTAAGAAGAAGGAGAGATTCCTGAACAGACTGCATGATGAGATGCAGACTGTACTCGTCAACATCCGCTTCGAGGATCTCGAAGAGCTAGTCGACTCTGCCATTCATATGGAAGGGAAGATTAACCAGGCAAACGACAACCACAAACGTCGTCTGATGCACGAAGCTAGACCCAGCAGTCACCAGAAGTACCGTCCCAACCCGTCTGCAGGGTATGCACCAAGAAACAACCGACCCCCAATGTCTCGCCCAAGCTACCCCAACCGTAGCGGGGGCAATGTGAAGACAGGAGGAAACAACAACAACCCCGGAAACACTAGCAGTTTCAATCGTGCACCTCCCAAGAACAACAACAATAACAACACTGCACCAAGAACTGGAAGCAGTGTTGTGCCTATTGCAGCTAAAGACAAGTCTCAGATCACTTGTTTCAAGTGTGGAGTGAAGGGTCAATATTCCAATGAGTGCCCCAAGAAGACTGCCACCACTGCTAATGTGAATGCCCCAGCTCAATAGCAGCGTCGTGTTCAACCAGGAAGAAGATTTTCCCCAGGGAACCCTCACAATAGCAACGGTCGCCTCTTTCACATGAACGCCGAAGAAGCCCAAGAAGCGCCAGACGTAGTGCTGGGTATGTTTTCTGTCAACTCAGTTTTAGCAAGAGTGTTGTTTGATTCTGGAGCATCGCACTCATTTGTCACCGAAGAATTTGCATGCACTAGTAAGATCCACCCAACCACTTGAAGTATGTCATGATAGTTCAATTTCCCGGTTCAACTACAAAAGCTAGAAAAATTTGCAAAGTTGTGCCTATCTGAATACATGGGATAGATTTTTATGCTAATCTAATAGTACTTGGAACCAAATGACTGGAAGTAGTACTAGGAATGGATTCGATGTCAAAGCATAAAGGACTGATAGACTGTGCTAAGAAAGCCATCACCATGACCAGTAGCTCTGGACTAACAGTAGAGCATATATCTAAAACCTTACCTCGTCAATTCAAGTGCAACAAGATTCTAGCCCTACCCACAATAGACCAAGTTAGAGTAGTCTGTGAATACCCCGACGTATTCCCAGATGAATTGCCAGGTATGCCCCCGGATAGGGATATTGAATTCAATATTGAATTAATCCCCGGAACCGGACCCATAGCCCAGAGACCCTATAGCATGAACCCCTCAGAGTTAGTAGAGTTGAAGAAGCAGTTGGATGCTATGTTAGCAACAGGCTTGATTCAACCAAGCGCATCGCCATGGAGGTCACCAGTGTTATTTGTCGACAAGAAATATGGAGGCAACCGTTTGTGCACCGATTATAGGAAGCAGAATGACGTCACCATCAAAAACAAGTACCTGTTGCCAAAGATAGAGGATCTATTTGATCAGTTGACTGGTGCCCAAGTATTCTCAAGGATTGATCTTAGGACTGGTTATCACCAACTTAGAGATTCATGCAACGGATATTCCGAAGACTGCCTTTACTACTCGTTATGGTTTATACGAGTATACGGTTATGTCTTTTGGATTAACCAATGCCCCTGCTTATTTCATGAATCTCATGAATAAGATATTTATGAATTTCCTAGATAAGTTTGTCGTTGTGTTTATCGACGATATCCTTATCTACTCCAAGTCAGAAGAAGAGCATGAGCAACATCTGAGAATCATCCTAGAAACCCTGAGAGAGCATCGGTTATATGCCAAGTTCAGCAAATGTGAGTTTTGGATGAAAGAAGTAGGATTCCTAGGACATATTGTGTCTACCGGAGGAGTCTTTGTTGATCCTGCCAAGATCAAAGATGTCGAAGAATGGGAAGCCCCCACCACTCAAACCCAAGTCCGTGCATTTCTCGAATTAGCGAGATATTACCGCAAGTTCGTAGAAGGATTCTCGAGCATCGCTAGACCCATAACCCAATTGTTGAAGAAGGACAAGAAGTTTGAATGGACCGACAAATGTGAAGCCAGTTTCCAAGAAATGAAGAAGAGATTGATTTCAGCCCCAATATTGATCATGCCAGATATCAAGAAGCCGTTTGATGTATATTGTGATGCATCCAAGATTGATCTCGGATGTGTATTGATGCAAGAAGGCAAAGTTATCGCGTATCTGTCTCGAAAACTAAAGCAGCATGAGCAGAACTATGCGACCCATGATCTTGAGTTAGCAGCCGTAGTTTTGGCATTGAAAACATGGCGTCATTATCTTATGGGTAATCGCTGTGAGATTTACTCAGATCATAAGAGCTTGAAGTATATTTTCACTCAGAAGGAGCTGAATATGAGGCAAAGGAGATGGATAGAGGTAATCAAGGATTATGACCTTGACATTCACTATCACCCCGGCAAAGCCAATGTGGTAGCGGATGCTCTTAGCAGATTTCCTTGTAGGCTAAACACCATGATCAAGGAGAATCAACCAAGTTTGTATGAGGAGTTGGAGCAGTTTAGAACTGAGCTAGTTAGCAAGGGATTTCTAGCTAGCATTGAACTTCAACCCACATTGATCAGCTAAATCAAGGAAGCCCAGAAGGGAAATGAAAGTATCGACAGAATCAAACATCGTATTGGTACAGGAAAGGTACCTGGATTTACTGAAGACGAAGAAGGAGTTCTGTGGTACAAAGGACGTATCTGTGTGCCAGCATATTCGGAGCTGAAGCAACTTATCATGCAGGAAGCTCATGATACTCTTTATTCTATCCACCCCGGAGGAACGAAGATGTATCAAGATTTGAAAGAGCAATTTTGGTGGCACAAGATGAAGAGAGAAATCGGAAGCAACATTACCAAGTGCGACATCTGTCAAAGAGTCAAAGAAGAGCATCAGAGACCCACAGGACTGTTGCAACCATTGCAGATTCCAGAATGGAAATGGGATTTCGTCGGAATGGACTTTATCACCGGATTGCCTACTTCTAGTAGGGGAAATGACTCAATCTGGGTCATCGTTGATAGACTATCCAAGGTAGCCCACTTTATCCCTGTCAAGACAACCTACCAGAGTTTCAAGCTAGCCGAGCTGTATATTGCTAGAATTGTTAGTCTGCATGGAACCCCCAAGACCATAGTATCAGATCGAGGAACCCAATTTACCTCGACATTTTGGCAGAAAGTCCAGGAAGGATTAGGAACCAAGTTGAACTTCAGCACCGCTTATCACCCACAAACGGATGGACAGACTGAGAGAGTCAACCAAATCCTAGAAGATATGTTGAGAGCTTGCGGGTTGGAGTACGGATCAAAATGGGAAGACTGCCTGCCTTTCGCAGAATTCTCATATAATAATAGTTATCAAGCTAGTTTGCAAATGGCACCATTTGAGTTCCTATACGGAAGAAAGTGCCACACCCCTTTGAATTGGTCGCAAGTAGGAGAGAGTTAGATTTTTGGACCCGACATTCTCTGAGAAGCCGAAGAAAAAGTTCACCAAGTCCGTGAGCACCTCAAGACCGCCCAATCTAGACAGAATATTTATGCTGACAAGAGAAGGAGAGACCTGACTTTCAATGTCGGAGATTTTGTATATCTCAAGGTTTCACCATTGAAGGGAACGCAACGCTTTAGTCTGAAAGGAAAGTTAGCCCCCAGATATATCGGGCTCTTCAAAATTCTGAACCATCGAGGAGAAGTATCGTATCAACTGGAACTACCAGAGGAGATGTCAGCCATCCACAATGTCTTCCATATCTCGTTACTTCGCAAATGCTTAGAAGTGCCGGAGAAGACTAAAGTTTTCAAGAACATCGATCACCGAGCCGTTGATATCAACAAGGATCTAACGTATCATGAAGTGCCCATCCGTATCTTGGAAGAAGCTTACAGAACCACCAGGACCAGGAGTATCAAGTTTCTCAAGATTCAATGGAGCAACCATACCGAAGCAGAAGCAACTTGGGAGCGAGAAGATTACATTAGGACAGAGTTCCCAGATCTCTTTAGTTCCTAGTTTTCTTTCTTAAATCTCGGGACGATATTTTGTTTAGGGGGGAAGGTTTGTAACATCCCAAAACTTAATCCAAGGTTATTAAGATCCACATCATCAAATTTAGAGTTAACAAAAACTTTTCCATTTAAAATGATTAAGCATTCATATGTGTGTGCATATAATTTAGGAGTTGTTTTGAATTGCCATGTTTGAGTGATCCATTGATTGTAAAATGATTCTAAGGTTAATTAAACATCATCTAGATCATTCCCAAACAAATCCCAAACAAAACAAATCAAAAAGAATAAAATAAGCAAATGGTCATTTGTGCCATTTTAATCACCATGCCTACTTTGCTATTCCTAGAACTCAAATCTTAACAGAAACAAATGTGGATCTTTGCACCCCTTGCTAGTACAAGTAGTGATGTACCAAGCCCAACTTTGTTTCATCCCAAAAACTTTAAAACACTAATTTTAAAGGACATTTGAAAATTGAATCTAGTGTATGTATCAAGATCACATTAATTCAAAAACCACCCAAATGAACTCCATTTAAAGATCCCAAGCAACCAGAGATGCTCAAGAATGTGATCAACAACTCCACCAAATTTCATTTCAAAATTCAAAAGTTTTCTTCTTTCGGCCATTTTGTCAAACACCTTGTGGGCAGAATCAAATTGGCATAACTATTACTGTTTTTGAACAAATTTTGTCGAACCATTTGAACCCTAGTCAATGCCTTTGTCTCCCCCAGACCCAACCAAGCCATCAAGGACCTACCAATTGGCCTAGCACCATAGTGTCGCGCCACACCGAGGACATGCCCGTCGGCCAACCTTGCCCAAGCCACAGGCGACCACCAGCCCCTCTCCGCTGCTCCAGGAAGCACGGTGTGACCTCACTGCCGCCCACGGTCCACCCCACGGCCACTCCTAGCCACTGGAACACTCCCCAGCCTCGCCGCCCTTTCTCTCTGCGTGCAGCCAGAGCGGGCTAGAGCGTCCTCACCGCTAGCACGCCACATACCGCGCCTCGACCATAGACCGCACATGCCGCTCTGCCTCGACCCCAGCACCCCGCCAGACACGGTCGTGCGCCGCTGCGCGACCCACAGTCGCCGAGCGCCGCGTCGAGCACCGCCTCTGTCTTCCAGAGTGCGCGACGCTCCCGACCAAATGTCGCCGCCCCTAGCCGCGCCATTGTGCCATAGCTGACCGCCAGGGAACCGCCCACCATCCGCCTACCTCACCCACGCCGATAGCCCCCTGTGTGGTCGTCACCGACGAGCTCCGCCCACACCTCTCGGTCTCACCATCGCGCCTATATAAGCAGTCCTCCCCAGCATGAATTCCTCACACCATTCCACTCCCCTCTCTCCCTTGAACATTTCCCCCTCTCACCAGAGCCGCTCGAGCCCTAGTTCACCGGAATTGCACCGGAGAGGCCTGCTATAGAGGAGGAGATGCTGCCGTTGATTCCGTCCACCGCAGCCCCTGCCATGACCTCGCCTGAGTCCGCCGTCGCCGTCCAGTTTGATCGCCCGCCTCGCCGCACTATCTGGAGCCCTGGTACGTCCCCAGTAGACCCCCACCGGCCATTTAGGGTTCGATCTCATCGGCGACAAGTCTGTCGTCGATGACGAATGTGAGCTGTTGATCTGCGTTATAATCGTGTGGCCCAAATCGCTAGATACCATTTCGGGTTTTAAGTCTCGTTGACAAGCGGACCAACCTGTCAGCCACCCTCTGCGCCACTGAGCGTCACTGGGCCGGCCCATTTCTTTTCCCGCGCTAGCCCACGAATTCAAATATAGGTTTTTCTATTTTGGTTTAAACTCAATTCTATCCCTTAGTTCAAAACTCAATTCAGGAATATTTATTGAACCAAATTGAGTGATTCCAATTTTGTTGGAAAGCTTCTGAAAAGATATATCCAAGCCCGTTGGATTTAATTCATTTAGAGTGAGAGATCTCTCATAGTAAAAATAACAAGACAGAAGCATTTGCACATTCAAACATTTTTAGAAAATCAACCCTAGTAGCTTTTGAGTTGATTCCAACTCTCAAAAATCACATTTAACCATACCTATCTGAATATGTAATAATATTACGGTTTACATGCAGTGAATTTGGACTAGTACCAAATTAGTGCTATATAGGCATTTCTAGTCACTTTAAATCATTAAATGTTAAACTTAAACTTATTAAAATGTGATCCAAACTTTAATCACATTCCCATATGTTAGAATATGTGGTGGTGACATGTGTCCACATGATCCCATATTTTAATTGGAGAATATTAAATCTTAGTTATTTTCAATGAGTAGAAATTACTTTTCTTAAATAAAAAGAATGAAGCTAGTTAATAAAACCTTGTGATGCTTGTGATGATAATAGATCATCAAATGTGTGTCCTAGTGTACTAAGTAGCCTATTTAAGCATTATTTAGTGATTGTGTATCCCGTATGTATTTATAGACGATAGTACCGACCATGCTTTCGAGGAGGAGGAGTTCTACCAAGAGGAGGAGGAAGAAAACTTCAACCACTGCACCAACCAAGGCAAGATATTGTTAGCAAGCTAGAATTAAGCTAGATAACCTAAGCAAGATGCATTAGGCATGCTTTGGTTATACCACTTTGACTAGTATCTACCCCGAGATTTATTTTCAAGCTTTTACTTCCTTTACTTTACCAAAGTCCCTTACTTGTTTGAAGGTAGCATAAAAAGTATAAAACTTGACCTATCTAGATATCCTTAGATGTCATTCTATGGCATGAGATTGATCTTAGCATCCCATATTAGTGAACACACTTAACCTAGTAGTTTAGAGCTAAACTAGAACTTGGGTCACTTTAGATGGGAATACTTGGTGAAAATGAATTGTGAAAACCTTGGAATGATGAGTCATTCTATTGAGATGTTTTGACATGTGTTGAGAAACACAAATGGTTTATGATGATGAAAATGTTGAGGCATGAGCCTTAGCCCTTTTACAAAAACTGATGGTTGGATTCGGATGCGATACCATTCCAATTTTACCGTACAACCACAATACCTGAATTGGGTAAGGCTTAGCCGGAAGTTTATATGTATTAGTATTAGTTCCCTCGTGGGAGAGGTTTGAGCTGAGGCTACCTCTCGATGTTGTCCACCTATGCAGTGCCGAAGATGACAGATGGTCATGGTTGGGAGGCCATACTCATAGGAGAGGTGCTTATACTAGGGTGTGTGATACGTCCATTTTGCATCACTATTCTATGTGTTAATTCACTATTATTCATTGATATATTTCATATTGAGAGGTGATACTTATGTTATTTCATCTATTTTTGCATGGTTGATGACTTTTGGAGCATGGACCGCTGCAGTCAGGATTCTGATGGAAAATGTGATGTTTGGAGGCAAAATTCGCGAAGATCAGAAAATCCGGGAAAATATACGGAAAATCCTATTTTTCTAGAAGACTAAGGATGCTACAAGACGGAGTGGAGATGGGCCACAGGGGGCCCACACCACCCCATGGCGCGGGCAGCCCTAGGCCGCGCCAGGAGGTGGTGTGGCCACCCTGGCCCACTCCAGCCTCTCCCTGCTGGCGTATAGCATCCCCCCGAAACCCTAAGACTCGGGGAGAGACCACAGAAAGATTCCACCGCCTCTGCGGGGCGGAAAACACCGAGAGAGAAAGATCTCTCCGGCAGACAGATTTCTACCGGGGGAATTCCTTCCCGGAGAGGGGAGATCGTCGCCATCAACACCACCATCAAGCTGGACTTCATCGGGATCATCATCATCACCACCATCATCACCATCAGCACCCTCATCACCATCTCCATATTGCTGTAACAATTGCGTTGAATCTTGCATAGTTCATAGGGGAATCTTTCCCGGTGTTGATTACTCTTTGTAGTTGATGCTATTGAGTGAACCATTGAATTATTGTTTGTGTTCAGATTGTTATACATCATTATTCCATCTCTGATCATGATCCATATGATGTCTTGTGAGTAGTTCGTTTTGTTCTTGAGGACATGGGAGAAGTCTTGTTGTTAGTAGTGCAGTTGCGTTGAGAAAGATTCAGTATATTGTTATTTAAGTTGTGGTGTACTTCTTCTAGTGGTGTCATGTGAACGTCGACTACATGACACTTCACCTATATGGGCCTAGGGGAATGCATTGTGTATTTGGCTACTAATCGTAGGGGTTGTCGGAGTGACAGAAACCTGAACCCCCGTTAGGAAACCATTGCACAAGGGACATAAGGGTCTTAGAGTTTAAAGCCGTGGTTAGGTTTCTACCTTAATTACTTTCTTGTACTTACGGATGTTTGCAAGGGGTATAATCACAAGTATGTATTAGTCTTGGATGGGGTGGTACATTAGCACAGGTTCACCCACACAACACTTAGCAAGCTAAAGAAGATTAATCAACTATATGAAGCGAAAGCACTTGACAGTCTTCCCATGTGTCCTCGAGAACGTTTGGTCATCTTAAGTAATACAACCGGCTTGTCCTTTTCTACATAAAGTATTGGGCCACTTGCTGCATTTATTCCTACTATCTTTTATTTACTCGCACTTTGTTTACTTGCTTTATCAAAAACCCCTAAAAATCCGTTTGCTAAGTATTTGCAGAGAATTCCTGATCCATACCACTAGCCAGCACCTTCTGCTCCTCGTTGGGTTCGACACTCTTACTTATCGAAAATACTGCGATACATCCCCCTATACTTGTGGGTCATCAAGACTATTTTCTAGCGCCGTTGCCAGGGAGTGAAGCGCTATTGGAGAGTGGAACTGGTAAAGGAAACTTCTAATATGAGTATTGTTTACTTCTGCTAGTTGCTTTATTTTTGTTATGGATAATTCACTGAGTTTCTTATTTGGTAATGCTACTACCACTGCTAAGATAGTAGATAAGCCACCACCTGCTGAGAATGATGTTTTCAAAATACCTACAAGAATTATTGATCGTGTTATGGATAATTACTATGTTGGGGATGGAACTGTCCATCCCGGTGATCATTTACTCTTTATACACGAATTATGCGGGTTGTTCAAGTGTGCAAGTATTACTACAGATCAAGTTAAGAAGAAGTTATTCTCATTATCACTGAAAGGAAGAGCTGAGGAATGGTATAAGCTGCTGAAGAATGGTCAAGCTCTAGAATGGGAGGAAATAGTGCCTCTCTTTTATTCAAAGTTTTATCCTCCTAGTGAGATTCATAAATATCAGAATCAAATATACAATTTTGGCCTCTTGATGGAGAGAGTACAGCTCAAGCTTGGGGGAGATTGAAGTTACTAATGCTCAAATGTCCTATTCATGATCTCCCTAACAATATTATTATCAATAACTTTTATGCAAGGCTCCCTCTACATGATAAAGATTTATTGGATGCTTCTTGTGCTGGATCATTCACTCGCATGGAAGAAGAAGCTAAATGGGACCTTCTAGACCGTATTCAAGACAATGCTGAAGCTTGGGAGAATGACAAAGGTAGAAAGTCAGGTATAAATTATGATTATGAATGCATTGAATCTTTTATGGGAACGGATGACTTTCAAAATATTAGTAATATTTATGGTCTTGATTTGCAAGTTATTATGAATTGCTTTAGAGCTTTTGCTTCCTATATCGAAATTCCAAAAAGGGATGGAACAAATACCGTGCACATTACAAAGATATTGTTGGCTATGCTCCTATTGGAAGTGCTGAGTATTGCATTATTGACCCCATCTTACCCGAACCTTATATCGAGAAGATTCCCTTCCCCGAAAAGGTAAAGGACCATCCTATGATAACTAATGTAATCACCAAAAGTAAAAAAAGAACTGTAAAACCTGATGAACAAATAAACATTGAACCTGTGGTAGTAATTGTGAAAGACCTTGTCACTAAAAGCGTAGAAGATGGGCACATAGTCTTTTGTGAGTATGCTTCTAATATTGTTTCACATCCCAATAGAACTAAAAAGGCCAGTGTTCCTGTGCTTTCTGTTAGAATTGGTGATCATTGCTATTATGGTTTATGTGATATTGGTGCAAGTTCCAGTGATATTCCTAATGAGCTTTATAGAGAAATTATGCATGAAATCAGTCCTTGCGAGTTGGAAGAGATTGATGTGGTTATTCACCTTTCTAATAGAGAGACCATCTCTCCAATTGGTATTGTACGAGACATGGAAGTTCTTTGTGGTAAGATTAAGTACCCTGCTGATTTTCTAGTACTTGGTAGGGCTCCTAGTAAAACCTACCCTATCATTTTTGGTAGACCTTTCTTGAGTACTTGTGGAGCTATTATTGATTGCAAGAGGGAGAAAATCTTGACTAAGTTTGATGGGGAATCTTATGAGTTTAATTTTTCGAAATTTGCTAAAGAACCTTGCGAAGAGGAAACCCATAATGAGGATTTTAGGGTTGAACAACTTGCTTCTATTTCTCTTGCTCCTAACAATGCTTTGCAGCAATTTATGGAAGATCATGAAAGTGAAATCTTCATGGAAGAAAGGACTGGGATTGACAGGATTCTCCGTGATCAACCTATGATGCTTAAGCACGACTTGCCTATAGAAGACTTGGGTACCACATGCCACCTTAAAAGGATCCGGTTTTCGATCTAAAACCTCTCCCTGATGATCTTAAATATGCTTATATTGATGATAAAAAGATATATCATGTTATTGTTAGCGCTAAACTTTCAGGGAACGAAGAAGAAATGTTATTGGAAGTTTTGAGGAAACAACGAGGAGCTATGGGATATACTCTGGATGATTTAAAAGGGATTTCACCTACTATATGTCAGCATTCTATCAACATAGAACCAGATGCGAAGCCAGTAGTGGAGCACCAACGACGTTTAAATCCTAGGATGAAGGAAGTGGTAAGGAATGAGGTATTGAAACTCCTTGATGCTGGTATTATTTACCATATTGCTGATAGTGAATGGATTAGTCATGTTCATTGTGTTCCTAAAAAGGGAGGTATTACCGTTGTCCCTAATGATAATGATGAGCTTATTCCTCAAATAATAGTGGTAGGCTATAGGATGTGCATCAATTTTAGGAAAGTCAATAAAGTTACTAAGAAAGATCACTACCCGCTTCCTTTTATTGATCAAATGTTGGAAAGGTTGTCTAAAAAGACCCATTTTTGTTTTCTTGATGGTTATTCTGGTTTCTCTCAAATTGCTGTTAAACAACAAGATCAAGAAAAAACTACTTTTACTTGCCCGTATGGAACTTATGCCTATAGACGTATGCCTTTTGGTTTATGTAATGCTCCTGCTACTTTCCAAAGGTGCATGTCTGCTATCTTTAATGGTTTTTGTGAGGAAATTGTAGAAGTGTTCATGGATGACTTTTCTGTCTATGGAACTTCTTTTGATAATTGTCTGCACAACCTTGATAAAGTTTTGCAGAGATGTGAAGAAACTAATCTTGTTCTTAATTGGGAGAAATGCCACTTCATGGTTAATGAAGGGATTGTTCTTGGGCATAAAGTTTCTGAAAGAGGCATAGAAGTTGATAGAGCTAAGGTTGAGGCAATTGAGAATATGCCATGTCCAAGAGACATCAAAGGTATTCGTAGTATCCTTGGTCATGCTGGTTTCTATAGGAGGTTTATTAAAGACTTCTCTAGGATATCAAAACCCCTCACTAATCTTCTTCAAAAAGATGTACCCTTCGTTTTTGATGATGATTGTAGGGAAGCTTTTGAGACTCTTAAGAAGGCTTTAACTACAGCCCCTATTGTTCAACCACCTTATTGGAGTTTACCCTTTGAAATAATGTGTGATGCTAGTGATTTTGCTGTAGGGGCTGTCCTTGGGCAACGTATTGATAAAAAGTTAAGCGTTATCCATTATGCTAGGAAGACTCTAGATGCTGCTCAAAGGAATTATGCCACTACTGAAAAGGAATTTCTAGCTGTTGTTTTTGCCTGTGATAAGTTTAGGCCCTATATTGTGGACTCAAAAGTAACCATTCATACTGATCATGCTGCTATTAAATATCTTATGACGAAGAAGTACGGTAAGCCTAGGCTTATTAGATGGGTACTGCTTTTACAAGAGTTTGATCTACATATAGTAGATAGGAAGGGTGCTAAAAACCATGTAGCTGATAATTTATCTCGTTTGGAAAACATCTCTTTTGACCCTATGCATGTTAATGATAGTTTCCCAAATGAACGGTTAGCTGCAGTAGGGGTGAGCTCGCGAGGAAGCCCTTGGTATGCTGATTATGCTAACTTTATTGTCTCCAAGTATTTGCCTCCAACTTTTACAGCTCAGCAAAGAAGAAAGTTCTTCTATGATTTGAGGCATTATTTTTGGGATGACCCACACTTATCCAAAGAAGGAGTGGATGGTATTATGCGAAGATGTGTTCCAGAATATGAACAAAAGGAGATATTGCGTAAATGTCATGGTAGTGCCTATGGAAGACATCATGCAGGAGATAGAACTGCACAAAAGGTACTACAATCAGGTTTCTACTGGCCTACCCTTTTTAAAGATGCAAGAAAATTTGTTTTATCTTTTGATGAATGTCAGCGTGTTGGTAATATTTCTAGACACAATGAAATGCCTATGAACCACTCTTTAGTTATTGAACCTTTTGATTGTTGGGGATTTGACTTTATGGGTCCTTTCCCTCCTTCGAAAGGCTACACCCATATTCTTGTTGCCGTTGATTATGTTACTAAGTGGGTAGAAGCCATTCCTACAAAGAGTGCTGACGGGGAGACTTCTCTAAAATTGCTTAAGGATATTATCTTTCCTTGGTTTGGGGTGCCTAGGTATCTCATGACGGATGGGGGTTCTCATTTCATTCATGGTGGTTTTAGGAAGACCCTTGCTAAATATGATGTTAATCATAGAATTGCTTCAGCTTATCACCCCCAAACTAGAGGGCAAGTAGAGTTATCAAATAGAGAAATTAAATCTATCTTGCAAAAGACTGGTAATAGGTCTAGAAAAAACTAGGCTAAGAAGTTGAATGATGCTTTATGGGATTATAGAACTGCTTACAAAAATCCTATGGGAATGTCTCCTTATAAAATGGTTTATGGGAAAGCTTGCCACCTACCCTTAGAATTAGAACGCAAAGCTTACTTGGCAGTGAAAGAACTAAATAGATATTGTAAGCTTGCTGGTGAGAAAAGATTATTTGACTTAAGTTCTTTAGATGAATGGAGGAGTGAAGCCTATGAGAATTCTAGGCTCTTTAAGGGAAAAGTTAAAAGATGGCATGACAAGCGAATACTTAAGAGAGAATTTCATGTTGGTGAGAAAGTTCTATTGTATAGGTCTTGTCTCAGATTTTTTGCAGGTAAGCTACTATCAAAATGGGAAGGACCTTTCATCATTGAAGAAGTATACCGTTCAGGAGCAATAAAAATTTCTTCTCTAAAAGATAATACTACACAAGTAGTGAATGGACAGCGACTCAAACACTATATTGCTGGAGATTCTTACAATGAAGATGTTGATGCCTTTCAAGTTACAACTTCGGAGAAATTCATCGAGGACCAAATTCAGAGACCTACAGAGTCTGTTTTCAAATAGGTAACAATTCTGGTAAGAAAAGTTCCACGAAGATATAATACAACTATATTTTTGTAGTTTTCAGTCGATAAGGAAAGTTACGAAGCGAAAAAGGGACGGAACCGGAGCCGGGGTAGCCCACACCACCCTGTGACGTGGGCTCACCCCTGGCCGCGCCACTAGGTGGTGAGGCCACCCCAGACTCCGCCTCCGACCCGTTTTCACCCAGTACCTCCCTTTTGATATGAAACTTCATAATATATAACCCCCGGATCCCCTGAGGTCCGTATATCGTGTTTTCGTCGTGTTTTTGTTTCGATCTGTTTCTGCCAGGTAAAATCTCAGATTTGTAGCCTCAATGTCTTCCACTGGATCAGTTAAGGGAGATTCCTTGGAAGATATCATCAACACATACATGAGAGAATTGAAGATTCATCCCAAGGAGTTATTGCTCGACGGTGGGGAGGTTTGGATTAAAGAGGTTCAAGGCCCTAAAGGTGAAGGAAGTCTGGAGGACAGGATGGAAGCATTGGAACAAGAAGTCTTTAGGTACAAGAAGATGGCGGAGCGCGAAGTGGATATCATCCATAAGATTTGTTCCAAACTCATCACCGAGCACCAAAAGGAGACTGTTGAACTCAAAGACGAAGTCCTCTCACTCCGCCAATCAACCAACGAACTGCAAGCACAGTTCTATGACGTTCAAAATCAAAACTGTGAGTATGAGGCTAGATTTAAACTCATAAGTGCTGCTGCAAGTTTCAGGATGTTGGAAACCATGATGTCCTTTGTTGATGGGAAGCCTTTACCTTGGAAGACGGACGAAGATGAGAGGATACCACCACCACCAAAGGAGTAATTCGTCATCAGGTTTGGCATCCCCTTGGTTTGTTCAAGCTTGGGGGAGTGTCGCGGTATCATATCACTATCTTCTATCTTTTTACCTTATTAGTAGAGTCATATCATGAATAGAGGAATTATTATGTAGGATGGTTTGCATTATGGAAGTGTCCCCTCTCTCGTTAGATATGTATCCCTTGGTGTGAGTTGCCGATATGGAATATTAATGAGAAGTTTTATCATCCACTCTTTTGCATAGCTTATATTAGTTTTCAATTCGTGGTTATATGATTGATCTTGTTGTTAGTATTGGTATCACTTTGGGATCATTGAGTTAATTTAGTTGGTTTTGGAAAACCTGGCTCGGTCAGTAGCAACACTATTTTTGAGAGTTGAAAGAAAAGATAAAAGTACCTTTAAAGAAAAATAATTTCATCATCTTTCTTTCTTGATTTTCTAATAAGTTTAGTATTCTCTAGTTAAGAGCTCTTGTGCTTGCAAGGAAGATTGCATGTTTGTCTTTATCAGTTGTATGTTTGTTTGTTTCCTTCAACTCTTATACTTGCTACCCAGCCTTGCTAGCCAAAAACCTGTACTGAGAGGGTATTCTTCTCAAGCATCCACCTCCTTTAAACCAAAACCTTTGCCATTTGTGTCCACAATACCTACCTAGTAGCATTATTGCTATTCCAAGTAAATTCTTGTTTTATCTACCTCCCAAATTAAACTTGTTATTTGAAAATTAGTGACTAAAGCTCTCACGAACTTGATGGCACACTTCACTTTCTTGCATTAATAAACTTGAACCATTGGGTCCTTGTTTGTTGCGTATATGCTTGCGCTTTATGAGTTGAAGTTAGCCGAACCATGTGTCATGGGGACCGCTTTCAACACTTCATTTGGTACTTTGTACCTAGTTGATATCATGTTCTTTTGCTTATGTATCCCGGCGGTGTGAAATAAAAGTGGAACTTGTAAGACCATGGAGTTTATATGTGTGTTAGAGAAACGCCTAGGCCGCTAGCCTAAGCCATGCCTAATCATGGTGGAAACTTGCAGCATAACTATAGTGAGCATTCTATGAAGCATCCTCAATAAAAACCTATGCAAATAGCAAATAAAAAGATCGCTGAGATGCTCACAGTCTGCTTGCCTTGTCATTTTGATTATGGGATAGCTCCTGTGTCATGTGCAAGGGGTACCCCGTTAGCGGTTCTCAATGATACACATGTATTTACAATGACAAGAGCTTGCCTGTGACTGAAGTTGAGTAGCATGAGGATCGGTACTCATAAGTAAGGGGCATGAGATTTCAACTTATAACTTGTCAAGCATATCCTCTTAGTTGTGTCACTTTAACCTTAATCACCTAAAGATGCCTATGATAGGGGCAATGAGAGCTGAAAACTAGTAAGTATCATAATTTTTGGGAGCTCTTTATGAGACTTGCAATCCCTGCTTCCCTCTTTGTAGGGCCTTTCTTTTACTTTGTACTTGAGTCAGTAAACCTACTCCCTTCTATCTCAGCAAGTATTTTGAGTTGCTGTGTTTCATTCATTCATATGTTGATTTATTCATTCATGTTTCTTATGCTCCTTGTTTTGCACATTGCTCTTATCTTGATGTTTACTAGTTTGAAAGCTTTCATTGAAAAACCAGCTATTTGTGAACTCCAGCAAATTATCAACTATTCTTTGACCAAGAGCTAAGTTTGCCATTACCAATTATGATTCACTTTATGTATCTTTATGGTGTTTCCTTTACTTATTACAAGTTGAGTTATATAATAGTGAGTTGTCTTCTATTATGATCTATGCTTTTGATGAATGTGATGCTTCGTGTCCGTATTCTTTTATCGACTCTTCACTCCATAAACCTGAGGCCATGTTTATTGAGCTCAGTTTCGCTTGGGGACAAGCGAAGTCCAAGCTTGGGGGGAGTTGATACGTCCATTTTGCATCACTATTCTATGTCTTAATTCACTATTATTCATTGATATATTTCATATTGAGAGGTGATACTTATGTTATTTCATCTATTTTTGCATGGTTGATGACTTTTGGAGCATGGATCGCTGCAGTCAGGATTCTGATGGAAAATGTGCTGTTTGGAGGCAAAATTCGCGAAGATCAGAAAATCCGGAAAAATATACGGAAATTCCTATTTTTCTAGAAGACTAAGGATGCCAGAAAACGGAGTGGAGATGGGCCACAGGGGGCCCACACCACCCCATGGCGCGGGCAACCCTAGGCCGCGCTAGGAGGTGGTGTGGCCACCCTGGCCCACTCCAGCCTCTCCCCTCTGGCGTATATCATCCCCCCGAAACCCTAAGACTCAGGGAGCGACCACAGAAAGATTCCGCCGCCTCTGCGGGGCGGAAAACATCAAGAGAGAAAGTCTCTCTGGCAGACAGATTTCTACCGGGGGAATTCCTTCCTAGAGAGGGAGATCGTCACGATCAACACCACCATCAAGCTGGACTTCATCGGGATCATCATCACCACCATCATCACCATCAGCACCCTCATCACCATCTCCATATTGCTGTAACAATTGCGTTGAATCTTGCATAGTTCATAGGGGAAACTTTCTCGGTGTTGATTACTCTTTGTAGTTGATGCTATTGAGTGAACCATTGAATTATTGTTTGTGTTCAGATTGTTATACATCATTATTCCATCTCTGATCATGATCCATATGATGTCTTGTGAGTAGTTCGTTTTGTTCCTGAGGACATGGGAGAAGTCTTGTTGTTAGTAGTGGATTTGCATTGAGAAAGATTCAGTATATTGTTATTTAAGTTGTGGTGTACTTCTTCTAGTGGTGTCATGTGAACGTCGACTACATGACACTTCACCTATATGGGCCTAGGGGAATGCATTGTGTATTTGGCTACTAATCGTAGGGGTTGCCAGAGTGACAGAAACCTGAACTCCCGTTAGGAAACCATTGCACAAGGGACGTAAGGGTCTTAGAGTTTAAAGTTGTGGTTAGGTTTCTACCTTAATTACTTTCTTGTACTTACGGATATTTGCAAGGGGTATAATCACAAGTATGTATTAGTCTTGGATGGGGAGGTACATTAGCACAGGTTCACCCACACAACACTTAGCAAGCTAAAGAAGATTAATCAACTATATGAAGCGAAAGCACTTGACTGTCTTCCATGTGTCCTCGAGAACGTTTGGTCATCTTAAGTAATACAACCGGCTTGTCCTTTGCTGCATAAAGGATTGGGCCACTTGCTGCATTTATTCCTCTGTCTTTTATTTACTCGTACTTTGTTTACTTGCTATATCAAAAACCCCTAAAAATCCTTTTGCTAAGTATTTTTAGAGAATCCCTGATCCATAGCACTAGCCAGCACCTTCTGCTCCTTGTTGGGTTCGACACTCTTATCAAAAATACTTTGATACGCCCCTATACTTGTGGGTCATCAGTGTGTAAAGGAAAGGTTATGTTTGATTATCTGCATACTAAGTATGATGATTCAGGGTTATCCCTGACAGATGTATCGAATCTTGTGGTGAAAGTGTACCACCTCTTCAAAGTGTCAAACTATTCGAATAGCCGTGTCCGCGGTTATGGACAGTTGGAGTGGCCATACTGTTTTGTTGTCAGATGTTTCCAAAATGACTTATGAATTGAATGATGAATCTTGACTTGACCACAATAGAGTTGTGACTACGACACTAGCTTCCCAACTTAAGTGATACTAGAACTTTATTTTATCTTTCTTTGTTTTTGAACTCAGCTTAGGTTTCAAACTTAACTTTATAGATAAACTTAGAGTTAGCAATCCTACTAGAACTACCTTACTTGTTAGTGATAGTTTGTGAGTACTTAAAGAGTACTCATGGCTTTTGTCCCTGGCTATTCCTATGGCCAAACTATGAAGGAGACTACCAAGATGACGGACAGCAGGATGACTATGATAACTAGGACTATCTTCCATCGTCAGCACTATCTGTGCCCCTGAAGATGGACCCCACCGCTATGCTTATTATTTATTCCGCTGCTTGTTGTATTAAGACTGGATCATGAGATCCTTTATTCGTGTAAGACCTTATATTTGTTTGTAATGGATGATGTACTGTGATATCCAATATGTTATGTCTCGCAAAAATGGTAATCCTAGGATTGCGATGTATGACATAATAGGTATCTGGGATTAAAAATCCGGGTGTTGACACCTCTCCTTTCGCCTATATAAGACCTCTGACCTAAAAACAGAGGGGAGTTTGACATTTTTCTAGATAGAGTTCCGCTGCGCCACCACCACCAGAAACCGCGATTCAGAACCAAAAACTCCGTTCTGGCACCCTGCCGGGACAGGGAATTGGAGGAGATCATCGCCATCATCATCACCAACGCTTCTCCATTAACCAATCATGATTCCCCCATCCATGAGTGAGTAATCCCCTGCAGTAGGCTATGGGGATGGTAGAGATTGGATGAGATCGTTCATGTAATTGCATCCGATTGTTAGGGCATGGTGCATAGTATCTATTGTTAGTGATTTTTGACATTGTTGCAACTTGTTATGCTTAATGCTTGTCACTAGGGCCCGAGTGCCATGATTACAGATCTAAACATCTTATTGATTCATGATGATATTATTGTTTATGATCTTACCTGCGAGTTGTATACACATATTATTGTCCAAAACCCGAGGCCCCAAAGTGACAGAAATAGGGATAACTGGAGGGGATGGCTGTGATATGAGGATCACGTGTGTTCATGGAGTGTTAATGCTTTGTTCCGGTGCTCTATTTAAAGGAGCACCTTAATTTCCAGTAGATTCCCTTGAGGCCCCGCTGCAACGGGCTAGCAGGACAAAAGATGTTGTGCAAGTTCTCATTACGAGCACGTATGACTATATATGGAACGCATGCCTATGATTATTTAGTACTTGGATGATTTACCTTATTTATCTGCAAATGCCCTATGTCTTGATTATTATATGAATTGTCTTGTCCATGCAATGCCCGTCCATCCATCCATATGCCTACCGCGCTTCAATCCTACTGTTTACTACAATCGTTACTACTTTCTTTATTTTACTACTGTTATTACTTTGCTATTGCTACTGATAAAAATACTACAAGCAAGATTATTTCTAGGTGCAGCTGAATTGACAACTCAGTTATTAAGGCTTATAAATATTCTTTAGCTACCCTTGTGTCGAATTAATAAATTGGGTTTTACTTCCCTCGAAGACTGTTGCGATCTCCTATACTTGCGGGTCATCAAATGTCCCCTTTCGAGGCACTTTATGGAAGGAAATGCCAAACTCTGCTAAATTGGACAAAAATCAGGGATGGCATGCTCTTCGAACCCGAGGTTATGCTCGAGGACGAGAATAAAGTCCACCTTATTTGTGAGCACCTAAAGACAACCCAATCCCATCAGAAAAGCTATTATGATGGCAATCACTATCAGATGGACTTTGAAATTGGTGATTACGCTTATCTCAAAGTGACACCCCTGAAAGGTCTAAAGAGTTTTCATGCCAAAGGGAAGTTGGAATCAAGATTCACTGGGACTTTCAAAGTGATTGACCGTAGAGGAAACATCGCAAATCAGTTGGAACTACCTGATCATTTGAGTGAGGTACACAACCTGTTCCAGATATCCCAGTTAAGAATATGCATCTCACCTCCAATTAAGGAGGCTGAATATACGGATTTGGAGTTGAGTCCATAACTAATGTATAGAAAAAGCCGACAAGGATTTTGGAAGAGTCAGAATGGCATACTAGGAACAAGGTTACTAGATTTTATAAAGTTCAATGGAACAAGAACAACGAAGCAGAAGCCACCTAGGAAAGAGATGATTCCCTATAGGAAGAGTACCCATACCTATTCGAAGGACACCCAAAATCTCGGGACGAGATTCCAGTTAAGGGGCAAAGGTTTATGACAACCTAAGATTTGGTCCTCAAAACTTTTTGAGCTTTTTTTGCAAAATAGCCTTGAGTTTGAATTTTATTTGAATATTTCCATTTGGACTTATGCTTCTCTCAATTTCTTGCACTTATCCAAGGCAAGATTGAGGAAAACTTTGTTTGGCAAACATGTTCCTCATATAAACATACACCTACACCAATTTTTCCAAGTCCAAAATAATTGATTAAATGTTTATTTTATTTTACATAAGAAAATCCCCTTTTCTTGAGCTTATAAAGGAACCACCCTTTTTACTACTCAGAAATATCACCAAAAAATTATGAATTATCCTCACCTCATGTGGAACCCAAATATGTAAAAAATATCACCTAGTTTGTTCTAAAAATGTCGGACCTTTATGCCCTTTTGTTTTTAGCACAAAACATCATAAATTTTGAAAACCGTTTTCAAATCTGCGCAAACCTTTGGGAATTACTTTTCCCAAGGCCTATACCCTATCCTACACCTGCCCTAGGAAGAGAGATTCCTGAAAATGACCAGAGCTTTCCCAAACACAAAATCACCAAAATCTTCTGATTTGTTTTTGGAATTTTCTACATAGGCCAAGTTTGGATTTCGCAAAAACCCTAGAAAGGAAAGTTGTAGGCCTTAGCTTTTTCCACGTGTTGCATAAGGTTTCACTAAAATTTTACGACCACAGAACCGGCACGGTCGCTTTGCCACTGCTGGCATGCCCCAGCACAGTGACCACCGAGCAGCGGCGCCGCCCGTTTATGGTCACCGGCGCAACCAGACGCCCCCCCCCCCCCCGGCCAGCACACACACATAGCACCTAGAGCATGTTTGAGACAACCCCGACCCCTCTCCACTACATCCACACCCGCTGTAGGCACCATGCCCTGTGCGTGCACCATCGCAGACGCCACTATCACTGTGGGACCATGATGTCGGTGACCTCCCCCGCCCACCCCACGCTCCCGCACGGTGACGCGTAACCCTGGACACTGCCTTAACCTACCTAACACCTCCTCTATAGCTCGGCCTTATCCCCTAGCCGCAACAGCGCCGCCATGGTGGCACTCCCTGAGCACCCCCAACCACCCCTGAGCCTCACCCCATGCTCTTCTCCCCTAGTAGCTGCTCACCGAGCCTCGCTTCTCGGCAAGCTTCCCTCGTCGGCAATGATCTCACCCTAACCCTCATAGCTAGGAGTAGATTCCTCCTTGTAGCAGCACTCATTCCCCAAACTAAAATGACCCCGAGAACCCCTGAGGCCTAAGCAACCTTTAGCCTAACCTAGCCCCGCTGCTCGAGCTCCTCACCATTGACATTGATGATGGGACTCGTCGATAGTGGCTTGATCTATTCCATGCTTCGAACCACCCTAGAGGACGTGGCGCAGCTCGTCGGAGTCGCCTAGATCCTCTCTACCCCGTGTACCCTTTGTTCCCGTCGTCGTGGACCATAGCTCGTTGTGGCATGACGGTAAGTCGCCAAGGACGAGAAAGAAGACCCGAGCATGATTTTTAAAGCAAATACAGGTTCATCACTTAAGAATAGTGGACCTCTCTATCAGTTTAAATAATGATTAAAACTGGTTTTCCACTAGTAATAATTATAAGGGGTTCACTATAAAGTGTTTTTCTTCTAGTAGAAAACTCCAAATGAACTAATTCTTTATTTTATGGAAAGATAAATAAAAGATCTACCTAATGGAACTGGTTTGACCATTTATTGAGATACTCTGCCAAGTTTATGATTTATTTCCCCTCAAACAAGGTTCTGATCAAGTTTTAATATTTTCTTGATAGATTTGAACACATCTCAAGAGGAGGAGTTTTCTCTTGATACCCACCAACCTACTGGAGGCAAGCCATGAACCAAGCCTTCACAAGTCGGGAATAATCCATCTTGAACTTAAAACTTGAAAATAATTTGTGCATTGCATGCATGTGACCATGGTCACTTGAGTGATTTAAAACAACTCTAACTATGCCATGCCTTGTTTGGTTCCTATGAGTTTTTGCTTCTTCCTCTTCGTCAGGAAAAGATGCATACGAATGTCGGACAATGACCCCCGGGGTTGGGGTTTTTTCCAAAAAAAATGAGACAATCCATTTGGTTCTTCATTTGCCTAGACGAGTATGCCCACGTCGAACTCAGAGTGGTTGGAGGACTCTCAGTTACCCATATGTGCATCGTGAAAATATCACGGCTTTGAGGGGACTAAAGATGCCCCAGAATCCCCACTTCCTAGTTAAAGGTTGGACATAGGTGTCGCTGCATACATGTGTGTGAGGTAAATGGTCGCGTAAAGACTCCACTAACTATATATAACACCAATGATGTAATGGCACTCTAATAGGTGATGGATGTGGTAGATCTACTAAAACTTGATTAATAAGATAACCACCTTTGTCGACTATATCAAGCCATATGGTGCCACCCGCTGAACATATTCATTGCTACATCATTTGTTGTTAATATGGGGAACCTTAGCTTAGTATCCTATTTTCAGCCTCCTTTGATGCCACCCTTGTGGTATGATTGGGGATTTCACGAGTGTGATCTCTAGCCGTATGAAGGTTCTGGAGAAAGGCATTGTCTAGAGTAGGAAACATGTCAGATTCACTGCATAAGATAGGATCTTCGGATTGAGTCGGTGGCTATATAGGGAGTGCCTAGGTGGCTAGAAAGTCAAGGGGTAGAAGCTTGTGTCACTGCCTCGGTGGTTTTAGTACTTCGATATCAGTGGAATGAGTGGATATTCCAGCAGGTGGATAATTGTTGCAACCTCTCGAGAGTGTACTTCTGGTACTAGCCTTTTCCCTTGGTTAAGGGACAATGTTTGGGTCAAGGTCACATCATCCGTTTGGTTGTGTTGACATAATGGAGAAATAAAAGTGAAATATGCCAACAAGAAACCATGAGTATGGTTAGCATGAAGTATGCCATGAGTTTGTTCTGCTAGAAGTCATGAGTATGAATAGAAAAGTAAGAAAGAATTTGTGTAGAGAAATAGAAAAATTATCTTGTCACCAAAGGTAAGAAGGTAAGTTTAGGCAAATCTGCTTGTCCCTAACATTAAATTTCGTACGTATGTCATGCCATATAACCAACCTTGCTTGTGAGTTGTTTGTTTATGTCTTGCGAGTACATTCAAAATACTCATCTCGTGTTGTTATTGCCATAAACTAAAGCCTCCATCCCATAGCATATGTTCTACGCCAACTAGGACCTGTCTTCCTAGAAGAACCCTTTTGGGATAGGTCTACCTTCCGCAAGAATTTACGTCTTCCACTGCTACAAAATCTAGAGGCCAGGATTGAACAAAAATAATGTAATTACTGTTGTGTTGTGCATGTTGCGTGATGTGTGCCGCCTCCCCATCCTGTGGTAATATTTAAACCTGTCATATTCAAACCATAAATAATTATTTGGTATCGCCTGGTTTATCAAGTGTCATATTGCCAGTGTTCTTGGGGCTGGAATATGGGGTTACTCGGTCACCTAGACCGGGGTGCCACATGCAAGTTCAATATAAGCATATCAAGAAGATCATATGGTTGAATCTTGCTATCCATATTGGTGATAATGGACATGTGAATATGTGCTATAATGAAGCTATACCATAGTAGTGTATGGGGAGAAAATTATGAGTCTTCATGAAGCAATAATGATCAAGTAAAGCATTCCGGCTTAGACGGAGCTTGAAGCGTTGTCATCAAGATCAAGTGTGAAGGGAAATGGACGTCGCCTAGAGGGGGGTGAATAGGCGTTTTAAAATTATTACGGTTTAGGCTCTAATAAATGCAGAATAAAACTTAACGTTTAATTTATCAAGCCAAAACCTATATCCACTAGTTTCACTAAGTGCACCAACGACCTATGCTAAGAAAGACAAGCAACAAGGTAGTAGCAAGATATAGTACTTCAAGCACGATGGCTATCACAATGTAAATTGCATAAGTAAAGGGCTCGGTTGAGAGATAATCGATGGACGCGGAGACTATGATTTGTTTCCTAAAGTTCACTTCCAAAGAAGCTACGTCTCTGTTGGAGAGGTGCGGGGGCGCAATGTACTTCGAACGCCACAAGTGGCTCACCTCGAGGTGTGGTGGCATGATGCTCACCCAACGCCACACAAGGCCTCACCCAAAGTTGCGAAGGCACGCAACCTACCGACGCCACAAAAGGCTCACCCTATTCTCCTGTGAGCTCGCCACAAAGGCCTACTCATGTTCCACTATGGGACACTTGAGGGCGGTCACCGAACCCGTACAAGGCTTGGGGCAATCTCCACAACACAATTGGAGGGCTCCCAAGAAACGCCACAAAGGCTCCACAATGCCACAAAAGGCCAACAAGCTTGGGGAAACTCCACAACTCAATTGGAGCCCCAAGAACACACCACAGCTCCACACAACCGTCTAGGGTTCCAAGAACCCAAGAGAAACAAGCCCAAGGGCTTGAACTCGCCGAATCTCCGAGGAGAACTCAAACCTATGCACCAAATGCAAGAGGCAAGCCATTATCTCTCAAATTCCACCAAAGCTACAAAAGCTATTGGGGGAATAAGAGAGGAAGAACACAATAGGAGAACACAAAACTCTCCAAGATCTTGATCCCAAGGATTATTTCACAAAGAAGGGATTTTTCTTGGTGGGGCTTGTATATCTAGATCTCCTCTCTCAAATCCCTCAAAAAGATGCAAGAATCATAGGAGGGGGAAGGGGAGAGAGCAAGCTCTTCAAGGTCAACAATGGAGGAGAGAGAAAGCCAAAAACCAAGAAAGAGCAAGTTGGCCCCGAAGGGGGAAGGGGAGCTCCTTTTAAAGGGCTCCCCGATCTTCCCGTTACACACAGTTTCGCGCACGGCCGGTAGTACCGGTGGCACCCAGCCAACGGTTAGAAAACAGCAAGAGAAAGAACAAAAACGCGATCCTGGCCGGTACTACCGCCGCTTCGCCGGAACTACCGGTGGCAAGAATGTCCTAGCGGTACTACCGCCTGAAAATCCGATCCAAGTTCCGTCAAATACGGACACCAAGACAAAGATGGTACAGAACCAAAATCGGGGTTGCCGGAAGTTGCACCGGAATTAACACCGGTACTACCGGCGGCAAACTGCCCTAGCGGTACTACCGGTGGCCCGCCGGAACTACCGGCTAGGCAAAAACTCCAGAACCAGAAATGCCACAACTTTTGCATCCGAACTCCAAACGAGATGAAATCAATTTTGTTGGAAATATAACGACGTCTACAAACAAGGTTCTACCGGTGGCACTCAGCCAACGGTCCAAAAACAAGGTTCAAACGAACACAAAAACGAGGCCGGCCGGTACTACCGGTGGGTCACCGGTACTACCGCCTGGGCCGGTACTACCGCCCAAGATTCCGACCGAAGTTTCGTCAAATAGCGCAGACCATGCAGAGAGCATACTGAAGCGAAAACGGGTTCACCGGAAGTTGGGCCGGTATTAACACCGGTACTACCGGCGGCATTTCTGCCCGAGCGGTACTTCCGGCGTCTGGCCGGTACTTCCGATCAGAGAAACATCACAATCAGAAATGCCACAACTTTTGCATCTGAACTCCAAACGAGATGAAACCAATTTTGTTGGAAAGATAACGACGTGTAGAATCCAACAAAAAGTAGAAATATTGGATATCACCAAGGGAGAAAATACCATGAATATATATGTGAGATACGTCCCAAGGTGTGGAGCCGGAAAAACCCGCAAGATCAAAAACGCAATAAGATATGCACGGGAAATCCGTTTTTGATGAACTAGAGCTTGTTATGAAGATAACCACAAGCTCTAGATCCTCACATGGACAATAACCAAACAACAACCAAGAAAGATGATGCTATGTATGCAAAGGTTTGAGATCTCTCCGAAAGATACGAACGAGTCACCCGCTCGAGAGCCCCTCTTGATAGTACGGCTATCTATCCTAAACCCGATCTCCCAACACTACACGAGACCGGTAAAATAGAAACCCTGTCAAGATCATACCTTTGCCTTGAGCATCCCACTTGAGCGTGATGTAGACGATCTTGTCACCTTCAAGATGGAACACCTTTCTTGATTGCTCTTGCTTGCTCTTGTTTGATGAAGACTTGAGAAATGCTCCCCCATACTCCATGCGGGAAGCCTCTTCATCGAACTTGTCTTCATCATTCCATGATTGCCGAGGATGGCAAGCTTCAAGAATGAGATCTTCTAGAGATGACCCATCTTGAGCTTGCACTTCAAATCTTGATGATGATGTCTTGAAGAAATCCATGAGGAACTCCATCTTCTTCTTCTTCTTCAAGGCATACTTGATCTTCTTCTTCTTCTTCTTTTTCATCCTTGAAACCAACACATGGTCCAAGCGATGCCAATGGACAAACCTACAAGAGAAACTCAATTTGCACATTAGTCCATATGGATTGTCATTAATTACCAAAACCACACATGGGGGCATACATGCCCTTTCAATCTCTCCCATTTTGGTAATTGATGACAATCCCTAAGAGAGGGTTTAAATATGGAATTTAACGAATCAAAATGGTTTCCCCAACATCAAATACTACACAAGTATGTGATGTTGATACAACCACAATATATAGAGAAAACTCCCCCATAATCTATGCATGTGTGATGAACTTGAATTTCATTGCATAGATTGCCAACCATTATTGGTGGTTGAGTTTCCTCTATATATTAAACATGCAAAGCAACAACAAAGATGCAAGAGCATGCAAGGCTAATGCTTAAGAACCAACTCAAAAGCATAAACCAACTTCCCTTAAACCCTCTAAAACTTCTCCCCCATTGGCATCGATTGCCAAAATGGGTGAAAAGTTCTAGATGGCCAATATAGTGAGAATTTCTCAAAAGGTGTGCATATGCACATATCCAATGATGAATCCTTGGGAGGAAGTAAAACTATATTGAGGAGCCAAAGATTGCAAAAAGAAAATAAATAGAAAAGTAGCTTCAACAAATGAAGCGAGCAACCCAAAAGACCCAAAATACCAATTGACAACAACAATTGATACCAAAAGAAAAACACAAGATATTATGATACGGACAAAAGAGTGTTTAGATGAAATAGGGAAGCTCCCCAATCTTCATGCACAATATAGAATCATTTGAATACGTCATGCACAATATGGAATCATCACTCCTCCATAGACATTTAAACCTCAAACAAAGATAAATACAAATGAGCATTCTTAAGTGAGTTAGAGAAGCTCCCCAAGGACTATGCACCAATTATAATAATTATATTTGGAAACAAAGTGCACAATCATCGAATCCTCACTCCTACAAACGCATTTAACAATACTCGGCAAGAGAGATCAAAACATGAGTGCCCGGAGATGCAAACAAATGGGACACGTACTCATAGAAAAATAAATTTGGAAGCCACCGAAGAATCAACAAGAAATAAAGGGTGGTTTCCAAGGAAAACAAAAACAACCAAAGATTTATCTTCTCTTGTCTGTATAAGTTTCTAGGTGGAAAATATCACAAAGACATATGCCCACAAAGAAACATGCACACACAAAATAGATACACAAGAAAGCACATGAACAACAAAATGAAGTCATATAATGTATCAATAGGATTTTTTGCTTGAAAGCATGGAAAAAGGCCCAAATATATCCTATTGTACATAAATGAGCTTCAAACACTAACACACTACATACATTGCAACATTACCATGGGAAAACGGGAATGGTTGCAATATATGGAGAAAGGCAACAATATCACAAAAATAAATCAACTTTGCAAAATACTCACTATTGCACATGAGAGTAAATTGAGGAAAGGATAGGAAATATAATTGCTAGATTGACATATTTCGGATAGGTGAATCATTAGCATGATTTTGTATAGTCCCAATTATATGCACCCATCTCAACATACTCACATTTGCAATAGAGGGTACTTTCAAAAACCAAACAAAGAACCACAACACTACAAACACACAAATACATGCCAACAAGCAACCCACAAAAGGTTGGAAACAATATATGTATTCATGAGAGAGATACTTGTTACCGAGATATAATTGGTAGGATGTAGAGGATAAGGATTTCTTGATAATCCTAGCTTGCCTCCAATTGACATGTAGGCACCACTTCTTCCTAATGGATGAGATAAGCATCCAATATATCTCCAATGTACCTAAAACACAATTAAGTAAACTATGTTCCAAAACAAATTGGGTTCAAAGAGTTAGTGCAAATACAATATATAGGAGAAGCTCCACATAAATATGTGCATATTAATATGAAATTGAATTTCATGCACATCTTAGCCAATAGGATTTGGTGGAGTTTACCCTATACATTGGATCAAGAAAGAAAGCATGCCATAATATATACAAGAAGCAAATATGCATGCACAAGACTCCAAAGAACCAAAAATGAGATACAATTTGAACTAAAACACCAAGTAAACCAAGAAGTAGCACACAAGGTGTGGAGCCGGAAAAACCCGCAAGATCAAAAACGCAATAAGATATGCACGGGAAATCCGTTTTTGATGAACTAGAGCTTGTTATGAAGATAACCACAAGCTCTAGATCCTCACATGGACAAGAACCAAACAACAACCAAGAAAGATGATGTTATGTATGCAAAGGTTTGAGCTCTCTCCGAAAGATACGAATGAGTCACCCACTCGAGAGCCCCTCTTGATAGTACGGCTATCTATCCTAAACCCGGTCTCCCAACACTACAAGAGACCGGTAAAGAGAAACCCTATCAAGATCATACATTTTCCTTGAGCATCCCACTTGATCTTGATGTAGAAGATCTTGTCACCTTCAAGATGGAACACCTTTCTTGATTGCACTTGCTTGATGAAGTCTTGAGATATGCTCCCCCATACTCCATGGGGAAGCCTCTTCTTCGAACTTGTCTTCATCATTGCATGATTGCCGAGGATGGCAAGTATCAAGATAGCCATGAGGAACTCCATCTTCTTCTTCTTCTTCTTCAAGACATACTTGATCTTCTTCTTCTACTTGATTCCAAAAGGCACAAAGCCTTTGGAAAATGCTTCTTCTTTTTCATCCTTGAAACCAACACATGGTCCAAGCGATGCCAATGGACAAACCTACAAGTGAGACTCAATTTGCACATTAGTCCATAGGGATTGTCATTAATTACCAAAACCACACATGGGGGCATACATGCCCTTTCAAAGTGGGATGCACAAGGAAAAGGTATGGCCTTGATAGGTTTTCCTTTTACCGGTCTTAAGGTGGTTTTGGGGGGACCGTGTTATAGGATAGGTAGCCGCACCATCATGAGGGGCTTTTGGTTAGCTAACTTGATCACATCGTCTTAGGGAGCTCAATCTGTTGCATACTTTGTATCTCCCTATTTTGTTTGCTTCTTGGTGTTCCTTTGTGTGAGGTTCTTGATCTTTTTTCTAGCTTTTCAACAAGCCCAAGTTCATCAAAAACAGAATTCGTATGCATCTTCTATTGCATTTTCGAGGTTGGAGGTTTTATCGGTTCTTCTCTCAGGGTGGTTTCATATCCCCTACTTATTTCATGTTTTACCTCTTTATATTTCTTGGGTGGTATAGCCTCTATTGTATAGATCTTGTTCTTAGCTTTTCAAAAAGCCCAAGTTTATCAAAATCGGAGTCTGGATGTAAAAGTTATTGCGTTTTTGGTGAAGGCTATTGGATCCCAGTTTGACCAGAGCTAGCAGCGGGATTGTGATACATTGCAAATGTATCTCTAATTTTTGATGTTCCATGCTTGGTTTTATCTACTTTCTTGTGTTTTGTCCACACTTTGGATTACTTTTCATATGATTTCTTGGACTAACCTATTAACAAGAGCAACAGTGCCAGCTACCTGTTTTCTGTTGTTTTTGGATCCAGGAAAGTCAGAAAATGAATATTCTCGGAATTGGACGGGACAAAAGCCAAAGTCATTATTTTACCGGGGGACACACGGAGCCAGAATATGAGACGGAGAGGGGTCAGGGGGCCGCCACACCACCTGGCTGCGTGGCCAGGCCTGGCCCCCGCCAGCGGGTGGTGTGGCCGCCTCCAGCACCCCCTCGGCCTCTCCTTCCGCCTATAAGATGCCTCCAATATATAAACCCTAAGTACCGGATCAAAAATTCCACGAAAGAGTCTGTAGCCGCCGTTGTCTCTGTCCCTAGATCGGGAGGGATCTGAAGCTCTTCCCGGCACCCTGCCGGAGAAGGGAATTCACCTTGGAGGGCTTCTTCATCATCATGCAAGCCTCCGATGTGATGCATGAGTAGTTCATCTCTAGACTACGGGTCCATGTAGTAGCTAGATGGCTGGTTCTCCTCCTTTGTGCTTACATGTCTAGATATTGTGAGCTCCGTTCATGATCAAAATCATCTATTTGTAATTCTAGATGTTGTGTTTGGGGGGATCCGATGGATATTGAGATGCTATTTCAGATTGATTATTGATTCTATCATGTCTTTGTTATTTGTGATCTTGCATGCTTTCCGTTGTTAGTAGCTATCTTAGCCAAGTAGATGCTAGCAACTCCAAGAGTTAGTATTTATGCTCGATAGTGGGTTTATGCCTCTGATAATCTAGGGAAGTGACAGAAATCTCTAAGATACTAGATGTGTTGTTGCTACTAGGGAGAAAACAATAATCCTTTGTTCATAGAACAATCGTATTGTTTACTTTACACGCAATTCGTAATGTAATAATCCGTTGCTTGCAACTTAATACTGGAGGGGGTTCGGATGATAACCTGAAGGTGGATTATTAGTCATATATGCAGTTGGATGATGGTATATGTATAATGTTGTAATGCCCAATCGAATCTCAAAGGAGTCAAAATGATTAGTATATGCTTGTGTGCTTTCTCGATATTTGTCAATTGCCCCGCTGTAATTTGTTCACACGGCATGTTATCTATCTTAAGGAGAGACACCTCTAGTGAACTATGGACCCCGGTCCTTTCTTTTACATTCAATCTACAAACTGTTTACTGCTTTGCGTTTACTTTCTGCAAACTATTACTTCCTTCCATTCGATACGTTTAATCCTTTGTTTTCAGCAAAACCGGTGAGATTGACAACCTCATCGTAAGTTGGCGGCAAAGTTATGTGGTTCTGTTGTGCAGGTCTCCACGTTGCTGCTGGAACCGGTAGTGCGCCCTGCCAACGTTCAGCTAGCTACACCTTTGGGGTGTTTCCTTGCTCCTACTGGATTGATAACCTTGGTTTCATACTGAGGGAAAACTTGCTGTTGTTCTCATCATACCTTCCTCTTGGTGTTCCCCAACGAGCTCGATATATTTTGGGCCATCAAGCATATTTTCTGGCGACGTTGCCGGGGAGTCAAGGACATCTTCACAAGGGGAGTCCCTCATAACCAATCTCTTTACTTAGTTATTTTTGTTTTGCTTAGTTTATTTTTGTTGTGTTTGCTTGTTTATTTATCAAAAACACACACAAAATAGTTTTACTAGTTTGCTTTCTTTATCAAAAACACAAAAAATGACTACTCTAGAAAATACTAATTTGTGTGACTTCACTAGCACCAACAACAATGATTTTATGAGCACACCTATTGCTCCACATGTTCCTGAAGCTACTTTCTTTGAGATAAAACCTGCTTTACTCAATCTTGTTATGAGAGAACAATTTTCTGGTACTGGTAATGAAGATGTTGCTGCCCATCTAAATAACTCTGTTGAACTTTGTGAGATGCAAAAGCATAGGGATATAGATGGAGATATTAATAAGCTTAAATTGTTTCCTTTCTCTTTGAGAGGAAAAGCTAAAGAATGGTTAAATTCCCTAACTAGGAATAGTATTGATTCTTGGACTAAGTGCAAAGATGCTTTGATTGGATAATACTATCCTCCTTCTAAGATTATATCTATGAGAAGTGAAATAATGAAGTTTAAACAATCTGATAATGAACATGTTGCTCAAGCTTGGGAAAGAATGAAATCTTTGGTAAAGAATTGTCCCACTCATGGACTGACTGCTTGGATGATCATCCAAACTTTTTATGCAGGATTGAACTATTCTTCAAGGAACCTATTGGATTCTGCTGCTGGAGGTACCTTTATGACCATTACTTTGGGTGTTGAAACAAAGCTTCTAGATAATATAATGGTTAACTACTCTGAATGGCATACTGAAAGAGCTCCACAAGGTAAGAAGGTAAATTCTGTTGAGGAAACCTCCTCCTTGAGTGATAAGATTGATGTTATTATGTCTATGCTTGTTAATGGGAAAGCCCATATTGAGCCAAATAATGTTCCCTTAGCCTCTTTGGTTGCTCAAGAAGAGCAAGTTGATGTGAACTTTATAACAAATAACAATCTGAGCAACAATGCGTATAGGAATAATTTTGGTAACAACAATTATAAGCCATATCCTCCCAACAATGGTAATGCTTATGGAAATTCCTACAACAACAATAGGAGTGCTCCCTCTGAACTTGAAGTTATGCTTAAAGACTTTATTAGTAAACAAACTGCTTTCAATAAAACTATTGAGGAAAAACTCTCTAATGCTGAAAGAAATATAGCATATTTGGCTGAAGCTCAATCTTCTTATAATAAAATGGCTGCTAAACCTGAAACTAATGATAATCCTTTTGCAGCTACTAATGCCATACAAGTTAGAATTGATGAAAATGTTAGACTATTAGCTGAATTACATGCTAAGTGGATGATAATTATGGTTTTGATCTTGATGGTTGCAACATCTCTGAAGTTATTAAGTTCCTACAAAATCTTGCTAAAAGTCCTAATGCTAGTGCTATGAACATGGCCTTTACAAAACACATTACTGATGCTCTCATAAAGATTAAAGAAGAAAAGATGAAACATAAAGCTTCTATTCCCATAAAACAAGAAGATGGTTGGGAACCCATCATTAATATGAAAGTGAATTATTTTGATTTCAAAGCTTTATGTGATCTTGATAGTTGTGTTTCTATTATGCTCAGAAGGATTTATGATATGCTTGATTTGCCACCACTTGAAGATTATTATTTGAATGTCCCACTTGATGACAATGCTAAAAATAAACTCATGGGGAGTCTTAATGATATTCTTATTATGGTCAACAATGCCTATGTCCCCGTTATTTCTATGTTTTGGATGTTGAATGCAATGCTTCTTGTCCCATTACTTTGGGAAGACCTTTTCTTATAACTGTTGGTGCCATTATTGATATGAAAGAAGGCACCATTAAATATCAACTCCCACTCAAGAAAGGTATAGAACACTTCCCTAAGAGAGAGAACATTTCTTTTGCCTCTCCTATGAAAACAAAAATTTACTCTTAATGCTTCTTCATTTGAGAACACTTGATTCTTTTTCTTGCTTCTTATGCCTAACTTAAAGGCGTTAAAGAAAAGTACATATTGGGAGATAACCCAAAAGTTTTAGATGAGTCTTGGAAGTTATTACCTCTGTAATAACCGCTCCTTATCCTTTTTATTTGCTTTTTGTGCCAAGAGTAACCTCTAATGAGATAGAAGTAATGATTGGGAAAGTTGTTGTCCCGAAACAGATTTCTGTGCTTCACTGTAAAAATTCGTGTAAAATATATGTACCTCCTTTTGAGACGTGAATTTTTCGCCTTCTGCCCCAGGTTCTTATCTAACTTTCGTTAGTTCAACACTTTTTGATTTGAGCAACAGAAGGTCTTCGAAAAAATTCGTCTTTACCTGCTGGTCTGTTTTGACAGATTTCTTCCATTTTCTACATTTGCTTCTTGTTGGTTCCTTTTTTAGATCTTTTGGGGAATTGAGCTTTTTGCAGGAAGTGCTACAGTAGCTAGTGTTTTAATGGAAGTTTTATTGGTGTTAGAACTGAACCTAAAGACCTATTATCTTGAGTGTACTAATGTTGCTAATAAAGATTGTGTGAAGTTTTGTACTACCTCCATCCCAAGGCTTAAGGCATATAACTTTTTTCAAAAGTCAAACTACCTAAAGTTTGACCAAGTTTTTAGAGAAAAATATTAATATTTACAATATGTAATCCATACCCTTTCATAAATCATGAAACATATTTTCACATGGTATCTATATAATATAATAGTTCTTGATAGTTTTTTCTAAAATTTTGGTCAAACTTTACATGGTTTGACTTTTCAAAAAATTTATATTCCTTAAGCCTTGGGATGGAGGGAGTATGATGGAAAATTTTAAGGTGTATGGAAGGAATGAGTAATGAGATGAAGGATGGACTAAAGCTCAAGCTTGGGGATGCCACGCGTGTCACCCCAAGAAATATCCAAGAATTACAAGCATCAAATCTTGGGGATGCCCAAGGCATCCCCTTCTTCATCAATAAAAGTTCCAGGTTTCTTCCAAACACTTCATTTTTATTGTTTCATGCACAGTTGTGTTGTTCTTGGAGCGTCTTCTTTTTCGTTTTCGTTTTGGTTTTTAGTTTGCTTAGTTTGCTTAGTTTGCTTAGTTTGTTGAATAAGTTGGTTGGACCCCCTCTTTCATACATTGGTCTGCAAATAGTTTGGTTTGGTTTGGAAAAGAGTAGGAAAGTTCATACTTATGTGGTAAAAAGAGCTCATTTTTGACTGTGGCCTATGCTTTACCATGCCATGCTTGATATTTTTTTGGCTTTATGCTTAGTATTCTTTGCTGTAGCATGACTTGTTATAAACAATTGAGATTGCTTAATGTGCCTTGGATGAATCATGCGTTGTTTTAGCATATTAAAGCATAGTATAGTGGTATTCTCCTTTGATGCTTTGTTTGGGTTGACTTGGCGCATGCTCACACCATGTTATGACTATCTCAAGTCACCATAGCCTTTATGATCCTTTAGTTTTCAACTTGTAGTATCACTTTATGCTTTGATCAATGATGTTTTGTCGCTCTGCATGATTATGGCCATTATTGCTCTCTTAGTTTGTCGCTCCCAGTCTTTTGCTAGCCTCCACAACCAAGTATGAGTTCCACTCATGCATCCAACTACCTAAACCAAGTTATTCCAAAGAGTCCACCATACCTACCTACTAGCTTATTCTATTCCAAGTATATTCATGCTTTTGTTTACCTTCCAAATTAAACTTGTTATGAGAAAACTAGTGATTAAAGCTCTCACGAACTTGATGGCACACTTTACTTTTTGCATCTAATAAACTTGAACCATTGGGTCCTTATTTGTTGTGTATATGCTTGCGCTTTATAAGTTGAAATTAGTAGAACCATGTATGATGGGGAACGCTTTCAACATTGCACTTGTACTTTGTACCCCGTTGATATCATGTTCTTTTCCTTACGGATCCCGGCGGTGTGAAATAAAAGTGGAACTTGTAAGATCATGGAGTTTGTATGTGTGTTAGAGAAACACCTGGGATGTTGGACTAAGCCATGCCTAATCATGGTGGAAACTTGTAGAATCACCATAATGAGCACTCTATGAAGCATCCTCAATAAAAACCTATGCAAATAGCAAATAAAAAGATCGTTAATATGCTCATTGTCTGCTTGCCTTGTCATTTTGATTATGGGATAGCTCCTGTATCATGTGAAAGGGGTACCCTGTTGGCGGTTCTTTATGATACACATGTACTTACAATGACAAGAGCTTACTCGTGACTAAAGTTGATTAGCATGAGGTTCGGTCTTCGTAAGTAAGGGGCATGAGATTTCGGTTTATAACTTGTCAAGCATATCCTCTTAGTTGTGTCACTTTAACCTTAATCACCTTAAATATGCTTATGATAGGGGCAATGAGAGCTGAAAGCTAACAAGTAACATAATTTTTGGAAGCTCTTTACGAGACTTGAATCCCTACTTCCTTCTATGAAGGCCTTTATTCCACCATTATATTGAGTCTCCACCTTCTATCTTTATGCACCTACTTTGAGAGCATAGTTGCCATTCTTAGTTCTATGTGCATTGCCCCAAGACTAGTTGATTGATGCATAACTTGTTATTGCTTGTTCTAAACTATTTGTATCTAGTCACTCTTATGAACTTAGAAGGTGTCCTATGCATTTATATTTGCTACTCTATGAGGGACAAGCTAAATGCTACTATGCTATGTTTTATTTATGTGAAACAAACAAACGTCTTGCAAAGCATTTGTTATTCATGAATCTTTTGTTTGTGCCTTTTCATGTTGCAACATAGTTGCTCTGTCTTATTGCTAAAAATTTGTCTTTCATGTTATGATTGAAGTACTATGATCCTAGCTTCAAATGTTTTACAAATACTTTGATCAAGTTTATGATGGTGCATGTCACCTCAAAAATTATTCTTTCTTTTTATCACTTACCGACTTGATCAAAGTATTTGCAAAACATTCAAAGCTGGGATCATAGTACTTCAATCATAACATGAAAGACAAAGTTCTAGCAATAAACAAATAAACTATGATGCAACATGAAATGGCACAAACAAAAGATTCATGAATAACAATGCTTTGCAAGACGTTTGTTTGTTTCACATAAAGAAAACATAGCATACTAGTATTCAGCTTGTCCCTCAATAGAGTAGCAAATATAAATGCATAGGACACCTTCAAAGTTCATAAGAGTGACTAGATACAATAGTTTAAAACAAGCAATATCAAAGTATGCATCAATCAACTAGTCTTGGGACAATGCACATAGAACTAAGAATGGCCACTATGCTCTCAAAGTAGGTGCATAAAGATAGAAGGTGGAGACTCAATATAATGGTGGAAGAAAGGCCTTTGTAAAAGGAAGTAGGGATTCAAGTCTCATAAAGAGCTTCCAAAAATTATGGTACTTATAGCTTTCAGCTCTCGTTGCCCCTATCATAAGCATCTTTAAGGTGATTAAGGTTAAAGTGACACAACTAAGAGGATATGCTTGACAAGTTATAAACCGAAATCTCATACCCCTTACTTACGAAGACCGATCCTCATGCTACTCAACTTCAGTCACAAGTAAGCTCTTGTCATTGTAAGTACATGTGTATCATTAAGAACCGCCAACGGGGTACCCCTTGCACATGATACGGGAGCTTTCCCATAATCAAAATGACAAGGCAAGCAGACAATGAGCATCTTAGCAATCTTTTTATTTGCTATAAGCATAGGTTTTTATTGAGGATGCTTCATAGAGTGCTCATTATGGTGATGCTGCAAGTTTCCACCATGATTAGGCATGGCTTAGGCTAGCGGCCCAGGCGTTTCTCTAACACACATACAAACTCCATGATCTTACAAGTTCCACTTTTATTTCACACCGCCGGGATCCGTAAGGAAAAGAACATGATATCAACGGGGTACAAAGTACAAGTGCAATGTTGAAAGCGTTCCCCATGATACATGGTTCTACTAATTTCAACTTATAAAGCGCAAGCATATACACAACAAATAAGGACCCAATGGTTCAAGTTTATTAGATGCAAAAAGTAAAGTGTGCCATCAAGTTCGTGAGAGCTTTAATCACTAGTTTTCTCATAACAAGTTTAATTTGGAAGGTAAACAAAAGCATGAATATACTTGGAATAGAATAAGCTAGTAGGTAGGTATGGTGGACTCTTTGGAATAACTTGGTTTAGGTAGTTGGATGCATGAGTGGAACTCATACTTGGTTGTGGAGGCTAGCAAAAGACTGGGAGCGACAAACTAAGAGAGCAATAATGGCCATAATCATGCAGAGCGACAAAACATCATTGATCAAAGCATAAAGTGATACTACAAGTTGAAAACTAAAGGATCATAAAGGCTATGGTGACTTGAGATAGTCATAACATGGTGTGAGCATGCGCCAAGTCAACCCAAACAAAGCATCAAAGGAGAATACCACTATACTATGCTTTAATATGCTAAAACAACGCATGATTCATCCAAGGCACATTAAGCAATCTCAATTGTTTATAACAAGTCATGCTACAGCAAATAATACTAAGCATAAAGCCAAAAAAATATCAAGCATGGCATGGTAAAGCATAGGCCACAGTCAAAAATGAGCTCTTTTTACCACATAAGTATGAACTTTCCTACTCTTTTCCAAACCAAACCAAACTATTTGCAGACCAATGTATGAAAGAGGGGGTCCAACCAACTTATTCAACAAACTAAGCAAACTAAGCAAACTAAGCAAACTAAAAACCAAAACGAAAACGAAAAAGAAGACGCTCCAAGAACAACACAACTGTGCATGAAACAATGAAAATGAAGCGTTTGGAAGAAACCTGGGATTTTTATCGAAGAAGAAGGGGATGCCTTGGGAATCCCCAAGCTTTGATGCATGTACTTCTTGGATATTTCTTGGGGTGACACGCGTGGCATCCCCAAGCTTGAGCTTTAGTCCATCCTTCATCTCATTACTCATTCCTTCCATACACCTGAAAATTTTCCTTCATACAAAACTTCACACAATCTTTATTAGCAACATTAGTGCACTCAAGATAAATAAGTCTTAAGTTTCAGTTTAGCACCAAATAAACTTCTATTAGAACACTATCTACTGTAGCACTTCGCTCAAAAATCTCAATTCCCCAAAAGAACTCAACAAGGAACCAACAAGAAGCAAATGCAGAAAATGGCAGAAATCTGTCAAAACAGACCAGCAGGTAAAGACGAATTTTTTCAAAGACCTTCTGTTGCTCAAATGAAAAAGTGTTGAACTAAGGAAAGTTAGGTAACAACCTGGGGCACAAGCACAAACATTCACGCCTCAAAAAGACGTTTAGAGATTTTACAAGAATTTTTACGGTGAAGCACAGAAATCTGTTTCGGGACAGCAACTTTCTCAATCATTACTTCTCTCTCATTAGAGGTTACTCTTGGCACAAAAAGCTAATAAAAAGGATAAGAAGAGGTTATAACAGAAGTAATAACTTCCAAGACTCATCTAAAACTTTTGGGTTATCTCCCAATAAGTACTTTTCTTTAACGCCTTTAAGTTAGGCATAAGAAGCAAGAAAAAGGATCAAGTATTCTCAAATGAAGAAGCATTAAGATCAATACCAGAAATATTTTCAACAAGGAAAGGTATATCATCCAAATAAGTTCTAGAGGATCCTCTCTCAATGCTCTTAGGTTCACTATTCTCATCAAAAGGGTTTGCAGGAACAATCCAATCAAGATTCTTTTCTATGGCGTCATGTATTGCTACAAGTTTAAAGGGTATTGGTATCTTAGGTTCCTCCCCATTAGGTTCGGTTTTGTTCATCTTTTCTCGTGTACCAACAACATCTACACATGAGCCTAGCATATTGAAACGTTCAAAGACTTTCCTAGCTTCCTTGGCAACATCATAGAACTCCTTAAACAAAGTTTCTAGAATAAAATCCCTCTTTTCAGGGTCTTCAATTTCTTTAAGCTTAAGAAACATTACTTGCATTAAGGGGTTGAGATTAACAAACCTAGCTTCTAACATGTGAATTAAAGAAGCTGCAGCAATCTCATAGTTTGGAGCAAGTTCTGCAAGGGATCTATCCTCAGTATCTTCATGCTTACTAACATGATTAAAGAATTCTTCAGTATTATCTTTCCCAATTATAGAACCACTACCAATTGAAATGTCTTTTAGTGTGAATGTAGGGATCAACATGGTGAGCTAAGGAAGGGGTGACAACTAAAGGAGACTTAATTTTTTGTGTGTTTTTGATAAAGAAAGCAAACTAGTAAAACTAAGTTTTTTGTGTTTTTGAATAAGAAACAAGCAAACAAAGCAAAAAGAAACTAAGCAAAACAAAAATAACAAAGTAAAGAGATTGGTTATGAGGGACTCCCCTTGTGAAGATGTCCTTGACTCCTCGGCAACGACGCCAGAAAAATGCTTGATAGCTCAATGCACGGCGTCCAGAAAAATGCTTGATGGCGGTGTTGATGTAGAGCTCGTTGGGAACCCCAAGAGGAAGGTATGATGAGCACAACAACAAGTTTCCCTCAGTTATGAAACCAAGGTTTAATCGAACCAGTAGGATCAAGGAAACACCTCAAAGGTGTTACTAGCTGAGCTTTGGCAGGGCGCACTACCGGTGCTAGTAGCAACGTGGAGACCTGCACAACACACCACAGAACTTTGTCCCCAACTTGCGATGAGGTTGTCAATCTCAACGTGTTTTGCGGAAAACAAAGGATTAAACGTATCGAATGAAAGGAAGTAATAGTTTGCATAAAGTAAACACAAAGCAGTAAAGGATGGTAGATTGTATGTAAAAGACAAGGATCGGGATCCATAGTTCACTAGAGGTGGCTCTCCTTAGATAGATAACATGTTGGGTGAACAAATTACAACGGGGCAATTGACAAACATCGAGAAAGCAATACATACATATACAAATCATCTTGACTCCTTTGAGATTCGATTGGGCATTACAACATTATACATAGACCGCCATCCAACTGCATCTATGACTAATAATCCACCTTCAGGTTATCATCCGAACCCCCTCCAGTATTAAGTTTCAAGCAACAGATTATTGCTTTATGAACTACGTGTAAAGTAAACAATATGATTGTTCTATGAACAAAGGATTGTTGTTTTCTCCCTAGTAGCAACAGCACATCTAGTACCTTAGAGATTTCTGTCACTTCCCCAGATTACCAGAGGCATGAACCCACTATCGAGCATAAATACTAACTCTTGGAGTTGCTAGCATCTACTTGGCCGAGATAGCTACTAACAACGGAAAGCATGCAAGATCACAAATAACAAAGACATGATAGAATCAATAATCAATCTGAAATAGCATCTCAATATCCATCGGATCCCCGCAAACACAACATGCAGAATTACAAATAGATGATCTTGATCATGAACGGAGCTCACAAGATCTAGACATGAAAGCACAAATGAGGAGAACCAGCCATCTAGCTACTACATGGATCCGTAGTCCAAGGATGAAGTACTCACGCATCACACCGGAGGCTTGCATGGTGATGAAGAAGGCCTCCAGGGTGAATTCCCCTCTCTGACACGGTGCCGGGAAGAGCTTCAGATCCCTCCCGATCTAGGGATGGAGATGACGGGGGCTAACGACTCTTTCGTGGATTTTTGATCGGGTACTTAGGGTTTACGTCCCGAGGGCATCTTATAGTCGGAAGGGGAGGCCGATGGGGTGCCAGGGCTGGCCTCACCACCCCCTGGCGCGGGCCAGGCTGGGCCGCGCAGCCAGGTGTTGGAGATATGCCCAAGAGGCAATAATAAAAGTGGTTATTATTATATCTTTGTGTTTATGATGAATGTTTACATCCCATGCTATAATTGTATTATTAGGAAACACTAATACTTGTGTGTTTTGTAAACATATAAGAGTCCCTAGTAAGCCTCTTGTTGAACTAGCTTGTTGATTAATTGATGATCATGGTTTCCTGATCATGGACATTAGGATGTAATTAATAACAAGGTTATATCATTAGGAGAATGATGTGATGGACATACACCCATAGTAAGCGTAGCATAAGATCAAGTCATTAAGTTCGTATTGCTATAAGCTTTTAAATGCATAGTAACCTAATCCTTCGACCATGAGGTTGTGTTAATCACCATCACCGGATGGGTACTTTGATGACATCAAACGCCGCTTCGTAACTGGGTGGTCATAAAGGTGTCATTGGGTATTCTGAAAGTATGTGTTGAAGCGCATGGACCAAGATTGGGATTTTTCCATCCATATGACGGATAGATATGCTCTGGGCCCTCTCGGTGGAATGTCATCTAGTTAGCTTGCAAGCATGTGACTGGGTCACAAGAGATGACATATCACAGAACGAGTAAAGAGTACTTATCAGTAACGAGGTAGAACTAGGTATGGAGATGCCGACGATCAAACCTCGGATAAGTATAGTATCGCGTGACAAAGGGAATTGGTTTCGTATGTATATGGTTCAATCGATCACGAAGTCATCGTTGAGTATGTGGGAGCCATTATGGATCTCCAGGTCCCGCTGATGGTTATTGATAGGAGATGTGTCTCTGTCATGTCTACATATTCACGAACCGTAGGGTGACACACTTAAGGTTCGAAGTTGTTTTAAGTAGATATGGAATGTGCGTTGGAGACCGAATGTTGTTCGGAGCCTCGGATTGGATCCGGGACATCACAAGGAGATCCGGAATTGTCCGGAGAATAAGATTCATATATTGGGGATCATTTTCTGAGTTAGGAAATGTTCCGGAGTATTTGTATGAGGATTCTAGAAGGTTTCGGAATGTTCCGGAAGATTCTGGAAGATTTCTTGGAGTTTGCTTGAAAACCAAGAAAGGGATCAAGGAGTCCTGGTGGGACAAGACAAGGAGTCGTGGGGGAGGAGGACTCCTCCCCCCTCCCCACTCCACCGGCCATAGGAGGGAGGGGAGTCCTACTAGGACTCCCCCTCCCATGGCGCCTCCCCCCTTTAAATAGAGGGGTGGGGGCGCCACCTCCAAGCCCTCCTCTACAACTCCAAATCTCCGCCGCCTCTCTCCTCCTCCTTTCTTCTGGACAGGCATAGGCGAAGCCCTGCAGAATTCTCTACTCCACCACCACCACCATGCCGTCGTGCTGCTGTGATTCCGTGGAGAAGATCTACTACCTCCGCTGCTCGCTGGAACGAGGAGAGGAAGGTCTGCTTCGACTCCGCACGTGTGACCGACTGCGGAAGTGCTGTCGGAACGCGGCACCAGAAGGATCGTCCACACGATCTTGAGATCGGCAAGTGATCGACTACATGAACCACGAGATCTAATCTCGTTAACGCTTTCGGATCTACGAGGGTTAGTTCCTATCTATCTCGTTGCACATGTCTAATAGATTAGATCTTGGCTTTTATCTAGATTAGGTCTGGGTTTTGTTCGTTCTTGCGGTAGAAATTTTTTGTTTTCCATGCTACGAACCCATCAGTGGTATCAGAGCCGTATCTATGCGTAGATCTGTTGCACGAGTAGAACACAATGGTTTTGTGGGCGTTGGTGCTCGTGCCGTCTTTTGCTTTGTGTACTTTGCATCTTGCGGCATGGTGGGATGAAGCGGCTCGGGCTAACCTTACATGTCATCGCACATGAGACTTGCTCCACGCTTGACGTGTAACTTGCTTTGCACAAGTGGCTTTGCGGGTGTCTGTCTCTCCCACCATAGTATAGATCCAATTTACACTTTGCACTTGATAGCACTTGTATCAACGTTGTGGTTCAGTTTCGTAGGTAAGATCCGTTATTGTTCAAAAGCCCCAAACCACGTAAAACATGCAAAGAAAATTAGAGGCGTCTAACTTGTTTTTGCAGGGGTTTTGTGATGTGATATGGCCATCATGTGATTGTGATTATATTTGATGTATGCAATGATCCTTGTTGTAATATGGCAACCGGCAGGAGCCTAATGGTTGTCTTTAATTCTGTTAAGACCTGCGTGTCTATTCATCTTGTAATAGCTTTATTCCAAGTAGTTGTAATAGTTGCTAGTGATGATGGACAACCATGAAGCGGCGCCACTGACCTTGACGCAATGCTGGTGATGATGGAGATCATGTTCGTGCTTTGGAGATGGAGATCAAAGGCGCAAGAAGAAAGGGCCATATCATATCACACTAATTATGAATTGCCTGTGATGTTAATCCTTTATGCATCTTGTATTGCTTAGATCGCGACGGTAGCATTATAAGATGATCCCTCTCACTAAATATCAAGTAATAAAGTGTTCACCCTTAGTTGGCACCGTTTCTAAGACTCGTCGTTTCGAAGCATCTCGTGATGATCGGGTGTGATAGACTCTACGTGTGCATACAACGGGTGCAAGCCAGATTTGCACATGCGGAAACTAAGGTTAACCTTGACGAGCCTAGCATGTACAGACATGGTCTCGGAACACGTAATACCAAAAGGTAAAGCATGAGTCATATGGATGATATGATGAACATGTTGATTGTTCGCCTTTAAAGCTACATCATCTCACGTGATGATCGGACTTGGTGTAGTGGATTTGGTTCGTGTAATCACTAAAACAACTCGAGGGATGTTGTTTTGAGTGGGAGTTCATTTGTAATTTGGATTAGTCGAACTCAATTTATCATAAACAGAATCAAAGTGAATTTGCATAGTTTGTTGTAGTCATTGGCATCCGTTCACCACCTTACGCTTAGTTATAGTTGAGATAGTGGAACTATAGAAATTCTGGATATTTACTTTACGAACTGGTATCGTATTGTTTTGAATGTCAATTTAAAGTTTATAAGTCCTATTGCAAACTTTCAGCAAACTCTATTTACTCCATGAAGTTTAATAAGTAGTATTAAATCAAGAGTAAGAATTCCAATGTTAGTATCTAAAGTATCATGTTTGCCTCCATGATTCTTGATACTCAAAAGATTGTTTTTAATATCAAGTTTATCTAAGAGCTGTAAGCAATGTTTCAGAAACCATCATATGTGAAAGGTATTGCGATATCTAAAACAATGTGTTGGTTACAACATGATAGAGTATACGTCCTCATATTTGATGAAAATTTGTGAAAGTTAGAGACGCTAGTCGTCCTAATCCTCCAAAAGGTTTTGAAAGAGAAACATTATACTCGCAATTCACCTTTATAAGCTATAGCAGCTTGATCATGAAAGTTGTCATGATAAGGATGAATAGAAGATGTAAGTAAAATGTTTACTACACTAAAAGATTACTAAAAATGGAATTTTGAAAGAATGCCAAACATTTGATGAAGGTGATCCACTTCAAAGTGCAAGTCCAAAGGTATTGGTATTTGACTATACACACTTTGTACTATGTGTCATGTGAATGACATCACTATTGATGTTGATAGATTCTTTTAAAAAGAAAAGGAATTGCTGAAAGAGAATCTATAAGATATTTGGCAGAAAATAAAAGGTTGGAGATGTCCAACTTAGGCATATAGAAGATCTACATGTTATGGTTGTATTCCTTGGTTGTTAAACAATGTGGTTTTGCGGTATTGGATACCGAATTGATTGGTATGAAGTGTCATACAGGACAACACAATTCATGAACTGCAATGGCCTAAGTAACTAGCAAGAGAATATGTGATGATGTTCATCGAAAACAAACAAAGGGTTGTTGTGTTGCTCGTTAACATCAAAGCTTGCCTTCAAGATTTGTTTCAATAATTGTTATTTTGATCAGGTATTATGATGACAAAAGGTTGTTCAAATAATTACCGTATTCCATAATAGATGGATGATATACAAGTCTGGTTGGAGAAATAACGACCATAAAACTAATGCTAAAATGTCGCAAGACAAATGATTGAAAGATCACTTGCGAAGTGACATCGCCGTTTAAATTATACTGAAAGGATATATGAAGAAACTCCATGTTGATGGATTTTTGGAGTCTTTGATTTGGATCAAATGATGCTTGTGATACTTTCTTGGAGATAATTAAAACTCCATTCGTAGGCCAAAAGAGGAACGTACGACTAACTGATTAGAATTTGTACATATTGATGTATATAGTCCATTATGTTTAGTCGTGGGCGATGGATTTCAACTTCATATGCTTTCTCCGAAGATTTGAGTGAGTATATGTATATACTTACTCAATAAGGAAGAAGTATGAAACATTTGAAAAATGTTCAAAGACTTTCAAGATAAAGTGGAAAATCATTGTAACAAGAAAATAAAAGAGTTTATGATTGGATCATAAAGAAAGATGTTTGAGTTACAAGTTTAGCAAAACACCTAAGATTTGAGGAATCGTTCCATGGATTTGCATTTCCCAAAACACCATAGGAGTATGAAGTGTTCGAGATATGTAATGAAACCTTGTTTTACATGGTAAGATCAAAGGTGTCGTTTATAAAACTGCCATTATATTTTAAAGATTAAAGCTTTAGTGACTACCGCTTTTACACTGAAAAGATCTCCGTCGTGATCCGTTGAATTGACACCATATAAGTCATGGTTTGGGATAAAACCCAAATTGTCTTTTCTTAAATTTTGGTATGCTATGCATGAGTAAAATGTTTACAACCAAAGTCGGATAAGCACGTCTTTGTAGGTTATTCCAAAGAATTTTTTGGGAATTTCTCCATAACACCGAGGACAAAAGAGTTTGTCGCTTGGAACGTCAAGTTTCTTGAGAAGGAATTTTTCGTGAAAAGTTAAGTGGGAGGACAATAGAACTTTGATAAGGTTGTTGAACCTTATCTATATGTGCTAAGTAGCGCAGCGCCGAAAAGTATCCCGGTGGCGGCCACAATGCTCATGGCTCTCGTGATTACAAAAGGTGTGATCTCGGAGATTAGAGTTCCTATAGAACCGTGTGGGTCGGTAAGAATCAAATAGTAATATTTGATAAGCAAGTCGTTATTGTTTTGACAATGATGAACCGACTAGATGCAAAGAAGCGATGATGGGCCCTGACTCCATAAAATGACTAGAAGTCATGGAATCCGTGATAGTATCCATACACGAGAAATCAAGTTTCTGAACTTAGAAGACCCTCCGGAAAGGCGTGAAGCCTATCGATCATGTTTAGATCTATAAAGAAATAGACATGGATGTTTCAAATCTATGAAATAGTCGACATGTCGGAAAGAGTTTACGAAAATGTTCAAGGAATTGACTATGATAAGATTTGAGCTTTCATAGCGATATTTAGTCTAGACGGATTAATGTAGCAACCACTACATATATTTTGGTATATGGTAGTTGAACAAACAAAACAAGTTCTTCTAATAGAATGATTACCTAGGACGTGTACATGACACAATCCAAAGGGTTTTGTTAATTCAAAGGATGCTAAAAGAGTATGCAAAACTTCAATGGTTGAAGTGAGCATCGCGGAGTTGGAATCTTCACCGTGATGAAACCGTTAAAAGGTTTAATTTCATTAGAGACGATGAAGATGTTTGCATTTTGCAAGAAATTAAGTGGGAGTGCTAAGACATATTTCTAATACATTATGTGAAAGACATATTGTTGATTAGAAATGATGTATCTTTTATTGACACAAGTTAAGAATTTCATTTCGATGAAAGACTTAGGCATAACCCAAGAATTAGGCATCAATGTCTATATGAATAGATTGAGGCGCTAATATGGTTTTGCCAAATGTACATGGATGAGATGTTGAATGAGTTCAATATGGAAACAACAATAAAGGTTCTTGATGCACTGAAAGGACTAAATCAAGATTCAAGTATGTTGACACGAGATTCAAGTGTTTTTGACACTTGGTGAAATCACAAGAATATTTTGATCAATCATTCTTTGAGATGTAAACATCCAGATATGTCCTATGCTCTAAATGTTGTGAGCATATACCAGAATGATTCATAAGATGATCATTGGACAATAGTAAAGATATTCTTATGAGCTTTGGAAGAACTAAGAATATATCATGTATAAGTAACAAATAGTTAAAGGTAGTTCGTTGTAAAGTGTTACATTGATACTAGTTTTGTCACAAGATACAAATTAAATTTATCTCAATTTAGACTATGGGTGGCACAATATAATGGAAAGGATGTTCCATGATGGATTTGGATGAGTTCCAAAGTTGAGATATTGTGACGGATACTACAACAAAAGGCTAAGTATATAACTGCTATAGTAGCAGCAAAGGAGGGCATTTGTGTTAAGTAGGTTGTTATCAAACTAGGCGTGGTTCATAGCGGGATAATACTATGAAGATACATTGTACGACAATTGTATCAACATGATTTAATCCCAAGGAACTAAAGGTCTCACCAAAGGACCAAATTTATACAATGCCATCTCATTGGAGAATGAGTACTGCGTAGAGACGCAAGGACATGCAAATACACACGGACCTAGAAGTGTCAGATCCGAAGATTATGTTTACCACTAGCAATAGTGTCTATACAACACCAGAAAGCCATAGGTGTTGAATGCACAAGTTTTTTAACTAGATTATTGACTCTAGTGCAAGTGGGAGACTGTTGGAGATATGCCCAAGAGGCAATAATAAAAGTGGTTATTATTATATCTTTGTGTTTATGATGAATGTTTACATCCCATGCTATAATTGTATTATTAGGAAACACTAATACTTGTGTGTTTTGTAAACATATAAGAGTCCCTAGTAAGCCTCTTGTTGAACTAGCTTGTTGATTAATTGATGATCATGGTTTCCTGATCATGGACATTAGGATGTAATTAATAACAAGGTTATATCATTAGGAGAATGATGTGATGGACATACACCCATAGTAAGCGTAGCATAAGATCAAGTCATTAAGTTCGTATTGCTATAATCTTTTAAATGCATAGTAACCTAATCCTTCGACCATGAGGTTGTGTTAATCACCATCACCGGATGGGTACTTTGATGACATCAAACGCCGCTTCGTAACTGGGTGGTCATAAAGGTGTCATTGGGTATTCTGAAAGTATGTGTTGAAGCGCATGGACCAAGATTGGGATTTGTCCATCCATATGACGGATAGATATGCTCTGGGCCCTCTCGGTGGAATGTCATCTAGTTAGCTTGCAAGCATGTGACTGGGTCACAAGAGATGACATATCACAGAACGAGTAAAGAGTACTTATCAGTAACGAGGTAGAACTAGGTATGGAGATGCCGACGATCAAACCTCGGATAAGTATAGTATCGCGTGACAAAGGGAATTGGTTTCGTATGTATATGGTTCAAGCGATCACGAAGTCATCGTTGAGTATGTGGGAGCCATTATGGATCTCCAGGTCCCGCTGATGGTTATTGATAGGAGATGTGTCTCTGTCATGTCTACATATTCACGAACCGTAGGGTGACACACTTAAGGTTCGAAGTTGTTTTAAGTAGATATGGAATGTGCGTTGGAGACCGAATGTTGTTCGGAGCCTCGGATTGGATCCGGGACATCACGAGGAGATCCGAAATTGTCCGGAGAATAAGATTCATATATTGGGGATCATTTTCTGAGTTAGGAAATGTTCCGGAGTATTTGTATGAGGATTCTAGAAGGTTTCGGAATGTTCCGGAAGGTTCTGGAAGATTTCTTGGAGTTTGCTTGAAAACCAAGAAAGGGATCAAGGAGTCCTGGTGGGACAAGACAAGGAGTCGTGGGGGAGGAGGACTCCTCCCCCCTCCCCACTCCGCCGGCCATAGGAGGGAGGGGAGTCCTACTAGGACTCCCCCTCCCATGGCGCCTCCCCCCTTTAAATAGAGGGGTGGGGGCGCCACCTCCAAGCCCTCCTCTACAACTCCAAATCTCCGCCGCCTCTCTCCTCCTCCTTTCTTCTGCACAGGCATAGGCAAAGCCCTACAGAATTCTCTACTCCACCACCACCACCACGCCGCCGTGCTGCTGTGATTCCGTGGAGAAGATCTACTACCTCCGTTGCTCGCTGGAACGAGGATAGGAAGGTTTGCTTCGACTCCGCACGTGTGACCGACTGCGGAAGCGCTGCCGGAACGCGACGCCGGAAGGATCGTCCACACGATCTTGAGATCGGCAAGTGATCAACTACATGAACCACGAGATCTAATCTCATTAACGCTTTCGGATCTACGAGGGTTAGTTCCTATCTATCTCGTTGCACATGTCTAATAGATTAGATCTTGGCTTTTATCTAGATTAGATCTGGGTTTTGTTCGTTCTTGCGGTAGAATTTTTTTGTTTTCCATGCTACGAACCCATCACCAGGTGGTGTGGTGGCCCCCTGGCCCCTCTCCGTCTCGTATTCTGGCATCTCATGACTTCCGAAAAATAGGCACTTTGGCTTTTGTCCCGTCCAATTCTAAGAATATTCATTTTCTGACTTTCCTGGAACCAAAAACAGTAGAAAACATGTAGCTGGCACTGTGGCTCTTGTTAATAGGTTAGTCCAAGAAATCATATGAAAAGTACTCCAAAGTTGGAACAAAACACAAGAAAGTGGATAAAACCAAGCATAGAACATAAAAAAGTATAGATACATTTGCAATGTATCACCCACTTGTCCCAATTGTCCCACCTCTGCAACCTTAACAACATGTATGCCTCCTAAACATATATGTAGGAGGATCGGTTCTAATGGCAAAACAAGGGAATGTTGGGTTCGCAGCATAGAAAACAAAAAATTCCTACGATGGGAACTATTATACGCCAAGATCTATTTATTAGATACAAGCAACTGGTGGATATACATCCATAGAGAATATACCCTCGTAGACCAACAAAGCTTTGTTAACGAGATGGAACTCGTGGATGATGTAGTCGAACGCTTGTCGATCTCAAGATCGTGATGAAGTCCAGCGAGTCTAGCAGGTCCAACACCAGCAAGTCCAGTAGATCCAGCACCACCAAGTCCAGCACCACAAAGCAGCGGTGCATCCGTGATCGCACACACGTCCGGTACCCCGACAACCTCCATCCGTCGCTCTAGCAAAGCAGTGGAAGCAGCAACTCCTTTCCAGATAAAGCCACCAGGAACATGTATCTTGCTAATCCGAGACCATGGGGGCATAATTCTAGAGGGGAAGAGACATCCTTCACGAGGAGGTGTGTGTGAGAAGTGAGGAGAGGGGGCCTTTTATAGGAGGAGGGGGCAACCCCTTCACCTCCGTCATTCATGTGGTGGTCACTCCCTCCACATAAATATGACCCTTCACATTCTCCACTTAAGTCTCCACTTAAATGCATTAAATTTCTCACATTCACATAAAACACCTTGGAACATTTCAATATTACATGTAAAACCAATTTCACCCAAAACAATTTTGGTGTCTATTGAAATAATTACAGCGGTTTGTAATTCTTTTCTCTAGAACATATTTGCTCCAAATGGTGTTGGTATCCCTTAAATGTATCACCCTATAGTTCGCGAGTAATGCAGACATGATCAAGATCCTTCATCAATAATCAGTAGCGGGACCTAGAGATCCATACTGACTCCACACATTCAACGATGACTTCTGTGATCGTGAGAACCTTTTACGCATGTAATTCATTCCCTTTGTATTGCGATATATTACATGTCCGAGATTCGATCATCGGTATCTCCATGCCTAGTTTGATCTCGTTACCGACATGCACTCTTTTCTCGTTCCCGTGATATAACATTCTAGGGATCTCATCACTTGCTTGCAAGCTAACTAATGTGATATCACCGAGAGCGCCCAGAGTATATCTATCCTTCATCAGGATGGACAAATTGCACTCTTGATCCATGAGCCTCAACATAACACTTTTGGAGTATCTGAACCCACCTTTATAGTCACCCTGTTACGATGTGACGTTTGATGTTATCAAGTTACTCTTCTAGTGTTAGCAATTAACATGATCTCATGGTCTAAGGATTAAGATTACTTCGTACTATGTTATAGCAATTTAAACACAATGACTTTGATCGTATTGCTATACTTCGGATGAATGTTCATCACATCATTTCACAAATGCTGTGATCTCGTTATTAATAACATCCAATGTCTACGATCAGGAAACCTTGATCATCTTGTTAATCAACGAGCTAGCTTATATGAGAGGCATTACTAGGAACCTTGTATTTGTTTATTAAACACACATGTATTAACGTTTCTAATTAATATAATTATAGCATGTAAAATAAACTTTTATTATAAACATGGAATAAGATAATAATAACTCTTTCGTTCAGTGTCTAGCAGTCATCGACCTGCTTGGTTGCGGCCATCTCAAGTGCTCTTCTTTTTGGGTCACCGCGTCGGTCGGTGGTCCCGTCGTGGCCGATCGTCCTATGACGATGGTACCTTGGAGCTCAGTATGCTATTTCCTGATTTCCACATCATTTGATGGCCGGTGTTCCCTGATATTTGCAACTAATGTGGTGTTCAAGTAGATGAATTTTACAGTGTGGAGGCCCAATGGAAAATCGATTACAGCATGTTGTGAACTCGGTTGAATGATTTGTTTATTAGTATTTTCACATCGATGAGCTACTAAGATTTCGCAAGGAAAATTCTACTTCTTGATCACATGTAAGATACATAATTGTATAGGCCACAACAGACATAGCATTGTTCCATAATTGGGCAAAAAAAAGATTTTAAATGGTTTTTAGTATGTTTTGAATGGGCCATGGTCGTTTTCAGTTAAGTCATGTAAATGTCCAGTGAGGCGCCTACATTCTTTGGCCTCTCAGTTCATCTCAGATGTCAATTTCGTACACCGAAGTATCAACCTGATAAAATTTGTAGCAGATCACACAAGAAAATTAAACAACACCAACAAAAGACAGCACGCCAACGACGCGCTAGGTCCTTCCTTCTAGTTGAGAACTACCTACGAAAGTATCTTCATGTGTAGCTTTTCTTGTTCTTCATGTGGTCCGCAAAGTAACAATCTTCTTTTATTTGAGGACCACGAATCTGACATATGTATATAGAGCAGTCAGCTGGGCCAACTCATATTTGGGCTACACTGGTTGCATTACCCACCAAACTCTACGGGCCTAGAATACGAAGAAGCCTCGCAGTATCACCCACCCAGCTTCGAGTCTAATTCTAAAAAAACAGCTTCGTGGCCTAAAGGCAATACGATTCCGCCAGGACCAACGTTGTGTCACACCTGTGGTGCCACTAGGTGAGATGGAAGCAACCATGTCAGCATGGGGAGATGACACAAAAGGATGATGTGGCAGTATGTGATTGGGTGTTGGCAACCTGCGTGTTGCTATAGGATAGTGGATGCCAGCTGTGTGTGGCGAGCGGTTAAATAGTGGGGTGACCGAAAGAGTAGGCAAGAAAAGAATAGGCGAATGTTACTTCTCTTTTTCCCCCTTTCTCTCTTCTTTCCCAAGACAACCACAAATTGTGCATCTCATTGTACCGAAGGTTTGGTGAATACAATTCATACACCTTGGGCATAACAAATGGTATCAGATTCATCGGTTCTAGGCGTTTCCGCAGGTTGACAGGTGCGGGTGGCCGTCTTCGGATCGCTTACCCGGTAAAATCATCATCCCCGAATTTGCGTTGGTCTGGTGTCCTCCCAATTCGCTAGATCAGCCACGGTGTTCCGATCCTGTGTGGGAACTCGTCATCTCGAGATTTCTCTGGTAACATCGACTAGTTGGTTGGCGAGTGCTTCCGAGCAATTGCTTGTAAATCTGAGACTAGCGTTCAGAGAAATTCAGGGGAGTTCCTCGCGACGGTGCCATTCAAGCCAAGCGCCCAAGTTTAGTTCACGGTCAACGCCATGGAGGAGATGGAAGAGCGGCTAATTGAGAAGCTCTCCAAGCTTAACAACATGGTCGAGCGGTTCACCGCCTTCAATGCCAAGCTAGATCGGCAGACGTCGCGTCTGGATGAGGTACAGATGAAGGTCGATCTGTCGATAATGAAGCTGGCGAACCTCGAGGAGGACCATATCGCGGTGGTCCAGGTCGTCTAGGCAAAAGGGCTACCATCGTCGCCCCGACCGCTGCCGCTATCTTCGCCATTGTAAGTACGCCTCCAACTCTGGCAGCGGGCATCATGGGTGCACGTCCTGCTAGTGCCCCGCATCTTCAGGTAGCTTCGTTTCATCCTACTCCACTCGAGATTCTTGAGTGTTCGCATGGCCGTGAGATTTTGTGCTTGTCGGAAGAAAGGGAGGAGCACAAACAGCGGAGGCCATGGATGCCACGTATGGATTTTTTACTTGACCGAGTCTGCAGCACATCGGTACCACACATTCAAGCAATCTCATCAGCGACTGGCATGGGAGCAGTTTCGTCAATAGTGTTATTGGAATTTGACACTAATACACATCAAGTGAAGATGAAAGAGCTACTGCAACTGAAAGTACCAGGAATAGTTGTTGAGTATCGCAAGAATTTTGATCATCTTGTGTATAATATCAAGTTATATGATCCCTCCCTTGGTGGTATCATGCTCTGGGACTCCAGGATGATATCCGACCGGTGGTGGAAGTGCATCTTCCTGACACTATCCAACGGGCAACTCTTTTGGCTCAAGTTCAAGAGGGCATTATTGAAGCACAGAAAGGGGCAAACCACTTAAGCAGTTCCAACGCCAGTGGAAGGACAATAAACCAAATACACAGTAGGAGAAGTATGGAAAGCTCAACATCTCAAAGAATATAGACGAACACATGGGCTATGTTACAATTGTGGAGATAAGTATATCCCAAGACATCAGTGTGCTCCCCCAGCTATCGCATGATACGTCCATAACGTATCTATAATTTTTGATGGTTTTATGCTAATATTATGCTTTTGACGCTTCTTTTTATATAAAGTTTATGATTTATTTGGACTAACCAACTAATGGTTGCAAAAGTACACAATGTTCTTGTTTTACACTTTGATGTGTAGAAATTACCAAGAATACAAGTGGAAACCTTGTTGGAGTCAAATTGAGATTTTTCAAAAATCTGTCTCAGAACTCTTTTTGAAGATGGTCAAGTTTCAGGTCGAATACGGCATCAAACGTAAAACTCTTCAATTACAAAGTTGTTGGAAATTTTGCGACAAACGTTCTGGACATAAAGTTTAGCTGATTCCAAGTCCATACGGGCCCGCTAGGCTCGATTTACTGCAGCCCAAGATAGGGTGACGGGAATCCGAGAAGCTATATAAAGGGAGGAAACCTAATTCATGGGAGACACCTCCACCAACGAATTTGCAGCCATCAAAGCCATGTTTTTTCCTCCCCCATGGATCCCATATCCATGGGGGAGGGATCCCAAGAAGCCATGAAGGAAGGGGCTAAGGGGCGGTGCTCCCCCATGATACCGGCGGCGGGGAAGGAGTCCCCCGCGCCGCCGCCCTCTTCACCATATTCACCGCCATCTCCATCACCTAATCCTCCTAGTATGCAGTGGTTCATCCTCCCACACACCTTTGTACCATCCTATGTAAACATGGTGTTTGATGCTATAAGTTATAATCCTATGATCTATGTCATGTTTGTGTAGTTTCTTTGTTCTTAGATTGAATGGTTGAACGTCTTTGGTTCATTAGAGATTATGTTGATATGTTATAGTCCTTTGGTGTCCATTATATTTGTGCGCGCATGGATTAAACATCATTGGGTTTTTAGTATGTGTAAGAGGATGGGGGAAGTTCTGCCGGAGTGCCAGAAACCTGAGGACGTGGACCGGAACGTTACACGTATGGGAGTAAGAGGACCATTAAACTTAAGGCTATGGTTGGGGAAACCTTAATGCATTGTTAGTAGTTATGGATGTTTGCTAACAATCCAATCATCTAGTATATGTAATTCCAAGTAGTGAAGCGTATGTATATTTAGCCTCTCCCACATAGAAAATTGCATCAAAGACAATGAACCCGATTTATTCGCTAATTAAACTTGGACAAAGTTACCACAATTACCACCACTATTCCACACTCATGGTTCAGTTAGTTTAGTGTATTTTATTGCTGCAGCAACTAACTTTACTTTCTTGTTAATTATTATCATGCAAAGCTATCTCTAGTACTCGTATTGCTGCTCTAGTTTTATTTTCTAGATAATGCAAACATTTAGTGTGCTAGAGTTGTATCAGTGGTTGATAGAACTTGAGAGAACATTTATCCTACCTTTAGCTCCTCGTTGGGTTCGACACTCTTACTTATCGAAAAGGCTACACACAGTCCCCTATACTTGTGGGTTATCAAGACCTTTTCTGGCGCCGTTGCCGGGGAGCAATAGCGTGTGGGTGAATATTCTAGTGTGCACTTGTTTGCTTTATCTCTAAGTAGTTTTTACTTTAAGTTTTAAGTTGTACTCTATCTTAGTATCGATAGGGAATACGAATTACAAAAAAAATAGTTGTACTTGTTACCTAAAAACATTTTCAAAAAGGAAAGTGATTGGAAAGATGAGTAATGGTTAAGTGGAGGTCGACCTTGAACACTTGTGTTCATGCCTATGAAACCAAAACACATTTTCCCATGAAAGCTTTTCAGTTAAAAACTTGTAGGAATGCATGAAGCCTTGGAAAAGAAAAAAATACTTGAATCTTGCTCCTATGCCTAGCTGAAAGGCGTTAAAGAAAAGCACTATTGGGAGATAACCCAAATTATTTTTATTTTCAGTAAGTTTTTATTTTGTTGAGTCTTGGAAGTTATTGCTTCAGTAATAACCTCTTCTTATCCTTTTTGTGTGGTTTTTGTGCCAATAATAACCTCTAATGAGAGAGAAGTAAGGCTTAGGAAAGTTGTTGTCCCAAAACAGATTTTTGTGCTTTATTGTAAAAAATCGTGAAACATCCCTATACATCGGATTGAGCTGTAATTGTTTGTGCTTATGTCCCGGGTTATTATCCAACTTTCGTTAGTTTAACACATTTCGATTTGAGTAACAGAAGGTTTTCGAAAAAATCAGTTTTTACCTGCTGGTCTGTTTTGACAGATTTCTGTCGTTATTTGCATTTGCCTCTTAATCTCTTTCTCTTTGAGTTCTCGCCAATCACTTGAGCTTCTAGAAGGAATTGCTACAATAGCTTGTGTTTTAATGTAAGTTTTACTTATGTTAAAACTAAACCCAAAGACTTATTATCTTGAATACACTAATATTGCTAATGAAGATTGTGTGAAGTTTTGTATGAAGGAAATTTTCAAGTGTAGGGAAGAACAATGTGATGAGATGAAGTATGGACAAAAGCTCAAGCTTGGGGATGCCACCCGTGTCACCCAGGAAATATTCAAGAAGTACAAGCGTCAAAGCTTAGGGATGCCCAAGGCATCCCCTTCTTCATTAATAAAAATCTCAGGTTTTCTTCCAAACACATCATTTTTATTGTTTCATGCACAATTGTGTTGTTCTTGGAGCGTCTTTGTTTTTGTTTTTAATTTTCTTTAGTTTGGTTTTCTTAAATAAATTGGTTGGACCCCTCCATTCATACGTGGTTTCAAATAAGTTGATTGGTGATTGGAAAAGAGTAGGAAGCTTCATGCTTATAAGTGGTACAAAAGAAGTTTGTTTAGACTGTGGCCTAGACTTTATCATGTCATGTTTGATATTGCTTTGACCTTATGCTTAGTGATTATTTCTGTAGCATTACTTGTTCCAAACAATTAAGATTGTTTAATGTGCCTTGAAATAATCATGCGTTGTTTTAGCATACAAAAGCATAATATTGTGGTATTCTCCTCTGATGCTTTATTTGGATTGACTTGGCACATGCCTACACCATGTTAAGACTATGAATCAGTCACCTTAGCCTCTATGATCATTTATTTTTTGACTTGTAATATTACTTTATGCTTTAATTAATAATGTTTTTTCGTTTTGCATGATTATGGCCATTATTGCTCTCTTAGTTGGTCGCTCCTAGTCTTTTGCTAGCCTTCACTTGTACCAAGTCTGAGTTCCACTCATGCATCCTACTCCCAACGAAACCAAGTTATTCCAAAGAGTCCACTATAAATTCCTATGCATGGTGTGTTACACCATTCCAAGTATATTCATGATTTTATCTACCTTCCAAACTAAATTGTTATGTGAAAATTAGTGATTAAAGCTCTCACAAACTTGATGGCACACTTTACTTTCTTGCACTTAATAAACTTGAACCATTGTTTCCATCTATGTTGCTTATATGCTTGCACTTTATAAGTTGTGAATTAGCATAACCATGCTGTCATGGGGAACGCTTTCAATTTTGCACTTATTATTCAGTTGATATCATATTCTTTTGCTTATGGATCCTCATGGTGTGAAATAAAAGGGGAGCTTGTAAGCTCATGGAGTTTGTATGTGTGTTAGAGAAATGCCTGGGCAGCTAGCCTAAGCCATGCCTAATCATGGTGGAAACTTGCAGCATAACCATAGTGAGCATTCTATGAAGCATCCTCAATAAAAACCTATGCAAATAGCAAATAAAAAGATTGTTGAGGTGCTCATTGTCTGTTGCCTTGTCATTTTGATATGGGATAGCTCCTGTGTCATGGGGCAAGGGGTGCCCCGTTGGCGGTTCTCCATAATACACATGTACTTACAATGACAAGAACTTACTTATGACTAAAGTTGAGTAGCATGAGGTTCGGTACTCGTAAGCAAGGGGCATGGGATTTTCAACTTATAACTTGTCAAGCATATCCTCATATTTGTGTCACTTTAACCTTAATCACCTCAAGATGCTTATGATAGGGGAAATGAGAGCTGAAAACTAATAAGTACCATAATTTTTGTAAGCTCTTTATGAGACTTGAATCCCTGCTTTACTTTGTGAAGGACATTTCTTTTTTATTTTTATGTTGAGTCTCCATCTTCTACCTTTATGCACCTATTGAGAGAGCATAGTGGTCATTCTTAGTTTAATGTGCATTGTCCCAAATGTTGATTGATTCATAACTTTGATATTGCTTGTTTTTAAATTAATTGTATCTAGTCACCTTTATAAACTTTGAATGTGTCCTATGCATTTATGTTTTGCTATACCATGAGGGACAAGCTGAATACCACTCTTATTATGATTTCTATATGTAAAACAAACAAACATCTTTCAATGCACTGTTATTCATGATCTTTTGTTTGTACCTTTTCATGTTACAACATAATTGCTATGTCTTATTGTTAGAACTCTATCTTTCATGCTTATGTTTAGAGTACTTTGATCCTAGCTGCAATGCTTTTACAATAATGATTATCAAGATTGTGTTGGCTACATGTCACCTCAAATTTTTTATTGTTTTTATCGTTTAGCTACTCGAGAACGAGCAGGAACTAAGCTTGGGGATGTTGATAGGTCCATAATGTATGTATAATTTTTGATGGTTTTATGTTAATATTATGCTTTTGACGCTTCTTTTTATATAAATTTTATGATTTATTTGGACTAACCTACTAATGGTTGTAAAAGTGCACAATGTTCTTATTTTACACTTTGATGTGTAGGATTACCAAGAATACAAGTGGAAACCTTGTTGGAGTCAAATTGGGATTTTCAGAAATCTGTCTTAGAACTCTTTTTTGAAGATGGTCAAGTTTCGGGTCGAAGACGGCGTCAAACGAAAAACTTGTCAACTACAAAGTTGTTAGAAATTTCGCGACAAACTTTCTGGACAAAAAATGTAGCTGATTCCAAGTTCGGACGGGCCCTCTAGGCCCGATTTACTGCAGCCCAAGATGAGGTGACGGGAATCCGAGAAGCTATATAAAGAGAGGAAACCCAATTCGTGGGAGACACCTCCATCCACGAATTTGCAGCCACCAAAGCCAATTGTTTGCCTCCCCCATGGATCCCATATCCATGGAGGAGGGCTCCCAAGAAGCCATGAAGGAAGGGGCTAAGGGGCGGTGCTCCCCCATGATACCAGCGGCGGGGAAGGAGTCCCTCGCGTCGGCGGCGCCGCCACCCTCTTCACCATGTTCACCGCCATCTCCATCACCTAATCCTCCTAGTATGTAGTGGTTCATCCTTCCACACACCTCTGTACTGTCCTATGTAAACATGGTGTTTGGTGCTATAAGTTATAATCCTATGATCTATGTCATGTTTGTGTAGTTTCTTTGTTCTTAGATTGAATAGTTGAACGTCTTTGGTTCATTAGAGTTGTATGTTGATATGTTACAGTCCTTTGATGTCCATTATATTTGTGCACGCATGGATTAAACATCATAGGGTTTTTAGTATGTGTAAGAGGAAGGGGGAAGTTCTGCCGGAGTGACAGAAACCTGATAACGTGAACCGGAACGTTGCACGTATGGGAGTAAGAGGACCATTAAACTTAAGGCTATGGTTGGGGAAACCTTAATGCATTGTTAGTAGTTACGAATGTTCGCTAACAATCCAATCATATAGTACATGTAATTCCAAGTAGTGAAGCACATGTATATTTAGCCTCTCCACATAAAAAACTGCATCAAAGACAATGAACCCGATTTATTCGCTAATTAAACTTGGACAAAGCCACCACAATTACCACCACTATTCCACACTCATGGTTCAGTTAGTTTAGTGTATTTTATTGCTGCAGCAACTAACTTTACTTTCTTGTTAATTACTATCATGCAAAGCTATCTGTAGTACTTGTATTGTTGCTCTAGTTTTATTTCCTAGATAATGCAAACGTTTAATGTGCGTAGAGTTGTATCAGTGGTTGATAGAACTTGAGAGAATATTTATCCTACCTTTATATCCTCGTTGGGTTCGACACTCTTACTTATCGAAAAGGCTACACACGATCCCCTATACTTCTGGGTTATCATCACACAACTTAAAGATATGCAACTAGAGTGCCAGGCTGAAATTCTCTCGGATGATATGTTGGCAATGGTCACTGGCATGGAAACATTGTCATTGGAAGAGGCAGAACATGTATCCTTGCATGCTTTGAGGGGAACTGACATTGATAACACAATTCGTTTTTCAGATGAGATGAACAATCTTTCTATGTTGATGTTGGTGGATTCTTGCGGTATAGCTAGCTTTGTTGATTCATCCATGGTCAGCAAATTAGGACTGGTTCCTTAGTCTAAACCACATGTGTATGTGAAAGTGGCCAATGGAGATATGTTGTTGTGTAATACATATATTCCAGCTTTCACATGGTATACACAGGGTGTCAAATTCACCTAGGATATGCAGATCTTGGATATGGGAGGATATGATGATGTATTAGGAATGGACTTGCTACAACATTTTAGACCTATGAAATGTGATTGGGTGGCTAAGTGGCTTGAATTTGAGCATGAGGGCCACTTAGTGAAGCTGCAAGGAATTCTCCCTACTCATCAAGATCATTTACCTAGGATCTCTCTTGAGCAAGTTATTCAACTTCATAGAAACAATAAATTATGGGCCACATCAGTTCTGGAAACAAACTATAAAATTTCAGCAATGTCAATACCTTAGACAATGACCCAATTGTTGGAGCAATTCAAGGAAATTTTCCAGACACCTACTGAATTACCTCCATCCAGATCCATTGATCATGCTATTTCCCTCATGCCCTGGAACTACTCCCATTTAATGTGCGACAATATCGATATTCTCATTTGCAAAAATATGAGATTGAGAAACATGTGGCTGATATGCTCAAAACTAGGGTGATTACTGCCGGTGTGAGTCCCTATGCATCTCTAGTCCTGTTAGTGAATAAGAAGGATGGACAGTGGAGATTTTGCATTGACTACAGAAAGTTGAATTCAGTCACTATTAAAAACAAGTTTCCCATGCCAATAGTGGATGAATTGGCTAGTACCAAGTATTTCTCCAAGTTGGATTTGAGAAGTGGGTACCATAGATACATATGGTGGAGCAAGATGAGGATACAACTGCTTTCAAGACTCACCATGGACATTTTCAATTTCGAGTGATGCCGATTAGCCTGACAAATGCTCCAACAACCTTTGAGTGTATTATGAATTCATTGTTTGCTAGGTACATCAGGAAATTTGTGTTGGTATTCATGGATGATATCTTGATTTACAGCAATTCTCTGACATATCATCTTCAGCATTTGCAATTGGAATTTCAAATTCTGCTCCAAAACAAGTTCTATGCCAAATTGAGTAAATGTCAGTTTGCTGCAACTTAGTTGGAATATCTGGGACACATCATTTCTGATAAGGGTGTAGCCACAGATAAGGCTAAGACAGAGGCCATGTTACATTGGCCAGTCCCTTCTAATCTTACAGAATTAAGGGGTTTCCTGGGATTGATAGGTTAGTATAGAAAAGTTGTCAAGAACTATGGGATTTGGGCCAAACCCTTGACATATCTACTGCAACAAAATAAATCTTTTGTGTGGACAGAAGGAGCAAACCAAGCCTTCATCAAACTGAAGCAGGCCATGAATAACACACTTGTGTTAGTGTTACCAGATTTTTTTCTTCCTTTTGTGATAGAAACGGATGGTTGCCAGGATGGTATTGGAGCTATATTGTTACAACAAGGTCATCATGTGGCCTATCTTAGCAAGGCTTTGGGGGTGAACAATCATAAATTGCCCATATATGAAAAGGAGTTCATGGAAATCATGATGGCAGTGGATAAATGGAGAGCATATTTGCAAATCGGTCCATTCACTATTAAGACCAATCATAAGAGTCTGTGTTGTCTTGATGACCAGGTTTTGCATACAAAGTTGCAAAAGAAAGTCATGACCAAATTAATAGGGCTACAATACATGTTTTGGTACAACAAAGGAACTGCCAATACACATGTAGATGCTCTGTCTAGAATTGGCCATTCTTTTGCTGACCAAGCTATCTCTGTAGTTCAACAAGTTTGGATAGAAGAAGTGTTGAATTCCTATACAGTGGATCTTGTTGCTCAACAACTCTTGCAAGAGCTAGCTATTTCTAGCCCGAACTCTCAAGGGTCTGCCCTCTCTGATGGCCTTATACACAAGGATGGAAAGCTTTGTGTGGGGGCTAATATTGGGTTGCAAACAAAGTTAATTACAACATTCCACTCTTCGGCATTAGGGGGATTCTGGTATGCAGGCAACTTATCAAAGACTCAAAAATCTTTTTTCCCGGAATGGTATGAAAGTGGTCGTGGAGGAATTTATCAAGCAGTGTGAGCAGGACAAGCACAAAAATTGCATGATACCTGGTTTATTGCAACCATTGGAAACTCCCACTTTTCCATGGCAATCTGTGTCAATGGATTTTATTGAAGGATTGCCTAAATCCAATGGCTACTCAGTCATCTTGGTGGTGGTCAACAGGTACACGAAGTATGCACATTTTTACCTCTCAGGCATCCTTTTGCGGCAGCACAAGTGGCTACTATGTTCATGGACGATGTGGTGAAGTTGCATAGTCTCCCTAACTCCATTATTTCTGATAGAGACAATTTTTTCACTAGCAATTTTTGGTAGAATTTGTTCAAGAGCATGCACACTAAGGTTAATCTTAGTGCACCGTATCACCCACAATATGATGGGCAAATAGAGCGGGTGAATCAGTGCCTGGAGATGTTCTTGCGTTGTGTTGTAGCTGCTTCGCCTACCAAATGGTCAAGCTGGCTTCCTCTTGTAGAATATTGGTACAATACGGCATTCCATACGACCCTTGGGTGTTCGCCATTCAAAGCATTGTACGGTGTCGAGCCTACACATGGCATGTTTCCTGTTCCTCTGGGATCCCAGTCTCCTGATGCTGATACTTTGCTTCGTGAACGACATGAGATGTCTGAATTCCTGCAACATCAATTGGCAAGAGCTAGTCGACGGATGAAGACAATGGTAGATGAGCATCACTCTTTTAGGGAATTCCAGGCCGAGGAGCAAGTGTTGCTCAAATTGCAGCCGTATGTGCAGAAATCGGTGGTTCATCGTCCGTATCCGAAGCTCTCTTTCAAGTACTTTGGACCGTGTAATGTGCTGGAGCAATACAGTATTGTGGCACACAAATTGATCTTCCACCCTCTAGTTAGGTACACCCGGTTTTCCGTGTCTCACAGCTGAAAACATACATTCCTGGTCATACTCCCGTATACACGGAGCTTCCTACACCTATGCAACTGGATGTGGCGAAACTGGAGCCGGAGCAGATTTTGGATCGGCGCCTCGTCAAGAAAGCCAATGCAGCTTACCTTTAGGTCCTGATCAAGTGGTCGACTCTGCCAACATCCCTGGCCACTTGGGAGGATTATGCGGTACTCCAACAACGTTATCCAGACGCTGCAGCTTGGGGACAAGCTGCAATTCAAGCGGGCGGCAGTGTCACAGTTGTGGTGCCACCAGGTGAGATGGAAGCAACCACGTCAGCAGGGGGAGATGACACAGAAGGATGATGTGACGGTATGTGATTGGGTGTTGGCAACCTGCGTGTTGCTGTAGGATAGTGGATGTCAGTTGTGTCTGACGAGCGTTTAAATAGTGGGGTGATCAAAAGAGTAGGGAAGAAAAGAATAGTCGTATGTTACTTCTCTTGTTCCTCCTTTCTCTCTTCTTTCCCAAAACAACCATAAATTGTGCATCTCCTTGGACAAAAGGTTTGGTCAATACAATTCATACACCTTGGACATAACATGTTGCAATCTCGCAAACGTGGCACATCGGTGATGACCGGAGCACATGCACCACGAACGTACCTACTTCCCTCCGATTTAAAAATATAAGATATTTTATTTAAAGTGTATCTAGAAATTTCACAAAATTAAAACATGTTACAGAAACTAAGTACCTATTCTAAGCCTCGGACTTTTCGCTCGTGCGGCCCGCTCTCTACTCCTACTCCCAATCCCCATCGATCGGTTCTATCTGATAACCCACCATGGCGTGCAGGCCGGCCGTGTCCGCCCCCTCCGCCCTCGCGCCAGCGCCGCACCACCGCCTGAGAATCTCCGCCGGCAGCAGCACCAGGGGAGGCGCTACCTCCCCGCTCCGCTCCATCTCCGCGGGCTCGCTCAGGCTCGGCGCGCGCCGCGCCCCCGCCGCCGCCTTCGTTGTCCGCGCGGCGGTTGCAGAGGTACGCGCGCCTGTTCGCCTTTTACGTGACCGTGTATCAGCTGAAGCATTTCTGTGCTCGGATAGCCTTCGCGTGGTGTTTTAATTTGCCATGGTCTACTGCTGCTGCTGCAGGGTGACATGGAGCTCCAGGCCAAGGTAACCAGCAAATGCTTCTTCGAGGTTGAGATCGGCGGGGAGCGTGTAGGCAAGGTGGTCATCGGGCTCTTCGGCGAAGTCGTTCCCAAGACTGTGGACAACTTCCGCGCCTTGTGCACTGGTATAGCAGGCTAAAAAAGTAAAATATAGGGTTGTTAACGTCTGCCGAGTAGTAGTACTATATATCTGGACTCAGACATTGTTGGACTCTTTTTTGTTTTGGGCAGGAGACAAAGGGTATGGATACAAGGGCTGCTCCTTCCACCGAATCATCAAGGATTTCATGATTCAGGGTGGGGATTTCCAGGAAAACAATGTAAGTACTGTATTTCCTCTAAACTAGTCAGCTCACTTCATTCCTAGTCCTTACTCCTTACTGTGCAGCGTATAACAATTCGAGGAAGAATAAATTGTCCATTCCTTCACTTATAGGGTGCACTGAGGTCTCTAATTCAGATGTTAAATTCTTCAGGTCTGAAGAGAATTAGTGGCATCTGCTCAACCTTTTCTCATTGTCTCTTTGAAGTTTATGAATCAGTGTGCAATTTCTATTTCTATTTCGCCAAGTCAATTAAAGAACTAGATTGTATAAGTAGAGGTGTCTGATCAATGCCATTGCCCAAACTACTACTTTCCGTGAGAGAAAGCAATATAGGTCCTCAACAAGTAGTGTGCATGGAAAAAATGGCATAAGTAACATTTGGATGCCCTGTCAACACTGCGACATAATACTGTGACCGCCCAATATGTATCGAAGTTAGATAAACATTGGCTACCTCATATTGTCAAAACAGTGTCTCTGTGTGCAACTCTTAAATTCTAGGGCTACTCCTCAGCTCTGTACTTTACGTCTGCTGAATGATAACCTTTCCTGTGATGAGCTAAGTACCAAATCGACCACACAAAAGTTTACCAGGTCAACATTTGTTTCTTTTTTCTGAGTCGCATATTTTGAGAAACTACCAAGGGGTAGAATGAAAATTTGAACGATCAAAATGTAAACACGCAAACAATATAGGCCATAGTGTCCAGAATACATCAGTTGGGAAGACAACAGGCAAAGGCTGGGCACTTTCTTAGTTCAGGGGAGCACTGCAATGTTAAGATAGTGTAGAAAAGAATGTCAGAGGGGAGGGGTCCTAGTCTAGTAGCTTTGGAATTCAGTGACTTAGTTGTCAGCACAAACTTGTTTCTGTGATAATGTAAAAGGCTTTTTCACTTGTTGAGTGCTAAGGTTCTTTTTGTGACTGCAGGGTACTGGGGGGAGGAGTATTTATGGTGAATGCTTTGATGATGAAAATTTTACATGTAAGTGATTTGATAGTGAAGATGGTCTTTCCACTTTATTGCCTTAAGTCGTACTTCTGATTTCATGGACTGAAATTTCAGTGATATGCATTGAGTTGAATGTGTGTAATTTTTGCCTGATATCGATTTAGTTTCAGTTCCGCAGTAGTTAAATTGAAGATTTTGTATTTCTCGCCTCCTTTCAGTAAAGCATGTTGGCCCTGGTGTACTAAGCATGGCCAATGCTGGCCCTGACACAAACGGAAGCCAGTTTTTCATTTGCACTGCGAAGGTAAGAAATCCTCTATACTCAATATGACAATCATTATTTATAGATCACTATTTGCCAAACTAAGTGCCTTCAAAGTCATATGGTAATAGTTATGGCTTTATTTATTTAGTCTTCAAAGTACATGCAAATTAGGAACGCAAGCGCACGCTTCCATCCCTATGTTTTGTTCAATCAATACCATTCATATTTATTTACTAGTTTTAGGAATTACTTCAGACACTTCAAAAAGTTTTTTTATACCGAGAGAGCTGAAATCAGTGTTAAACTACCCCCATTAACAAATCAGCTTCTGAAAACCATCACTCCCTTTTGTATGCCAAAAAAGGGGTAGGATTGGGTTTATATTCCTAATTTTGACATAAAACTTTAATCCTTGAGTGCAACACTCCCTAGGTTTATTTTCGAAAGACTGTTTGTGCCCACAAAAAGCATCTTCACCCAAATAAAAATTGATGATACTTAAATTCTTGTTTCTAAAATAATGTGTCTCCATCAGAGAGCTGTAAACTCGTAAATATTGCAATAGTCCTAATTGTAAAACATATTTCATCTTCATATTATTTTTGGAACTTCGCTTTATATTACCACTTAGTTTTCTTTACTGCTATTGGATTCATTAAAAAGTGCACGTTTCACATTTCTTTATTTCTCCCACTTTATTTATTTATTTTTATATTCAACGATTCATCACGTTTTGTATGTCATCGACATGTCATTTTCAACTTCATAACCACTTGGGATTGGTAGTGTGCTTATCCATTTATGAAGAAGATAAATTGCAAGAGATTAGATCGGATACGATAACATATCAGAATAATATCCCCCACCAAAAACAAGTCACCTCTTGGTTTGTTTTCTCCACAAGAAGCTGGTTTGATATTTTCTTTTGTGTTCCTGAGTCAAATGGAATGCTTTCGCAGACACCATGGTTGGACAACTGTCACGTCGTGTTTGGACATGTCTTGGATGGCATGGACGTTGTGAGGGAGCTTGAGTCGCAAGAAACCAGCAGATCCGATATTCCCAAGCAGCCCTGTCGAATTGTGAATTGTGGTGAACTGCCCTTGGACGGCTGAATAGCTTAATGGCTCTGGGCTCAGAGTTAATTACGGGGTTTTACCCAGCACATCCTCCGTCCTCTTTTTGCGCGGCTATAATCTCTTGAGAAAGGGTCAGTTTGAATCTCCAGCCAGCTAGTCAACTAGTACAAGTATGCTAGGAATCTTATGCATAAGGCTCGTTTCTGGAGTGTAATGTTGTTCAAGGAAACTGAAATAATGATGATGTGTTTAAACACGATTTACTCTTTGTCTGCTAATGGAAATGGGAAGTCTTTCTTTTGTCGCCTTGGAGCATAAAGTCCATTTGGGGCTACATTTGTGTTGACATTGTAGAGCAGGTAGATGCTTTATCGTCATATGTGCACGATGCAAGGAACACTACTAGGAAAACGCACGTATGTGGCGCACCTGTTTTCCCCTTTCGTGGCGCACTAGGGGTGCGCCACGACTTCTGCGCTACGGCTAAAAAGTGTCCGTAGCACACTACCAGGTGCGCTACAGGTATCTCGAGTTAGTGGTAGCGCACTGCGTTGTGCGCCACTACTATTTTCCCTATGACGCATAACATAGTGCGTTGCTAGTATTTGACAACGTGCGCCACTAACCAAGTATATGTGCGCCCTTTAAAAAAAGAAATACTCAATACAGATGATATTTAATACAGATTATATACAATACAACTGATATACACAGATATATAGTATAGAAATAAATACATAGATATACAATACAGAAATAAATACACAGACAAGATAGAAACAAATACATATAGATAAGTCACATACATAAATACACAATATAAGTTACATTGTTTCGATCAAGTTACAACGTAGCTAGTGATGACATGAATACATGTCTCAACCAAGTTAGAGCTCGCGGAAGCTCGCCTAGACATCTAAAGTAGGAACATGCAGGACAGACAACCAAGAACGATAACCATCACCGTGACGGAGGTGTAGGTCTTCATCCGGTTCCTCGTCCTAACTCCCGCTAGATAGCGCGCGTATCTAGCTTTCGCCTCCGCCATAGTGCTGTACCCTTTGTAGCTATTGCCGCTGAAACGGTGCACCTGTCCCCGGCAGTCTTCCCAATCATAGTAGACTCCGGGAACCCGTCCCTTGTACACGACGTACCACGTCATCTAAAAGTTGGCAATAATAATTAAATGGTGGATGAAAAAACAAGTAAAAGTCGCATATAAAGATATACTTATCAAATAAGGTAACAAAGTAAGCAAAAAATACCAAATAGTAGCATGTACATGTCGACACACACAAGTACTTGTGGGGATAAAGAACTACAACTAGACCAACACATCAAGACTTCTGGCTCGGCTCAGGGAATGGGAGGACGCCTTGTTTCGTCATGAACACCCTATAGTCACCGTGCATCTTTAGGCGATCTACTATGCCACGGTTATTCGGAGGATTGCCTCCGTAGAAGACCCCCCCTGAAGTCATGACATCACGGCTGATGATTGCCCCAAACTGTTGCTGGATGCGATACATCTCTTGTCTAATATCTGAATCATTGATCCTGGCCTTTGGCTTCGGCCCACCGTTTGAGATGACCTGATAGTGTAGAATTATGTTGCTCTAGTAGGAACGCCCTCATGTGATAGAGTGCATAGTAGGCTTCCTTCTGACTGCCTGCCGGCTGCTTCACGCAGGGGAATTCCGTCACATGGGTGAAGACGTGCCTGCTAAACTTGAGCTTCTTACGCACGAAGGTGGCGCCTTCCGCTGAGGCATAGCCGGTGAGAGGATCATCCAGAACTTCCTTGATCTTGTCGTAGTTTTTCTTCTTTTTCTTGACTCCCTGAGTAGAAATACGTGGCTTGCGAATGTTTCGGCGACAAGCAGATGAGTGTGCAGTGTTGATCTCTGCGCAAAACAATTCAAACAGAATGTGTTGGAAAAAGAATGACGAAAATCTAATAAAACATGTTATGACGGCGAGTGAATAATGACTTACTCGGAAAAGAAAGGCACGAGAATGTATTTATTTGTCTTGTTTGCCACCAAGATGCCTTGGAGGTACGAGGCCACGAATCGCCGTTCAATGGCGCTTCCCAAGCAGCCATCACGCATGTAGTAGGGGTCCACTATAGCGATGCCCGGGATGTTCTCTCTAATGATCTGAATGGCCAGGCTGAGAGAAAACAGACGTACCATGGTATAGTGCAGCGGATACATGTGGAACATATTGAAGATGTCGTTGAACCGCAGGAAGAACAGATCCACGAGGACATTATCGACGAAGCCCAAGCCTCGTGGCACCTTAACCACAAATACCGGGTGCGAGGGATCTTTCTCCGCAAGAAGGCGTCTCTCTATCGTCAGCACACCGTCATGCACACTCCCCATTTCTGAAGTGGCGGGCCTGAGCAATTTTTTAGTTAGCATGGGCTCACCCGTCACATGCATCCTCCACATAATACCCTTGGGTCTTGGTGGCCCGTCCTGAAACCTGATCGGATTCGCAGTTGACGCCACCGGCTGGTTCGAGCTGCGAGATTTTCTTTTCCTGGTCTTCTTGCCTTTTGGGAAGTGGGTAGGCACCGCAATCTGAGCATCGATCGCCCTATGTGTGTCAGGGCTTAGAACAAAGGGCCGGTTGGATGTATCCGCTGGCTCGGTGAAGGTGCAAGCTGGAGGCATCTCCTGAGAACCAAAGAGACGTTTGTTGCAAGTGGCTTTCTCTACGGGGCCACCAGCTAGGTCTTCGTTTAGGTCGCTGGGGAAAAGATTAGTATTGATGAAATCATCGAAGTAATCTTCGTCATCCTCATTCGGATACTGCGCCATGGTCATGTCAATATGACCAGCCGAACAATCGCGTGGAGGTGACGGCGGTAGCGGTGTGGGGGTCTTGCCATGGCTTGGCGCTGGCACGACAGGCGGTGTTGTTGTCTATGGGGTGATGGCCCCGGTCGTCCCCAAACGAATCATGCTCTTTGGCCATAGCAGGAATAAGCCGAAGCAACTTCTGAGGACAGCTGGCTCTTCTTCATCCGCTCCTGGGGGTTGAATGGGAGGTTCCAGGTCGTCGCAACCCCTTAGCACCTGGATAATTTTAACCCTATGCACGCTATCTGGCATCGACTTTGAGTGGAACGTGCGGTGCAAGGGTTGAATGATGGTACCCTTGGCAACATCCCTCAACTTGTTGTTCACGAAGCTTAAGAGAGTGCATGGAACATCCGTCTGTGAAAAACATGTATGGCATTAAAAAGATGCCATAAGAGTAATAAATGGCAAGGCGGTAAAGTATTTGGTTTACCGTGATGGCGTCGAGCTCGGCTAATGTCAAGGCACCGCATACGACGACGGGTGTGCAAGAGACAGATGGGCTGCTTGATGGCACGGTGCCGGCCGCCGGTGTATTCTCCCTATCGGTTGCATTAAGTTCCGGCGCCGCGGTGATGGAAGGGGGAGTCACCAATGCTTCCGGTGCCGCCGTGATAGCGGGCGGAGTCACCAATTCTTCCGACGCCGCCGTGCTAGCGGGCGGAGTCACGAACACATAATTCACCGGGTTTGCTGGCGCCGCATTGTTTGAGTGGCTACTAACCATGCTTGGAATCGGGCACGGCCCTTGTCGACCACCCGCACTCCAGTTCGCTATTGACTCCACCAAGGTAGGCATGATGGAGGTGAGGGTGATTGCCAGGTTGTCTTGGACGATCTGCGGGATCCGCGCCACTTGTTCCTTAAGTTCCTAAACCTCGCGGTTTTCCTTGTCGCTCCTTCCCTCCACACGCGTCCTCGGGGGTGGACCAAAATGATCCACCCAATTCTTAGCCCCGAAGCCGGCCAGACGGCTAGCCGACGATGGCTTCTTTGTAACCGGCGTGATTTTCTTGGCCCGGTTCATCGCCCTGTTAAAAGGGTTATCCCACCGGGTGGCCGCCGTCGACCCGTGGGATGAGGAACCATGGGATCCTTGACTAGCAATTTCTTTCTCCTGTAGAAGAAGTAACATGAACCGTTTAGAAATTCGACTTAATCGATTAGAATGTAATCGACTTGATCCGCGGTAATTAAATTACTTACCACAAGAACCTCGAAGTCCTTCACCTTAGTTTCCACGGTGAGTTCTTTGGTTTTGGGGTCCATATGGTAACGAGCCCTGATAAAGTTTCGAAGATGCTTGTTTTCGAATTTCGAAAAGGGGTTAGGTATCCCCTTAGCTCTATACTCGTCGTCCTCCTTATCCCATTTGGGCTCCGCAGCTCTGTAACCACTAGATCCGAGATGGTGGTGACCTATATTCATCGCCTGCAATTCCTTTCCCCGCCTACTCGAGGTCTTGGCTGCTTTGGATTTGCACTTGGCCTTGAACTCCTGGAATTGATCTTCGGTGATTTGCGGGTCAATCTTCTAGATCTCCTCGAGACTTTTCCCTTCTTTAAATATCTTCTTCTTTATCCGGGTTCTCTAGCTGGCCAGGGCGGTGCTCATCCTCGTGAGGGCGGATTTATTTACTTCATTCCCATTATAATCTGTGTTCCGATACTGAAGGGGGAACTTGTATCTTGCGTGCAGCTTCTCGAAGAGGAGTGTGCGCAAATGGCCATTATCTTTATGCCGGAGATTCTCGGTGTTGATCGAGATGGCGGTCTGGGTGATAGCCACCACTTGCCCACCGTACCCTTTGACGACATGGTCGGGCGCCAAAGGAACCCCTTGTAGCACCCTGGTAAAACCACTACTAGAAAATCGCTTGTTCTTTCTCTTTTGTGCATCATCATGACCGCATGCTCATGTCATCATGCTACATTGCATTTGAGCATCGGCATGTCATCCTGCATTTGTTTGCCTAAAACTATTTTCTAAAAAGGCTATCTTTGTTTTCTAAATACCCCGTCTTTATTCAAATCCAAAACCCTGGTCTCTTCCGGATATTTTATTTGTCTAAAAACAGATTACAAAAGCCTTTTAAATAATAAATAGAAATTTATATTATTTTTGGGAGGCAGCCAGCCAGGCCCAAAAGCCCAGCCGGCCACCTCCAACAAAACCCTAGCTACCCTAACCCAAAAGCCCCACCTAACCCCAACCCGTCGCTGCCGTTGGACACAGCCAACACACACACGCGCGCAGCACCCAGCGACACAACCACCACGACCCTGGCCGCACGCTCTGTCACGCCGCACTGGCCCCACCCCATAGAGCACACAGCACGCACACGCACGGGATCAAGATCCCGTACGCGATCCCGTGACTCCCTCGCGATCCCTGCGCCTCTCTCTCTCTCGCAACTCCCGTCCCCTCGCACCCCACCTCGATCCTCTGCCACCGCAGCACGCCTCGCGCCGCCGCGTGAGCCCCTTGTCGCCTCGCGCTGTCGGAGCCCTGCACCCCACCTCGCCCGACCTCGTTCCTCGTTGCCCGTCCTCGTTCGTCGTCGCCCGTCCTCCCTCCGTCAGCCCATGGCCGTAACCGCGCCTTTGCGCCCGTTCCGGCCCGCGTCCTGCTCTAGCATCGGCCCTGCATCCCCATCTTCGGTCGCCCCGCGTCAAGCCTCCTCGAGCCCATCCTCGACCTCGTCGCCCTGCCGCTGCAAGGAGCTCCACGGCTGCCTCTGCTTTCGCCGCTGCCCGCTGTTGACCTTGTCCACGAGCCTGCACCGTTGGACTCCCTGCACCACGGCCTCAAACCCCGTCACCGCAGGCCAGTCGCGCCCGTGCCTGGCGTCATTTGTCTTCAACGCCAGCTCGCCACCGTCCTCTTCCTGGGTGCCTGCAGCGTCGTCCCTGTTGCAGCCTCTACTCGTGTGATGACCCAAACGATGCAGAGATGGTGGGTTTGTGACTAGGCGTCCGAATCGGGTTGTGGTGTGGAATTGATACATGCAAGTGCATATGTCTTCTCATGTTGTTTATGCCTGCGCTAAGTGCCACTGCCCCGGTGCTCTGCTAGTTCCCTGTTCTGTCGTGGTCCGAGAAGTTTAGTGTTAATGCTGAAGACCGAGACCAAGGGCTACGTCCCAAGTCTCCCCTTGACAAGGCCTCCGACAAGATCTCCGTCATGGAATGCCGAGGTCACGGAACTCGAAGACCGCATTCTGGAATCCGAAGACCGAACCCCGGCACGCCAAGCTCTCCTTCCGGGAACCGGTCAAGATGGAACACCAAGTGCTCCTTCCCGGAGTCTGAAGACCGATCCCGTCGAACCCCTTGGTGAACCCCAAGATCGTCGATACCCTAATGTGATTCCCTTTCCGAGACCCTTATTTTTATAATATATGATATACACCAGTTGCATATTAAATTGTTCATACTTGCATGCATATTGTGGTTGTTTGGGGTATTTGGATGATTCACCTAAATTAAATATGGGGGCTATATGCGGGTTATTCTAGTCTTATATTGGCTCCATTTAAATTTGTGTAGCGAACCTATGCCATGTGTTGCCTTGTTAAGTCAACATTTAAATTGTGGGGTACCTAAACAACATGAACCTATTAACTGATTGTCGGGACCCCGGTTCCGCTTAATATTGCCTAGTCGCATCGCATCTTTGCCATGTCATACATCATACATGCATCATGCCCGATCTTCTGACGTAGTATTAAATAGTGCATCCGGTGTTTCTTTTAGTGTTTTGCTTCTTCACGGATTAAGCCGTTGAGTTGATGCGAGTATCGACAAGTTCTTCGGTGTATCTTCGATAGTGTTTTCTAGGCGAGCATCTTCCCCTTTCTACCTATTTTGCATTTATAGTCTTTACTTCCTCCTGTTGATCTGTATCCAAAGTTCCAAGCAGGAATCCACCATGTTCAGTCCAAACATATATGACGCCTGTGCACCCAAAGATGTAGTGAGAGCTGGTGATTTTATTTTGGAACTATAGGGTAAGTTGGTGATTTCCATTTGGAAACCATACATGTACATATGATAGTGTTAAACTCATTATTTCTTTGTAAAAGGTATATTGTTCTTTTCCAAAGAGTATAGTCAAAATGCTTTAACTAGCACTCATATATTTGCATGTACTGTACATGGCAAGGGAAACATGTTGTCTCCTCATCGCCGATGAAGTTCAAGATGGAATTAGGATCACTAGAAGCTAGGATTTTAATGACACCATACTGTCTAAAAATATTTGCAATTGAATAGGTGGACTTCGATAATTTCATCAATTCTTGGACTTTTTGTTTGTACAGGTGCGTGGAGCACCTGTACTATTTAGGAATTGCGGAGTGTTTTTGCGGTATCGACAAGCCCAGTCACACTTTCGGGTTCCCAGTCGTTTACAGCCATTAGCGCAAACCTTGGGTCCGTCTCAGAGCCGGCCAACTTCGTTGCGGGTAGCTTAATGGGGTGGCCCCTTGAAATATTTTATGAATCCTGTGATTGCTTTGTCGTGAAAGCCTCGTTGGGTTTTGATTTGGTTTTTCCGAGGTTGATCGTGCGTGTGTTGCTATTTGTGCACCTCTGCAGGGTAAATCTTTCTGAAAGCCGTGTCCGCGGTTATGGACGACTTGGAGCACAATATCTCGATCATAGACAAGCATAACTAAAGTAGTGCTATAAATTTGACTTAATATGTGACTAGTAATCAGCTTCACTGCAATGGAATGGATAATAAAAGTGCCAACAACTGGTGGAACTGGGATGTATCGTGTCATGTTATACCTACCTAGTAAGTATCACAACTCCAATGGAATGAAATAAAAGTGCCAACAACTGCTGGGTTTGGGATGACTCATGCTATCTATATCTGACTAGTAAGTGCTTCAACTATAATAGAATGAATAAAACTGTCAACTGTGTGAGTTCCTCGGTTTGACTTCCTCGTTTGGTCTCGATGGGGGAAATGCCAGGATGGGTATGTTTGGTGTTAGTATCAGGTTGGATCCGAATAGGTATTTCTTATCCCTCTCTAATAGCCGACAGTTTATCGAGTCTCTATAGGTTGTTTAGTGCATGCTTCGTTGCTGCTTCAGTCCACCATACCTATGTAGGCGAGAGCCGCCGAATTCTAGCCTCGCCGTGTACTGGCCTCAGTACTGACCGCTCCCTTTTTCCTTTGCCCTTTGTCGGCACCCCTTTTGTTTTAATAGGTATAAGTTCGACGTCGTTAGTAGGGTTACCCTTCCGGCTTGGCCTGGGCAGGGTTATGGACGCCATTGGTTATTCTTCAGGGCTCTTAGCCCATTTGCATCTTATCCGTACTCGGATGTTGTACCCTTTTTTAGGTGATTTGGATCTTTGTACTGTATATATGTATTCTTGACTCATGGAGTCATTGTTGTATATATATGTTCTGTGGGTTCCATCGTGGACTAATGTGTAATGGTATTACTTCGTTCTCCACCCGCACACAAGTGCATGGTGGACGTCCTTGAATCGTTTCTATGCGGGTTTGGCGGGAAGCGCTAAAACTTGCATAGGGCTGATTCGAGGGTGTTACACCCTTGTTGGGCTCACTTCGGTGATTTCCTCTTTGACGGTGCCGACCGTGTTCGGGCGCCTTTCCTTCTTCTTAGGCGGATTACTACCACTTGTTGTGCCCTCGCCGCCATCAGTGGTTTCATCATCCGACGTTCCTTTGGCCGCTTCTTCTTCCTCCATGTCTTTCATCTCATCGTCGTCGCTCTCGGAAGGGTTGTATTCTTCATCGCCCTCTGTCATTCTTTCTAGCCGCTCGACCTCCTCCCAGAATGACAAGGGTCTGTTTTGAGGTCTCACTTCTCCTTCAGTGTTGATACGCTGAGAAGAGCCAGTCTCGTCGTTGTCACACATGTTTGCACTAATAAAAGGCAAATAATGGTTAGTAAAGTGCGCGGAAAAATCCGGCATGACCTTTGCTCATTTTTGTTAAACTAGGAGTGCCCGATTTCTGCCGAAACGGAAGTCAATCAATATTTCGGCGAAAATCGGGCCTCGTTTCATACAAGCACCTGCATACGAATACAACTAGGCAGGGTAATATAGCTACGAATACTCAGTTGATATTGGAAGTTAATCCATGGTGGGGAACCTCTATTTGTTTTTCTAGGGCCTATGTGGAGAAAAAGGGAGAAATAATGTAACAATATATGATCTTCTTGTTTGCTCAATTAATTAACTTCTGGTTGAAAAATATTTATTTTGTTCCACTGCACAACAGGTTACTTAGTTCTATAGCTTATGTGATCCGAGTTGGAAGGATCATTACAAAAAATGTAGCATTTACATGCATATTTTCATCTTTATATATGTATGTCAGGAAAGCAACAAATCCAGCAATATCTAACAGATATGTGACAACATATTCATTTAGGAATGGATATATGCTACTACTCGTTACGCTTAGCTTCCCATCATTACATGATTTTAACTTCTGTGGTGTTTTACAATCTCACTTCAGAATCGAACCTTGCATATTATTTATGTGAATTTACACAAGAACATCTGAGCATTTATAATCTGTATCCAAAGTTCCAAGCAGGAATCCACCATGTTCAGTCCAAACATATATGACGCCTGTGCACCCAAAGATGTAGTGAGAGCTGGTGATTTTATTTTGGAACTATAGGATAAGTTGGTGATTTCCTTTTGGAAACCATACATGTACATATGATAGTGTTAAACTCATTATTTCTTTGTAAAAGGTATATTGTTCTTTTCCAAAGAGTATAGTCAAAATGCTTTAACTAGCACTCATATATTTGCATGTACTGTACATGGCAAGGGAAACATGTTGTCTCCTCATCGCCGATGAAGTTCAAGATGGAATTAGGATCACTAGAATCTAGGATTTTAATGACACCATACTGTCTAAAAATATTTGCAATTGAATAGGTGGACTTCGATAATTTCATCAATTCTTGGACTTTTTGTTTGTACAGGTGCGTGGAGCACCTGTACTATTTAGGAATTGCGGAGTGTTTTTGCGGTATCGACAAGCCCAGTCACACTTTCGGGTTCCCAGTCGTTTACAGCCATTAGCGCAAACCTTGGGTCCGTCTCGGAGCCGGTCAACTTCGTTGCGGCTTAATGGGGTGGCCCCCTGAAATATTTTATGAATCCTGTGATTGCTTTGTCGTGAAAGCCTCGTTGGGTTTTGATTTGGTTTTTCCGAGGTTGATCGTGCGTGTGTTGCTATTTGTGCACCTCTGCAGGGTAAATCTTTCTGAAAGCCGTGTCCGCGGTTATGGACGACTTGGAGCATAATATCTCGATCATAGACAAGCATAACTAAAGTAGTGCTATAAATTTGACTTAATATGTGACTAGTAATCAGCTTCACTACAATGGAATGGATAATAAAAGTGCCAACAACTGGTGGAACTGGCATGTATCGTGTCATGTTATACCTGCCTAGTAAGTATCACAACTCCAATGGAATGAAATAAAAGTGCCAACAACTGCTGGGTTTGGGATGACTCATGCTATCTATATCTGACTAGTAAGTGCTTCAACTATAATAGAATGAATAAAACTGTCAACTGTGTGAGTTCCTCGGTTTGACTTCCTCGTTTGGTCTCGAGGGGGGAAATGCCAGAATGGGTATGTTTGGTGTTAGTATCAGGTTGGATCCGAATAGGTATTTCTTATCCCTCTCTAATAGCCGACAGTTTATCGAGTCTCTATAGGTTGTTTAGTGCATGCTTCGTTGCTGCTTCAGTCCACCATACCTATGTAGGCGAGAGCCGCCGAATTCTAGCCTCGCCGTGTACTGGCCTCAGTACTGACCGCTCCCTTTTTCCTTTGCCCTTTGTCGGCACCCCTTTTGTTTTAATAGGTATAAGTTCGACGTCGTTAGTAGGGTTACCCTTCTGGCTTGGCCTGGGCAGGGTTATGGACGCCATTGGTTATTCTTCAGGGCTCTTAGCCCATTTACATCTTATCCGTACTCGGATGTTGTACCCTTTTTTAGGTGATTTGGATCTTTGTATTGTATATTTGTATTCTTGACTCATGGAGTCATTGTTGTATATATATGTTCTGTGGGTTCCATCGTGGACTAATGTGTAATGGTATTACTTCGTTCTCCACCCGCACACAAGTGCATGGTGGGCGTCCTTGAATCGTTTCTATGCGGGTTTGGCGGGAAGCGCTAAAACTTGCATAGGGCTGATTCGAGGGTGTTACACCCTTGTTGGGCTCACTTCGGTGATTTCCTCTTTGACGGTGCCGACCGTGTTCGGGCGCCTTTCCTTCTTCTTAGGCGGATTACTACCACTTGTTGTGCCCTCGCCGCCATCAGTGGTTTCATCATCCGACGTTCCTTTGGCCGCTTCTTCTTCCTCCGTGTCTTTCATCTCATCGTCGTCGCTCTCGGAAGGGTTGTATTCTTCATCGCCCTCTGTCATTCTTTCTAGCCGCTCGACCTCCTCCCAGAATGACAAGGGTCTGTTTTGAGGTCTCACTTCTCCTTCAGTGTTGATACGCAGCCTCGTCGTTGTCACACATGTTTGCACTAATAAAAGGCAAATAATGGTTAGTAAAGTGCGCGGAAAAATCCGGCATGACCTTTGCTCATTTTTGTTAAACTAGGAGTGCCCGATTTCTGCCGAAACGGAAGTCAATCAATATTTCGGCGAAAATCGGGACTCGTTTCATACAAGCACCTGCATACGAATACAACTAGGCAGAGTAATATAGCTACGAATACTCAGTTGATATTGGAAGTTAATCCATGGTGGGGAACCTCTATTTGTTTTATCTAGGGCCTATGTGGAGAAAAAGGGAGAAATAATGTAACAATATATGATCTTCTTGTTTGCTCAATTAATTAACTTCTGGTTGAAAAATATTTATTTTGTTCCACTGCACAACAGGTTACTTAGTTCTATAGCTTATGTGATCCGAGTTGGAAGGATCATTACAAAAAATGTAGCATTTACATGCATATTTTCATCTTTATATATGTATGTCAGGAAAGCAACAAATCCAGCAATATCTAACAGATATGTGACAACATATTCATTTAGGAATGGATATATGCTACTACTCGTTACGCTTAGCTTCCCATCATTACATGATTTTAACTTCTGTGGTGTTTTACAATCTCACTTCAGAATCGAACCTTGCATATTATTTATGTGAATTTACACAAGAACATCTGAGCATTTATAATCTGTATCCAAAGTTCCAAGCAGGAATCCACCATGTTCAGTCCAAACATATATGACGCCTGTGCACCCAAAGATGTAGTGAGAGCTGGTGATTTTATTTTGGAACTATAGGGTAAGTTGGTGATTTCCTTTTGGAAACCATACATGTACATATGATAGTGTTAAACTCATTATTTCTTTGTAAAAGGTATATTGTTCTTTTCCAAAGAGTATAGTCAAAATGCTGTAACTAGCACTCATATATTTGCATGTACTGTACATGGCAAGGGAAACATGTTGTCTCCTCATCGCCGATGAAGTTCAAGATGGAATTAGGATCACTAGAAGCTAGGATTTTAATGACACCATACTGTCTAAAAATATTTGCAATTGAATAGGTGGACTTCGATAATTTCATCAATTCTTGGACTTTTTGTTTGTACATTTCATGTTCCACTTAAGCACATAACAATGAAGGGGTGAAGTATTTCAACCCAAAGTGTCTCTTGTTTTTTGCTGACATTGTTGTATGACAATATAGAATTTTCTGTTATTGCAAAAATTATTCTGCCAATTTTAATCATATATACATATTTTTTTGATGTTTTTCAATCATGCACGATAATTTATTTTGCGATTCCGTGGAGTTGGATAATAATGTGACGTGTTGCAACAGAATTAAAGGCTGGCATTAAAGGGAATGGGAAGATTACATCTTGTCTTATGAGATGAAGAAGACAACCGAGAGTAAAAAAAATCCTGCAAACACTAGTGGCGAACGGACCTTTAGTCCCGCCTCGTAAGGGGCTTTATTCTCGGTTTTGGAGCCGGGACTCAAGGCCTCCCCCTTAGTCCCGGTTCGGCCACAAACTGGGACTAAAGACCCTGACGGTGCAGACTAAAGGTTTTTTTTCAAAAAAAAGTATAACTTTTTTTATATTTTTTCTGATTTTTTTGAACATTTGAATTATCTGACTCGCTAATCTCTCACATCTCTCATTTTTCGTACTAACTATACTTAATATTATGTCAAATTACACTTATGGTTAAACTTCCCAGTCGGTCACCCATCCTAGCACTACTGCACCCCCAGCACGCTTAACTTCCCCATTCCATCTCTCTCACCTCGCGCAAAGGAACCTTGTACCTTGTTGTCAAGACTAGTATATCAATTCTATTAGCTCATATCAATATGTCAACCGCCTTTATTTTTCGAAATTACGAATAACTATTTAAATAAACAACAATAAATAAGTAATAATAATATTTTATTCCAATGAAAAATTCGAAATTAATATTTTATTCATTTTTTGCCATTTATTTATTTAATATGACATAAATAATATCTTCAAAACTGTAAATCAAAATTTGATAAATAATATAACCATTATTATCAAAAAAATGTGAGTAATTCAAATATGACATAAATTTTTTTATTTTTTTATTTTTTTGAAATATCTTTTTTTTTCTTTTCAAATTTTAAGAATCTAAAAGAATACAAAATGGCCTAAGGTAGTTGAAATCGGTGAGGAAATTTTTCTACATGTTTTGATAGGATGTACGTATTTTTCTGATATTGTATGCAAAAGTTATGGCCATTTGAATTTTTCATAATTTTTTTTGCAAATTATGTCTAAATTTATATTTATTAATTTTCGTAACAACTAAGTCATTTAATATAACTACAGTTCGAAAGATGTTATTTTTGATTTTTTTAATAATATTTTGTCATGATTTTGAAACTAGAATTTTTTTTGCCCGTTTTTCTTTAGTCCCGGTTGGTAATACGGACCGGGACTAAAAGGTCACCCCTTTAGTCCTAGTTGGTGATACGAACCGGGACTAAAGGGGTCGGCACCGGCCGCAACCTGCCGCAACCCCTTTAGTCCCGGTTGGTGTCTCCAACCGAGACTAAAGGTCCCGTTTGACCCGGGACTAAAGGTTGTTCCGTTGGAACCGGGACTAATGTGAGCATTTGTCCCAGGTCCAACCACAACCAGGACTAAAGGGGTGGACAAAAGGCTCCTTTTCTACTAGTGAAAGTAATGCAGAATATAAGAGGGGAAGAAGCTGGAGGAAGATATGTACATTTTATTAACCCTTTTTTATATATGGGTTCTTTGAGTACAAAGTAGCACTAACTCCGTTTCATAATATAAGACATTTTAGAAAATTGTTTTACTTCGTTAAAAAGTCTTATATTACGAAACAGAGGTAGTACGGAATAGTCTACTTGAAATAGGTTAGTTTCTCGCTTGAGTCGGCGCTGTCCACTGGGAATCGGAGGACGTGGGTTCCAATACTGGGGACATGACATGTATGTGAAGACACGGCCTTCGCGACGATAGCCACGTCCGTCACGACCACTCCCATGTCTGTCGCATGTGGATGCCGTCGAAGATTCTCATGGTGTGCGTGACGACGACACACGACGGCGCCCTGGCTGGCATGCACTTCAACGCGCTCGGGGTGCGCAGTGAGATCATCCTAGACCGATGGCGTCCTCCAATGCATTAACTAGGCATGTATCGTATTTTTGATTCCTTCTACGACGTCCCGGGCGGCGGTGGTTAGTTTTTTGGGTCAAGTTCTTTACTATCTCCGTTCCTGATTCAATGGTTTGACAAAAGGAAGTACAAGCTTGAACTAAGTTATGCTTGCGTGCAGTTCATTTGTGCGAGCATCGTTGCTGATGTTCTGCAAAACAAATAAATAACCATGCAGAAAATTCATGTGGTGCTTAGTTGTTTCATTCTATACTTTTTTCATAGGTTTGTGTTCGCCATGAAAGGACTAAGCGTATTTTAGATTCAGATGTTAGTGAGTATCTTCCCGATCAGGGATTTCTGGAAGCTCCAACGGTACTCTCGCATAATCATATATATTGACAACCTCTACACTCCCTCCGTTTCATAATATGAAATGTTTTAATTAGTTTTGCGAAACGAGCGTTTCTACACTTTTTTAGTACGTTGATTCACTCCGAACATACACTGTAAAAGAGGTTTAGATACACTCCTTTAACAAAGCTAAAACATCTTATATTATAAAACGGAGGGAGTAATTACATGCAACCAAAAATTAGTGGAATATCTTTTTAACAAAATATTAGATTCTAAAACCTAGCAATAGTGTTGGACTTCATGTAATTCTTTTGGCATCAATTTTCCCTACAGTATTCATATCATATTTTTAAATAGCCGGCTACAGTCTATCCGCTAAGTTCATTAGTCCGCTAAAGGGTGGCTATAGCTGCCCCGCTATAAGTGTTTTTGAAGGCCGCGTCGATAGCCTATAGCCGACTATTTAAAACATTAATTCATATGGACATAGAAATAATCCTATATATAGATTTCTGGGTGCATTTTACTATCTGTGGGTCATAAAGTTATGATGTGTCAATCTAATATTTTATTTCTCCTTTGTAAAACCACGTTTTCTTTATTTGTATGTCAAATTAGAGTAACTATGTTGAAAATTTACAAAATTCTGTGTTGACATATAATCTGGACCTGAACTATATTGCATTTGAGTGTCGGATGTCTGCCCGGCAGAGATGGTGAGTAAAAATACCATTAATCTGTCATGCATGTCTAAGGTGATAATTCTTCATAGGTTACCCCATATTTTCCGAGGGAATATTTGTTCTAGGATCTGGTTATTAACATGATAGGAGTATTATGGGTTGTACAATTGACTGTATTTTGATCTTTTTTCTATTTTGGTAAAATTTTACAATATAGTTAAGAATTAGAGACGAGGTGAAGCGTAGGTAGGAAAAAATAGATCATGTATTCCCTCCGTCCTGGTTTACTGGGCCTAATTTAAAAAAACATTTGTCCCACAAGATCTCTTCTCTAAGACCTGCATGCATTTAATTAAGAGTAGTAGCTTCTCACTAATTATCCATGCATGTGGGTGTGACGGAAAACAAAACCAGTTTGCATGCCTGATTGGTTGCATGCGTGCAGTGTTAAATAAATAGATTTAATGATGACAGCTAATTAGAGAGAGGAGAAATCTAATAAAAAATTACCTTAATCACGATGCAAAACATTTTGAATCCTATAAATCAAGACAGAGAGTAGTTATATTGGCCTACACATTAAGAGGTGTTGCACGTACACACAACTAGTCGCCACAAATCCACAAAACCGAGGAATGCTTGCGAGATGCGAAAGCAACCGAGCGTGCCACTAATAAATTCTGTGCACGGCACGCGCATACATACTACTAAAAGACTTCACCTTGCGAATCATGCACGATAGTACTCTCTCCATTCACAATTACCTCGTATCCTGGGTTTAGTCAAAGTCAACTTTTATACACTTTAACCATATATTTAGAAAAAAATATTAAACATTAACAATGTAAAAACTATTGTATTAGAATTGTTATAAACCATATTCTCATATTATATGCATTACGAATATGGAAGTTGATGTTTTTTCTTATACAGTTGGTCAAACTTTGCAAAATTTGACTTTGACTAAACCTAGAATGCAAGGTAATTGTGAACGGAGGGAGTCCGTTTTAAAATATAAGATGTTTTAGTTTTGTAAAAAAAATGTATCTAGACATTTTTTAGTGTGTAGGTTCATTTAAGTTTGAAGTGAATCTACACACTAAAAGAGATCTAGATATATTTCTTTTATAAAGCTAAAACATCTTATATTTTAAAAACGGAGGGAGTAGATGGCGCAGTGCAGTGCCCGGTAAGTCAGGCAAACCGGCGGCCAGATTCAGTTTCAGCTTCAATGCCCGGGGCGCGCACATGGTGAATTGTTGGATGAAGGGAAAGGGACGGGCGCATTGCCAAATGGATTGGATGACGGCGGATGTCCGGTACGCGAGCTGATCAATCAAGTCGCCAGCATGGTGGAAGTGGAACGCTTGGAGCTTCCGAGTTTATGGTTACGGAATGAGCACGTAGGTCATCTACTGTCTCTCAACCGTGACGGGGCACTTTTTCTTCAAAGCCGTACGAGTAACACTGCTATGCAAAATTAATTAGGCAGCTGGTCGTAGTAGTAGTGGTTGTGGTTCCTATAGTAATTTTTTTTCAGCAAACCAGCGGCAACCACTGCCTTTTCTATTAGACGTATAAACACACGGGTCCAGTTAAAAGGGGAACCAGACCAAAAAAACCCCAAATGGCACAGTTTTAAGGAAAAACTAGCGAAAACCACACGAGGCCGCACTACCTAGGTCGACTAGGTCTGGAGCACCGTCGAAACGACTCGAACACAACGGCAATGACGAGCGCTACGAAGAGCCTGGTCCACGTCCCCGGAGAGGAAGTCAGAGCCGAAGGGAACGGCTAGACCTCTCAGGCTTCATGGCGAGAGGCAGGCCGCAGGGGACTCGCCAGCGGTACCCGTGCGCCGACAGGGCCCGAAGACATCGACTCAACCGGCATCACTAGCACCCCAAGCAAAGGCTCTGCACACTCCGAAAAATGACGCCGCCAAGGGGGTAACGATGTCCAAAAGACGCCGCCGTCATCCAATCCGGCAAGACAGATTTGGGCTTTCACCCCGGAATGATGGACGGAGCGGCATCGGGGCTCCACGACAACGCCCCCAAGAGGGATAACGGCGCCCACAGGCGCTGCCGCTGTCGGCACCGACCAAGTCGAGCTGGACTGGAGATTGGATGGAGGACTTTCCGGGACTGGAGATGCGCCAGCTGCTGGACGCCGGCGAGTTGCCCCCGCTGCTGCCATTGTCCACGTTGGTAAAACTGAATTCCCACATGTAGGAGGGGCTCGGCACCATCTCTGCCGCCGATTTGTTGGAGATGCGTGCGAAGTCAACATAGTCACCGCGTACATCATATTTGCATTTTAGCCCTCCTACTATTTCAAATTTAAGTGAGAGTCCAGGAAGTCCAGGAGATAAGAATCACGTGAACAGTCCACCTCTCGATCCATCCGACTCCCGAGTTCAGACCCGTCGCTCGCCCCCACCTCTCGTCGCCCCACCCCCACCTCCACCTCGCCGCCTTCCCCACCCATCCTCCACCTCGTTGCCCCCTCCCATGTCCCAGCTCCACCACGACCCGGGTCGGCCCGACAGTTTCTCTCCACCGCCGCCACTCCGCGCGGATGCTGCCCCGAAGACGACGACCACGCGACGGTTGTGGCATCCCGCTAAAACAACTACTAGAAAATCGCAGTGTTTTTGTGCATTGCATCATCATGACCGCATGCTCATGTCATCATTCCACATTGCATTTGTGCATCGTCATCATCATGCATTTGTTCATCTAAAACTATTTTCTAGAAGCCTACTTTGATTTCTAAATATTCCCCCGTCTTTATTTCAAATCAAAACCCCTGTCTCTCGCTCGGGTCTTTTATTTGCCTAAAAACTTTTACAAAATCTTTTAAAAATAAAAATCTTTTAAATAAAAAGTTTTATCGGGGGAGGCCGCTAGCCTACCAGACCAAAAGCCCGGCAAGCCAACAACCTACTACCCCGGCCCAATTAAACCAGACCAAAACCCTAACCCTCTACCTACCCCCAGCCGCACCTAGCTCCCTCCTGCCGCCGCCACCCTGGCAACCTAGGCGCGCAACCCCACCCGCCCTGCCGTTTTTACCGCCCGCCAGCAACTCCCGCTCGCGCACCTGCCCGACAGCTGCCGCGCGCCCGGTCCCACCCAACCTTCCGCCCGCACGCCACCTGACCCCATCCTCTGGTCCGAACCCCGATACCCGCGCCTGCAGCACCAACCACCAGCGAGCCAGCCCCGCATGACCGACCCGTACCTGGCCCCACCACGACCACCCTCCCTCGATCCTATCCCCACCTACCCCGCTCCCCTTGTCCGTTTCTCGCCACGCGAGCCGCGCCTCTGCCGACGTAGAGCCGCCGCGCGCGCCCCTCGTCTTCCTTGGCGACCGCCGCTGCCCGAGCTCCTCTCGCCTCCCGCGGCGCCCTCTCCCGCGTCGGCTGCCACCTCTGCTCCGCGCCTGGCTCTCCTCGCAGCACCGTGGCTTTCTCCTCCGAGCCGACAAGCCCGCCGACGTCGCCCGGTGTCGCCTCTGCCTCGACCTCCTTGCCAGCCATGGCTGCATCCGCGAGCAACCCCGCCGCCAAGGACGCCGGCCTCCCCTGCTTTAGCACCCCGCTCGGCAGAGCACCGCTGCCCCAGCGGCTCTCCGTACGTGCGTCCATCACCGCTCTCGCGTCGGCTCGCCGTCCCCGCCACCATAGCCTGGCAGCCCTGCTCCGCCCCCTCTCCGTCGACCTCGCGCGTGAGGACGTCCCTGCCGCCCTTCCTCGCTGTAGCCCCGCCTCTCCCCTCGATCTCCGCCGCCAAGCGTCGCCACCAGTGCCCCTCCCCGACTCCGTCGCCTCTCCTCCACGCGAGGCCACCTCACCACCTCACCTCGCGCCGCCCTCTGCTTCACCAACCCGCCGTCCTGCACGGGCCCCGAGCGCCGCCACCACCGCCATCGCAGGCGTCCTCCGGCCGCGCGCGCCCTTCCTCGTTGTGGGCCCCTCTCCCTCGCCGCCTCCGGCGGCCGCCAGAGCGAACCACCTCGCCATCCTCGTCGCCAGCGCCCGGCCCCGCGCTCGCCGGTCCGAGCCGCCCCCGTCGACCTCCTGCGTGGATGCGCCCTCCCGTGCCTCACCGCCCCGGGGTCTCCTTCGACCGACGCACCAGCTCTGCCGTTTCGCACCGGCAGCCGCCTGGTCGACCTCGTCTCTGCCTCCGTGTCACCGGCTTGTCCCTGCTCGTGAACTAGTTGTTGCCGCTTGGGGTGCTGTTGCGAGTATGTGGTGTTGTGTTTGTCGCTGAAGTTGGATGATTGTGTGCGTGTGAAGCTAGTGCAGGGGGTTCACAGGAGCAACCAATGCAAGAGTGTCCGATACCCAAGACCGTCCTAGCGCCAAGATCCTCCGGAGCCCTCTAGCACTCGAAAAGCTAGATCTCCAAGATCTCCTTCCCGGAGTTGATGACCCGGTGGCCCAAGTCCTACATCATGGAACACGCAAGACCTCCTTTCGTGGATCCGAAGATCGTCGTCATGGAACGCCATGATCTCCTTCCCGGAACCCGAACCCCTCAGAACGACATGATCTTCTTCATCGTCGCCAAGACCCGGATCCAAAGACCGCCAAGATTGCCACCGGAACGACAAGTACTTCACCGCGGAACACCGAGTTCGCCGTCACGGACATCCAGTTCCCCGACACGAGCCCGAAGACCACCGGTACCCGATCCATTCAAGTTCGCCATCGACGGCAAGATCGATCGCTGGAACCCAAATTCTCCTTCTCGACACGACAAGTTCTCCATCTTGTATCCGAACCTCGCCGATCCCCGCCGAACCCTGTCGAACCCCGAACCCCCAGAACCCAAGATCTTCAGAACCACATGTGTGACCCCTTTTCCGAGCCCTATGTTATAAATGCTAGATATAAAAACTGTCACATAATAAATTGTTCATACATGCATACCTGTATGTGGGTTTGGGGGCATTATAGTCGATTCACCTAAATTATATATGGATTCTATATGCAGGATATCTTTATCTTATTCTGGACTCCATTTAAAGTTGTGTAGAGAATCGATGCCATGCTTTGCCCTGTTAATACAACATTTAAATTGCAGGGTTTCTAAATAACTTGAACCTGTTAATTAATCGTCGGGACCCCGGTTCCACTTCATATTGCCTAATTGCACCGCATCGTTGCCATGCCATGCATCATATCATAAGCATGTCGGATCTTCTGCCGTAGTATTAAATATTGCATCCGGTGTTTCTTCTAGTGTTTGCTTCTTCGCGGATTAGGCCGATGAGTTGATGCGAGTATCAACAAGTTCTCCGGATATGAACCTTCGACAGTGTTTTCCCAGGCGAGCATTCTCCCCCTTTCTACCTATTTTGCATTTATAGTCTTTATTTCCTCCTGTTGATCTATTGCTATTCGTGTCACGATGCTTTAGTTTCTGTGTACCAGTTATATCCCGTGCAGCCTCTATATTGCCATGGACACCTCCTAATACCTGATGTTTGGTAGATAGCTGGCCTTGCGAGTCGTAGTTGCTTGCTCAGGTGCGATCTCGTGTTGTCGAGTACCACAGTTGTTGGAATGGTGGCAGATGTTTATGGTGGAGAGGATCATGACTTTAAATACAACTATTAAATTGCTGGGATAACTAATGAAAGAGGCACCGGTGGGCAATATATGCTATTTGGTTTTTATGTCCATTTGTGTCCCGTAGGCCCCGAGTACTTGATACATGTTCCTTGACTATTCGCACTATCCACATCCGGGAGACCCTATGGGACCCCCCCTGAGCCAGAGCTTGATTCGTTTCTATTTCTTGGGGCCACAAACTAGTTTGGGGTTTTATTTACTATCCTGTACTTATGCCATGCTATACTTCTTTATTTATGATTGTGCGTGGAGCACCTGTACTGTTTTGGATCGCGCCATGTTTTCGCGGTATCGATAAGCCCAGTCACACTTTCGGGTTCCCAGTCGTTTACAGCCGTCGTCATAAACCCTGGGTCCGTTCCGGAGCCAGCCAACTTCGTTGCGGGTAGCTTAGTGGGGTGGCCCCCTAAAATATTTTATGAATCTTGTGATTGCTTTGTCGTGAAAGCCTTGTTGGGTGTTGAGTTGGTTTTTCCGAGGTTGATCGAGTGTGTGTTGCTATTTGTGCACCCTTGCAGGGTAAATCTTTCTGAAAGTCGTGTCCGCGGTTATGGACGACTTGGAGCACAGTATCTCGATCATAGACAAGCATAACTAAAGTAGTGCTATAAATTTGACTTAATATGTGACTAGTAATTCAGCTTCACTACAATGGAATGGATAATAAAAATACCAACAACTGGTGGATCTGTGGCGATCTGTGTCATACTATACCTGCCTAGTAAGTATTGCAACTCCAATGGAATGTGATAAAAGTGCCAACAACTGCTAGGTTTTGGGATTCCTCGGGACAATTATATCTGACTAGTAAATGTTCCAACTACAACGGAAGGTTAACTAAAACTGCCCACTACTTATGTTTCAGGATGACTCATGCTATCTATATCTGATTAGTAAGCGCTACAACTATAACAGAATGAGTAAAATTGCCAACTGTGTGAGTTCCTTGGTCCGACTTCCTCGTTTGGTCTCGAGGGGGAAATACCAGGATGGGTATGTTTGGTGTTAGTATCAGGTTGGATCCGAATAGATCTTTCTTATCCCTCTCTAATAGCCGCCAGTTTTACTGAGTCTCTATAGGTTGTTTAATGCTGCCGCTTTAGTCCACCATACCTATGTAGGCGAGAGCCGCTGAATTCTAGCCTCGCCGTGTACTGGCCTCAATACTGACGCTCCTCCTTTTCCTTTGCCCTTTGTCGGCACCCCTTTTGTTTTAGCAGGTTTGAGATCGACGTCGTTAGCAGGGTTATCCTTCCGGCTTGGCTTAGGCAGGGTTATGGACGCCATTGGTTATTCGTCAGGGCTCTTAGCCCCATTTGCATCTTGTCCGTAGTCGGACGCTCTATCGTTTTCAAGGTGATTTGGATCTTTGAATTGTATATCTGTATTCTTGACTCATGGAGTCGTTGTTGTATATATAAGTTCTGTGGGTTCTATCGTGGACTAATGTGTAATGGTATTACTTCGTTTTCCACCCGCATGAAAGTGCCGGGTGGGTGTCCTTAAATTGTTTCTATACGGGTTTGGCGGAAAGGGCTAAAACTTGCATAGGGACGATTCGAGGGTGTTACAATGGTGGTGGGAGTGAGCAGGGGCATGGAGGCGCTAGGAGGTGGGCAGGGGCATGGCGGTGTCGGCGGTGGACAGGAAGACGACGTGCGCCGGCCAGGAAGACGACGACCACGCGCCATCCTAGAGTGCCTTGATCCATCTCTCCCTCTCCGTTCTTCCTTTTCGATTTTTTTGCAAGATCCAGATCTAGTTGATGTTTTGGCTGGATCTTGATTGAATCCGAGATCCAAATCAAGTTTTGGCTGGATCTTGATTGAATCCGAGATGGAAATATGAGTGGATCTTGAAAAAAAAATTAGACGAATCTTTGATGGATCTTAAAAGAAGTGCTCATACAACACAGATTCGTAGGTTGCATACATTTTCTCTTTTTTTGGGACAAATCTTTGATGGATGTTGAAAAAAAGTGCTCATACATCACAGATTTGAAGGTTGTATACATTTTTTTTTAGGCGAATTAGTTCATGATGTAATAGATTTGTAGAAATATCTTTTTATTGTGTTTTGGTTCATGCGATTTTGTATAAAATCCGTGATGGATCTTTGATGGATCTTTGATGGATATGTGATGGATCCGTGATGCGATTTTGGACACTGGATCTGAGTTCATCTGTTATTTTTTTTCCACTGCGAATCTTGTATAAAACCACTACGTATCTTTATGTATTATCAAGTCTTTGATGAATCTTGTATGATTCTTGGTAGAAACATATGTAGGCATTATAACAAATATTATAAAAATAAAATATATGAATATCTCTGGTTTGTATAAAATTTCCACTGCGAATCTTGTATGAAACCACTGCGTATCTTTTATGTATTATCAAGTTTTTGATAAATCTTGTGTGAATCTTGTGTATAAAATTATTACATGAAAAATCTGTGAAAGACATTCCGTTTGTATTAATCTTGCTTAATGCAGTTTACGGAAAATCAATGAAAATAAATAAAAATGAATGAAAATAAATAGTGTTGAATGTTTTGTCTGAGTTGACAAATCAGCGACAAAATATGTATAAAACTTGAAAATGCTAGGGGCTAAACAGCAAAACTGCAATAGACACAAAAAGTGAGGTGGAAGGACTATTATGTAAAATAAGTAGCACGAAACTCCAACAAAAGGACGACAGAGATGGTGTTGGGGGCTCCTCCTACGGGGGGATTGCATTTCCGCCACGTTGGGGACAACGTAGCTAGAGATCTCCATCGTCCAGTCGCAGGGTAGGTCGAAGCCCAGGTCCTTGCACGCGCACACCTCATCCATGTCCATGGCCAAGCCGCCCCGCGTGGGGAGTCGCCGCCCTTCCCGACCAACACCGTCACCTCGTGGCCTAGCTGCTGTTGCTGCCCCTGCCGCTGCTTCCTCATCTGCCTAACGCGGTCCAGCCACACCTCTCGCATCATCCGCTCAGGACGGTGGAGCTGCCGCCGCTTGTCCTGGGGGCCGCCCGGCCACCGCGCCACCTCTGTCTCGCTCGCGTAGTTCTTGGAGTAGCCCCACGGCGAGTGCGAACGCGCCTCGCGCTCCGGCATACCCGGTAGAGACACCGACGAGGGGGACTTCAGATGTCCTGGGCTTCCGTACGGGTGCCACGGCTTCCTCCCGTACTCAACATGGACACCATCCGATGACCTCACCTCCTCCTGCTCCTCCTCATCCTCCTCCTCGTCGCCGCCTCTGCACTAGTCATCCTCGTTGTCCGCGTCGCCGCCGTCGGATCCTGCGATGGAGAGACGGGACATGCACTTGCTCACGTTCCAGTCCTCCTCCGCGTTGTCCTCCTCCTCGTTGTCCTCCTCCTCATCATCCACCTCAACAAAGTTATCGTCTTCGTCGCCGTGCTCGATGAGATCTCGGAGCCTCGGCGGAGCGTATCTCGTCGTCTGGGCGGACGTTGACGAGGACACCATTTTCACTGGTAGAAAGAGGGCCTTTGGTCCAGCGCCCAAATTCCATTGGTCCCGGTTCGTTTCCATAATCGGGACTAATGCCAGGCACCGGTCCCGGTTCTTGCCGCCTGGGCATTGGTCCCAGTTCATCTCTAAGCATTGGTCCCGGTTCGTGGTATGAACTGGGACCAATGCCCCCGCGACGCACACATGGCGCTCTACGGGGCATTGGTCCCGGTTCATGCCACGAACAGGGACCAAAAACCCCGCGACGGTCAGCAGTCCAGGACAATTAATGTAAATTAATTCGGGGCAGAAATTAATTCGAGGTAGAAATTGAATTGATTAGTATTTTTGAAAAAATCTTTTACAAATTAATCGAGACAAAGATCTAAATTGAGACATTTTATTATTCGACCACAAATTTTTCTATACAAAGATGCGACTTTACAAATTTTCCTAGTCGACAACACTTTCGCTGCCGCTGTCCTCCGAGCCGTCGGCTTCCTCGTCGTCGTCGGACGAAATCTCCACGATTTCGGCGTTGTTCGGGAGACGGAGCTCCTCTGCGCGCCTAGCGGCATCGATGGCGGTGTAGATGGTCCGTCCAGGGACGGACCAGAACATCTCCCGCCCTTCTTGGTTGCGGCGATCTGGGTGCACCAGGCGCCCGTCCACGATGCGGTTGCCAAGCTTGGCCTTCCGCTCCTTCTTGAACAGCCGGGGTCAGTACTCGCTGGCCGTCGCGTACCAGGGCAATGCCCTCATGCACGCGGGTAGCTGGCTCTGACGCTCCGCGATGACGTACTCCATCTCGTATCCGCGGGGGTGGAGGAGGGGAGCCACCGGCACACCCGCCTCGCTGATGCGAAATCCGGCGGGAACGGTCGCGCGCGGCGGCGCGAGGATGCCGTAGTACGCAAACATCGCCGCCTCGTAGTGGTTGAGCGTGGGCACCTCCATGGCGGCGCGGTGGAGATTGGAGAGGGAGGGGAGGCGAGACGATGGCGCGGTGGAGAGGCGATGGCTAAAGGGGTGGGGTGGAGATGGACTGCAGAGAGGCCGAGGCGATGGCGAAAGCGAGCGCTATGGCCTCATATTTATACACGGGGACGACGAAGCGACGGTGGGCATTGGTCCCGGTTATTGCCACGAACCGGGACCAAATCCCCTCCCGCGCGACACATGGCGGCCCAGCAGCGCGCCCCCCCACCAAGGTCATTGGTCCCGGGTCGTGCCATTAACCGGGACCAATGACCTGGGTGGGGTGCGAGCTGTTGGGCTGCCACGTGTCGCGCGGAGGGGCTTTGGTCCCGGTTCGGGGCAATAACCAGGACCAAAAACCCTCCCCTGGCTATATATAAGCCCAACCCTTTGCCCACCAAATTTTGCTGGATTGTGTGTGAGGTGTGGGTGCTAGTTTTTTTTGATTGCACACAAGGTGTTTGACGAAATGTCCGAGCCATACTTTAGTTCGCACAACACGGTATCCTCGGCTGAGGTTAGCAACCTTATCTTCTTTATCTGTAACTGATACAAAAATATTGCATGTGTCCATGTAGGGTGGTCATTTTACTATTCACGATGTTATTGTAATGGTTAATTATTATGACGCAGATCGATGCACGGATGCGATGGATGTATGGCGACCGACGCCATTCCGATTTTATGGTAGGCCTGCATAAATTTATCGATTTGGCTAAGGCAAACAAAGTGGATAATTTTATGCCTTGTCCCTGCGTCGACTGTCGGAACGAGGCGGAGCACTCTGCCCCGAGAATCCTTCAAAGCCATCTGCTTCGGAGAGGTTTCATGCCCGGATATTATTGTTGGGCCATGCACGGAGAAAGAGGGGTTAGGCTGGAAGAAAATGAAGAAGAGGAGGATGATGACAGCTATCCTATATCCCCTGAAGAATACGGTGATACTGCAATGCAAGACAATGAAGAAGAGGGAGGCGGCAATGAAGAAGAAGAACGGGCATCGGATGAGCCCGCTGATGGTCTTGGTCGGGTCATTTCTGATGCAAAGCAACGATGTGATATAGAAAGGGAGAAGCTTAAGTTGGAGGCCATGCAAAAGGATCACAAAAAGTTGTTGTACCCAAATTGCGAAGATGGTATCACAAAGCTCGGTACCACACTTGAACTAATGAAATGGAAGGCAGAGACTGGCTTATCTGACAAGGAATTTGAGAAGTTACTGAAAATAATGAAGCCGAAGCTTCCAAAGGATAACGAGCTACCCGAGACAACGTACGAAGCAAAGAAGACCATCTGCCCTCTAGGATTAGATGTGGAGAAGATACATACATGCATTAATGACTGCATCATGTACCGTGGTGAGAAGTACGAGAATATGGATAAATGCCCGGTATGCAATGCATGTCGATACAAGATCAGACAAGATGACCCTAGTGATGTTGAGGGCGATGACGAGCCCTCCAGGAAGAGGGTTCCTGCTAAGGTTATGTGGTATGCTCCTATAATACCACAGTTGAAACGTCTGTTCAGAAATAGAGAGCATGCCAGGTTGTTGCGATGGCACAAAGAAGAGCGTAAGAAAGATAGGAAACTGAGACACCCCGCCGATGGGTCGCAGTGGAGAAACATCGAGAGAAAGTACTTGAACTTTGCAGGTGACGCGAGGAACTTATGGTTTGGTCTAAGTACAGACGTCATGAATCCTTTTGGGGAGCAGAGTTGTAGTCACAGCACCTGGCCAGTGACTCTATGTATCTACAACCTTCCTCCTTGGTTGTGCATGAAGCGGAAGTTCATTATGATGCCAGTGCTCATCCAAGGACCGAAGCAATCCGGCAACGACATTGATGTGTACCTAAGGCCATTAGTCGATGAACTTTTGCAGTTGTGGGCAGAACCAAGTGTAAAGGTGTGGGATGAGTACAAACATGAGCCATTTGACCTACGAGCGTTGTTGTTCGTAACCATCAATGATTGGCCTGCTCTTAGTAACATTTCAGGACAGTCAAACAAGGGATACAATGCATGCACGCACTGTTTAGATAATACTAAAGGTACATATTTGGATAAATGTAAGAAGGTTGTGTACCTGGGGTGTCGTAAATTTCTTCCGACCAATCATCAAGTAAGAAAGAAAGGCAAGAATTTCAAAGGTGAGGCAGATTACTGGAAGAAGCCTAAGCTTCCTAAAGGTGCTAATATATTTGGTATGGTGAAGGACCTAGAAGTAATCTTTGGAAAGGGTCCCGGCGGTCAATCTGTTCCGAAAGACCCCATTACCGGACACACGGCCATGTGGAAAAATAAATCTATATTTTGAGAGCTTGAGTATTGGAAAGACCTAGAGGTCCGTTCTTCAATCGACGTGATGCACGTGACGAAGAATCTTTGCGTGAACCTGCTAGGCTTCCTAGGCGTGTATGGGAAGACAAAAGATACACCAGAAGCACGGGAGGACCAGCAACGTATCAAAGACCCATACAACAAGCACACTGATAAAGGACATAAATACTTAAGCAGCTACGCTCTTACCAAAGTAGAGAAGGAAATCTTTTTTGAAGTTCTTTACAGTATCAAGGTCCCGGCTGGCTTCTCGTCAAATATAAAGGGAATAATAAATATGGCAGAGAAAAAAATTCAGAACCTGAAGTCTCATGATTGCCACGTGATTATGACACGGTTGCTTCCGGTTGCATTGAGGGGGCTTCTATCGGAAAATGTTCGATTAGCCATTGTGAAGCTATGTGCATTCCTCAATGCAATATCTCGGAAGGTAATCGATCGAGAAAGTCTGGAAAGGCTATAGAAGGATGTGGCCCATTGTCTTGTCAGTTTTGAGTTGGTGTTCCCCCCGTCCTTCTTCAATATTATGACGCATCTCTTAGTTCACCTAGTCGAAGAGATTTACATTCTCGATCCTGTATTTCTGCACAATATGTTCCCCTTCGAGAGGTCTGGGAGTCTTAAAGAAATATGTTCGTAACCGTGCTAGGCCAGAAGGAAGCATCTCCAAGGGCTATGGAACATAGGAGGTCATCGGGTTCTGTGTAGACTTTCTTCCTGACCTTAAGCCGATTGGTGTTCCTGAATCACGGTATGAGGGGAGACTGAGTGGAAAAGGCACGCTAGGAAAGAAAGCAATGCTATTTAGGGACGGACATTCTTTGAATCAAGCACACTACATAGTTCTCCAAAGTTCTACCTTCGTGGCTCCGTATATCGAGGAACACATGAATGTTGTACGCTCCAAGTTCCTGGGGAAGGATGACTACTGGATTAAAGAAAATCACATGGAGACTTTCGGCACTTGGTTGCAATTACATCTCATGAATGACACCACTATTGGAGATCAGCTCTACTTGTTGGCCATGACACTATCTGCGACTGTATTGACTTTCCAAGGGTACGAGATAAATGGGAATACATTTTACACAATTTCCCAAGATAAAAAGAGCACCAACCAAAACAGTGGTGTCTGCTTTGATGCAACATGCGAGAATGGGAAAAAGGACACATACTATGGTTACATAGAGGAGATATGGGAACTTGACTATGGACCTACTTTTAAGGTCCCATTGTTTCGGTGCAGTTGGGTCAACATGAATGGAGAAGGGGTAAAGGTAGAATAGCTGTACGGAATGACAACAGTGGATCTCAAGAATCTTGGTTATAGAGACGAACCATTCGTCCTAGCCAATGATGTGGCTCAGTTTTTTTATGTGAAGGACATGTCCTCTAGACCAAAAAAAGAAAAAATAAGGAAACGAACACATCAGACAATGAGCCTAGGCGTCACATAGTTCTTTCAGGGAAAAGAAACATCACGGGAGTCGAGGACAAGACAGACATGTTAGCAGATTATGATAAGTTTGATGAAATTCTGCCCTTCACCGTGAAAACTAACCCAAGCATCCCGTTAAGCAAATAAGATGCTCCATGGTTACGGCCTAAGAAGCGATCATAGGCAAGGGATCGACATACGCAACGAAGGATTCATATCCTAAACCCTAAACCCTATGTAAATCTATGTAATGTATGGAAACTTTATGTGATGTATGGAAACTTTATGCGATGTATCAAAAATTTATGTAATGGAGTCTTTCATGGGCTTGCAGGGAAATTTTTCCGAGGTGGAGCTTCCGAAGATGCCGTAGGGCGTGTGCAGCAACGACATCTTCGAGAAGCTCCGTCACGGTAGATTTCCCAACCCTTTCCCCAACACTGTTAGAGGAGATGGAGTCTTTCACGGGCTTGCAGGAAAAAAAATTCGAGGCGGAGCTTCCGAAGATGCCGTAGGGCGTGTGCACCAACGACATCTTCGAGAAGCTCCGCCACGGGAGATTTCTCAACCCTTTCCCCAACAGTGATCGAGGAGATGGAGTCTTTCACGGGCTTGCAGGGAAGTTTTTTCGAGGCGGAGCTTCCGAAGATGTCGTAGGGCGTGTGCACCAACGACATCTTCGAGAAGCTCCGCCACGGGAGATTTCCCAACCCTCCATCCATGGGGATGAAACTCTCTCTACCTATGTTGGCTTGTTGAGCTGCTTGCCATGGCATATCGATGGTCCTTTTATAGGCACGACGCCGCTTCTACTTTGTCTTGTTCTTCCGACAGGGCGTCGTGCGCTACATTCTTTATCTCATAGAGTAGTGCGTCCACCCACACGTCCTTATCCCGCCGACAGCTTTAGTCTCGGTTGCACCCACCAGCCGGGACTAAAGGTTACCCACGCATCCTTATCCCACCGACAGCTTTAGTCTCGGTTGCACCCACCAGTCGGGACTAAAGGTTACCCACGCGTCCTTATCCCACCGACAGCTTTAGTCTCGGTTGGCTTTTTCGTGCGTCGAAAGGGAAAACTTCCTCCTGCAACATCGTAAGCCATCCCAAGATGCACATGTGTGCACAATATGGGCACATTATCACAAACTATGCCCTGATTCTAGCCATAACATTGGTGGTTTGACCTAAATGCCATGAAACCTCGAACACGATAGGTCATTTTGTGAAGGATTTTTTATGATGTTTGCAATTTTTAAGTTCAGTGTTTTTCCTTGCAACTGTGACACATAATATGACACCCCGCGAAGGTTTCACATTCTTTGGATCATTTTTGAATTTCTTATGCCCGTTTCAAACTATATTCAAAACGGCGGGCATGAAGCACTTTTCCTGTTCAAAATTGTATAGTTCAAATAAAAATATTTGAAAACAGAAAATGGTTTTTGATTAGTTATTTAAATTGAAGCACTTTTCCTGTTAAAAGTTTTTTGAAATTCCAAATTATTTAATAAATATTTGTTAATGCAATTTTAATTGAAAATAGTAAAATTGTATAGTTCAAATAAAAATATTTGAAAACACAAAATGGTTTTTATTAGTTATTTAAATTGAAGCACTTTTCCTTTTAAAAGTTTTTTGAAATTCTAAATTATGTAATAAATATTTGTTAATGCAATTTTAATTGAAAATAGTAAAATTGTATAGTTCAAATAAAAATATTTGAAAACAAAAAATCGTTTTTGAATAGTTATTTAAACTGAAGCACTTTTCCCGTTGAAAGTTTTTTCAAATTCCAAATTATGCAATAAATATTTGGTAATGCAATTTTAATTGAAAATTGTAAAATTGTATAGTTTAAATAAAAATATTTGAAAACAGAAAATGGTTTTTGATTAGTTATGTAAATTGAAGCACTTTTCCTGTTGAAAGTTTTTTGAAATTCCAAATAAATAATCATCTTAAATTGAAACATCTTATTAATTAAAGAAGAAAACGAATTTGAAAATGACGGGAAGACCAAAAGGTTTGCCAAAATCTGAAAAATGGGTCAACGATCCCGGTTCGTCCCACCAACCGGGACCGATGATCCTGGATGCGCGCGCTGCCATTAACATGCCTTTGGTCCCAATTGTTGGCACAAACCGGGACCGTTGATCCTTTGGTCCCGGTTGGTGGGACGAACCGGGACCAAAGGCCCGCGCACGTGGCAGCACAGCAACGCTCCTGCCCTAGACCTTTGGTCCCGGTTGGTGGCACGAACCGGGACCGTTGGTCCTTTGGTCCCGGTTATTGGGACGACCCGGGACCAATGGTATGTACAGTTAACAACCCCCTCCTCCTCAACTCCCCCAATTCATAGAGCACATCGACGCACGGCTAAGGAAAATTTGCGGTGGAGCAAAATCACACCGGCAGGCTGCCTAAATCCAGAGCGGCCGCTTCACGTCGTCAACGCCCGTCGCCGAGCGCCACTGTCCGCCGCCGCGAGCAGGCAAGGAAGATCCGCCTCGCTACAATTGACCCCACCTTCGCCGACTCCGGTCGTCGTGTTCTCCACTGATTCCGGCAGCGCCCGGCCTCCTCCGGCCTCCCCGCACCCTCCATCGGCCTCCTGGTGAGCCACTGGTGCTCCAGTACCACTCCTACGTCTCCCTCCCTCACTGTATCATCCTCTCCATGAGCACCTGCCGCCGCCGGCCGCCGGCCACCGTCAAACAGCTTGCTCCGGCGCACCTCCCGTAGCGGCGCCGCCCGTTTTAGGTAGCCCGCATCACGCTGGTTCGAACCGGGACAGTGGCGTCACCCCGCACGCTTCTCTCCGCCGTCTTCCACCACCGCCTGGCAGTTCGTCGGCGAGCCTACGTGGCGCCACGGTGGCGTCGACGTGGCGTCGCATGTGCGTGACGTGGGCGCTGACCAAGCCCCGCCAGCGTGGCATCTGAGGTGGCTTGGGCCCCCCGCGTCAGTCTCTGTGGCTAGTTTAGCCATGGAGAAAAAAAAACCCACCCCGAGCTGACGTCATAAGGACGCAGTAAAAGTTTAATAATTGTTTAAATAATTTCAGAAAAGAGTTTAATCTTATAAATTCAATAACTAATTATTTCTAAGTCAGAAAAATATGTATAATATATCAAAATGTTCAGAAAAATGAGATCTACACAATAGACTCATAATCATGCATTATTCAACAACTTTAATTACAAGTTTAATAAGAGAATGAAATCAACCCCTCGTAGGTGATTTCAGGGTCTCTCCTGTACTAGGGTTTGGACCCTTCGGATCCCACTTAAATTGCCAAGCATGCCTTAGGGTTAAATTTCAACTATGTTTAACTTGTCATATCATTATCGATGCCATGTGTTGATTGTTGTTTCCCCTATCTTGTCATAAACTTAATATGTAATTCCAGAACATCATCTTTGTAGATACTATGGATCCAACAGATAAGGAAAACATCCTCCAAGGAATGATCTGCGAAAATGAAGATATCGATATCGATGTCACGAGTGAGTTTTTGAACGATTCCGGTTAGGGAGATGAGTCTCTCAACCGAGGAGACGGCTCCGGTGAGGTAGAAGCCGAAGCCTGGGACAGGGGAGAAGCCGATGAGGAAGAAGGTGACGACTCTGGCGGAACCTTAAATCTCGCAAACACCGGCGAGGTGTATATATGTATTTTTGTAATTAAAATGTTGTTGTCTATATATATACATGCATATATTAACACTCTTTCTTCTTTTAGCCCTCCGGATCGAGAACTTCTTCCGTAAGAACGAAACGAGGCCCAACAAAAAAGTTGGATGACACTATGAGGTATAGGATCGACATGGTCGGTGTAGATGGCGAACCGCAAGCTCCCGTCGATGTCGCAAGAAAATTTGTCAAGCAATGCAGAGTTCTTGTGAGGGACTACATCCCGATCACCGTTCAAGAATGGAATTGGGCAAGCGGCGGTAGAGTCCCGTATGTCGGCAACAACGCCAAAGATAAGCTTTTTGACAAGCTCATGACTAATTTCCTCCTGCCGGTACCAGATGTGAATCCAGATGAGGAGGAGAGAGCAAGAATGGAGCATGTGCAAAGAGTCAAGAAGTTTGCTCTCAGCAAGATGGTCGATGCATTCAAGAACTGGAAGAAGAAACTGTACAATAACTTTGTCAAGGTAGAGAAGACTCTGAATTTCAATGAAGCTGGCTATGCTAAGTTAAGACACCAGTGGGAGGATTTTGCGAAGTACAAGACATCGGAGAAAGCTAAGGAAAGGTATAGAATAAATACGGAGAACGCTGCTAAGAAACTATACCATCATAACATGGGGCCTGCTGGCTACGCCGGTTGCATGCCTAAGTGAGATGCACTTGAGGTCAATTACATAGCTGTCGGGATCAGACCAGAGCCCGCAGCATGGACACCACGGGCGAGAAACTGGTTTTACGGCCATGGGGGCACGTTGGACAAAGAAGGGAGGGCAATATATAATCAGAAACACAAAGATGATCCCCTACTACCCATTGACGATATTAGAAATGCAGTAGATGATGTTGCAGCGGGACGGTTCGTTCCCGATAGAGAGAACGACGAGCTCACACGCGCCCTTAAAAATCCTGAACACGACGGACGAGCACGAGGCACACCAGGATCCAAGCCGTGGAAGGTTGCCTTCCCCCCGAAAATGAAGAGATATCCCGATAAAAGCCATCAGAGGAGAAAGGAAAGGGAGGCAGCTGAGAAAGCGGCCGCTGCAGACCGGCTGCGTAATGTAGAAGAAGCATTAAAGCGGCATCAGGATCAACTCTGCAGACTTAGCCAGCAAGGTACTAGCGGCCAATCTCAGCGGCACGTGGTAGAAGCTGCATTCGAGGGTACCGGTGCCCTATCGAATAAGGAAAGCAGCATCGCTTCCACGCAGCTCTATGATGTTGATGATGATGCACTGACGACATCTCCTCCTAAATGCTACCCAGTGGATGATATCACGGAGACAACAGCTTATGAGCTAAAGGTGCAGGTTATGAACTTAAGGGTGACGGCGGCGGTCGGCATGGCGGTACCAATTGCGCCTAACCCAACTAGGCATTGCAGACCGGTTTCAAAAGGGTATGCTGTCATCACTGTGGATGAGGTGAAGGAAGATATTAAGGAGCTGAAGCTAGACCACCCTGCAGGGGAAGATATGGAGCTGACTCAACTAGAAGAAGCCAAAGGGGGGACTATTCTATGGCCAAATGAGCGCATCATGCTTCCAAATTATGTGCCGCCAAGGCCACGCACTCCTCAGAGCAGCAATCCACCTTCGCCGCCACCTCACCATTCTCCAGCGCAACCGTCGCCTTCACTGCCTCACCACTCAGCACAACCGTCTCCATCACCGCCTCAGCCATCTCCGCCGCCGCGTCAGCCGTCTCCGTCCCCTGAGCCTCAGAGACAAAAGCGGAAGTATACTAAGGGGGCAACACCACCACCAGCAGCAAGAGCACGTTCCGATCACCGAAACGTAAGCTATCGCCGCTCCCAAAAGTACCTCATCAGAATAGGAAGAAGCTACCTTGCGAGAAGACAGATGAGGAAACTGATGCGGTCATAGCTGCCCATTATGAAAAGTGGAAGATTGACATGGCTAACAAGAAAAAGCCGATAGAGGCATATTTCCCGGTCACCGCAGAAGATAAAGCCAAAGCAGCCGCGCTTAAGATTCAGCTTTACCAACCCATAGCGCTCACATCAGACTATAATCGCTCTATTACCAAGTCGGCTGAGGCAAAAGAGCAGAGAGTCAGGAAAGAAGTTGCCTAGCTCGGACAACAGAAAAATCAATCGATCGAACCGCTCAAAGTGTACGATACCAATGAGCAGAGAGCCCAGGAGCGGCATGATTCGAACATTGATCCGGAGTTTGTTCGACTGTACGGAGAAAAGGCCCAATTATATGGACTGTCTATTACTGAGTACATGAGCCGTATGAATGAGTTTGAGGGGTACCAAGAAACAGCATATGTGTATCAGTACGGGGCTCCTCTCGTTAAATCCGAGTTAGTCAAAGATCTACCAACAAAAATGCGAAGATTGCATAACTGGTACATCCAAGCCTGTGCTGATTGCAAAAACTGGATCTATGCTGCATATAAACACCACCATTACGGTCATGGAGATGGATTCCTACTAATCGAATTTCCAGAATTATTTCAGTTTTACCAACAAGACGCCCTCGACAAAACTATCGTCAGTGCCTATTGTTTATAAGTATTATTAATTTTTGTAATTAAGTCTTTCTAGCTCAGCTCATTCATTGCTTGTATAATCTTACTAATCACTATACTAATTATATATGCAGAATGAAGATTCAAGAATGCAACAAAGGACAAATCTATGACCTTGGGTTTGTTGACTGTAATTTCGTTCATGAAGTTACTCTAAAAAAAATCCCAAAGAGACAGAGGATAACTTGTTCCAAGCATTGAAGTATTTCAGCAACATAAGGGAAATACAATGCTGGGTGAGTGTTACTGTCTTGTACACATTCTATTTTCCCTTACTCGATGTTAAGCGTATAATTGACTCGTGTTATATTTTGTTAGTGTGTCTAGCTTCCACTATATTCTGTTAATCATTGTTGTTGACACCGGAGTAGTAAAAGTCCTGGACTCGAAACGCACACCATTAGAAAAGTGGGCGGACATGCAGGAATGCCTCCAGAAGGCTTGGAAACGGTTCACCGCCAAAACTAGGGGGTTTGGAAACCGGAGCTTACATTTCAACCATTGACTGTAAGTACTACTTGCTAGATCCACGCATCTCTTTGATTCTAGTTTCAATACCACCATTATCATGCTTGATTATTATTTTGATTGAACTCTGTTCTCGTAAAGTGCTTGATGCAGGAAGCAGGGAATAACTTATGTGGATACTATGTCTGCGAGTTCATTCGCCAGACGACCAAAGAGAAGGGCGCAGACCCGAACATCAAAAAAATTGAAGTACGATAAACAATAATCACAACTTTATTTTATTACCACCAATTGTGTTTAGTTTCATTCATATATATTGATCCCCTTCTTTATATTAGATCGAACGGATGCGGGACGGTCTTCTATCACAAGAACACGTGCAAGCAATTCAAGAGGAAATTGCCGGATTCTTGTTAGAACAAGTCATAGATCCGAAAGGAGAATACTATTACCCGCTTCATTCGGAAGGGTGAAGTGTAAAAAAGAAGATGTAAATTAGATCAAATTCGTGTGAGAGTATCGTTTGTAATTGTATTATGTTTCGACCAAGAAGACGGATGAGACGGTGTATATATTTGTGATCATGCATGATGTGTAATATATATATCGTGGTTTCATTATTGCTGTATATATGTAGTACCATTAAATTGATAAAAAAATCCTACCGCGGCAGAAAAATAGCCCGAAAATCCTGCCGCGGCAGAAAAATAGCCCAAAAATCCTGCCGTGGCACAAAACCCTGCCGCGGCACAGAGACCAGTGATCCCGGTTCATGCCAAGAACCGGGACCAATGATCCACCCCCGCCTGTCTCTGGTGCTGCCACGTGGAGACCCATTGGTCCCGGTTTGTTCCACGAACCGGGACCAATGATCCACCCCCCTCGTCGCGTGCCCGCCACGTGGAGACCCATTGGTCCCGGTTCGTGCGTGAACCGGGACTAGCATTAGTCCCAAGTGATTGGTCCCGGTTCGGGAACCGGGACCAATGGCCCTTATGAACCGGGACTAGAGGCCATTTTTCCACCAGTGTTTCGATCCAAACGAGACTCAAGGAGGGGGAGAGGAGCAAGACCCTGACAAGTAAACGATTTGTTTGCTTGTTCGTTAGGTGAGTGGAAGGAGGGCAAACTGACAGGCTATGCTCACTGGCTGCGACGTCGATCGTGTGATGGATGATGGGTTTATATATTGCCTGCAACCGGGGATACAAAGCCGAACCTGAGCTACGCAGTTAGCCTCGCCCTTTTCTGGTTCCACCAGACCGTCTCCATCAAATTCTCAGCGACCCAGCATGACACACGTAACAAAGTACTTGTAGTGGGACTTTGGGGGGGGGGGGAATTTGTACATTTCGAAGGCACCAATCAGGAGGCAGTAGACAGTAGATTTATTTGACATCGGTAGATTTGGTTATTCTCCTTTTGTAATCAAGCTGCCTTGCTAGTTAGGTCCGTTGAATTTTCCAGAGCCAGGATCGATGGGAAACATTCTCCCCCAACTGAGAGCATCTCCGCCCCCACCCCCAAAAATTAAAATATTTGAAAATTAGGGCAAATACAAAAATACTCTTGATTTCGCAGCAGTTCAAACATGTTTGTACAAAACTTTTAAAAAAAGTCCAAGGCGACGGTACATCACCGGCGTGTCGTTGTTATCGTCACTGGGCTCCTGCTTTGGTGGCAGCATGGTGCTGCAGCCCTGGCCCGGATCGCCACCCCAGCTCGAGCAGCCAGGCCTATCATCGTCACCCTCTAGGTTGATGAATAGGCTGAGGCGTCACGCTCGTTCGGTCTGCTCACGTCGGTACTCCTCTGTGGACCAAGCTTCAGCGAATGCATCCATCGCTAACGGCACGGCCTCGAAGGAGGAGCGCTCAGCGACACGCTGTCTCGGGAACTCCTCTGGGTCCTCATCGATCTTCAGTTGGAGGGCGGCCACCTTGTACTCCGGCGGTGGCGGTCACTCCTTCTTCACCTGGCGCTGGGGCCTAGCGAGGTGCAGACGGCCACGAGGAGGGGATGGCTCGTGTTGGCCCCTAATTGCAACGCCGCTAGAGTGCCTGCGCGACTGCTGCGACGGAGGGACCTCCTCGTACTTGTCCTTCACCGGGGCAAGGAGAGCAGAGAAGCGCGGCGACAACATGGAGTATGAGGAGTAAGGGGTAGAAGGCGATGAATACCTCGACGAGGAAGACGTCGAGGAAGAGAGGGCGGCGTGGCGCGGTGCCCACCGCTGGTCCAGGTAGCATGGCCTCTACCGAGGAGGCATCGTCAGCGGCGGTTGTTGCCGACGGCGTTGTAGTCAAGGACCCAGACGAGCGTCCTGCCCGGGGTGCTCCACCATCGGATCCGCCCTTCGAGGTTGTTGTCCTCCAGTGGGGGCCGTTGCCGTCGTAGGCATCAAGGAGGGCCTGACGTTGGTCCTCGAAGAGCGTGTCCCACGCCACCGCGTTGTCGGGATTCCAGGAGGGATCATTCCGCTCCTCCGTCAAGAGAACGTCCCAGTAATGTCGGTAGATCTCCGCCTACCGCGTTTGGTCGCGAGGGACTGGTGGGACAGGCAGGCCACCGGCCGTGAGGACCTAGTGTGAGGGCACCGCATGTCTGGTGGCGCTGGGTAGCCTGCCTCCCACAGCGCCTGTGCCTTGTGGATGCGCAGCGAGTGCCGCCCAAAACCGTTCGTGGAGGCGCCATCTCTAGGGAACCTCTCCATGGCTGGTGGGTGGGTGTTGGAAAAACACGGGTGAGGAGGCTGCAAGGATGGAATGGGTATCGGGGAAGAAAGAGTTTTAACGCCCAGGAGAGGGAGGCGAGCATTGAATGCGCGGGCGGTGGCGCGGAGGGCGGTGCTCGCTTGCAAAAGGCTGGTCGGTGGACAGCAGCGCCATTACTGGCGTGCGGCTGGCGAGGAGGAAGACAAACCGAACGTGTCGGCCACTGACGCTGACAAGGGTGGCCTGCAACGACCAACAGTTTCGCGCGCCATCTTCTCCACTCCTTCTCGCCAAAAACATGGCATCTAGCGCCCCTGTGGGTTGGGCTCGACTTGGGGGCACCGGATAACAAAACGGGTCGTGCCGGCGCAAAAATAAATTTGGGGGAGGGGGTGGGCTAGGCTGGGCATGAATTCGGCTGCCGGGCCCCCCGATAACCCTTTAGGGCCCTCGAGTGGAGATGCTCTAATGGACACGTAGTTTCCTTTCAATTTTAATGAGAATCATGTAGTTGGAACTACTACGTGCTGATTTATTTAGGTTAGAGTTGTGGACTACAATAGTACCATCGGTGATTGGTGGATGTGAAGGAGATATGCCCTAGAGGCAAATAAGAAAGTGTTTTATTTAATATATCTCTTGTATGTTTATAAACGTTTCATACTGTGCTACTATAACTATGTTAATACGAAACATTAATACATGTGTGGTATGTAAACAAACCATGTCTCTAGTTACGTCTAGCAAACTAACTCATTGGTCATGAGGATGATCTAGGGTTTCAAGATCATGGGAATTTATGCTAATGACAATGAGGTCATATCATTGGTTGAATGATGTGATAGACAAACACCCAATAGTTTTTATCATATGAGATCTAGTTACAAATCGTTCATCATTAATGATAAACAAAGGATACCTCGCAACTTGATCCTTAGACTGTGAGATAATACAAATCACCGTTCTGGAGGGAGCTTAGATGGTATCAAGTATCAGTCCATGAAAGGATGATCAAAAAGGTTCTACTCAAGTTTCCCAAAGGAACACGTAGATGAGTACATATAGAGACCAGGATTTTCCAATCCAAGTAACGAATAGATACACATGGCCATCTCAGTGTTGTTGCATTATTGAAGCTTGCAAGCATGTGACTGGGTCACACAAATGCAACATCATGGGAACGAGTAAACGAGTTCATCAGTAATGAGATCGAACAAAGGTATGGAGATACCGGAGATCAAATCTCGGGTTAACTAGGAATCAAGTGGCAAAGGGAATAGGAAGCGATGTTGAAGGTTCAAGCGATAAAGATTCATGAAACGCACGGGGTCATCATAGGCATCTAGGTCCCGCTGATGATCATTGATACAAGAAAGGTCTCGATCATGTCCGGAGTGTTCCCGAACTGAAGGGTGTCACGCTTAAGGGTGAGGACACATATGGATTGATACGACACCGCAGGGGAAATGAGAGAGAGAAATTGAAATAATTCCGTGTAACACCCGATGTTGATCACAGGGGTCCGGAGGGAGTTCTGGAGTGAAGGAATATAATAATATATGTATTTCATATTAATTAGTTGAATTAATATTAAAATATATATTTTTATTTTATTTTCATAGGCATCCCATTGCTAATGGTCCTCACCCGGAGGGGAGGCCCAAAGGGGCAAGGCGCCTAAGGGAGGAGGGCTAGCCGACCTAGCCCTAGTAGGCTCCCCACGTGGGGCCCACCTAGGGCTGGTGGCTCCCCCTTGGTGCCCAACAACTGTGGGGTTAGTCCCACACCGCCTGCCCCTTGGTTGGTGCCCCTCCCCTCCTACTATATATAGGGGTCACCCCTCCCCTTGGAAACCATCCCATTCGCTCTTCTCTCTCTTATTTCCTTTGAGGACTTGTCTATAATATTGGAGAGGACCTCAGGGCTTTTGAGTTCTCCACCTTCACACCACCGACGTGTGATTTTCGGCCCGCCATATTTCTTCTTCCGCTGCTCGGCTGGATCGGAGCCCAGGAGACGTCGCATACACCGAATGTGTGTAGAACTTCGGAGGTGCCACACTTGGGGTGCTTGGAGCTCCTCGTCTTCAATCAACATACGCCTTCCGACGTAAGGCGTTCCTCGGTCTTCAAGGGTATGAATACTGTCTTCCTTTTCCATTACTTATGCCTATATAGTATAGATCTTGGTATTAGTGTTCGCGTAGCTAGATTTTTTTTGTTTTCTACCTCGGAACCCTAAAGTGGTATCAGAGCGGGTCTATGGGTAGGCATGTCGTACATATAGAACACATAGCTATATGTGGACATTGATTTTCTAGTTTCTACCCTCGTTGTGTACTTGTTTATATCGTGGTACTGTTTGATGAAGTGCCCCCCAACTGATATTATGTGGTGATTCACTAGACTGGTCCACAAGTAAGTGACTTTGGGGGTGTCTATCTCTCTGCAGTAGTTGATATGACATTTACAACGAAGGGCCCTAAAAAGGGAAGAAAACTGGCAATCATTGAATCCATGTTGTGGCTCTACGTTCGTAGGTGGGAAGTGGTTCTATCACGAAAGCCCTAAAGCCGCGTAAAACTTGCAATAGATAAAGTAGAGGCGTCTAACTTTATTTTGCAGGGGCATGTGTCATGACATGGTAATTAAGTTTATGAAACGTTTTCATTAGATCTCTTGATGGCAATCAAGACGCTGCAACCATGTCATGGCACCATACTTTTGAAGTATTCTTTATACATCTTATTATGCTTGTGTATTAGGATATATGACGGTAGCATGACAGGATGATCCCGCACATAATTGCAATTGTAGTGTTCCCCTTTGTGTGTGCACCACCAAGAAAGTTCTCCGTTATGAGGCAGGCCGTGACGATCGGGTGTTAGACATATCCGCGTTCGCATACGGTGGGTGTAAGCCATGTTACACTGCAATACACACAAGTTATAATTGCCGAACCTAGCATGTATAGACATGGCCTTGGAACACAAGAGACCGAAAGATCGAGCATGAATCACATGTGATGTGATTGACATTGAGAATGTCTACCTTTGAAACTGCAATGCCGACCGTGATGATCGGAGGTGGTGTAGCGGATTAGGATCATGTGATCATCAAACGAATTGAGGGATGTTCGTTTGAGTGGGAGTTCCTTTTGTTTTAGTGATACAGATCAAGCCAATGATCCTATATTTTTGTCCCAATCTTTCACAGCGAGTCAACTAGGTAGGTAATCTTCGAATATCGCTGATGAACGTCACCTGACGAAGAGGAATCAATCTAGCAAGTAACGTGATGAAGATCACCACGCCTCAAACCTGAGCACGCCAATCCTTGATGAACACAAGAACCTCTGTAGCAATAATATGATAAATGATATCGCCGTCCCCGGAGGGATGATAAACGGTGGAGCACAATATAGTTTTTAGACTAACCAACTAAACTCCCCTAAACCCTAGGTGGCTGGCTCCGTTATATAGGAGGCCTGCAACAAGTCGGTTGGATAGACCCAAACCGAACACACAAATGGACTCGAACCTAACCTGGACTCGGACTCAATAACATAGCAATAATATTTGACACAACCTTAGACTTATCATTACATATCGTAGGTTGTCCTGGTGTGCCAATCATCAATGGGATGCGCCCGCATCACCTAGCTTGGTGGAGTCCTAAAATTAGGCTTCACCTCCTCCTTCGTGCCCTTATCATCATTCCCCCTTCAAGAAGCGTTGTCCCCAACGCTTGCGGGTCGGGTCAGAAAGGTGGCGTGATATGAACAATAGCTTCATGCATCTTTGCCATGTTCAAGTCTTGCTTGCCTTCCATGCCACATCCTCCCTCTCGGCTAGCTTGACTTGAGCCTGCACTTGGCGCCTCTTTTCTTATCCATATGAGTTTGGACTTCGGCGCCACCACCTTCTTCTTATCAACTCATGATGGAGCTCTATGGTGCAGAACATGGACCTTCTTTGTACGACCCTGCAAAATATGAGTAATGCCCGGGCCACATAACTGATGAACACGTCCATATTTGCCTCTATGCATACGCACGGCTGCTCCAACAAAACGCCTCACATGTGTGCTAACAAAACTGCTCTTGTTATGCCACTGCACCACATGCACTGGAACATCAAGAGTATAACTATCATCCGTATGACTACATGTGTCAACACAAACAACCTTCTGAACACATGCTGCAACATCCTTCCTCTCAGCAATAAGAGGATGCACTTCAACTGGCTTGTCACTAACAAGTTCCACTAGCTTGTCATCTACAGGCATAGCTGAAGCAATATCAACATTGTCGCACTGTGCATCATGCTCTCCATCCTGCACCTTAGCTAGCCCAGATTCTGGCTTAGCCTTGTGCACCTTATCCTTATGTACCACTAGCTCGACATCAGACTTTATGTGATCATCCTGCATAGGCTTCAAATTCTGCTATTTGCCACCATGCACAAAAGAATATGTATTTGCTCTTCCAGCATGTGTTACGTTGCGATCATACTGCCATGGACGACCAAGTAACAGCCCACATACCTCCAATGGCAACACATCACACTCAATCTCATCAACATAATCACCAACTGTAAATGGCACACACACCTTATGAGTTACCTTCACCATACCGCAGCTATTTAACCATTGTAGATGCTTAGGTTCAGGAATACGCCATGTGGACAACCCCAATGCTGCCACCATTGCCTTGCTAATGCCATTAGTACAGCTTCCCCCATCAACAATCAACTTGCATGTTTTGCATTTGATCATACACTGCGCCTGAAATAAATTCTAACGCTGGCCCTTGTCAACTGTCATGCAAGCATCGCCTTGTACTTTCTTGAGTTGCAAATTCAGCCCACTCAATGGTAAAACATCCTCCTCCACGACATTCATAACAATATCAGCCTTAAAAACATCAATCGCTAATGCTTCAGAAATTGTGGCTGCCACCTTGCTAACTGTCAGCAATGGAACAACTGTTAACTTCTCATGAGTAGTCACAGCCGTCGCGACCTTCGGTATAATTGATATACTCTTGCCAACATCCACTATCACATTCACAACCTTGGGTGGCTGCTCGTTTTCCTCCATATACGGTAATACGAAACCATTATGGAGAAAACTTTTGTAGTCCTCCCAAGTATGAGAAAAACCATCTAAGTCAACCGCCTCGGACCACCAACTGTCTAACTCCTTGTCCACACACCGGTGAGCAAGAACTACCCATCATACCCACTAAACTTGCCATTGTATTTGCGACATCGATGGAAACCCCGTTCCATGTGCCTTTCCCAATCTTGGTACTCCTCAAATGTCGCAAGTCTATATAGGCACCAGCTAAGCTCGGAGACATCATGTGCTACTCCATTCAGGAGATCGAGATAGTCATTGAAAATAGCACTAGACTGTTTTGCACGCGTACACCTCAAGCCCAAAGTATCTCCCGAAAAAGAATCCATCATGTCTTATCTTGTTCCGTCACACAAAAATCTGCACAACTATCCGATCAAATGAAGCAAATCGCAGCAGCAGAACAACCAAAAAATAATCCATGCAGACGCAAATCAGCTGGGCAAGTCGGTCATGGACAGACACCTCTGTGGTGTAGCGCGCCATTCCGAGAGCGATCCCGCGATTGTGGGTCGAGCTGAGCTATCTCCGGCTGATTGATGGGCGTGCGGGTGTGGCGATTTAGAAACACGTAGCTGAGCTATCTCTGATCCCGCGATTTTTTTAATCCACACGTAGAGCTCACGCTCGTAGGGAAATTTGGATCAATCCCGATCTATACAATCAGTTGCTTTTTTCCTTGCACGCTGATTTTTTTTCCTTCCGTTTCCAGAGTCCACGCAGAAAATGACTCCAACTGATTCCCTACTCCCGATGGGAAAGATCCCTAGGAGTAGCGATCGATTCCTTTGATGTTCCTGAAAATCAGCGCCGTATGTACCAACTAATTCTAATCTTCTTTCCTTTCCTTTCTTTCCTGTACTCCACATGAACACACGGAACAAAAAAATCTCCATTTTTTAATGCCCTCGATCGGATCTGGAAAACACAAGTAGATCGATAGGACTCTGGAAAACCGATCAAGCTGAAACAATCGTCGATCTGGACGAACTCTTGGAGCCACCGGCTGCTTCAGGAAATCGTGCAACACTTGGACTCCAGAACTAATGTATGGGAGTAAGTCAAGATCGACTTGGCTGCCGATGAAGAATACGATCCAATCAGAAAACTGCCTGAAGAACAATCCGTAGACCAATCAGCAGACAACTCTCGCCGTGATCAACCCATCGCTCTGATACCACATGATACGGATGAAGCCGATGATCATATATTTTATCCCGATCTTTCACAGCGAGTCAACCAGATAGGTAATCTTCCAATAACGCCGATGAACGTCACCTAAAGAAGAGGAATCCATCTAGCAAGTAACGTGATGAAGATCACCCCGCCTCAAACCTGAGCACAACAATCCTTGATGAACACACGAACCTCCACATCAATAATATGATAAACGGTATTGCCGTCCCTAGAGGGATGATACACGGTGGAGCACAATATAGTTTTTAGACTAAACAACTAAACTCCCCTAAACCCTAGGTGGCTAGCTCCTTTATATAGGAGGCCTAGAACTAGTCGGTTGGATAGACCCAAACTAAACACACAAACAGACTCAAACCTAACCTGGACTCAGACTCAATAACATAGCAAGAATATTTGACACAACCTTAGACTTATCATTACATATCGTAGGTCGCCCTGGCGTGCCAATCATCAATGGGATGCACCTGCATCACCTAGCTTGGTGGAGTCCTGAAATTAGGCTTCACCTCCTCCTTCATGCCAATATCATTTGGTTTAACAACATAAATTAAAACTTGAACTCAATATTATGAACATGGTCTAAACACTTTGCAAATCCATTGTAGATGTCTCGCCACCTTCAACCTTAGCACGTTCCTAGAGAAGGACAAGATGAAAACTGATGGAACCAACTTCACCACATGGTACCGCAATCTGAGGATCCTCCTAGTCCCCTACAAGTTGACTTATGTCATTGAGGATGCGCTCCCCACTAAGCCTGCAGAAACCGCCCCTAAGAACGAAAAGAATGTCTTGTAGTCCAAGGCAGATGATTTCTCCCTCATCTAGAGTGGAATGCTTTATGCCATGGAGCCGGAGCTTCAAAAGAGTTTGAATGCTTTTGAGATCGTTGAAGATCTTAAGGATATATTTGCTCCACAGGCTCGGGCGGACAGGTATGATGCTTCCAATCTCTTGTTCTCTGCCAAGATGGAAGAGCACGATATTATAAGCAAGAACGTAGTCAAAAGGTCTGGCTACATTAAGCGCTTGAATGACCTGGATTGCAGAATCCCGGAAGAGCTCGCGGTTGATAGGGTGCTGCACTCGCTACCCCTAGCTACAAGAGCTTTGTGCTGAACTACAACATGCAAGGGATGACTAAGACCCTTGTTGAAGTGTTCGCCATGCTCAATACTTCTGAGGTTGAGATCAAGAAGGAGCACATGGAGCACATGGTGTTGATGGTCAATAAGACCGACCAACTTTAATAAGCCAGTGCTTAAGGGCAAGGGAAAGAAGCCTAATAAGGATGGCAAACATGTTGCCAACACCTCTAATGCTACCAAGCCCGCTCCTAAGCCTGGTGTCACATGCTACTACTACAAAGGGGACATGCACTAGAAACGCAACTACTGCAAGTACCTTGAGGACAAGAAAGCCAGCAAAATAACCGCCAAAGGCAAAGGTATATTTGATATACAAGTTATAGATGTATTCCTTACTAGCGCCAGGAGTAACACCTGGGTATTTGATACCGGTTATGTTGCTCACATTTGTAACTCTCAGCAAGAGCTGTGGAGTAAGAGGCGCCTGGGGAAGGACGAGGTGATGATGTACATCGGAAACGACTCAAGAGTCGGCGTGGTGGCCATAAACACTTTACCTCTACGTCTGCCGTCAGGATTTATTTTGGTTTTGAATAAATGCTACTATGTACCCGCATGAAGTATGAATATTGTGCATGGATCTTGCTTATTGCAAGATCGTTATTCGTTTAAATCTGGAACAAGTGGTTGTTTTATTTCAATGAATGATGTTTTCTATGTTCATGCACCTATGTGTAATGGTTTATTCTTACTGGATCTTTATAGCAATACTCACATCCATAATGTTGATGCTAAGCGTTGTAAACATAATGATGATAATACCATGTATCTATGGCATTGATGTCTTGGTCATATTGGCGTAAAGTTCATGAAGAAGCTCCATTTGTATGGACTCTTGGAATCATTGGATTTTTAATCCATTGATACTTGTGAGCCTTCATGGGCAAGATGACTAGGACACCCTTCTCCAGCACCATGGAGCAGGCTGCGGACCAAATTATGAATCATGCATATAGATCTGTGTGGTCCAATGAGCGTCTCAACATGAAATGGTTATCGTTATTTTATTACCTTTACTGATGATTTGAGTAGATATGGGTATATCTACTTGATGAAGTACAAATCTAAAACCTTTGAAATGTTGAAGGAATTTCAAAAGGAAGTAGAGAATCAACTTAACAAGAAAATCAAGCATCTTCAATCCGATCGGGGAGGCGAGTGTTTGAGTTATGAGTTTGGCGTGCACTTGAGGGATTGTGGCATCGTACCACAACTTAGACCAATTAGAACACCGCAGCGTAACAGTGTGTCAGAACGGCGTAACCACACTCTATTAGATAGTGTACTGTCCATGATGTCTTTGACTGATTTGTCCATATCATTTTGGGGATATGCATTAGGAACCGTTGCTTTTATTTTAAACATAGCACCATCCAAATCCGTGGAGACAACCCCATATGAGATATGGAATGGAAAGAAGCCAAAGTTGTCATTCTTGAAAGTTTATGGATGTGAGGCTTACGTCAAGAAACTGCAGCTTAACAAAGTCGAACCCAAGGCCGAAAAGTATATATTTGTAGGATACCCAAGCGAAACCATTGGGTATACCTTCTACAACAAAGCCGAAGGCAAAATGTTTTGTCACGAAGAACGACACCTTTCTTGAGAAAGAGTTTATTGCCAAAGGAGTTAGTGGAAGGAAGATTGAACTTGATGAGGTTGTTGATCCTTCTCTCCAAATACCAAGTGGCGCAACAAAAGTTGTTCTGGAACCGTCCTCCACCTTGGTGGAAGAGTCAAATGATAATGATCAAAGCAACCACATCGAAGTACCTGTAGTATGTAAGTGTGCAAGAATACATACCACTCCTGATTGGTATAGTAGTATTGTGATGACTATCATTTTGAATGAACAAGAGGAACCTGCAAACTACAAAGAAGCTATGAAAAGTGCTGGTTCCGAGAAATGGCTAGAAGCCATTAAATCCAATATATGATCCATGTACGAAAATCAAGTTTGGACCTTGGTTGATCTTCCAGAAGGCCACAAGGCCGTGGAAAATAAATGGATCTTTAAAAAGAATATAGATGTGGATGGTAATGTGACCATACACACGGCTTGACTTGTCGCAAATAGGTTACAACAAATTCAAGAAGTTGACTATGATGAGACCTTCTCTCCCATAGCAATGCTGAAATCTGCCCGGATTCTGCTAGCAATTGTTGCACATTTCGATTATGAAATATGGCAGATGGATTTAAAAACCACGTTCCTCAATGGACACATTGATGAAGAGTTGTATGTGATGCAACCAGAAGGTTTTGTTAATCCTAAGGATGTTGGGAAAGTATGCAAACTTTAGCGATCCATTTATGGACTGAAGCAAGCATCTCGGAGCTGGAACCAATGTTTTGATCAAGTGATCAAGAGTTTTGGATTTGTCCAAAATCAACAAGAGTTCCATGTTTACAAGAAAGTGAGTGGGAGCTCACTGGCATTTCTAGTAGTATATGTGGATGACATGTTTCTAATTGGGAATAATGTGGAACTTTTAGAGAGAGTAAAAGGATATATGAGTAGTCCATTTTCCATGAAGGACTTAGGTGAAGTTTCATATATGTTAGGCATCAAGATCTATAGAGATAGATCAAGATGCCTAATTGCATTAAGTCAAAGTACTTATCTTGAGAGGATTTTGAAGAGGTTCAAAATGGAAGAAGCCAAAATGGGGTTTATACCTGTGATGAAAGGTAGCACACTGAGTTTGACTCAATGTCCACTACAAGAAATGTGTTAACTTGTCACCTTCTCATAGTGACGGAGAATGGAATCATCATAGATCTATGACGATTTTGCACAAGATGGTCATAGGCTATCTAGAGAGGTTAAAACCTTATAGAATTATGATGTTTTGTGTCATAATCATCGTAATTTCATCATAATAAATCGTCAAACCTATACGGTACAACTTAAAGCCTTATTTGTACCCATTATGATCAATTTAAATCGTCATATAGTCTAAAATATGATATGTTGAATTGACTAGTTGGCCACATCAGCAATTATGTCTATGTGGAATGTCTATGTGTCTGTTTTTGACTACGTATCATATCCATGTGTAAATATCGGCATATGTAGCACTAATTGAATCTACTACCCGAATTGATGCATGGAGACCATCTTTGACCAGTCAGAAAGAAACATGTTTTTATTCTACAAAAAGTAGACGACCAGGTGTTTGAACCAACGATCTCTCACACACCACAGGGCACCTAACCACTAGGACAACGGATTGTTGTTGTCCTACAACTGTAAATCCATGTATAACTCTTTTGAGACCGCCTCCCTCTTTCAGAAATAATGAAAGAAAAAGAGCTCGTGCTAGGGGTCGAACCCACAACCCCTCGCACTCCTTGGCCAAAGGCAACCACCAGGCCAACCTTCCTTTATTGTCTTCAAATAGCGTGCCTCATTTATTAATGTTCAGCCCGTCTATTGGGCCTTGGCTACGGAAGTCGATTAGGTCATGCCCGCGAAGTAGATAATGTTTTCTTGGGCCGGTTTTACTTGAACGTGGTAAATTAAATCCAAGCCACCTCGGCTGGTCCGGCTATGTTTTTTTCTTTTCTTTTTTCTTTTTTTCCTTTTCTGTTTTCTTAATTCTTTTGTATCTCTTTCATATGAAGTCCAAATGAATTGATTTTTTTCTCTATCTTTTTATAAAATTCAGTAGATCATCTTAAATTGTTAATTAGGAATACTTTTATTATTTAACAATAGTGGATTTACTAATTCCACATTAGTCCATAGTAGAGACGCTAAAATAATTCAAAATATGATCTTGAAATTAGGGGTTTTAATTCAAAATTTTAGGTGAGTGCAATGGACAATTGCAATATTTGAAGTTTGATATTTTCCTTGCAACTATGTCAAATAAAATGACGCGACGCGAAGGTTTTATATTGTTCGGACCTTTTTGAATTTCTTATGCCCGTTTCAAATTATGGTCAAAACTATGGGTATGAAGATTCTTAGCTCGGGGCTGGGCCTCTCTAAAATTGCATTACATATTGTGAACCTAAAAATGATTTTTTGTAAAAAATCATGAGCATTAGATCATGTACTTGTAGTTTAAATCGGACTCATTTCCTACCAATTCGGTAGGAATTTGTCATTTTCACGAGGGTGGACAGAAAGGTTTGAGATACCGGTTGAGACATTGTTCATTTAAGGTGGTCTATGATACATTGCAAATGTATCTATAATTTTTGATGTTCCATGCTTGGTTTTATCCACTTTCTTGTGTTTTCTCCACACTTTGGAGTACTTTTCATATGATTTCTTGGATTAACCTATTAACAAGAGCCACAGTGCTAGCTGCCTGTTTTCTGCTGTTTTTGGTTCCAGGAAAGTCAGAAAATGAATATTCTCGGAATTGGACGGGACAAAAGCCAAAGTGCCTATTTTTTCGAAAGTCAGCAGATGCCAGAATACGAGACGGAGAAGGGCCAGAGCGTGGCCACACCACCTGGCCACACAACCAGGCTTGGCCCGCGCCAGGGGGTGGTGTGGCTAGCCCAGGCACCCCCCTCGGCCTCCCCTTCAGCCTATAAGATGCCCTCGGGATGAAAACCCTAATTACCCAATCAAAAATCCACGAAAGAGTCTATAGCCGCCGTCATCTCCATCCCTAGATCGGGAGGGATCTGAAGCTCTTCCCGGCACCCTGCCGGAGAGGGGAATACACCCTGGAGGCCTTCTTCATCACCATGCAAGCCTCCAGTGTGATGCGTGAGTAGTTTATCCTTGGACTACGGATCCATGTAGTAGCTAGATGGCTGGTTCTCCTCCTTTCTGCTTTCATGTTTAGATCTTGTGAGCTCCGTCCATGATCAAGATCATCTATTTGTAATTCTGCATGTTGTGTTTGCGGGGATCCGATGGATATTGAGATGCTATTTCAGATTGATTATTGATTCTATCATGTCTTTGTTATTTGAGATCTTGCATGCTTTCCGTTGTTAGTAGCTATCTTGGCCAAGTAGATGCTAGCAACTCCAAGAGTTAGTATTTATGCTCGATAGTGGGTTCATGCCTCTGGTGATCTAGGGAAGTGACATAAATCTCTAAGGTACTAGATGTGCTGTTACTACTAGGGAGAAAACAACAATCCTTTGTTCATAGAACAATCGTATTGTTTACTTTACACGCAGTTCGTAAAGCAATAATCTGTTGCTTGCAACTTAATACTGGAGGGGGTTTGGATGATAACCTGAAGGTGGATTATTAGTCAGATGTAGTTGGATGGCGGTCTATGTATAATGTTGTAATGCCCGATCAAATCTCAAAGGAGTTAAGATGATTAGTATATGCATGTATTGCTTTCTCGATGTTTGTCAATTGCCCCGCTGTCATTTGTTCACCCAACATGTTATCTATCTTAAGGAGAGCCACCTCTAGTGAACTATGGATCCCTGTCCTTATCTTTTACATATAATCTACAATCTTTTACTGCTTTGTGTTTACTTTCTGCAAACTTTTACTTCTTTCCATTCGATACGTTTAATCCTTTGTTTTCCGCAAAACACGGTGAGATTGACAACCTCATCGCAAGTTGGGGACAAAGTTTTGTGGTTGTGTTGTGCAGGTCTCTGATACATTGCAAATTTATCTATAATTTTTGATGTTCCATGCTTGGTTTTATCCACTTTCTTGTGTTTTGTTCCAACTTTGGAGTACTTTTCATATGATTTCTTAGACTAACCTATTAACAAGAGCCACAGTGCCAGCTGCCTGTTTTCTACTGTTTTTGGTTCCAGGAAAGTCAGAAAATGAATATTCTCGGAATTGGATGGGACAAAAGCCAAAGTGCCTATTTTTCTGGAAGTCATCAGATGCCAGAATACGAGACGGAGAAGGGCCAGAGGGCGGCCACACCACCTGGCCCCGTGGCTAGGCTTGGCCCGCGCCAGGGGGTGGTGTGGCTAGCCCAGGCACCCCCCTGGCCTCCCCTTCAGCCTATAAGATGCCCTCAGGATGAAAACCCTAAGTACCCAATCAAAAATCCACGAAAGAGTCTATAGCCGCCGTCATCTCCATCCCTAGATCGGGAGGGATCTGAAGCTCTTCCCGGCACCCTGCCGGAGAGGGGAATACACCCTGGAGGCCTTCTTCATCACCATGCAAGCCTCCGGTGTGATGCGTGAGTAGTTCATCCTTGGACTACGGATCCATGTAGTAGCTAGATGGCTGGTTCTCCTCCTTTCCGCTTTCATGTTTAGATCTTGTGAGCTCCGTCCATGATCAAGATCATCTATTTGTAATTCTGCATGTTGTGTTTGCGGGGATCCGATGGATATTGAGATGCTATTTCAGATTGATTATTGATTCTATCATGACTTTGTTATTTGAGATCTTGCATGCTTTCCGTTGTTAGTAGCTATCTTGGCCAAGTAGATGCTAGCAACTCCAAGAGTTAGTATTTATGCTCGATAGTGGGTTCATGCCTCTGGTAATCTGGGGAAGTGACAGAAATCTCTAAGGTACTAGATGTGATGTTGCTACTAGGGAGAAAACAACAATCCTTTGTTCATAGAACAATCATATTGATTACTTTACACGCAGTTCGTAAAGCAATAATCTGTTGCTTGCAACTTAATACTGGAGGGGGTTCGGATAAAAACCTGAAGGTGGATTATTAGTCATAGATGCAGTTGGATGGAGGTCTATGTATTATGTTGTAATGCCCAATCAAGTCTCAAAGGATTCAAGATGATTAGTATATGCATGTATTGCTTTCACGGTGTTTGTTAATTGCCCCGCTGTAATTTGTTCACCCAGCATGTTATCTATCTTAAGGAGAGCCACCTCTAGTGAACTATGGATCCCGGTCCTTTTCTTTTACATACAATCTACAATCTTTTACTGCTTTGTGTTTACTTTCTGCAAACTTTTACTTCTTTCCATTCGATACGTTTAATCCTTTGTTTTCCGCAAAACACGGTGAGATTGACAACCTCATCGCAAGTTGGGGACAAAGTTCTGTGGTTATGTTCTACAGGTCTCCACGTTGCTACTAGCACCGGTAGTGCACCATGCCAAGCTCAGCTAGTAACACCTTTGAGGTGTTTCCTTGCTCCTACTGGTTCGATTAAACCTTGGTTTCATAACTGAGGGAAACTTGCTGCTTTGCTCATCATACCTTCCTCTTGGGGTTCCCAACGAGCTCTACATTAACATCGCACCAGCACTTTTCTGGCGCCGACACTGAGCCATCAAGCATTTTTCTGGCGCCGTTGTCGGGGAGTCAAGGACATCTTCACAAGGGGATTCGCTCATAACCAATCTCTTTACTTTGTTGTTTTTGTGTTGCTTAGTTTCTTTTTGCTTTGTTTGCTTGTTTTGTTCTTCAAAACCCCCAAAAAAATAGTTTTACAAGTTTTCTTTCTTATTTGAAAACCCAAAAAAATGACTACTCTTGAAAACACTAAGTTGTGTGACTTCACTAGCACCAACAACAATGATTTTATGAGCACACCTATTGCTCCACCTGTGGCTGAAAATACTTTCTTTGAGATAAAACCCGCTTTGCTCAATCTTGTTATGAGAGAACAATTTTCTGTTATTGGCAATGAAGATGCTGCTTCCCATCTAAATAACTTTGTTGAACTTTGTGAGATGCAAAAGCATAGGGATATAGATGGTGATATTATTAAGCTGAAATTGTTTCCTTTCTCTTTGTGAGGAAACGCTAAAGAATGGTTGAATTCCTTAACTAGGAATAGTATTGATTCTTGGACTAAGTGCAAAGATGCTTTTATTTGAAAATACTATCCTCCTGCTAAGATTATATCCATGAGAAGTGAAATAATGAAGTTTAAACAACATGATAATGAGCATGTTGCTCAAGCTTGGGAAAGAACGAAATCTTTGGTAAAGAATTGTCCCACTCATGGACTGACTGCTTGGATGATCATCCAAACTTTTTTTGTAGGATTGAACTATTCTTCAAGGAACCTATTGGATTCTGCTGCTTGAGGTACCTTTATGACCATCACTTTGGGTGCTGCAACAAAACTTTTGGACAATATGATGGTTAATTATTCTGAATGGCATACTGAGAGAGCTCCACAAGGTAAGAAGGTAAATTCTATTGAGGAAACCTCCTCCTTGAGTGATAAGATTGATATTATTATGTCTATGCTTGCTAATGGGAAAGCCCGTATTGATCCAAATAATGTTCCTTTAGCCTCTTTGGTTGCTCAAGAAGAGCAAGTTGATGTGAACTTCATAAGAAATAACAATTTTGGCAACAATGCTTATAGGAACAATTTTGGTAACAGCAATTATAAGCCATATCCTCCCAACAATGGTAATGCTTATGGAAATTCTAACAACAATAATAAGAGTGCTCCCTCTGAACTTGAAGTTATGCTTAAAGAGTTTATTAGTAAACAAACTACTTTCAATAAAACTATTGAGGAAAAACTCTCTAATGCTGAAAGAAATATAGCATCTTTAGCTGAAGCTCAATCCACTTTGAATAAAATGGCTGCTAAACCTGAAACTAATGAGAATCCCTTTGAAGCTACTAATGCCATACAAGTAAGAATTGATGAAAATGTTAGACTATTAGCTGAATTACATGCTAAGTGGGAAAGAGAAGATGAAATTGCTAGAAACATTAGTGTTTCTACTATTACCACCACTAGTGTTGAGGCTAGTAATAGCTCTACTACTTTATATGATAAGTTAGATTTTGATCTTGATGGTTGCAACATCTTTGAAGTTATTAAGTTCCTACAAAAGCTTGCTAAAAGTCCTAATGCTAGTGCTATGAACATGGCTTTTACAAAACACATTACTGATGCTCTCATAACGATTAAAGAAGAAAAGATGAAACATAAAGCTTCTATTCCTATAAGACATGAAGATGGTTGGGAACCCATCATTAATATGAAAGTGAATGACTTTGATTTCACAGCTTTATGTGATCTTGATAGTAGTGTTTCTGTTATGCCTAGAAGGATTTATGATATGCTTGATTTTCCCCCTCTTGAAGATTGTTATTTGAATGTCCCACTTGATGATAATGTTAAAAAGAAACTCTTGGGGAGTCTTAATGATGTTCTTATTATGGTTAACGATTCCTATGTCCCCGTTGATTTCTATGTTTTGGATGTTGAATACAATGCTTCTTGTCCTATTACTTTGGGAAGACCTTTTCTTAGAACTGTTGGTGCCATTATTGATATGAAAGAAGGCACCATTAAATATCAACTCCCACTAAAGAAAGGTATAGAACACTTCCGTAAGAAGAGAGAGAATATTTCTTTTGCTTCTCCTATGAAAACAAAATTTGGTCTTAATGCTTCTTCATTCGAGAACACTTGATTCTTTTTCTTGCTTCTTATGCCTAACTTAAAGGCATTAAAGAAAAGTACTTATTGGGAGATAACCCAAAAGTTTTAGATGAGTCTTGGAAGTTATTACCTCTGTAATAACCTCTCCTTATCCTTTTTATTTGCTTTTGTGCCAAGAGTAACCTCTAATGAGAGAGAAGTAATGATTGGGAAAGTTGTTGTCCCGAAACAGATTTGTGTGCTTCACCGTAAAAATTCGTGAGAGAGCTATGTATGTAGGATTGACCTCTAATTCTTTATGATTCTGCACCAGGTTGTTATCTAACTTTCGTTAGTTCAACACTTTTTGATTTGAGCAACAGAAGGTCTTCGAAAAAATTCGTCTTTACCTGCTGGTCGTTTTTGACAGATTTCTGCCATTTTCTGCATTTGCTTATTGTTAGTTCCTTCTGGAGTTCTTTTGGGGAATTGAGATTTTTGAGGGAAGTGCTACAGTATCTAGTGTTCTAATGGAAGTTTATTTGGTGTTAGAACTGAACCTTAAGACTTATTTATCTTAAGTGCACTAATGTTGATAATGAGATTGTGTGAAGTTTTGTATGAAGGAAAAATTTCAGGTGTATTGAAGGAATGAGTAATGAGATGAAGGATGGACTAAAGCTCATGCTTGGGGATGCCACGCGTGTCACCCCAAGAAATATCCAAGAAGTAGAAGCGTCAAAGCTTGGGGATTCCCAATGCATCCCCTTCTTCATCAATAAAAATCTCAGGTTTCTTCCGAACGCTTCATTTTTATTGCTTCATGCACAGTTGTGTTTTTTTGGAGCGTCTTCTTTTTGTTTTGGGTTTTCGTTTGCTTTTGTTTGCTTAGTTTTCTGAATAAATTTGTTGGACTCCGTCTTTCATACATCGGTTTGCAAATAGTTTGGTTTGGTTTGGAAAAGAGTAGGAAAATTCATGCTTATGTGGTAAGAAGAGCTTGTTTTTGACTGTGGCCTATGCTTTGTCATGCCATGCTTGATATTGTTTTGGATTTATTCTTAGTATTCTTTGTTGTAGCATGACTTGTTAGAAACAATTGAGATTGCTTAATGTGCCTTGGATGAATCACGCGTTGTTTTAGCATACTAAAGCATAGTATAGTGGTATTCTCCGTTGATGCTTTATTTAGGTTGAGTTGGCACATGCTCACACCATGTTATGACTATCCAAAGTCACCATAGCCTTTATGATCCTTTAGTTTTCAACTTGTAGTATCACTTTATGCTTTGATCAATGATGTTTTGTCGCTCTGCATGCTTATTGTAACACCCTCAAATCTGCCATATGCAAGTTTTAGCGCTTCCCGCCAAACCCGCATAGAAACGATTCAAGGACGCCCACCAGGCACTTTCGTGCGGGTGGAAAACGAAGTAATAACCTTACACAACAGTCCTCGATGGGACCCACAGAACAGATATATATATATACAACACGACTCCATGAGTCAAGAATACCGATATACAGTACAAAGATCCAAATCACCTTGAAATCGATAGAGCGTCCGTCTACGGACAAGATGCAAATGGGGCTAAGAGCCCTGAAGAATAACCAATGGCGTCCATAACCTTGCCCAGGCCAAGCCGGAAGGGTAACCCTGCTAACGACGGCGATCTCAAACCTGCTAAAACAAAAGGGGTGTCGACAAAGGGCGAAGGAAAAAGAGGAGCGTCAGTACTGAGGCCAGTACATGGCGAGGCTAGAATTCGGCGGCTCTCGCCTACATAGGTATGGTGGGCTGAAGCGGCAGCGCAGCGGCACTAAACAACCTATAGAGACTCAATACAACTGGCGGTTATCAGAGAGGGATAAGAAAGACCTATTCGGATCCCACCTGAAGCTAACACCAAACAAACCCATCCTGGTATTTTCCCCCTCGAGACCAAATCGAGGAAGTCGGACCAAGGAACTCACACAGTTGGCAATTTTACTCATTCCATTATAGTTGCAGCAATTACTAATCAGATATAGCTAGCATGAGTCATCCTGAAGCATAAGTAGTGGGCAGTTTTAATCACCAATCCATTGTAGTTGGGACATTTACTAGTCAGATATAATTGTCCTGAGGAATCCCAAAACCCAACAGTGGTTGACACTTTTATCACATTCCATTGGAGTTGCAATACTTACTAGGCATATAGCATGTCACGAAACAACCCAGATTCGCCAGCTGTTGGCATTTTTAATATCCAGTCCGTTATACTTGAGCTGATTACTAGTCACATATTAAGTCAAATTTATAGCACTACTTTAGTTATGCTTGTCTATGATCGAGATAATGTGCTCCAAGTCGTCCATAACCGCGGACACGGCTTTCAGAAAGTTTTACCCTGCAGGGGTGCACAAATAGCAACACACACTCGATCAACCTCGGAAAAACCAACTCAAAACCCAACGAGGCATTCACGACAAAGCGATCACAGGATTCAGAAATATTTCAGGGGGCCACCCCACTAAGCTACCCGCAACGAAGTTGGCCAGCTCTGGAACGGACCCAGGGTTTGTGTGGACGGCTGTAAACGACTGGGAACCCGAAAGTGTGACTGGGCTTGTCGATACAGCGAAAACGTGTCACGACCCTAAACAGTACAGGTACTCCACGCACAATCGTAAATAAAGCAGTAACATGGCATAAGTACAGGATAGTAATAAAGCCCCAAACTACTTGTGGCCCCAAGAAATAGAAATGAATCAAGCTCTGGCTCGGGGGGTCCATAAGGCCTCCCGGATGTGGATAGTGCGAAAAATCAAGGAACAGGTATCAAGTACTCGGGGTCCTACGGGACACAAGTGAGCGTGGAAGAACCAAATAACATCTATTGCCCACCGATGCCTCTGCATTAGTTATATATAGCATTTTATTAGTTGTAATTAAAGTCATGATTATCTCCACCAATAAGCCTCTCCACAAATAAACATCTGCCATCATTCCAACAACCGTGGTACTCGACAACACAAGATCGCACCTGAGCAAGCAACTGCGACTCGCAAGGCCAGCTATCTACCAAACACGGGTAATAGGAGGTGTCCAAGGCAATATAGAGGCTACAGGGGATATAACTGGTGCACGGAAACTAAAGCATCGTGACACAGATAGCAATAGATCAACAGGAGGAAATGAAGACTATAAATGCAAAATAGGTAGAAGGGGAAGAGATGCTCGCCTGGGAAACACTGCCGAAGGATCATATCTGGAGAACTTGTCGATACTCGCATCCACTCATCGGCCTAATCCGCGAAGAAGCAAACACTAAAACAAACACCGGATGCACTATTTATTACTACGGCAGAAGAGCCGGCATGATTATGATATGCATGCGAGATGAACAATTTAATATGCAACAAGTGATAATGTCATTTCATAAAATAATGGGGTCTCGGATAGGGAATCACATTAGGGTTCGGCAAACTTGGGCTCCGAGGGGTTCGAGGCTCGACAGGGTTCGACGGGGATCGGTCTCGGACAACGGAAGTAGATCTTGTCGCACGGTGTCCGGGGTGAAGAACTCGGCGATCTTCGGGTTCGGGCCTTGGCGTCCGAGAGGAAGTACTTGTCGTATCTGGGGGTCGAGGTTCAGATCCGTGTAGAAGGGCTTGGAGTTTGGCGTCGGGGGCGCATCGGATTCGCCCTGGCCGGTGTCGAACTTGTCGTCGATGGCGAAAGTTTGCTCGGAGCCGGGAAGAAGTACTCGGTGTCCATGTAGAAGATCTCGTCCGCGGTCCGTCGAGTGTCGCCAGTTTTGGGTATGGTCTTCGGAAGGTCTTGCCGGTGGCCTTGTGGGGTTGCAGTTCGCCGCGGGGTTTCATCATCGGATCGGTCTTGGGGATCGAGTAGAAGATCTTGGCGTGCCGGGACTGTGAAGACGATAAGGTTGGTTCCACATCGAAGGCCTCGGGATTGGATCTTTGTCTGGCGAAAACGAGTCTTGGCGTCGTAGCACTCAAGTTCACATTTGTTCATTGGGGCCAACTTCACTTAGTATCGATCACTGGGGCTTCGAAGGATCTTGGGCACATGGCATCATCAGCAAAATGCTGGCCTTGGCGTTGAGCAACGAGTGCCTGGCAGACTCAGCTAGCGACTCCTGGACAAAATAGAGCACGCAGATACGATAGCAAAAGTCACTGCCAGGCTAACGCAGCACCGCACTAACGCACTAGTGCATGCAGAACAACGAACGGGAGGAGCAGGACGGAACCGAGGATGGCGAGAGGAAGCTCGGGCGGCGCTCGGGCAAGGAGAGCCGAAGAGGAACACGACCGGGGCGGCTCGGGAGGCGCGGGGTGGAGACCATGCCGATGGGGCGGCGAGAGGAGGAGCTTGGTCGGCAAGGACGAGGCTGTCCGGCGGCGGCGCGCCAAGGCAGAGAGGAGGCGGACGGCCTCGACATTGGTGGAGAGGAGGTGGAGGACGGCCGCAGTGGCGGGAGAGGACGGTGGCGGCGAAACGGGGCCAGCGGGCGGGACGCAGCAGAGGGCGTCTGGGTAGGGCGGAGGCGGGGCGTCGCGCGGCGCTGGCCTAGAAGAAGAGGGGGCGCCGCGGTGGAGAAGCACGGCGGCGGCCGGCGGCGGGGAGCTCGAGGACGAGGGAGGCCGCGGGCGGGACGCAGGGCCGGCAGGGCGAGCAGAGCGAGGCGGACGCGGAGTGGTGGGAAGGTCGGCGAGGCGGGGCCCACGGCGAGAGGGAAGGAGGCCGGAGGGAGGCGGCGGCCGGAGGAGCTCCGGGTCGGGAGACGCTGGCGGCGGGAGACGGAGAGGTCGGGGACAGGGACCCGACCACGCGGAGGAGGACGCGAGGGGGAGGGGCGAACGGGGGAGAGAGGGAGGGGGAGCGGCGCGCGGGGCGACCGCGTCTCCCGCGTGGGCCTGAGGAGAAAAGGCAGGTGGGAAAGGCGCGTGGGGGTGGGGATCGGTGCTAGGGTGGAGGGGCTGTCGGTAGGCGCGCGCTGGGGCGGCGTGCAAGGAGGGAAAGAGGGGGTAGGTGGGGTCAGCTAGGAGGTTTTGTCCGCTGCGGCAGGGTAGGGCGCGTGCGGCTGGCAGGAAAATATGGCCAGGTGGTGGAGGCTGGGGATGACGTGGCTGGCGGCGATTGGTGGGAGATTGGGGCCAGCTGATGTGGCGCGATGGGATACGTTGGGGTGAGGTGGCTGGGGATGGGTAGATTAGAATTAAGTAGGAAAAGATTTGGGGTAGCTCTGGTTTTTGCACTGGAGGTGGCTGACTGGGTCGGATCGGCCCGGTACGGCTGCCCCTAAAAATAAAAGAATTATTTTATTATTTAAAACGGGGCTTTTGGAAACCGTTGGTAGACAAAACAAAAATATTCCGGAGACCCGGGTTTTTAATTTGGGCTAAAAACGGGGCGTTTCGAAAACAAAAACAGTCTTTTCGAAAATAGTTTTAGACAAACAAAAGCATGATGACATGACGATGCTCAAATGTAATGTGGGATGATGACATGGGCATGCGGTCATGATGATGCAATGCACAAAAACAACGCGATTTTCTAGTAGTGGTTTTGCGGGATGCCACACTTATGGCTATTATTGCTCTCTTAGTTTGTCGCTCCCAGTCTTTTGCTAGCCTCCACAACAAAGTATGAGTTCCACTCATGCATCCAACTCCCTAAACCAAGTTATTCCAAAGAGTCCACCATACCTACCTACTAGCTTATGCTATTCCAAGTATATTGATGCTTTTGTTTACCTTCCAAATTAAACTTGTTATGAGAAAACTAGTGATTAAAGCTCTCGAGAACCATTGTGTCTTCTATGTTGTATATGCTTGCACTTATTCGTTGGGAATTAGCAGAACCATGATTTCATGGGGAACGCTTTCAACATTGCACTTGGTACTTGTACCTAGTTGATATCATGCTCTTTTGTATATGGATGTCGTCGGTGTGAAATGAAAGGGGAGCTTGGAAGTCCATGGAGTTATGTATATGTGTTAGAGAAATGCTTGGGCCGCTGGTCTAATCCATGCTGACATGGTGGAAACCTGTAGCGTAACCATAATGAGCTGCCTATGAAGCATTCTTCTTATAAAAAAAGAGTCCTATATTGACAAAAAAGAGAAAAAGATAAAAAAAAGAGATACTATGAAAAGAGGAAAGAGAGAAAAAGCACCATATTCCCATGGTAAATAAGAAGATTGCTGAGATGCTCGTTGTCTGCTTGCCTTGTCATTTTGATATGGGGATTCTTCCGTATCATCGGGCAAGGGGTACCCCGTTGGCGGTTCTCTATGATACACATATACTTACAATGACAAGAACTTACCGGTGACTAAACTTGAGTAGCATTAGGAGCGGCCCTCGTATACAAGGGACATGAGATTTCTGACTTATACTTCGTCAAGCATGTACACCATAGTTTGTTCACTTTAACCTTAATCACTTCAAGATGCTTATGATCGGGGCAATGAGAGCTGAAAGCTATAAGTACCATAATTTTTGGAAGCTCTTTATGAGACTTGAATCCCTACTTCCTTTTACAAAGGCTTTTCTTCCACCATTATATTGAGTCTCCACCTTCTATCTTTATGCACCTACTTTGAGAGCATAGTGGCCATTCTTAGTTCTATGTGCATTGTCCCAAGACTAGTTGATTGATGCATAACTTGATATTGCTTGTTTTAAACTATTGTATCTAGTCACTCTTATGAACTTTGAAGCTGTCCTATGCATTTATATTTGCTACTCTATTGAGGGACAAGCTGAATACTATTATGCTATGTTTTCTTTATGTGAAGCAAACAAACATCTTGCAAAGCATTGTTATTCATGAATCGTTTGTTTGTGCCTTTTCATATTGCATCATAGTTTCTTTGCTTATTGCTAGAACTTTGTCTTTCATGCTATGATTGAAGTACTATGATCCCAGCTTTGAATGTTTTACAAATACTTTGATCAAGTCTTTGATGGTGCATGTCACCTCAAAAATTGTTCCTTCTTTTTATCACTTACCTACTCGAGGACGAGCAGGAGATAAGCTTGGGGATGTTGATACATTGCAAATGTATCTATAATTTTTGATGTTCCATGCTTGGTTTTATCCACTTTCTTGTGTTTTGTTCCAACTTTGGAGTACTTTTCATATGATTTCTTGGACTAACCTATTAACAAGAGCCACAGTGCCAGCTGCCTGTTTTCTGCTGTTTTTTGTTCCAGGAAAGTCAGAAAATGAATATTCTCGGAATTGGACGGGACAAAAGCCAAAGTTCCTATTTTTTTGGAAGTCATCAGATGCTAGAATACGAGACGGAGAAGGGCCAGAGGGCGACCACACCACATGGCCGCGTAGCCAGGCTTGGCCTACGCCAGGGGCTGGTGTGGCTAGCCCAGGCACCCCCCTCGGCCTCCCCTTCCGCCTATAATATGCCCTCAGGATGAAAACCCTAAGTACCCAATCAAAAATCCACGAAAGAGTCTGTAGCCGCCGTCATCTCCATCCCTAGATCAGGAGGGATCTGAAGCTCTTCCCGGCACCCTGCCGGAGTGGGGAATTCACCCTGGAGGCCTTCTTCATCACCATGCAAGCCTCTGATGTGATGCGTGAGTAGTTCATCCTTGGACTACGGATCCATGTAGTAGCTAGATGGCTGGTTCTCCTCCTTTGTGCTTTCATGTTTAGATCTTATCAGCTCTGTTCATGATCAATATCATCTATTTGTAATTATGCATGTTGTGTTTGCGGGGATCCGATGGATATTGAGATGCTATTTCAAATTGATTATTGATTCTATCATGTCTTTGTTATTTGAGATCTTGCATGCTTTTCCGTTGTTAGTAGCTATCTTGGCCAAGTAGATGCTAGCAACTCCAAGAGTTAGTATTTATGCTCGATAGTGGGTTCATGCCTCTGGTAATCTGGGGAAGTGACAGAAATCTCTAAGGTACTAGATGTGTTGTTTCTACTAGGGAGAAAACAACAATCCTTTGTTCATAGAACAATCGTATTGTTTACTTTACATGTAGTTCGTAAAGCAATAATCTGTTGCTTGCAACTTAATACTGGAGGGGGTTCGGATGATAACCTGAAGGTGGATTATTAGTCATAGATGCAGTTGGATGGCGGTCTATGTATTATGTTGTAATGCCCAATCAAGTCTCAAAGGAGTCAAGATTATTAGTATATGCATGTATTTCTTTCTCAGTGTTTGTCAATTGCCCCGCTGTAATTTGTTCACCCAGCATGTTATCTATCTTAAGGAGAGCCACCTCTAGTGAACTATGGATCCCGGTCCTTTTCTTTTACATACAATCTACAATCTTTTACTGCTTTGTGTTTACTTTCTGTAAACTTTTACTTCTTTCCATTCGATACGTTTAATCCTTTGTTTTCCGCAAAACACGGTGAGATTGACAACCACATCGCAAGATGGGGACAAATTTCGGTGGTTGTGTTGTGCAGGTCTCCACGTTGCTACTAGCACCGGTAGTGCGCCCTGCCAAGCTCAGCTAGTAACACCTTTGAGGTGTTTCCTTGCTCCTACTGGTTCGATTAAACCTTGGTTTCATAACTGAGGGAAACTTGTTGCTGTGCTCATCATACCTTGCTCTTGGGGTTCCCAACGAGCTCTACATCAACACCGCACCAGCACTTTTCTGGGTGCCGTGCATTGAGCCATCGGTCTCCACGTTTCTACTAGCACCGGTAGTGCGCCCTGCCAAGGCTCAGCTAGCAACACCTTTTGGGTGTTTCCTTGCTCCTACTGGTTCGATTAAACCTTGGTTTCATAACTGAGGGAAACTTGCTGCTTTGCTCATCATACCTTCCTCTTGGGGTTCCCAACGAGCTCTACATTAACATCGCACCAGCACTTTTCTGGCGCCGACACTGAGCCATCAAGCATTTTTCTGGCGCCGTTGCCGGGGAGTCAAGGACATCTTCACAAGGGGATTCGCTCATAACCAATATCTTTACTTTGTTATTTTTGTTTTTCTTAGTTTCTTTTTGCTTTGTTTGCTTGTTTTGTTATCAAAAACACAAAAAAATTAGTTTTACTAGTTTGCTTTCTTATTTGAAAAACACAAAAAAATGACTACTCTTGAAAACACTAAGTTGTGTGACTTCACTAGCACCAACAACAATGACTTTATGAGCACACCTATTGCTCCACCTGTGCCTGAAGATACTTTCTTTGAGATAAAACCTGCTTTACTCAATCTTGTTATGAGAGAAAAAAATTCTGGTATTGGTAATGAAGATGCTGCTTCCCATCTAAATAACTTTGTTGAACTTTGTGAGATGCAAACTTATAGGGATATAGATGGTGATATTATTAAGCTGAAATTGTTTCCTTTCTCTTTGAGAGGAAAAGCTAAAGAATGGTTGAATTCCTTAATTAGGAATAGTATTGATTCTTGGACTAAATGCAAAGATGCTTTCATTGGAAAATACTATCCTCCTGCTAAGATTATATCTATGAGAAGTGAAATAATGAAGTTTAAACAATCTGATAATGAGCATATTGCTCAAGCTTGGGAAAGAATGAGATCTTTCGTAAAGAATTGTCCCACTCATGGACTGACTGCTTGGATGATCATCCAAACTTTTTAGGCAGGATTGAACTATTCTTCAAGGAACCTATTGGATTCTGCTGCTGGAGGTACCTATCACTTTGGGTGTTGCAACAAAACTTCTAGACAATATGATGGTTAATCATTCTGAATGGCATACTGAGAGAGCCCCACAAGGTAGGAAGGTAAATTTTGTTGAGGAAACCTCCTCCTTGAGTGATAAGATTGATATTATTATGTCTATGCTTGTTAATGGGAAAGCCCATATTGATCCAAGTAAAGTTCCTTTAGCTTCTTTGGTTGCTCAAGAAGAGCAAGTTGATGTGAACTTCATAAGAAATAACAACTTTGGCAATAATGCTTATAGGAGTAATTTTGGTAACAACAATTATAAACCATATCCTCCCAACAATGGTAATGCTTATGGAAATTCTTACAACAATAATAGGAGTGCTCCCTCTGAACTTGAAGTTATGCTTAAAGAGTTTATTAGTAAACAAACTGCTTTCAATAAAACTATTGAGGAAAAACTCTCTAATGCTGAAAGAAATATAGCATCCTTGGCTGAAGCTCAATCTCCTTTGAATAAAATGGCTGCTAAACCTGAAACTAATGATAATCCCTTTGCAGCTACTAATGCTATACAAGTAAGAATTGATGAAAATGTTAGACTATTAGCTGAATTACTTGTTAAGTGGGAAAGAGAAGATGAAATTGCTAGAAACATCAGTGTTTCTAATATTACCACCACTAGTGTTGAGGCTAGTAATAGTTCTACTACTTTAGATGATAAATTTGATTTTGATCTTGATGGTTGCAATATCTCTGAAGTTATTAAGTTCCTACAAACGCTTGCTAAAAGTCCTAATGCTAGTGCTATGAACATGGCCTTTACAAAATACATTACTGATGCTCTCATAAAGATTAAAGAAGAAAAGATGAAACATAAAGCTTCTATTCCTATAAAACAAGAAGATGGTTGGGAACCCATCATTAATATGAAAGTGAATGACTTTGATTTCAAAGCTTTATGTGATCTTGATAGTAGTGTTTCTATTATGCCTAGAAGGATTTATGATATGCTTGATTTGCCTCCTCTTGAAGATTGTTATTTGAATGTCCCACTTGATGATAATGCTAAAAAGAAACTCATGGGGAATCTTAATGATGTTCTTATTATGGTTAACAATGCCTATGTCCCCGTTGATTTCTATGTTTTGGATATTGAATACAATGCTTCTTGTCCTATTACTTTGCGAAGACCTTTTCTTAGAACTGTTGGTGCCATTATTGATATGAAAGAAGGCACCATTAAATATCAACTCCCACTAAAGAAAGGTATAGAACACTTCCGTAAGAAGAGAGAGAATATTTCTTTTGCTTCTCCTATGAAAACAAAATTTGGTCTTAATGCTTCTTCATTCGAGAACACTTGATTCTTTTTCTTGCTTCTTATGCCTAACTTAAAGGCATTAAAGAAAAGTACTTATTGGGAGATAACCCAAAAGTTTTAGATGAGTCTTGGAAGTTATTACCTCTGTAATAACCTCTCCTTATCCTTTTTATTTGCTTTTGTGCCAAGAGTAACCTCTAATGAGAGAGAAGTAATGATTGGGAAAGTTGTTGTCCCGAAACAGATTTATGTGCTTCATCGTAAAAATTCGTGTAAAATCTCTGAACGTCTTATTGAGGCGTGAATTTTTGTGCTTATGCCCTAGGTTGTTATCTAACTTTTGTTAGTTCAACACTTGTTGATTCTAGCAACAGAAGGTCTTCGAAAAAATTCGTCTTTACCTGTTGGTCTGTTTTGATAGATTTCTGCTATTTTCTACATTTGCTTCTTGTTGGTTCCTTTTGAGTTCTTTTGGGAAATTGAGATTTTTGAGGGAAGTGCTACAGTAGCTAGTGTTCTAATGGAAGTTTATTTGTTGTTAGAACTGATACTTAAGACTTATTTATCCTAAGTGCACTAATGTTGCTAATAAAGATTGTGTGAAGTTTTGTATGAAGGAAAAATTTCAGGTGTATGGAAGGAATGAGTAATGAGATGAAGGATGGACTAAAGCTCAACCTTGGGGATGCCACGCATGTCACCCAAGAAATATCCAAGAAGTACAAGCGTCAAAGCTTGGGGATGCCCAATGCATCCCCTTCTTCATCAATAAAAATCCCAGGTTTCTTCCAAACGCTTCATTTTTATTGTTTCATGCACAGTTGTGTTTTTCTTGGAGCGTCTTCTTTTTCGTTTTTGTTTTGGTTTTTCGTTTGCTTTGGTTTGCTTAGTTTTCTTAATAAATTGGTTGGACTCCCTCTTTCATACATTGGTTTGCAAATAGTTTGGTTTGGTTTGGAAAAGAGTAGGAAAGTTCATACTTATGTGGTAAAAAGAGCACGTTTTTGACTGTGGCCTATGCTCTATCATGCCATGCTTGATATTGTTTTGGCTTTATGCTTAGTATTCTGTAGCACCCCAATTGTCTAACAATTGTAATGCTACTTGTCCTAGTAAGATATTGGCTACTCCACATATATTATTGTTGCATCATAATTATATCATGCTCATGTCATCATGCCACCTTGCATTTGAGCATCATATAAAACTCCTTTTCTTTTGGTTCTTCTCTCACATGCATTATTAATTGTATTTGCTTCTTGATATTATATTTGGCTATTGATATATTTTTCAAGTGCCCAAGTTGAGTTGGGGGCATATCTCTTATTCCATTTCACCACCTTTATCTCCCACCACCCTATAATTCCACCATCCCTTTAACAATGAGCTTGTCTATTTATTTATTTTCTTTCTTTGATATTTTAATTCTAGCTCATGTAGTTTGGGGTGGATTAAATCCTCTAAATTCTTTGCTTGGTTTTATTCCACTTCTTGGAAATGCATAAGATTAATGCCATCATATTATTATTGTTGTCACAAATTAAATAATGGTATTATTATTTTTGCATGGGCCATGCAAGCTTCTCCACCATCTTTTACTCCCATTGGTTTTTCTTGGTTTGAGTGGATCTTATCTTGGGAAAACCATCTACCTACCATTACACCATCCTCATATTCTCATCCATATCATCTTCTTTATTATTATTTCTCCATGCATGAACCATATGAGGCCTATTCCATAATTCATTTCTTTTTCTTTTTCTTGGAATCCTTTTTCACCTCCACCTCATGTTAATTCAAGCATTACAATGTTCCACTTGAGTTGGTCTTCCCCACATTCTTTTCTTTTATTTTTCTTTATCTACATGTATGATCACATGAGAACCTCTCCATCTAATCCTTTTCTCCCTTTATCTTTCTTTCTTGTCTCTCTTCCACATGAGGTCATGCAAGCTCAAAGCCCTCATGGATCTTCTTGTGTTGGCCTCATACTCAAAATTAAAATCTAAAACCTAATAAGACCTAACCTAACTAGTTCTCTCTCTCTCTAAATTTCTCCTAAACCCTCTCTCTCTCTCTAGCTTGGTCTCCATGCCAAGCCCCTCTCTCCCCTGACCCACCACCTCAGCCACCCTCCTCCCTCTCTCCCTGGCCCACCCAGCTAACCCTAACCCTAGCTAAACCTAACCCGAGGCCATGTCTAACCCTAGCCCGACCTACTCCCTCCCTCTTTTCTCTCTCCGGCCAAGCCAGCCCCACAAGACACCACGCCGCCGGGTCCACCTGCAGCCTCCCTGCCGCGCCGTCCAGCTCCAGGACCAGCCCCAGCCTGCTCGCCCACGTGCCCGGGAGAAAGGAGGAAAGGGCCGAAGCCCCTTTTTCCATCTACCCCGCTCCCACCTGCCTCTCCTCCCTATCTCCCCACTTTTCCTCCCTCCTCACGTCTCCCAGAGCTCGCCCAGATCCACCCCGAGACGCCCCCTTCTTCCCCTCCTTCCTCTCCAACCACCAGCAGCCGACGCCGGTCGCCGCCAGCAACCACCGCGCCTCGACGATCCAGCCGGCGCGCTTGTCCTGGAGATGGCCTAGGAGACCGAGGACGTCCCACTGCACCGCCCCGTACACGCCAACGTGGACGAGAAGCTCCCCAACGCGCCAGTACCCTCGCCGTCCTCGCGAAACCCTAGCCGACGGGACGCCAGCGACCTGGCCGTTCCGCTGCTCCTCGCGCCGATCCAAGCCCACCACCGAGCCCGCGGTGAGCCTCTCTCCCTCCCTGACTTGTTCCGCCTCGCCGACACCGAGTAGCCCTGCCGTTCGTTTCATCGAGCGCCCACCGTGCGCGCCGCTCGCCGGCATCTGCAAGCTTTTCCGCGCCGCGCACACCTTACCTAAGCCCCCGCCACTTCCCTGTCAACTCCCCTCGCCCTACCGCACTGGCTAGCCTCCTCAGCGCGGACGCCCTCGTCCCCGGTTCGAGTCCTCGCTCGCGCCGCGCCCGCGTTTCCTCGCCAGACGCGAGGAGAAGATAAACAGTACGGGCGCGTGGTCGATTTGCAAAAAGCCCCCCACCTTTTTGACTTCTGCAACCCGCGCTCCAAGCGACCCCACCTGTTAGTCGCCCTAGTGTTTTAGCAGAAAACCCCCTGGCTTTTCCTGTTCGCAACCCGCGCTCCAGCCGCAGCCCCACCTGTCAGCCCCTGTCCGCTCCTCGCTGGCACGTGGCCCCTGCGCCAGTTGGCCCCGCCTGTCAGCGTCAGCGGCTAGCCAGTTCCGCGTGCAAAACGCGTTTCCCGCACACGTGGCCCCAGTCCGCGCAGGCCCACCAGTCAGCGTCTGGGGTTGATATCGCCTGGGTGTAAAAAGTAATTCCTGAGTCTGTTTTAATTCAAATCTTTTTCAAATTATTTTAAATTCAAATTCTTTTCAGATTCAAATAATTTTCAAAATACAAATCCAAATAATACAAATAATATATGTTTTAGAATCAGAAAAATGAGAGGAATTCAAATATGCCCTTAAAATTATATTTTGAACACTTTAAATTTCGAGATGACTAAAATTACAATAAAATGCCCTTTTCCTTATTTAATTAATAACTTTTGTTTTATAACTCCAAATTTGACAAATAATATGTCTAAATCGATCAGCGCGACGAGCCCGTTCTATTTATGCAGTCCTTGTTCTGAATTGCAGCATGCATCATGTCAACATTTAAATTCTGAACTGTTTATGACAATAAAACTTGGGCAAATAAATATTAAAGTGCTTTAATTCTTGTATCCACATCTCACCTTTGCCATGCTACCTTAATGCCATGTAAATTGTGCATCATTCATCATGGCATGTTTGGTTGCTTTTTGCATTTCAATTCATATGCTTGCGCACTTTATTTATGTTGGCCCTTGTTTGTTTAGTTCTTCTTCGAATAGACACCCAGCAGGAGGTTTACCAGGAATCACAGGAGTATTACCCAGATCCATCTCTCGCTTCAACTGAGCTGCCAGGCAAGCACTACCACATGCTTGCATACATACAGTACCTATTGCCTCTATCTTATTCTTGCATCATTGAGTCGCGATTGCATTAAATTGAATCCCAAGTACTGCATAGCCTTTATTTTTAAACCACATTAAGCCTGTTCCGGTCCCATGAGCCATTACTACGGGAGTTGTTTGAGCCATGCGAGTCGTAGAAAAGCATGAGTAGGGTATGTGAGTGTCGGATGGATAACGAGGTACCTAAACAACATAACCTGAGTAGTAATGGGATAACTAAAGAAAGAGGCACCGGTGAGCAATATCTGCTATTTGGTTTTTCCTGCTCACTTGTGTCCCGTAGGACCCCGAGTACTTGATTCCTGTTCCTTGACTATTCGCACTATCCACATCCGGGAGGCCTATGGACCCCCCTGAGCCAGAGCTTGATTCATTCTTATTTCTTGGGGCCACAATTAGTTTGGGGCTTTATTACTATTCTGTACTTATGCCATGTTACTGCTTTATTTAAGATTGTGCGAGGAGCACCTGTACTGTTTTGGATCGTGACACGTTTTCGCTGTATCGACAAGCCCAGTCACATTTTCGGGTTCCCAGTCGTTTACCGCCGTCCACACAAACATTGGGTCCGTCTCGGAGCCGGCCAACTTCGTTGCGGGTAGCTTAATGGGGTGGTCCCCTGAAATATTTCTGAATCCTGTGATTGCTTTGTCGTGAATGCCTCGTTGGGTTTTGATTTGGTTTTTCCGAGGTTGATCGAGTGTGTGTTGCTATTCGTGCACCCCTGCAGGGTAAATCTTTCTGAAAGCCGTGTCCGCGGTTATGGACGACTTGGAGCACAGTTTCTCGATCATAGACAAGTATAACTAAAGTACCGCTTTCAAATTGACTAAGTACTTGACTAGTAAATAGTGCAATACTCATGGATTGGTTAATAAAAACTGTCAACGGATGATGGGGGTTGTTCGTCCGCTTCCTCGTTGGTAAGCGAGGAGGAGGATGGATCTGATAATTATACTGTTATAACTGTTGTTCTTAATTCACGGACTTCCGTCTATCTTTGGTTAGGCGGAAGGTTAGCGAGTCTCTATAGAATTGTTAGGTATTATCTTTTGCTGCAATTGCGTCACCCCAGGTTGTGTCCCCTTTAGTGGCATAAAGACTTGCTGAGTACCCCTAGGGTCTCACACGATAAATTGTTTGATTCAGATGAACAGGTGTACCCGCAAGATGTATACTGGGTGGAAGAGTCAGATGATGTTGGCAACGATCATTTGGTGTAGAGATTCCGGGAACGGGGATCCGTGTGATCTGTGGGCGGGATGTGTTTATTTATGGGGCATCTTATGCCAATTTGCTTCTTATCCGTACTCGGATCTTGTTTTCCGCTTCCGCCTGATACTCTGATGTGTTATGTATGAGGAGCTATCCTAAATTATTATATCTATCTAGGATATTTGGATCTTGCTGTATGGCGTTGCAATATTTCTATTTCTTTTAGATGGAATGGCTCTGATGTACTGTTGTATGTGGCTTGCATACATACTCACTTGTGTATGTAGTTGATCCCTTCGCCTGCCGATTACGCCGCTCGTTCTTGTCCCGTTGTTTGAAAGTGGTTAGGACGGCCGAAAGGTCTACCGTGAGTGGCCCTGGGCCCCACCATACTATTTTAACCACTTTCGATCATCCAGGCATTAACTAAGAGCGTAATTCACCGAGGTAGTTACAATTGGTATCAGAGCCATCCCGCCCTTCAGGGTCTCAGCCAAAATGGTCGTTGTCTGTCTAGCAAATGTTTTGGTAGTTATGTATACTAGGGAAAAACAAACGTGAGTGTAAGATTGCTTCCATTTTTCTTCTTACCCACCCACCCACCCTTTTCTGGTAAGGAAGGTAACGTTTTCAATCCTCTTCTAAACTTCAAACTAGGATTCACGTGTTCTGGGTTCCGTAGTACCATAGGTTATGTTTGTGTGTGTGTGTGTGTGTGAATTCCTTGTCTATCTGTTGCATCCAAATGTTATCACTATCTGCCTTTTGGTTATCAACTGTTGGTACATTCCCTACCGACAGTCCTTTGTAAACCGACGCGATCTATTCTGATTCGTTGTACACCGATGCGATCTATCTTACTCCTTGTTATCCGACGTTATCTTGTTGGGGTGTTCTTTTCCGTAGTTACCAATCTTTAGGTTCACCTTAAGAAGAAGTTGTTGGGATATGTGTTTTACTGATTCATGTGCGAAGTAATGATTTGAGTGCGGGATGGAGTCGCGACCATACCACTACTTTTGTCATTTGCTTTTGTATATTGAACTAGTAGAGTTGCTAATCTTGATTCGTTAAGTGGTTTTGCGCATTTAGTGGTATTTTAATGCCAAAATTTGCGGAAAAATTTTCTTTGTTAGTTTGTATACCACACTCCTTGTTCAGTCGTGTGTGTTATGCTTAATATCTTCTAGTTGCCTTGAACTTTGTTGATATTTTCATATCACCTGAGTGAATTGCATTCTATAATCTTGATTAATTCCATTTTGGTACTATTTTGGATTATTATCATTCTCCATTATAGTACTGACTTGTGTTTTATATCAATCACAGGATGGCACCACCACGCCGTTCTGAGGAGGATATACCACCTGAACTTGGGGCCGCTTTGGCAAGTATTGCAAATGCTTTGGGCACTATGCAGCAGAACCAGCAGCGCTTCGAGGAAAGTGTGAGGAGGAATGAGTTTGCTCCGCTACCTCCACCTCCCAAGCGAGGAGACATCAAGAGTTTTCTCAAGTTCAACCCACGTCAATTCGAAGTGTCTGATCAACCACTTGATGCGGATGATTGGATTCGTGAAGTGTCAAGGTTGCTCATGACTGCGGATGTTCCCGAGCAAGAATGGGTCAAATGTGCTACTCACCTTCTGAAGGGAGATGCAGCTCTCTGGTGGGAAAATTACCTCAAGGCAGATCTTTCTGGGTTTCAGCCTACTTGGGAGCGATTCACTGCTGCTTTCAAAGAGCAATATCTGTCAGAAATTGTCATGGAAAGGATGAAGGAAGTGTTTCTCAACCTCAAGCAGGGCACTGACAATGTCAACACCTACATCAGAAACTTCATGAATCTGTCTCGTTATGGTGGCGATGAGATCTCTGATGACAAGAAGAAGCAAAAGAGGTTTCGGCAAGGCCTCAATGCTTCCATCAAATATGCAATCACTCATGCAAGGCCAGCATCTTTCCTGGAACTTCAACACACAGCTCTGCAGGAAGAAGCAAGTAGGCAAGTGTTTGAGGAGTCAAAGAAACACAGCCGTGATACATCAAGCTCTTCTGCTATGGCAGCTCCTTCTAAGCGTCGTGTCTGGGTTCCTAACACCCCACCGTCGCTCCCTGCTCCACCAAGACCTTCAAGCTACGCACCAAGGCCACCAAACTCCTTCACTGTGGCTCCCAGGCGCTACAACCACAACTACCCTGGAGCGCCTGGCGGAGTCCCTGGCTACGTTGCTCCACGTCCACCTGGTGCTTGTTACACTTGTGGAAACACTGGCCATCAGCAATGGAATTGTCCAATGAATAACAAAGCTCTTCCACCACCACCTCCAAGACCTGCGGCAAGTGCTCCTATGATTCGTGCACCTCCACCTCGGGCTCTCAACATCAACACTAAGTCGGGATCTACGGTTGCTCGTGCCAACTGTGTCAACGCCGCTCAAGCTGAGCATGCTCCTGGAGTTGTGATGGGTATGCTTCCTGTTAACTCAGTTCCTGCACGAGTTTTGTTTGATTCTGGTGCTTCGCATTCTTTTGTTTCTCACAAGTTTGCTCATGAGCAAGATCTGGCTATGGCTCCTTTATTACACCGTCTTGTGGTACAATCTCCTGGGTCACACATGAGGGCTGCTCATATCAGCCATGGCAATCAAATTGAGATTGGTGGTTCTTCGTTTCCGGCTTCCTTAATTATTCTGGGAAATTCTGATATTGATGTTATCTTGGGCATGGATTGGTTGACAGCAAATGCAGCTGTGATTGATTATGCTGAACGTTCGGTTTCTCTGAAAATTCCTGAAGGCCATATAGTCTATTCTCCAAGTCTGACTCCTGCAATTCAGCTTTATTCGTTGGCGGCTCTGAATGATGATGCTATGGAAGGTATTCAGAGTGTTCCTGTAGTTTGTGAGTTTCCAGATGTCTTTCCGGAAGAGTTGCCAGGTATGCCTCCGGATCGTGAGGTTGAGTTTGTCATTGAACTTGAACCTGGTACCGCTCCTATCTCCAAGCGGCCTTATAAAATGGGTCCTGCTGAGTTGGCTGAACTTAAGCGTCAGTTGGATGAACAAGAGAAGTTGGGTTTCATTCAGCACAGTACTTCTTCTTGGGGTAGTCCAACCATCTTTGTGAAGAAGCGAGACAAGACTGATAGACTTTGTGTTGACTATCGGGCACTCAATGCTAAAACAATCAAGAATAAATATCCCCTTCCGCGGATTAATGATCTCTTTGATCAGCTAGCTGGAGCTGTGGTATTCTCTAAGCTTGATTTGAGAAGTGGTTATCATCAAATCAAGATCCGCAAGGAAGATGTTCCCAAAACAGCTTTCACCACTCGCTATGGCCTGTATGAGTACACGGTCATGTCTTTCGGTCTAACCAATGCACCTGCCACCTTCTCGAGGCTTATGAACTCGGTTTTCATGGAGTATCTTGATAAGTTCGTTGTGGTCTATCTGGATGACATTCTAGTCTATTCTAAGTCGAAGGAAGAACATGAAGAACACCTTCGGTGTGTCCTAAACAAGCTTCGTGAGAACCGCCTGTATGCAAAGTTCTCCAAGTGTGAGTTTTGGCTGCCTCAAGTCACCTACCTTGGTCACGTTATCTCTGCCAAGGGCATTGCCGTCAACCCAGAAACTATTAAGACAATTATGGACTGGCTTCCACCCATAAATGTCAAAGAAGTCAGAAGTTTCCTTGGTTTGGCCAGTTACTGCCGTCGCTTCGTTCAAAATTTCTCAAAGATTGCGAAGCCTCTTACCGATCTCCTCAAGAAAGGCAAGAAATATCTTTGGACTCCTGCATGTCAAGCAAGCTTTGAAACACTCAAAGAGAAGCTCACTTCCACACCAGTCTTAGTTCCTCCAGATACATCAAAGCCTTTCCAGATTTTCTGTGATGCCTCATTGCAAGGATTGGGTGCGGTCCTTATGCAAGAAAAGCAAGTTGTTGCTTATGCATCTCGTCAGTTGAAGACGCATGAGATCAACTATCCTACACATGACCTCGAACTCGCAGCAGTTGTCTTTGCTTTGAAAGTATGGAGGCATTACTTGCTGGGCAACCGTTGTGAGATCTTTTCTGATCACAAGAGTCTGAAGTATATCTTCACACAGCCTGATCTCAACCTTCGTCAGAGGAGGTGGATGAAACAATCAATGATTTCGATTTGACCATCAACTACACCCCGGGCAAAGCTAATGTCATGGCAGATGCTCTCAGCCGAAAAGCTTATGTCAACAACCTCATGGTGGAAGAATAACAACCTCTCTTGTGCGAGGAATTCCGCAAGCTCAACCTTGAAATTGTGGATCAAGGTTATCTTCTGAACCTTCTAGCAACACCTCTCTTGGAAGAAAAGGTCCGTTCCATTCAGCTTGGGGATCCTTACACTAAAAAGATCATCTCCAACATCCAACTTCCGAAGTATGAGTCTTTTCACGTAGACGACCAAGGCACTCTTTTCTTTGAACACCGGATGTTTGTTCCGAACTACCCGGGTTTAAGGGAGCAAGTTCTCAAGGAGGCGCATGATTCTGTTCTTTCCATCCACCCTGGCAGCACTAAGATGTACATGGACTTGAAAACACAATATTGGTGGCCTGGTTTGAAACGATATTGTGCCAAGTATGTCTCGGAGTGCGATGTCTGTCGTAGAGTTAAAGCTGTCCATCAGAAACCTTCCGGTCTTCTACAGCCATTGAAGCCTCCGGAATGGAAATGGGAGAAAGTAGAGATGGACTTCATCACTGGTTTTCCAAGGTCGCAGAAAGGCAACAATGCAATCTTTGTTGTTATTGACAGGCTTTCCAAAGTAGCTCACTTCTTTCCAGTCAAGGAAACAATTTCTGCAATTCAGTTGGCTGAGCTCTATATCAACAGAATTGTCTCTCTGTATGGAGTTCCTCTTGAGATCAGTTCAGACCGTGGAAGCATCTTCACTTCCAAATTCTGGGGAAGTTTCCAAAATGCTTTGGGAACAAAGTTAAACTTCAGCACAGCTTACCACCCTCAGTCGCAAGGACAAGTTGAAAGGATCAATCAGATTCTGGAAGATATGCTCCGTGCTTGCGTTATCTCTTTCGGCATGAAGTGGGAAGAATGTCTTCCTTATGCTGAATTCTCTTACAACAACAGTTTCCAGAAAAGTCTAAAGATGGCACCATTTGAGGCTCTCTATGGTCGCAAGTGCAGAACTCCGATTGGTTGGTCGGGCGCAGGTGAAAGAATATTGTTTGGTCCCGACATTGTAACTCAAGCGGAGGAGAAAGTTCACATCATTCTTGAAAATCTGAAGATTGCTCAAAGTCGCCAGAAGAGCAATTATGACAGAAAGCACACGGACATGGAGTATGTCCCTGGTGATCTCGTTTACCTTCGTGTCACTCCCATGAGAGGCACGCACCGTTTTGGTATCAAAGGAAAGCTGGCTCCTAGATACATCGGTCCTTTCAAAATTCGTGGAAGAAGAGGAGAAGTTGCTTATGCTCTTGAGCTCCCTGAACAACTCAAAGTCCATGATGTTTTTCACATCTCTCAACTCAAGAAGTGCTTCAAGGATCCCGGCAGGACCGTGGACCATGAACTCATCAATCTCCAAGAAGATCTGTCTTATCAAGAACACCCCACAAAAATTCTTGAAGTCGCAGAAAGAAGGACTCGCAACAAGTCCATCAAGTTCTGCAAGGTGCAGTGGTCGCACCATTCCGTTGATGAAGCCACCTGGGAACGTGAAGATGAGCTCCGTGCCAAGTATCCTACCCTCTTTGAGTATTCTTCTTCCTAGAATCTCGGGGCGAGATTCCTGTTTAGTGGGGGAGAGTTGTAGCACCCCAATTGTCTAACAATTGTAATGCTACTTGTCCTAGTAAGATATTGGCTACTCCACATATATTATTGTTGCATCATAATTATATCATGCTCATGTCATCATGCCACCTTGCATTTGAGCATCATATAAAACTCCTTTTCTTTTGGTTCTTCTCTCACATGCATTATTAATTGTATTTGCTTCTTGATATTATATTTGGCTATTGATATATTTTTCAAGTGCCCAAGTTGAGTTGGGGGCATATCTCTTATTCCATTTCACCACCTTTATCTCCCACCACCCTATAATTCCACCATCCCTTTAACAATGAGCTTGTCTATTTATTTATTTTCTTTCTTTGATATTTTAATTCTAGCTCATGTAGTTTGGGGTGGATTAAATCCTCTAAATTCTTTGCTTGGTTTTATTCCACTTCTTGGAAATGCATAAGATTAATGCCATCATATTATTATTGTTGTCACAAATTAAATAATGGTATTATTATTTTTGCATGGGCCATGCAAGCTTCTCCACCATCTTTTACTCCCATTGGTTTTTCTTGGTTTGAGTGGATCTTATCTTGGGAAAACCATCTACCTACCATTACACCATCCTCATATTCTCATCCATATCATCTTCTTTATTATTATTTCTCCATGCATGAACCATATGAGGCCTATTCCATAATTCATTTCTTTTTCTTTTTCTTGGAATCCTTTTTCACCTCCACCTCATGTTAATTCAAGCATTACAATGTTCCACTTGAGTTGGTCTTCCCCACATTCTTTTCTTTTATTTTTCTTTATCTACATGTATGATCACATGAGAACCTCTCCATCTAATCCTTTTCTCCCTTTATCTTTCTTTCTTGTCTCTCTTCCACATGAGGTCATGCAAGCTCAAAGCCCTCATGGATCTTCTTGTGTTGGCCTCATACTCAAAATTAAAATCTAAAACCTAATAAGACCTAACCTAACTAGTTCTCTCTCTCTCTAAATTTCTCCTAAACCCTCTCTCTCTCTAGCTTGGTCTCCATGCCAAGCCCCTCTCTCCCCTGACCCACCACCTCAGCCACCCTCCTCCCTCTCTCCCTGGCCCACCCAGCTAACCCTAACCCTAGCTAAACCTAACCCGAGGCCATGTCTAACCCTAGCCCGACCTACTCCCTCCCTCTTTTCTCTCTCCGGCCAAGCCAGCCCCACAAGACACCACGCCGCCGGGTCCACCTGCAGCCTCCCTGCCGCGCCGTCCAGCTCCAGGACCAGCCCCAGCCTGCTCGCCCACGTGCCCGGGAGAAAGGAGGAAAGGGCCGAAGCCCCTTTTTCCATCTACCCCGCTCCCACCTGCCTCTCCTCCCTATCTCCCCACTTTTCCTCCCTCCTCACGTCTCCCAGAGCTCGCCCAGATCCACCCCGAGACGCCCCCTTCTTCCCCTCCTTCCTCTCCAACCACCAGCAGCCGACGCCGGTCGCCGCCAGCAACCACCGCGCCTCGACGATCCAGCCGGCGCGCTTGTCCTGGAGATGGCCTAGGAGACCGAGGACGTCCCACTGCACCGCCCCGTACACGCCAACGTGGACGAGAAGCTCCCCAACGCGCCAGTACCTCGCCGTCCTCGCGAAACCCTAGCCGACGGGACGCCAGCGACCTGGCCGTTCCGCTGCTCCTCGCGCCGATCCAAGCCCACCACCGAGCCCGCGGTGAGCCTCTCTCCCTCCCTGACTTGTTCCGCCTCGCCGACACCGAGTAGCCCTGCCGTTCGTTTCATCGAGCGCCCACCGTGCGCGCCGCTCGCCGGCATCTGCAAGCTTTTCCGCGCCGCGCACACCTTACCTAAGCCCCCGCCACTTCCCTGTCAACTCCCCTCGCCCTACCGCACTGGCTAGCCTCCTCAGCGCGGACGCCCTCGTCCCCGGTTCGAGTCCTCGCTCGCGCCGCGCCCGCGTTTCCTCGCCAGACGCGAGGAGAAGATAAACAGTACGGGCGCGTGGTCGATTTGCAAAAAGCCCCCCACCTTTTTGACTTCTGCAACCCGCGCTCCAAGCGACCCCACCTGTCAGTCGCCCTAGTGTTTTAGCAGAAAACCCCCTGGCTTTTCCTGTTCGCAACCCGCGCTCCAGCCGCAGCCCCACCTGTCAGCCCCTGTCCGCTCCTCGCTGGCACGTGGCCCCTGCGCCAGTTGGCCCCGCCTGTCAGCGTCAGCGGCTAGCCAGTTCCGCGTGCAAAACGCGTTTCCCGCACACGTGGCCCCAGTCCGCGCAGGCCCACCAGTCAGCGTCTGGGGTTGATATCGCCTGGGTGTAAAAAGTAATTCCTGAGTCTGTTTTAATTCAAATCTTTTTCAAATTATTTTAAATTCAAATTCTTTTCAGATTCAAATAATTTTCAAAATACAAATCCAAATAATACAAATAATATATGTTTTAGAATCAGAAAATTGAGAGGAATTCAAATATGCCCTTAAAATTATATTTTGAACACTTTAAATTTCGAGATGACTAAAATTACAATAAAATGCCCTTTTCCTTATTTAATTAATAACTTTTGTTTTATAACTCCAAATTTGACAAATAATATGTCTAAATCGATCAGCGCGACGAGCCCGTTCTATTTATGCAGTCCTTGTTCTGAATTGCAGCATGCATCATGTCAACATTTAAATTCTGAACTGTTTATGACAATAAAACTTGGGCAAATAAATATTAAAGTGCTTTAATTCTTGTATCCACATCTCACCTTTGCCATGCTACCTTAATGCCATGTAAATTGTGCATCATTCATCATGGCATGCTTGGTTGCTTTTTGCATTTCAATTCATATGCTTGCGCACTTTATTTATGTTGGCCCTTGTTTGTTTGGTTCTTCTTCGAATAGACACCCAGCAGGAGGTTTACCAGGAATCACAGGAGTATTACCCAGATCCATCTCTCGCTTCAACTGAGCTGCCAGGCAAGCACTACCACATGCTTGCATACATACAGTACCTATTGCCTCTATCTTATTCTTGCATCATTGAGTCGCGATTGCATTAAATTGAATCCCAAGTACTGCATAGCCTTTATTTTTAAACCACATTAAGCCTGTTCCGGTCCCATGAGCCATTACTACGGGAGTTGTTTGAGCCATGCGAGTCGTAGAAAAGCATGAGTAGGGTATGTGAGTGTCGGATGGATAACGAGGTACCTAAACAACATAACCTGAGTAGTAATGGGATAACTAAAGAAAGAGGCACCGGTGAGCAATATCTGCTATTTGGTTTTTCCTGCTCACTTGTGTCCCGTAGGACCCCGAGTACTTGATTCCTGTTCCTTGACTATTCGCACTATCCACATCCGGGAGGCCTATGGACCCCCCTGAGCCAGAGCTTGATTCATTCTTATTTCTTGGGGCCACAATTAGTTTGGGGCTTTATTACTATTCTGTACTTATGCCATGTTACTGCTTTATTTAAGATTGTGCGAGGAGCACCTGTACTGTTTTGGATCGTGACACGTTTTCGCTGTATCGACAAGCCCAGTCACATTTTCGGGTTCCCAGTCGTTTACCGCCGTCCACACAAACCTTGGGTCCGTCTCGGAGCCGGCCAACTTCGTTGCGGGTAGCTTAATGGGGTGGCCCCCTGAAATATTTCTGAATCCTGTGATTGCTTTGTCGTGAATGCCTCGTTGGGTTTTGATTTGGTTTTTCCGAGGTTGATCGAGTGTGTGTTGCTATTCGTGCACCCCTGCAGGGTAAATCTTTCTGAAAGCCGTGTCCGCGGTTATGGACGACTTGGAGCACAGTTTCTCGATCATAGACAAGTATAACTAAAGTACCGCTTTCAAATTGACTAAGTACTTGACTAGTAAATAGTGCAATACTCATGGATTGGTTAATAAAAACTGTCAACGGATGATGGGGGTTGTTCGTCCGCTTCCTCGTTGGTAAGCGAGGAGGAGGATGGATCTGATAATTATACTGTTATAACTGTTGTTCTTAATTCACGGACTTCCGTCTATCTTTGGTTAGGCGGAAGGTTAGCGAGTCTCTATAGAATTGTTAGGTATTATCTTTTGCTGCAATTGCGTCACCCCAGGTTGTGTCCCCTTTAGTGGCATAAAGACTTGCTGAGTACCCCTAGGGTCTCACACGATAAATTGTTTGATTCAGATGAACAGGTGTACCCGCAAGATGTATACTGGGTGGAAGAGTCAGATGATGTTGGCAACGATCATTTGGTGTAGAGATTCCGGGAACGGGGATCCGTGTGATCTGTGGGCGGGATGTGTTTATTTATGGGGCATCTTATGCCAATTTGCTTCTTATCCGTACTCGGATCTTGTTTTCCGCTTCCGCCTGATACTCTGATGTGTTATGTATGAGGAGCTATCCTAAATTATTATATCTATCTAGGATATTTGGATCTTGCCGTATGGCGTTGCAATATTTCTATTTCTTTTAGATGGAATGGCTCTGATGTACTGTTGTATGTGGCTTGCATACATACTCACTTGTGTATGTAGTTGATCCCTTCGCCTGCCGATTACGCCGCTCGTTCTTGTCCCGTTGTTTGAAAGTGGTTAGGACGGCCGAAAGGTCTACCGTGAGTGGCCCTGGGCCCCACCATACTATTTTAACCACTTTCGATCATCCAGGCATTAACTAAGAGCGTAATTCACCGAGGTAGTTACATATTCTTTGCTGTAGCATGACTTGTTATAAACAATTGAGATTTCTTAATTTGCCTTGGATGAATCATGCGTTGTTTTAGCATATTAAAGCATAGTATAGTGGTATTCTCCTTTGATGCTTTATTTGGGTTGACTTGGCACATGATCACACCATGTTATGACTATCTCAAGTCACCATAGCCTTTATGATCCTTTATTTTTCAACTTGTAGTATCACTTTATGCTTTGATCAATGATGTTTTGTCGCTCTGCATGATTATGGCCATTATTGCTCTCTTAGTTTGTCGCTCCCAGTCTTTTGCTAGCCTCCACAACCAAGTATGAGTTCCACTCATGCATCTAACTCCCTAAACCAAGTTATTACAAAGAGTCCACCATACCTACCTACTAGCTTATGCTATTCCAAGTATATTCATGCTTTTGTTTACCTTCCAAATTAAACTTGTTATGAGAAAACTAGTTATTAAAGCTCTCACGAACTTGATGGCACACTTTACTTTTCTTGCCCTTAATAAACTTGAACAATTGTGTCCTCTATGTTGTATATGCTTGCACTTATTTGTTGGGAATTAGCAAAACCATGCTTTCATGGGGAATGCTTTCAACATTGCACTTGGTACTTGTATCTAGTTGATATCATGCTCTTTTGTATATGGATGTCGTCGGTGTGAAATGAAAGGGGAGCTTGTAAGTCCATGGAGCTATGTATATGTGTTAGAGAAACACCTGGGCCGCTGGTCTAATCCATGCTGACATGGTAGGAACCTGCAGCGTAACCATAATGAGTTGTTTATGAAGCATTCTTCTTATAAAAAAAGAGTCCTACTGAGAAAAAGAGAAAAAAAAGAGATATTATGAAAAGAGGAAAGAGAGAAAAAAGCACCATATTCCCATGGTAAATAAGAAGATTGCTAAGATGCTCGTTGTCTGCTTGCCTTGTCATTTTGATATGGGGATTCTTCCGTATCATCGGGCAAGGGGTACCCCGTTGGCGGTTCTCTATGATACATATGGACTTACGATCACAAGAACTTACCGGTGACTAAACTTGAGTAGCATGAGGAGCGGCCCTCGTATACAAGGGACATGAGATTTCTAACTTATACTTCGTCAAGCATGTACACCATAGTTTGTTCACTTTAACCTTAATCACTTCAAGATGCTTATGATAGGGGCAATGAGAGCTGAAAGCTATAAGTACCATAATTTTTGGAAGGTCTTTATGTGACTTGAATCCCTACTTCCTTTTCTAAAAAAGGCCTTTCTTCCACCATTATATATTGAGTCTCCACCTTCTACCTTTATGCACCTACTTTGAGAGCATAGTGGCCATTCTTAGTTCTATGTGCATTGTCCCAAGACTAGTTGATTGATGCATACTTTGATATTGCTTGTTTTAAACTATTTGTATATAGTCACTCTCATGAACTTTGAAGGTGTCCTATGCATTTATATTTGCTACTCTATTGAGGGACAAACTGAATACTATTATGCTATGTTTTCTTTATGTGAAACAAACAAAAGTCTTGCAAAGCATTGTTATTCATGAATCTTTTGTTTGTGCCTTTTCATGTTGCATCATAGTTTCTTTGTCTTATTGCTAGAACTTTGTCTTTCATGTTATGTTTGAAGTACTATGATCCCAGCTTTGAATGTTTTACAAATAGTTTGATCAAGTCCTTGGTGGTGCATGTCACCTCAAAAATTATTCTTTCTTTATCACTTACCTACTCGAGGACGAGAAGGATTTAATCTTGGGGATGTTGATACATTGCAAATGTATCTATAATTTTTGATGTTCCATGCTTGGTTTTATCCACTTTCTTGTGTTTTGTCCACACTTTGGAGTACTTTTCATATGATTTCTTGGACTAACCTATTAACAAGAGCCACAGTGCCAGCTGCCTGTTTCTGCTGTTTTTGGTTCCAGGAAAATCAGAAAATGAATATTCTCGAAATTGGACGGGACAAAAGCCAAAGTGCCTATTTTTTTGGAAGTCATCAGATGCTAGAATACGAGACGGAGAAGGGCCAGAGGGCGACCACACCACCTGGCCGCGTGGCCAGGCTTGGCCTGCGCCAGGGGGTGGTGTGGCTAGCCCAGGCACCCCCCTCGGCCTCCCCTTCCGCCTATAATATGCCCTCAGGAAGAAAATTGTAAGTACCCAATCAAAAATCCACGAAAGAGTCTGTAGTCGCCGTCATCTCCATCCCTAGATCAGGAGGGATCTGAAGCTCTTCCCGGCACCCTGCCGGAGAGGGGAATTCACCCTAGAAGCCTTCTTCATCACCATGCAAGCCTCTGGAGTGATGCGTGAGTAGTTCATCCTTGGACTATGGATCCATGTAGTAGCTAGATGGCTGGTTCTCCTCCTTTGTGCTTTCATGTTTAGATAGTGTGAGCTCCGTTCATGATCAAGATCATCTATTTGTAATTCTGCATGTTGTGTTTGCGGGGATCCGATGGATATTGAGATGCTATTTCAAATTGATTATTGATTCTATCATGTCTTTGTTATTTGTGATTTTGCATGCTTTCCGTTGTTAGTAGCTATCTTGGCCAAGTAGATGCTAGCAACTCCAAGAGCTAGTATTTATGCTCGATAGTGGGTTCATGCCTCTGGTAATCTGGGGAAGTGACAGAAATCTCTAAGGTACTAGATGTGATGTTTCTACTAGGGAGAAAACAACAATCATTTGTTCATACAACAATCGTATTGTTTACTTTACACGCAGTTCGTAAAGCAATAATCTGTTGCTTGCAACTTAATACTGGAGGGGGTTCGGATGATAACCTGAAGGTGGATTATCAGGCATAGATGCAGTTGGATGGCGGTCTATGTATAATATTGTAATGCCCAATCAAATCTCAAAGGAGTCAAGATGATTAGTATATGCATGTATTGCTTTCTCGATGTTTGTCAATTTCCCCGCTGTAATTTGTTCACCCAGCATGTTATCTATCTTAAGGACATCCACCTCTAGTGAACTATGGATCCCGGTCCTTGTCTTTTACATACAATCTATAATCTTTTACTGCTTTGTGTTTACTTTCTACAAACTTTTACTTCTTTCCATTCGATACGTTTAATCCTTTGTTTTCCGCAAAACACGATGAGATTGACAACCTCATCGCAAGTTGGGGACAAAGTTTTGTGGTTGTGTTGTGTAGGTCTCCATGTCGCTACTAGCACCGGTAGTGCACCCTGCCAAGGCTCAGCTAGGAACACCTTTGGGGTGTTTCCTTTCTCCTACTAGTTCGATTAAACCTTGGTTTCATAACTGAGGGAAACTTGCTGCTGTGCTCATCATACCTTCCTCTTGGGGTTCCCAACGAGCTCTACATCAACATCGCACCAGCACTTTTCTAGCGCCGACACTGAGCCATCAGTCTAGTATTTTTTTTAAATGGGTTGGTACCATTTTGAAACTTTGATTTGGTGGTTGCTGCATAAAACGCCCCATTTTTTGCACTCGAAAAATGGAAAATAGTTTTTTTGCGATGAATAGGAAAACTTCCTCCTGCAACATTGTTAGCCGTCACATGATACAAATGTGTGCACAATATGGGCACACTATCACAAAGTATGTCGTGATTCTAGCAATAACATTGGTTGTTTTGTCTTAAAGCCATGAAACCTTGAACTATGATAGGTCATTTCTGAGAAGGTATTTTCGAGAAGCAATTAATATAACAAGTTTGATATTTTTTCTTACAACTATGTCACATAATATGACACCACGCGAAGGTTTTACATTGTTCGAATCATTTTTGAATTTCTTATGCTCGTTTCACACTATGGTCAAAACGGTGGGCATGAAGGTTCTTAGCTAGGAGATGAGCCTCGCTAAACTTGCATTGGATCTCTGAAGAAACTTGATATTATGAGTCTAAAAATGATTTTACCAAAAAACATGAGCATTAGATCATGTACCTGTAGTTCAAATCGGACTCACTTTCTACCGATTCGGCAGGAATATGTCTTTTTCATGAGGGATGGATGGAAAGGTTTAAGAACCTCCGGTTGGTACATTGTCTATGTAAGGTGGTCTAGTATTTTTGAAAAATGGGGTGGTATATTTTTGAAACTTTCATTTGGTGGTTGCTTCACAAAACGCTCCGTTCTTGGTGCTCGGAAAATGGAAAATGGTTTTTTTGTGCGACAAAAAGGAAAATTCCTCCTGCAACATTGTTTGTCGTCCCATGATACACATGCGTGCACAATATGGGCACACTATCACAACCTATGTCATGATTCTAGCCATAACATTGGTTGTTTTGTCTTAAAGCCATGAAACCTCGAACATGATAGGTCATTTCTGAGAAGGTTTTTTCGAGAAGCAATCAATATACCAAGTTTGATATTTTTCCTTGCAACTATGTCAAATAATATGACGCCACGCGAAGGTTTTATATTGTTCAAATCATTTTTGAATTTCTTATGCTCGTTTTAAACTATGATCAAAACGGTGGGCATGTAGGTTCTTAGCTAGGTGATGAGCCTCGCTAAACTAGCCTTGGATCTCTGAAGAAACATGATATTGTGAGTCTAAAAATGATTTTTACAAAAAATCATGAGCATTAGATCATGTAACTGTTGTTCAAATCTGACCCACTTCCTCCCGATTCAGCAGGAATTTGTCTTTTTCACGAGGGATGGATGGCAATGTTTGAAAACCACCGGTTGGAACATTATCTATGTGAGGTGGTATAGTATTTTTGAAAAACGGGATGGTATCATTTTGAAACTTTCATTTGGTGGTTGCTTAGAAAATGGAAAATGGATTTTCTGTGTGACAGAAAGGAAAACTTCCTCCTGCAACATTGTTCGCCATCCCAATATTCACATGCATGCACAATAAGGGCACATTATCACAAACTATGCCGTATTTCTAGCCATAACATTAGTCTTTTGGCCTGAAAGCCATGAAAACTTGGACATGGTAGGTCATTTATGAGAAGGTTTTTTGAGGCGCAATAAATATATCAAGTTTGATATTTTTCCTTGCAACTATGTCACATAATATGACTCCGCGTGAAAGTTTTACATTGTTCGGACCGTTTTTGAATATTTTATGCCCGTTTCAAACTTTGGTCAAGAGGTGGGCATGAAGGTTCTTAGCTCGGGGATGAGACTCGCTAAAATTGCATGGGATCTCTGGAGAAATATGATATTATGAGTCTAAAAATGATTAAAAAAAATCATGAGCATTAGATCATGTACCTTTAGTTCAAATCTAACCCACTCCCTACTGATTTGGTAGGAATTTGTATATTTCACCAATGGTGCAAAGAAAGGTTCGAGAACCCCTGGTTGGGACATTGTCCATGTAAGGTGGTCTAGTATTTTTGAAAACTAGTGTGGTGCCATTTTGTAACCTTTGTTTGGTGGTTGCTTCAAAAATACCCCGTTTTTGGTGCTCGGGGAATGAAAAATGGCTTATATGTGCGACAAAAAGGAAAACTTCATCCTGCAACATTGTTTGCCATCCCAATATGCACATGTGTACATAATATTGGCATATTATCACAAACTATGCCGCGACTTTGGCCATAACATTGGTCTTTTGGCCTAAAAGCCATGAAAACTCAGACATGATAGGTCATTTCTGAAATGGTTTTTTCAAGATGCAATAAATATATCAAGTTTGATATTTTTCCTTGCAACTATGTCACATAATATGACGCCACGTGAAAGTTTTACATTGTTCGGATCGGTTTTGAAATTGTTATGCCCATTTTAAGCTGTGGTCAAAACGGCGGGTATGAAGGTTCTTAGCTCGGGGCTGAGCCTCGCTAAAATTGCATTGGCTCTGTGAATAAACATGATATTATGAGTCTAAAATGATTTTTAAAAATCATGAGCATTAGATCATGGGGATTTCTATTTTCTATTTAAAAAATCATGAGCATTAGATATGCAAAATTGGCAAATGTGCAAAAATTGACAAGTGGGGTCATGTATGACATGTCGGCTCTCTCTCTCTCTCTCGCGCGCGCATCCTCTCACTCCCAGCCCCCAGCCCCGAGCAACTCCTATCCCATCGACGGACAGAGCAACCATCATCGATGCATCGGCGGATCCGTCCTACGGCGGTATGGGACGGACTACCGTGCTACACCTCAACCACGGCTCTAGCACCTGTTTCATCTGCACGCATTGTATGTTGAGGCAGTACCGACCGCAGGCAGGTCCACCGCCCACGATGACCAGGATTTGGTTCTGCTGCCATAACTTGACAAACAGTCGAAGAAACTGCTAGTAGTGCTTGGTAAGACCTTCTCTCCTACTCCGCCCACCCTAATCGATTCAGTTCCCATAATTTCCTCGATATTGCAGGTGCAAATTAGTCCTCAATGTCTAGTCGTAGTGGGTACACCGGCGAGGGTGGGGAATCGATCATGTCGTGGCCACATTCTCCTTCTCCTACCACGTCGGAAGTGCATGTAGCTCCTTATCTTTGTACTACCGTTGAATTTAAGTGCTGCCATGGCCTGTCGAACTGATTTCAATTGGGTTTGTTTTGGGATTGTTATAGTGTGCTATGGAGGCCGATGATCCATGGTACATTGCATACCAGGATGAATCAACCAAGTGGTCTAGCCAGAGGATGGATTTGGAGGAGAAGGTTGCCAAGTTAGGTGATGAATTGGCCCGTAAAAACCTGTTGATATTCGAGTTGAAGCGTACTATCGAGAAACAATTCAGAGCTTATTCGCAAAGAGAAGTTGACACTTGAGGTTGATCTTGCTATATCTGATCAAGTGGTAGAAAATCTAAAACATGAACTTCAAGTGAAGGGGGAGGAGAATAGTAGATTCATGTGGGCATTTTTAGTAGTTGTCATCCGCGTCCTATCAGTTACAGTATGCGGTTGTGGTGAAGGGTGGCACATGTAATGATTAGTTGAATAGATAGCTAATTTAGAGAGTAGAATTGTTATTCAATGGATGGTTGTGAGTTCCTGGTAATTTAGTCACTTTGCGGTTGCAAAGTTTTCGAGAGAATGCATTGCCGGGGTCCGAGTTGCTTGCCATTGGATCTAGCGGTCCCAAAGTGGTCGAGAGAATGCATTGCGGGGCCCGAGTTGCTTGCCATTGGCTCTAGCGGTCCCAAAGTTGTCAAGAGAATGCATTGCGGAGCCTGAGTTGCTTTCCATTGGATCTAGTTGCCCATAGTTGGCGTGCCAAATTCCTAGAGGGTCAAGTTGGGGCCCTATCAGTTCTGACCATTTTGTCGCTACCATAGTGCCATCGTGGCTGCCATGTAGACTTGCAGCGTTGGCAGCATCATCCATTCCCCGTTCCAAGTTAGTTGACTCAAATTTGTCAAGATACAAATGAATCTAATACCAATGTATGTCTAGATACAATCGAATCTGGAAAAATCTAAATCAACTAATTTGGGTCGGAGGGAGTACTACTTATGAATCTACTTTAGACCATACCCACCATCCTCACAACTCAAATACATATCAATTTTGATTCAAATCATACATATTTTGATCAAATTTATACAAGCTCACCGGAGATTGTCAAAGAAAGTACTACTACTTATGAATCAGCTTTAGAGATATCACCGGTCTGATGGCTCAAATACATATCAAATTTATTCAAATTTAAGTTAGCTGACTGAAATTTGTCCGATTTTTAAGTGGACGGTGAGCTAGCCGCCCTCTCGGAGATTGTCAAAACAAGTACATCCGGCCTTCACCGTCGAAGTGCACCTTGATGTGCCAGCCGCGGCCACGGCTGGTCTCCCAGAGCTTCGGTTCATGAGGGCTTGAGCTGTGTTGTCGCCATGATGTTGCAGATGATGGCTTCAATCGTCTTCACATCGATGACCAGTGTCGGCACCACTGCCATCGCGCTGATGTTGCGGATGATGGATTCCATCGGTGTCTTTCATCAGTAATAGATCTCAGGATGTGAACGGAAGTGAGACAGATAGAGACATAAATTTCAGACGGTTAGATCCTCACCGCCGCACGCTGTTCCAACACCGCGCCGCCGCAAGCCGTTCCGACCCCCATGCGTAGGTCCGCGCTGCCGAACTCTGTTTCGACCGCTACACTTAGTTCCGCGCCTCCGCACGCCATTCAGACCGCCACACTTAGATCCACGCCGCCGCACAGGATTCGTACCGCCACACTTAGATCTGCACCACCGCACGGTCGTTCGGACTGCCACGACGCCATACGTCATTAGGAGGGGAGGAAGATGTGGCTAGTATATGTATGACAGGGAAAGGGAGGGATATACATCCGGCCCGTCGGGCTCTCCTCTCCGTAGCCCAACGGGAGAGAGACCTCCATCCCGTCAGATCATGATGTATCCAACGGTTAATGGCCAAGATACGTGTGACATACATCTCGACCAATCAGAGCGCAGCCAAACTGAGCGCTAGTTTTTTGACAGTAACTGAGCGCTAGTTGATGCGGCTAGTATACGTGCGACAGGGAAAGGGAGGTAGAGACATCCAGCCTGTCAGGCTCTCCTCACCATACAAGGTTAGGTGCACCATAAGGAGAGAGAGATACCTCCAGCCCGTCGGATCATGATATATCTGATACGTTGCAAACGTATCTATAATTTTTGATGTTCCATGCTTGGTTTTTATCTACTTTCTTATGTTTTGTTCCAACTTTGGAGTACTTTTCATACACTTTCTTAGACTAACCTATTAACAAGATGCCACAGTGCCAGCTGCCGGTTTTCTGCTGTTTTTGGTTCCAGGAAAGTTAGAAAATGAATATTCTCGGAATTGGACGGGACAAAAGCCAAAGTTAGTTTTTCACCGAGGGGGACACAGAGCCAGAATACGAGATGGAGAGGGGCCAGAGGGCCTCCACACCACCTGGCCGCGCGGGCCAGGCCTGGCCGCACCAGGGGGCGGTGTGGCCGCCTAGGGCACCCCCTCGGCCTCCCCTTCCGACTATAAGATGCCTCCGATACAGAAACCCTAAGTACCCGATCAAAATTCCATGAAAGATTCTGTAGCCGCTGTCATCTCCATCCTTAGATCGGGAGGGATCTGAAGCTCTTCCCGGCACCCTACCAGAGAGGGGAATTCACCCTCGAGGCCTTCTTCATCACCATGCAAGCCTTTGGTGTGATGCGTGAGTAGTTCATCCTTGGACTACGGGTCCATGTAGTAGCTAGATGGTTGGTTCTTATCGTTTCTGCTATCATGTTTATATCTTGTGAGCTCCGTTCATGCTCAAGATCATCTATTTGTAATCATACATGATGTGTTTGCGGGGATCCGATGAATATTGAGATGCTATTTCAGACTGATTATTAATTCTATAATGTCTTTGTTATTTGTGATCTTGCATGCTTTCCGTTGTTAGTAGCTATCTTGGTCAAGTAGATGCTAGCAACTCCAAGAGTTAGTATTTATGCTCGATAGTGGGTTCATGCCTCTAGTAATCTAGGGAAGTGACAGAAATCTCTAAGATACTAGATGTGTTGTTGCTACTAGGGAGAAAACATCAATCCTTTGTTCATAGAAGAATCGTATTGTTTACTTTACACGCAATGCGTAATGCAATTATCTGTTGCTTGCAACTTAATACTGGAGGGGGTTCGGATGATAACCTGAAGGTGGATTATTAGTCATAGATGCAGTTGGATGACGGTCTATGTATAATGTTGTAATGCCCAATCAAATCTCAAAGGAGTCAAGATGATTAGTATATGCATGTATGCTTTCTCGATGTTTGTCAATTGCCCCGCTGTAATTTGTTCACCTAGCATGTTCTCTATCTTAAGGAGAACCACCACTAGTGAACTATGGACCCCGGTCCTTTTTTTCCCATCAATCTACAACTGTTTACTGTTTTCTGTTTACTTTCTGAAAGCTTTTACTTTCTTCCACTCGATACGTTTAATCCTTTGTTTTCAGCGAAACCGGTGAGATTGACAACCTCATCGTAAGTTGGGGGCAAAGTTCTATGGTTGTGTTGTGCAGGATTCCATGTTGCTGCTAGCACCGGTAGTGCGCCCTGCCAAAGTACAGCTAGCAACACCTTGGAGGTGTTTCTTTGCTCCTAGTGGTTCGATAACCTTGGTTTCATAACTGAGGGCTGCAGTGCTCATCATACCTTCCTCTTGGGGTTCCCCAACGAGCTCGATATATTTGGGCCATCAATATCCAACGGTGGTTGGCCAAGATCCATGTGACATACATCTCGACCAATCAGAGCGCAACCAAACTGAGAGATGAGAGAGGGGAAAAGTGAGGAAAACTTCAGCGGGAGGAGAAAACTAAGGAAAACTTTAGCGGGAGGGAAAAAGTGAGTAGAGCTAAGGAAAACAAGGGTACTCAGATAAAAAAATGACTAAGGGAAATTCAAGCTTTTGGCATAACAAATGGAAAATGTGTTATTTGAACAAAATAATCCATCTTGGACGACATTATATTGTTTGCAACTCAAAGATACACAAGTAATCCAAATTTGGCCTCATTTAGACAAAGTATGTTTTGGGATGGGTTAGTTTGGACGTTGATTGAGTAGAAAACCATGCATCTTCATACCTAGAAGCTCATTTCAAGAAGGGTTTAAGAAATGGTTTAGGGGATACGTCTATTTCTCTTTATTTACTTTTCCTTTATTATTCATGCTAGGTTGTAGGTAACATAACAAGACTCCATGCAAAGGTTGCACGATGTTTTAATTTTTTTTTGAATTAAACTAACCCTAAAACATTTTTTTAAATTTAACCACTTAGAAAAAAAAATGTGGCTCATTACAAGTAAATACAAAAATTTCAATTTCATATGGTAAATCAATCCAATATACACAAGTGTGCCAAATTTTGGATCAATTGGTTAACGTGTGCTATAGTTTAAGCCCTGAACTAGCTAAACCCCATGTGTTGACCACATGTTGAGGGCAAAACTGAGTAGTGCTAAGCAACTAGGTGGATGACCATTGAAACTTGCAATAACACATACATAATGGGATTATCCAACATACAAACTTGGGAGCGTCATACTAGTTTGTTCAATACAAACATTAACAGTAGTTCAAATTCATCATACAAATTCAAATTCATTTTTTCTTGCTCATAGTGTTTTTCGCTAGGTTTAACACCTTGCTCCGGGTGATCCTAGCTGGAGTATTTGCAGAGTCCACCATCAACTTCTTCCGTTTTTTCTTTTTCTCTGCATCCAATGAATCAAGTGCTTCAGTCTATCATACAATTGGTTCAATCACGTTTCGATCCATTGGTTCATACGGTTCAAAATGCATTGGCATCATTTCTTCAATATCCTCTTGTGTAATTCCTTTACTTTTAAACTCTGCTTCCAATGAATAAATTGCTTTATTCTCCTCTCGATCCATTGGTTCAATCTCCCCTGCATTTGGTTCAATCTCATCTGCATTTGGTTCAATCTCCTCTCGATCCATTGGTTCAATCTCCCTAGCATTTGGTTCAATCTCCTCTAGATCCACTAGTTCAATCTCCCCTGCATTTGGTTCAATCTCATCTACATTTGGTTCAATATCCTCTCGATCCGTTGGTTCAATCTGCAATGTATCTATTGCTACATTCTCCTCTCGTTCAAATACTCAATTCTCATCTGCATTTGTTGCTCCCGCGTGATCATCCATTCCATAAGCTAGGTCCACTGCATTTTTACTAAGCCTAGCAATGTGCCCTAGGATCCCACAATGTTTGCACTTACGTCGTCGAAGTGGTGCACCACCCTCTGCACTAGCTCTCATCCTATTCTTCATTGGCCTACTTGCTGGTCTAGTAAAAACTGGAGGGTATAGCTTGAAGCCTGGATCCACTTCCATCCATTGGTCTTTTCCCAACAAGGCAGGAACATTCTAAGCATATGCTGCCCTAAATTTGGCAATAGAGAAATACTCCGACACGTACTGATCAACTTCACCCTCTTTAGCTCCTAGAACACCCATGAAAAACAATGCATGTATGCAGGGTTTCCCACGGAGCTGCCATTGCATGCAATAGCATGTCCTATCAACCAAACTCACTGGATACCTCCATTGCCTATCTTTACTATTAGTGTATGTTACCTCATCCTCCATTCCCCTTCTAATGCATTTCATCTTCAATTGTTTTTCCCTAGCATGCAAAGCCTTAATCAAAGATGGGAGGATGAGATGGCCAGCATATACTGTTGATACAATTCTTTGACGCAAATCAATCTTTAGCATGATCATCTGCCTAATCTTATCAAATATTTCCCAGAACATAAGCCCTTTCAATGACTTGACCTTTGCATTGAAACTTTGTGCAAGGTTACTTTTTACATAGTCTACCTTGCAAATTTCATTGAATCGGCTTCTTGACCACACCATTCCATGATGTGCATCCAAATACTCCTTCACCACAGGTTTTTGTTTATACAACACTTCCAAATGATACAGATGCTTCCTCAAACTGCATGTGTATGAAGCCGACCTTAGGTTGTCAGTATATACTTTACCTTTGAATTTGTTTGTAAAATTCTGCACTACGTGTCGCATACATTCCCTATGCTCCACTCCGGGGAATATTGCTTCTACAAATTCTCCAAACCTTTGCAAGCGTCCGTGTGGATAGTAAGTCATGGTGGATGACCTATAAGGTCGCGTAAATTCTCCAGAAACCAAGTCCAACTTTCCTCAGACTCAATCTCCAAAACTCCAAAAGCAACAGGGAACATCGATTTGTGGCCATCAACGGCAGTAGTAGCTAGTAGATGTCCTTTAACTCTGCCATGAAGAGTTGTTGCATCTATAGCCTAATAAGGCTTGCAACCATCCAGAAACCCTTGCCAGCAAGCTTTAAAACAAACAAAAGCCCTTCTAAAGCACTCATTCTCCTTTGTCTTTCCCCTTAATGCCTGTCTATCTGTACAACACTACCTGGACTAGCCATCTCCACTTCAGCTTTGAAGCTGTAAAGCAACTGAAAACTTTCATTCCATGAACCATTGATCCTATCAAGAGCCATTTGCTTTGCATAGAACATCCTCATGTAAGGTACTGTAATATTAAACTTTTCAGAAACTTCTTTTACGAGCGTTGTTGCACCAAGTGATGGGTTCACTCTCATCCAATCCATGATTGCATCTGCCAACCACCTAGTCTTTGCTAGTTTTGTTTTGTCCTTTGGCTGTCCCCCTTGAGGTGGACAAGAATGTTCAAACCGGTTACTTTTTATCTGAAACATAATGAAAATGTCAGGTATAGTTAATAAACTCTACACAATGATCTAAAATACACAATTGGTTGTAATACCTAAACCAAACTGCTCTTGAGCATAGTGGATGCATGCATCCTCCACCTACACCTCTTGTATGGGCACTTCACTATGAACCTTCCTGGCTCAGTCTTAATAACATCATTATTGGTCTGCATGCAATATGTAGTAAGGGCATTACGACAGTCCCACATCGTTTTAAATATGGCGCCTTCTGAAATCTTAGGATCATTCCTGTCCCACTCAATTACTAGCAAGTCCTCACCACCGTACTCAGCTAAAACGAGACTGCCATTGTTCTCCTTGTTCTCTTCGTCATTAGTGTCATCAAATCTGGCACCATGGGACATTTCCTCCATGTATTGATCCTCTAGTGCATGTTTACTGAATCTATCTACCAATTCAGGAAACATCAACTCATCCTCATCGTCTAGTGGAGGTGCTCCCTCGCCGGGCTCTGCTTTGTCCTCCACATCGGCCGCACGAGCGATTTGGCTTACACTTGAGTGCGAACAGATGGTAATGTCGTGGATCTACAAGGAGCGCGGGGGTACACACTATTAGCAGAGACAGTAGAGACACATGATGCCTGACCACCTAATGATGCCTGACCACCAGGTGATGCTTTAACCCTCTTTCCCGTATGTTCAACTTTAGGTTACACATGGAGACGAATTCGACCAAAATGTTCGGTAGCATTCAAAGAGAAACGCATTACCAGATCAGCTTCACTAGTTAGTGGGAGCAATCTTTGCTCGCTAATGTTGAAATATTGCAAATCAACTGAATTACCATTGCTCCAGGGGAATTTAGAATATATTTTATCTTTCAAATCTCTAAGAGTGATGGAGGTTGCAACCACCGCTGGGAAGTAAAATCCACAGAGATACTATTCACAACCACGAATTACGCTAATATCCAGTCAAACCGCCAGCTGAAATGCTAGTGCTGGATCAATCCTATTCGAAAAGCAAGGAAGTTAGCTGAGCACCAGCGATCTGCACTCAGTTACTGCCCATAATCAATCCACAAATGGAAACAATGCTTACCCAGATGGAATCCATGCGTTAGATCCCTCCGATTCCACCCAATCTTCTCCGCGCTCGACGGGGAGGACCAGTACACCAGTCGACGTTGCATACTGTTCTGCAAAAGGGGTAGATCTAGAAGGGGCGGGAGAGGAGCCAGAGGTGGAGTAGGCTCCACGGCTAGGGGAGGGGGCGGCTCGACGGCCGAGGATGACATAAGGTAGGAGGGCATGACGGCGGGGGAGAGAAGGGGCGGTGTGGGAGATGTTCCAGGCTCAGGGGAAGCGAATTCTTTGGGTGAGCGAGAATGGCCGGTCCGACATGTCTCCATGCGACCCCAACCTTCACCACGTATGCAAGACCCATCCCAACGCGGACCCACCCTTCACCACGTATGCAAGACCCATCCCAATGAGGCCCAACCTTTCAGCATGTAACGGTCAAGGCGACGTAATGTAACGCTCAACGCACGACCCGCCCCAACGCGGTCCCACCGATCAGCATGTAACGGTCAAGTCTTTGACCTGACGGCATCCCCTCGTCCGAGCACCTGTGAGGGTTTCAGAATAGAGGAAGGAGAAAAGTGAGGAAAAACTAAGCGGCTGGGGAAAACTAAGTACAACTAACGAGCCGAGGGCATGAAAATAGAAATCCCTAGATCCGTATGTGTAGTTCAAATATGACCCACTTCCTGCCGATTCTGAAGGAATTTGTCTTTTTCACCAGCGGTGGAAAGAAAGGTTTGAGAATCTCCAGTTGGGACATTATCCATGTAAGGTGGTCTAGTATTTTTGAAAAATGGGTTGGTACCATTTTGCAACTTTTATTTGGTGGTTGCTTCACAAAACGCCCCTTTTTTATGCTCGGAAAATTAAAAATGGCTTTTATGTGTGACAAAAAGGAAAACCTCCTCCTGCAACATTGTTCGTCATCCCAATATGCACATGCGTGCACAATATGGGCACATTATCACAAACTACGCCATGAGTTTGGCCATAACATTGGTCTTTTGGCCTGGAAGCCATGAAAACTCAGACATGATAGGTCATTTCTCAGAAGGTTTTTTTAAGATATTCGCAATATTCCAAGTTTGATATTTTTCCTTGAAACTATGTCACATAACATGACACCAGGCGAAAGTTTTACATTGTTCGGACCGCACAAAAAGTGATTATTCATTTCCCGAGTGCAAAAGAGAGGTATTTTGTGAACCGACCAATCAAAACATAGCAAACCACCTTCCATGGATCGTCCTTAGGGTCATGATCTAGACCGTCCAGTTTCAATCCAACACTTGTCATCTCACTCGAAGAAGCACACTATACTCCTCGGTCTCCACCGCACCAACTTGGGTTCGTGTTGTAGTCGCACGCGTTGTTATTCAGAGTCCGGAGATGGACGCGCCCCACCCGCCCCTTTCCATGCGCTGCCAAATTAACCCTAATTAATATCTCCCCGTCCCCTGTCGCCCGCCACCACCCACCGTCCTCTTTCTGATCCAATCCTCTGCCGCACCCCCAACATGTCGGGCCCGCCGGTTCCCCATGGTCAAGTGTATCGCCGCTCCTCCCCTCTAGCCTCATTTGTATGGCGAGGTGCTCGGCGATGGAGGCGTCCTGCTTCTGCCCCACTTGTCATGCTGCATGGCACCGCGTAGCTGCAGGGGCCCCTGGGAGGGATTACAGCTCCATCTCTACATTGCACTCGCGGTCGACGGGGAGGATTCCTCCAGATCTAGTCGTATCGCATCAGCAGGCAGCCACCATGCCAAGATCTCACCACCGTGTCTTGTGGTAGAATGAATCCATGTTCTTCTCTGTTCATCAATCTTCTTGGTAGAGATGCTAGTTTATTTATAGAGAGACAGACGGAGAGAGGAGAATTCGAGATTGTAATTTAGTTTGTAGACCCTCAGATTGGTAGAGATGATAGTTTATTTTTGTAGTACCATCCCTTAGATTTTGGTAGAGATGTAACATTCGGCTATGGATTGCTCTCTACATCTGATCATTAGATACATTCTGTTCATATGTCTAATCAAAGGATGAGAAATGCATGTCTAGTTTTGGTTGAGTTACTTTTCATTTGGGGTCTCTATGATACAAGTGTTAATGATATCTCTGTAGCATTCTATCTAGTGGGCAACATACATTGTTATGAACCATTTGCTAGTTAACTATATCCGAGTGTAGTCTATTCATGATGACGATTCTGAGTATATTTTCTACGGTCATAAATAGTTTGGTCAGAACTGGTGTACCACCCATTCTAATAGTTTTCAGAGGTCATTTATTTTAAATGTTTAGTTCTTGGCTACCATTTTCTTCTTCTCATGTAATTGAAACTGATTTAGATCATGTATGTAGCATAAATAACATGATCTTGCACTATATTCTTCCTACAATATGTAGATGATTTTGACACTAGGAATAAGACTACTCTTTTGAATTGAAATTTAGCTTTCTTACAATATGTAGTTAATTTTGGCAGAAAGATGTTCTAGCAACCATATATCTTCATATTGACTGAGTAGTTCAATTGATTTCACATAAGGTGTGGATGGGGAGAAGAAATCTGTGGCTCCCTAGGCTGGCCTTCAACGCATAGTTCAACACCGTCTTCAACGCGTCACTGCTCACTCTCAGACACAAAGGTAACCTCCTGATCTGTGGAAGATAAGTAGAATATCCTCTTTAATGGATCAGGACCTGCTCATCCCTATTCCTGCTCAGGGTCTGTTGTGTGCTTCTAGTTGGAGATGCATGTCATGAAATGGGGATAAGAACTATTGTCACATATCTGCACTAGTTGAATCATTAGTGTACAATTGTTCCATAAGCACTAGTCATCTACAAATTGATCTTGCTTTGTCCAGATTACTCCTATATCAAAAAAATGATATGCTCCAGACATTAGTTCACTATACACTAAAGGCACATTTGTTGTCTCTTGTGATAGTCTAGCATCTGATTGTGCAGTCAGGTTTTGTACTTGTATAAATGGATGGATGCATATTTTCCTACCATCCCGGAGGTTTATCATGTTTATATTTGTAGTCAAGTTTATGCTAGAGGTTCTTGATGATTCATATCTGATATTAATCTAAGCCATGCATTTCCCAAATTAGTACATGATCAGTAATACTTGTATCCGAACATCAAGTGTTGCTCTAGTCATTTATATGTCTCTGCTAGAATAAACCCTACCGTTTATCTTTGTACATGTCTCTTCAAATCATGGTGTGATCTGCTACAGTCTTCTTACAAGTATATTACTATGGTATGCAGGGGTTTGTCTATGTCATTATTTCTAACTTGGTATTATGTTAGGTAAGAAGAGCAAGGTTTGTGGTGGTGTAGGTGACAACCTAAAGGACAGTAGCGATGTCGATAGCTTGTGCTCGATGTCCACGTGGTGCTTGCATCTTTATAGTCTCTTGATTGAATAATTTTTATTTTTATTTTATGTGGCTTTTGGTACTTGAACTATTTGCTTGCTTCTATGCCATGATATTGGTATATTTAGTTTGTTAGTCTTGTTGATCCTTACCATGAGCTCACATGGTGTAGTAGTATAAAAGTTACTGTATAGTAATTCAATTAGATCTTATTTTTGCCACGCAATGTTCTTGATGTATGCAATGGCTATTGCTTTTGCACCTTATTTTCTACTTGTCGTGAAAATATTATATTGACCTAGTATAGTTTGTGTTTTGACTGTTTGATCATGTTGTTCTTTACTTGAAGCTAAATGGCTATTGGATGATCTACGCTTGCTGTTGGTCGTCTGATCTGGGTTTTTTGCTTGTGGTTGGTGTAGGTCAAGCTTTAGCAAAACACACTTGAGCTATAGAAATTTAAGGAAAAAATCAAGGAGAACCAAGAGAAGATCAATATCAACAAGCAGCTGCCCTACCTCATTGGCATCAAGGTTTGTGCATTGTTGGACCTGTACCTATGTTTCAATGTATGCGAAAAATCATTTACGGATATATTATGCATGCCTATTGTAATGAGATAATCATAGAAAATATGTAAGGAAGGAATATTTCTCATATCATAGATTCATCATCAGTTCCTGCTGCTGTTGTAGATCACCGGTGGGCACTTGGGTGAGTTGCTGGGCGAGCAGGAACACCCTAGGCGGAGTGGAGGAAGCCAGTGAGGTGTTGGTTGGCGCGTGTTGAGGTGTTGTTCGCCACGAGGGATCATTGGCAACCTGGAGGTGCTGGGCAGTGGGCTTGTTGATTGTATGCACTAAGTTTTGGATTTGATGTAATGTACAAGGAGTGTTGGTCTTGTCATTTGAATTTCTGGTCTATTTATTTGAAATTTTGGTCAGTTCATTTTGAAATCTGGTCTATATCATTTTTCAATGAAAATTTCTGGGCTTCAAACGTTACTTGCATGTACATCCTGAATATTATCTAAAATGAGTTGGGTTTTAAAAAGGCCATCCCAATGACTAATTGTATAACAAAGTATCTGATTGTAAATTGTAAAAAGGCTGATGGCAAGCCTAAAAATAATCGGACCTTAAATAAGTTGAGGCCCAAATAATTATAAATGGATCGTAAATAGGCCAAGGCCCAAAATGAAATGTACTGTAAAATGCCTGGACTAAGAAAAAAGGCTATAATTAATAGGCTTGACCCATATAAGCGATCAAACTGGACCGGGCTAAATTTACATTATGACGATTTTGTTTCGTCCTAATTTTGCCACGTACGATCTGACGTGGCTAGGCTAGACCACACGTGATGATATTGGATCATCATAGAGGTTATGACGATCTAATACGGCATAAACGATTATGACGATTTTACAAAAAACATCATTGTATGCAATTACTGATGCTCAGTTTTTGACGATATGTTTTTCTTCATAAGATAGTTATATATTGTAGAAAATAACGATTCCGTGACGAAAATAGAGGGTCATGTATCAGCAGATTCCTTGTAGTGGTCCAGCAATAGATGCTGATAGAGAAAGGATGTATAAAATCCCCTATGCCTCAGCCATAGGCTCTATCATGTATGCAATACTAAGTACTCAACCTGATGTGGCATTGGCTCTTAGTTTGATGAGACGATACCAAAGTAATCCAGGTATGGATCACCGGACAGCTGTGAAAAATATCCTAAAGTATCTCAAAAGAACAAAGGATATGTTCCTGGCCTATGGAGGTAGTGACGAAGCTTTGGGTGATCTGGTTACGTGTATGCGAGTTAGCACATGGATCATGATGACTCGAAGTCTCAGACATGATATGTGTTTCTGGTGAGTGGTGGACAGTAACCTGGAAGAGCAGGAAGCAACCAGTAGTAGCCAGGCCCGTACCGGATGCATGTTCGGAAGGTTCAGTCGCACAAGGCCTCCAGATTAGGAGGCCCCCAAATTTTCGTGTTAAGCTATTTTTTGAGAGAAAATACTAATTACTTAATAACGCTAATCACTGGTTTAGTTGGGCCTAATTCCACGGAGTACTTCTTCTTGGTGCCTGGAAGTTCGCAACCGAATTAACTCGATCGAGACCAACTCCCTTTCTTTCTCTTGCAGTCACAATTTCCAAAGAATAGATCTGCACCCTCATCAATTTAGCAGCTATCTATTTGGTGTTTTCATTTAAATATCTCATCTCTCCGCTTTCTCTAATACCCTGTTGCCTACCTCCGCACTTGCAATCTGGTGCATGGATTGGAGTTGGAGGCCGAACGCTGATTCATCAAGAGAAGGAGAAATTGGACCATGAGAGCCACGCGCCGCCGACTGATGGTGTACTTCCAAAATCAATCGAAGGTTGTTTCACCTTATTTTTTTCCATTTTCAATTTATGATGCATGGTATTTTGGAGAATGATTTCCTAATCGCCAACATTCACATCGAGGGCCTAATTCTCATGTCGCACATGGCCCTATTTTCTCAGATACGGCCCTGGTAGTAGCACAATCTACAATGGAGTCGGAATACATCGTAGCTGCCGAAGCGATGAATGAAGTTGTTTGGCTAAGGAATTTCATCATTGAACTAGTAGTTATTCCAAGTGTGTAAGACCCTGTGATGATCTATTGTGACAACACGGGTGCCATTGCAAACACAAAGGAACCAAGAACTGATTCCACGGCCAAACACATCAAGCTACATTTTCACATCATCCGATGGAATGTTGATGAAGGTGAAATCAAGATTTGCATAGTACACATGGATCTAAATGTTGTAGATCCTTTGACTTAAGGTCTTCTACAAGCCAAGCATGAGCAACGCAGGGATGCCATTGGTGTTAGATTCTTGCCTATTGTAAAGTAGATTAATTTATACTCTAGTGCAGGTGAGAGAGTAAAGGAGATATGCCCTAGAGGCGAATAATAAAGTGTTTTATTTGATATATCTCTTGTATGTTCAGAATACGTTTTGTACCATACTATAACTGTGTTAATACGAAACGTTAATACACGTGTGGTATGTAAACAAGCCGTGTGTCTTGTTACCTCTAGCAAACTAGCTCATTGGTCATGAGGATGATCTAGGGTTTCGAGATCATGGGCATTTATGCCAATTGACAATGAGGTCATAGCATTGGTTGAATGATGTGATAGACAAACACCCAATAGTTGTGTCATAATGAGATCTAGTTACGAACATTCATTATTAATGTTAAACAAAGGAAACCTCGCAACCTGATCCTTAGACTGTGAGATAATACAAATCATCATTCTAGAGGGAGCTTAGATGGTATTAAGTATCAGTCCGTGAAAGGGTGATAAAAAAGGTGCTACTTAGGTTTCCCAAAGGAACGCGTAGAGGAGTACATATTAAGACTAGGATTTGCAATCCAAGTAATGGATAGATACACATGGCCATCTCGGTGACGTTCATTAATGAAGCTTGCAAGCATGTGATTGGGTCACAAAATGCAACAACATGGGAATGAGTAAACGAGTTCATCGGTAAAGAGATCGAACAAAGGTATGGAGATACCGAAAATCAAATCTCGGGTGAACTAGGTATCAAGTGGCAAAGGGAATGGGATGCGGCGTTGAAGGCTTAGGAGATAAAGATTCGTGAAATGCACAGGGGTCATCATGGGCATCCAGGTCCCGTCAATGATCATTGATACAAGAAAGGTCTCGATCATGTCCGAAGTGTTTCCAAATCTAAGGGTGTAATTCTTAAGGGTGGGGACGCATAGGGATTGATACGGCAGCGCAGGAGAAATGAGAGAGAGAAACCAGAATAATTCTGTGTAACACCCGATGTTGATCGGAGAGGTTCGGAAGGAGTTCCGTAGTGAAGGGATATAATAATGTATGTATTTTATATTAATTAGTTGAATTAATATTAAGATATTTATTTTTATTTTAATTTAATAGGCAACCCATTGCTAATGGGTCTCACCCGGAAGGAAGGCCCAAAGGGGGAAGGCGCCTAAGGGAGGAGGGCTAGCCAACCTAGCCCTAGTGGGCTCCCCACGTGGGGCCCACCTAGGTCCGGTGGCTCCGGCTTGGTGGCCGACAGCTATGGGATTAGTCCCACACCGCCTGCCCATTGGGTGGTGCCCGTCCCCTCCCACTATATATAGGGGTCACCCCCTCCCCTTGGAAACCATCCCATTCTCTCTTCTCTCTCTCATTTCCTTTGAGGATTTCTCCATAATATTGGAGAGGACTAGACGGCCTAGGTCTAGTGGGCTCACCATGTGGGGCCCACCTAGGGCCGGCGGCTCCCGCTTGGTGGCCGACAACTGTAGGATTAGTCCCACACCACCTGCCCCTTGGGTGGTGCCCCTCCCCTCCCATTATATATAGGGGTCACCCCTCCCCTTAGAAACCATCCCATTCTCTCTTCTCTCTTCTTTCTCTCTCTCTCTCATTTCCTTTGAGGATTTTCTGCGTTATATTGGAGAGAACCCGGGGGTTTTGAGTTCTCCACCTTCACACTACCATTGTGTGATCTTCGGTCAGCCATATTTCTTCTTTTGCTGCTCGGTTGGATCGGAGCGCTAGAGACGTAGCCCACACCGAATGTGTGTCGAACATCGGAGGCGCCACACTTGGGGCACTTGGAGCTTCTCGTCTTCATCAAGATATGCCTTCCTGTGTAAGGCGTTCCTCGGTCTTCAAGGGTATGAGTATGGTCTTCCTTTTCCGTTCCTTATGCCTACATAGTATAGATCTTAGTACTAGTGTTCGCGTAGCTAGAATTTTCTTGTTTTCTACCTCGGAACCCTACAGGATGTAGATATATACCTCACATGGGTCTTAATCCATGATTCCTACCCACGCCTACATCCGCGATCAAGAACCTGTAGTTTTACATCTAGATGCTCCCAACCGACCTGACATGTGGACCACAAGACAGTTCTCTGGAGATCCCGAAGACCAGACGTACAAGGGAGATAGAGGATCAAGATTACATGCAAGAAAAGATAAAGACTTGACGTGATTAAGGAAGACTTTACCACCATCGATGCATATAAGTACTCAAGGACATTCACCTGAAGAGGATACGACATAATTGCCTCAGTCTTCGCCATTAGTCTTAGTCATAGAAATCTAGATTCATCTCTCTTGCCTGGTATCATCATAAACCCACCAAGATAATCTTGTAGACACATTATACGATCTCTCGATCACCTATAAATAAAGTTTGAGGGAATCCTCCCCATTCCACATGTACCTTTGTCTTTGTATTTGGAGATCCAAACCTACTGACCCGAGCCGATAGCCGAACAAATAAACTCTCTTTCGTTCCTCGAAAGTGAGATTACAGAGTGATCATGAAAACTATCCTTCGTCAGTTGGTGTGCCAAGCCAGGGGAGCCCGCGTCATGCAGATCGGATCTACCGCCCTAGCATACAAAGCCGCCAAGGACCTCCCGGACAGAGGCCCGGGGGCTTTAGGTATGGGCCACGACCACGCAACCGTCGGGGCACCGGAAGAGTACACCCCGCATATTCTGTCCATGTCACGCAAGGTCTAATACAACAACATCGAAGCGACATACGGGCCTGCATACCGCCGCTATCTCAAGGCACTCTACACACCACCAAAGGCTGACTACTTTAACCCCGACTCTCCACACCTGTCGGCGATCCTATGGTGATCTACCCCGGCGTCCCGTCCATAGTGTCTACACAGGTCACCTCGGTCTCGTACCTACAGGTTATTATTGAAGAAATATGCCCTAGAGGCAATCATAGAGATGATTATATTTCATATGTATCCATGAGTTATTATAATGTACCTTGAATATCCATATATCAGACAACTTGTATTGATTGGCAATTATGTGAATTGTTTGTGAAACTCTTTACTTGTATGGTTATATAATAGTTGTCCCTAGTTAGTGTTCATGTGAGGACACACGTGAATATTAGACTAGCACATCGATTGGTTGATGACTATGTTTCGCAAGTCATAGACATGGAGATGTCAAACCAATGATGTGGACACATTGTTTGTGAAACTCTCTCTACACATCATGTACGTTTTGTCCTTAGACCTGAGATTGTCGCATGTACTTGAGACGTGGATCAGCCTACTTTGGGGCTATCAAACACTGCTCCATAACTAGGTAGTTATAAAGGTATCTTTCGGGTTTGTCCTCATACATGCTACAAGGCCCCTCTCTACTTGAGAGAGATATCTCTAGGCCCCTCGAGTGATCGGATCTAGAAATGCATGGTCGTGCTACATACGGTTAAGAGTTAACCTAGTAAAGGGATTCTGAATCACAGTATCGAGAAAGAGAGGCCAACTTGGAGCTAGACAAAATATTGTAGGACAAAAGGAAAGACATGTATTCAAACTTGTGATGGTTCGTCTGAATGATCTTTATATGCATTTAGGAGTTGGCACGTCTTGCTAGAGGCCGCTACCAACTATTTACGGAGTAAGTGTACTCGTGTCATGTCTATACGTGTATGAACCTATAGGGTCTCACACTTTAGGGGCTAGAAGGCTAATGAGGATTGGATCTGAATTAGACCAGGCTTAGGCTACTAATGGGCTGCTAATGTAGAAGCCCACCAGGGATGCCTATATAAGAGAGAGTGAGGCGAGCTGAATAGGGTTGAGCATTCCACCCAGCCGCCACTCCTCTCACGCCTGTGTTGTATGTGCAGACCTAGCAGTCTGTCGTGTGACCTTCCACTCCGGACGCGTGGATACCTCGGAGGTGCTACATGTGTAGCACTTGGATGAGCCGCACAAGGGGGAGCTGCTCGAGGGACGAGGACAAGGAGGAGACGTAGAACATCTACACTGCCCCGACGTGCTTCATCGAGTTCCGCAACTACGTGTCTAGTGGTAATCCCATGATCCATGACAACAGTATTCCTGGTTGACGCGGTAGAATTTTTTTGTTTTACGCTAGTGTAGCCTCCCCGTTACCCTACAGTGGTATCAGAGCCAATGATGTTAAGTCATAGGTTCGGGAAGTTTGCATATGGTGATATGCAGATTGATATGAATGATGTGATCGTTTGTATGGCGGTGGTTCTGGATTGATCTATGATCTTGCTTTCTGTGATCTTGATTGTAAGGTCATCGAACAACTTACCCCTACCGGTAGGTTTCTGCCATCAGGGTAGACAGTGACACATAAATCCAGTTGAATCACACGAAGATCAATATGATTGATCGAATCGGGACCTAGATCTGAATCAATGTGCCGTGATCAAAGGAAATTGGTCGAATCGGAATAATAGTCGGTTTATGGTTAATTTGATTTGCTGATCAAAATCCTTACAGAAAATTGTATAGATTCGATCTCTCATTTTTCACAGGGGGAGACCCCCTAAACCCTCCTTAGTCATAGCCCCTTTTGTATCTCATTAAGGTTCCTAGGTGCTGCATTCTATACGCAACTTGTTTTTGCAGGATGTATGTGATCAGTATGGTCCAAAAATGTCTGTGATGCATGTATGTATTTTTTTATGACCTATGTGTCATGAGTAGGCCAACACGGCTAGAGCCAAATGTGTTGTCAATTATTGTAATGGCATGCGTGCCAACTTGTGATGATCTCAATACCATGTAATTTTAATTACTAGCTGTAAGGAGTAATAGCTTGTATTAGTTCTTGGAGAACTCATCACTTGGAGGATGGCTTGCATAGAGCATGAAGATGGAAATCATCATGGTGGACAGGTTCTATGGCGATGGATATCACCATGAGAAAATGGGCCATACTGTATCTCAAGGTGAGAATGGTGCGGGTGCATATGGTCCTTTTAGGGCGGATTTTGCTTTGGTCTTAGTCAGATTGGATTTAAATGGGTGCGACAACAAAGCGGAGCGGATTGGTGTGGCTCGTGCCTATCCATTTCTTTGATTTTCATGTGTGCTTTTTAGGCGGCTATCAAGACTTTGGTTAAACAGCTGAACGGACTGGGGCGGTGCGGTTTGGACTCAATCTGCATCATCAGCAACGGGCTGGAGTTGCTGGAACCTGCGGATTGAACCCGCACGAGCCGTTTGGGGGCGAGTGGGCGACCAGTCGTCTAGCCGACCACGCGACGTGAGCCTTCCCATGGCCGTCTTTCCTCCATGGCCGTCCGCCCGCCGCCTGTCTAGCCGCCCTTCCTCACGGACACCGCGCTGAACCTCTACCGGTCTGCCGTAACCGACGCCCTGCAGCACCTCCTAGCGCCCCTGGCCTTCAATCTAGGGTTTCTTGCCCCGTCGCCATCTCCGCCACCGCTCTGATGTCCTCCTCCGACAAGGCACTGCCCTCTTCGAGGATAAGGAGGAGGGGCTCCTAACTAGCCCGACGGGCGACGGAAACCTCTTCTCCCTCATCCACGGTCAGCCCCATCATCGGCATCTTCTTCCTGGATTCTTTTTCGCCTAAAAACATGAAGCTTCTGATGTTGTTGAATGAACTGACTTGGTGTAGCTTTGCCCTGTGTATTCAGCTTTTGATTGTTTAGTTTCTATCAATTTGTAAATGAAAATAAATACGTGCAATGCAATTATGTGAATCCGTGTATGAACATTTTGTGTGAAGGGGGATTTCTGGTCCGAGGTTCCTGTGTATTTTGTTTCTAGATGCCGCTTAACTCTAGAGTGCAACTCATGTATCTAGATTTGCAAAGCACCATTGGTATTCATGGTTCAAAAAATAATTGCAGCAACTAGCTTGTTTAATTACTGTGCAATTCATGCCCCAGCTCATTTGTCATTGTTTTTATTCATGTCTAAATTAGCCAGCAGAAGCTTGGGAGTAAATTTGCAATCAAGCAAACTGTAAGGTCGGGATTGTCTTGTACAGGAACCTGAAACCTTCTCCGTATCTAGTTTGATAGGCAACCAAAACTTTGTCAAACTCCTACGACTATGTAGCCCTAGGAATTTAGAAGCAGCACATTTCCCACCTTTGGGAAAGAATGTATGTCTGCAAAAGTTTTTTTTAAGTGGGGCACACCAGCAACTCTGTGATGGATAAATCTCTTCAATAATGTAGTGAAATGTCTAAATCTGATGCACTGAAAGGAGATGAGCCCAAAGCTTCACTGTTTTAGCACATTATTTGGCCACCGTAGCTTCAGACATAGTAATCCCATCAAACGCCTTATGATTATGTGCTAACCATATGGTCCATCAAGCTGCTGTTCATTAAACAAATTTTGCCTGCTTAACATGTATTTTTTATGTGCAGGTCCAAGCACGGGAGGTCAAGTGGTTAGATTGTCTAATCTAAATGTATACGCTTGAGGTATCAGATTGTCTAATCTGAATCTTGCTCAGCTTAATCTGAAATCAAGTTACTGTGGCTGAATCTTGATCATCTTAATCTGAAATCATGTTTACTAGTAAGAAATACAAGTAGTATCTGAACTCAGGTATACTATAAGATTGAGGTATCAGATTGACTAAAAAGTTGTGTATTTGTTTTCTTACTGCCTGCCACTTATAAACTTGACATGAATTGTTCTCACGTAGTAGTATGACAACTGTCATGAGCAGAACTAGATTAAACTAGCATGTAGCTTCCTTCTGAATATAGTTACTGATATACTTACTATACATGATAACATTTAAGTATGTCTTCCCTTCTCCACCATCTCTTAGTTCCTCTCTTTACTCGTATAGCATGTAGGTTCTTCTTTATATATAATTCAGTCAAGTGTACATTTTAATAAACAATCTATGAAAAATTATTGTAATGATTTACGTTGCTCTTTTAGGTTTTATCCATACAAGCTGGGAGCATTATGGCCGCCACGGCCACATTCATTTTAGCATGAGTTTTTTTATGATGTGTATGTGGTGTACTGTACTAGAGTGATTACTATTGTATTGAGGTACTCTGTAATTTTTTTAGTAACACTTCATCTGTTATTCCGTGAAAAATGGTGCTGTAACCATCATTTAAATGTAGCTGCTGGTTTTTCTGTGTAAATGTTGTGGACATGTTGTTCTATTCTGTGGAAATACTGTTGTAACCACAAATTGGAGTTATTTCCCAGGCTTAGGCATGGTCAAATTATTTCTAGCTGGCTGAAGTGTGTCGTTGTGCTGAACTGCACTCTGCTGCTGTTTTCCATCCCACAGCTCAATGGTTGGACCCATGGGTTCAAACCACAAATGAGAAATGGTTTGGGGTGGTGTGGGTGGAAAACGGAAATGGGTTGGTGCGGGTTGGGTTCTAGTAAATGCATTCTGGTTTGGTGCGGTTTGGAGTTTATATGAATAGCTACGTGGTGGGGGTTGGATACAGTGAGGATTTCACCCCATTCTCACCTTGAACTGTAATGCTATTCTTATATGTTTTACTACTAGCATGTTTAGTTCATAGAAGTAGACCGATCTCTCACAAATTTTAATTTAAACCATACCCTCCCAACCAAACCTTGCACCATCCTATGCCCTGTATAATCGTTGGTGGGTCTATAAAATTAGGGTGCCGCGGTTTTCCTTGGCTGGATGGGTTTGTATCGGATACCTACACGCATAAGGGTTGGTGAGCTTAACAATGTCATCTTAACAGTTAACGACCTTTGGGCATAAAGGTTGGGAACCTAGTTTTGACATAGAGATGTCACCCAACAACAAGAGTCATATATGATATGATTAGCAAAAGTTGCTTACCGGTTTACCTTGTCTTCTAGCAGTGATGCTAAAGCTCACTAGTCGACTTGTTAATTGTGGATCTTGAATCACTTAGTATCAATAGAGGGATGTTGATTTAAGTGGGAGTATATGTTATTAAATTGTTTAATATGGTTTACTCTTTTATGGTTACATGGCTTAGTATTTTGCATGTTTGTATGTTGTAGATTAATGGCACCAAACACTTCATCACCTTTTGCTCTGTGTTCCATTCTTGAAAAGGATAAACTAAACTGAACCTGAGAATTGTTCTCGGGGCTGATAAAAAGGAAACTATTATGAATACCCCAATTCCAGATGAACCTGCTGATAATGCAACTACTGCCCTTAAGAATGCCCACAAGAAAGCATGTGATGAATTTCTTGAGGTTAGTTGTCTTATGCTTTCATGCGTGAAATCTTATCTTCAAAAGCAATTTGAGGATCAGGAAGCGTACGATATGATCGTCGCGCTTAAGGACATGTTCGAGACTCAGGCTAGGACTGAGAGGTACAATGTTGCTAAGTCCTTTGTGGAATGCAAGTTGGAAGAGGGAGCAGCTGTAGGCCCCCATGTGATCAAAATTGTTAGTTATAGTCAGACTTTGGAAAAGCTTGTTTTTCCATTAGGCCAAGAGTTGGCTATTGATTTCATTTTGGCATCTCTTCCATCTAGATATGGTCGTTTTATTTCGAACTACCATATGCATGGGTGGAGAAGGGCCTTAATGAGTTATGTGGGATGCTGAAAACAGCAGAATGTGACATTAAGAAGTGTGCAGGGCATAGCCATGTGATGGCTATGCAGAATAAGCCTAGCTTCAAGAAAAAGGCACTTCTTAGAAGAAGAAGTGCAAGGCTAAGGATACGATACCTAAGCCAAAGCCTGCACACAAGGAAAAGGTTGGACCTGAAGAAGACACTGAGTGTTTATTTTGTCATGAACGTGGACACTGGAAGAGAAACTGTAGCAAGTACTAGACTTCTTTGAAGAAGAGTGGAAGTAAGAGTACTTCCCACTCAGGTACGCTTGTTGTAAATGTTGTGGACATTTTTCTCACACATTCTTATGTTAACTCTTGGGTATTTGATACCGGATCGGTTGCTCATATTTGCAATTCAATGCAGGGGTTAATAAGGACTAGAGAAGTGCAGAAAGGCGAAGGGGATTTTTGTGTCGGAAATAAAGCAAGGGTTGCTGCATTATTCATCGGTGTCATGTAGCTTCACCTCCCGTCAGGATTTATTATGGAGTGAAATAATTGTTATTACATTCCTAGTATGGGTCGAAACATTTTATCACCTTCATATTTGATAAGGGATGGTTATTCATTCGCGAGTACAAACAATGGTTGTGTAATCTCTAAAAATGCTATGTTTATGGCTGATGCTCCCATTGTGAATGGGTTATTTATTTTAAATCTTGATGATGCAGTTGTTTATAACGTTAGTGCTAACAAGGCTTTGGTCTAATGATTTGAGTCCTACCTATTTATGGCATTGTCGTTTGGGGCATATAAGTGAAAAGTGCATGAAGAAGCTCCATGGTGATGGTCTTCTAACTTTGTTTGATTTTGAATCACACGAGACATGTCAAGCTTGTTTACTTGGAAAGATGACCAATACGCCTTTTACGGGTTTTCTCGAGAGAGCGACATACTTGTTGGAACTCATACATACTAATGTATGTGGACCAATGAGCATGACAACCAGAGGAGGATATCACTACTTCATTACTTTCACTGATAATTTCAGTAGATATGGCCATGTCTACTTGATGAAGCATACATCTGAAACTTTTGAAAAGTTCAAAGAGTTTCAGAGTGAGGTAGACAATCAACGTGGCAAGAAAATAAAGGCCTTGCGATCTGATCGTGGAGGTGAATATTTGAGTCACGAATTTAGCAATCATCTTAAGAGTTCTGGAATTATTCCATAGCTCACGCCGCCCAGAACGCCTCAAAGAAACAGGGTCTCCGAACGGTGCAATCGAACTTTGTTGGACATGGTTTGTTCGATGATGAGCCAGTCTGATTTACCATTATCATTTTGGGGTTACGCTCTAGAAACAACAGCTTCCACACTAAACATGGTACTGTCTAAATCCGTAGTTAAGACACCATATGAGATGTGGACTGGAAAGAATCCCACTTTATCTTTTCTAAAGATTTGGAGTTGTGATGCATTTGTCAAGTGACTTCAGTCGTACAAGCTAACACCCAAATTGGATAAATGCATTTTCGTGGGATATCCAAGGGAAACCTTAGAGTATTAGTTCTACAACCGAGAAGAGGGCAAAGTGTTTGTCGCTCGTAGCAGTTTTTCTAGAGAAAGAGTTTCTCACAAAGGGAATGAATGGAAGGTCGGTGTGACTTGAAGAAGTTCAAGATGAGCCAGTCGGGGATGCTTCTGCGAGTGATGCTATTGTAGCAGAACAAGTTGAGGAACCCGTGGCAATAGAAGCACCACAACCACGAAGGTTGGCAAGGCTCCACGAAGCGCTGGAATTATTATTTTTAGACAATGATGAGCTAGGGACCTATGGAGAAGCGATGGTGGACCCAGACTCTGAGAAATGATTGATTGCCATGAGATAAGAGATAGAGTCCATGGGAGACAATCAAGTTTGGAACTTGGTTGACCTGCCTGACGGTTTTAAAGCCATCGAGTGTAAATGGATCTATAAGAAGATGATTGATATGGATGGAAATGTTCACATCTATAAAGCTCGACTTATTGCAAAAGGTTTTCGACAAGTTCAAGGAGTTGACTACGACGAGACTTTCTTTCCCGCAGCGATGCTTAAATCTATACGAATCATTCTAGCCATTGCTGCACATTTTGATTATGAGATATGGCAGATGGATGTCAAGACAACTTTCTTAAATGGAGTCCTTACCGAGGACGCGTATATGATGCAGCCTGAAGGTTTTGTCAATCCAAACAATGCTAGAAAGGTATGCAAACTTCAAAAGTCTATTTATGGGCTAAAGCAAGCATCTCGGAGTTGGAACATTCGATTTGATGAAGTTGTAAAGGAGTTTGGCTTCATCAAAAAGAACCTTGTGTGTATAAGTAAGAAATTAGGACATCGCTTTTATTTCTAATCTTATATGTAGATGACATATTACTGATTGGAAATGACATTCCGATGCTTGAGTCTGTTAAGACCTTATTGGAAAATAGTTTTTCTATGAAGGACTTAGGAGAAGCAGCATATATTCTGGGTATCAAGATTTATAGAGATAGATCAAGGAGGATAATTGGATTAAGCTAGAGTACATACATTGACAAAGTGTTGAAACAATTCAGCATGGAAGAGGCTAAGAAAGGGTTCTTGCCCATATCTCATGCCATTAAACTCAGCAAGACTCAGTGTCCTTCGACCACTGATGAGGGAGAGCGCATGAGTAGGGTTCCATATGCTTCGGCTATTGGATCCATCATGTGTGCACTGACATGTACTCACCTAGATGTTTCCTATGCTCTAAGTGTTACGAGCAGATACCAGGCTGATCCAGGTGAAAGCCACTGGACAACGGTAAATAATATCCTTAAGTACTTGAGAAGGACTAAGGATATGTTCCTAGTTTATGGAGGTGAGGATGAACTCAGTGTAAAGGGCTACCCAGATGCGAGTTACCTTAATGACTCAGATGACTCCAAATCGCAATCAAGTTATGTGTTTGTCATGAATGGTGGTGTTGTGAGCTGGAAAAGTTCCAAGCAAGATATAGTGGCCTCCTCTTCAACAGGAGTTGAATATATTGCCGCCTCAGAGGATGCAAAGGAAGCTATTTGGATTAGGAATTTCCTGATTGCTCTGGGTGTGGTTAAGGGCACGTCCAATCCCTTGGACGTTTACTATGCAACAATGGTGCTATTGCACAAGCCAAGGAACCTAGACAACACCAGAAGGACAAACATATTCGCATGCGATACCATCAGATTTGTGAGTTCATTGACGATGGTAGTGTCATGTTATGAAAAATACATACATACTCAAATATTGCTGATCCCTTGACAAAGCCACTCCCGCATCCTGCGCATGAAGCGCACACAAGAGGAATAGGTATTAGATACTATATAAATTGACTCTAGTGCAAGTGGGAGACTAAAGGAAATATGCCCTAGAGGCAATCATAGAGATGATTATATTTCATAAGTATCCATGAGTTATTATAATGTTTCTTGAATATCCATATATCAGGCAACTTTTATTGATTGGCAATCATGTGAATTGTTTGTGAAACTCTTTACTTGTATGGTTATTTAATAGTTGTCCCTAGACAGAGTTCATGTGAGGACACACAGGAATATTAGACTAGCACATCGACTGGTTGATGACTATGTTTCGCAAGTCATAGACATGGAGATGTCAAACCAATGATGTGGACACATGTTATGAACATGCGGTTGGACTGACCCAACTTGTGACTGGCAATAATACTTGCAGTTCTCTCTACACATCGTGTATGTTTTATCCTTAGATCTGAGATTGTCGCATGTACTTGAGATGTGGATTGACCTATTTTGGGGCTATCAAACACTGCTCCGTAACTGGGTAGTTATAAAGGTAGCTTTCGGCTTTGTCCTGATACATGCTACAAGGTATTGGTCAATCAAGATGGGATTTGCTCCTCTCTACTTGAGAGAGATATCTCTGGCCCCCTCGAGTGATCAGATCCAGAAATGCATGGCCGTGCTACATACGGTTAAGGGTTAACCTAGTAAAGGGATTCCGAATCACAGTATCGAGAAAGAGAGGTCAGCTTGGAGCTAGACCAAATATCGTGAGGCAAAAGGAAAGAAATGTACTCAACCTTGTGATGGTTCGTTTGAATGATCTTTATATGCGTTTAGGAGTTGGCACGTCTTGCTAGAGGCCTATACCAACTATGGACGGAGTAAGTGTACTCGTGTCATGTCTATACATGTATGAACCTATAGGGTCACATGCTTTAGGGGCTGGAAGCCTAATGAGGATTGGATCTGAATTAGACTAGGCTTAGCCTACTAATGGGCTGCTAATGTAGAAGCCCACTAGGGATGTCTATATAAGAGAGAGTGAGGCGAGCTGAATAGGGTTGAGCATTCCACCCGGCCGTCACTCCTCTCATGTCTGTGTTGCACGTGCAGACCTAGCAGTCTGTCGTGTGACCTTCCACTCCGGACGTGTGGATACCTTAGAGGTGCTGCAACTGTAGCACTTGGACAAGCTTCATCGAGTTCTACAACTGCGCATCTAGTGGTAATCCCGTGATATATGACAACAGTATTCCTGATTGACACCGTAGATATTTTTGTTTTATGCCAGTGTAGCCTACCCGTTACCCTAGAATTATGTAAGAAGCCCTTCTTCTAGCTCTGGCACACATTACTCGAGAGGAACAACCTACTCCACCTCCACGGGCACATCGGAAAGCTCGGGGATGTCTTGGGAAAGCGTCGCTCCTTACAACCCACAAGCAGCATGGCGACCCCGTCCCTACGAGTACTTCACTAGTTCTGGATCTCACACCACCGGCTCAAGCGCGGGAGAATCAAGTCGCCGTTACACTCATATACAAGACCTCTAGAGGAGGATCACAGAGGCCTCCAAGGGAAACAAGGCATCCCTAGAAGCGGAGCTAAAACCCACCCAAGGCATGGAGGCCAAGACCATAGCAGACCCGGAGAACCAGATTGAGGAGTACAAAGCTCGCACTCCATCCCAGAGAATCAGATAGCAGGACCGCCGGGGCAATAAGTCGCTCACTAGTAGCAGCACGAGCTTTGAGGGCAGTGATAGCTAGCTCCGGGACGATCCACATGCCAAGCATCACACTCACCGCAAGGACAAGGCATTACAACACTCGAAAAGGTAAGAAGCTCCAACTAGTCGAAGTTTGGGTTCACCAGTCCAAATGGTAATCTAGGCACCGACCCTAACATAGATGGAGGCCCTAGGATAGGGGAATAAAGGGGTCGGGACAATCACGACGACCATGACCTTGACCTGGAACACGACGACGAGGCCGATGAGGCCCGTTGACAGGATGGGAGGTGCGAATGGTGGGAAATACGACAAGAGAGCGTGGCGCTGCTACCCTAGGATGAGTACGATCAAGAGTATGAGGATTAGGATGCACGGTTGGTCAGGGGGTGCAGGGCTTTGTCCCATGACCTAGCTGGTGTCAAGGTCACTAGGGCGGTGCGAGCCAGTAATTATGAGGAGTATGATGGATCGCAGGACCCAATCGCATACTTGTAGAAATTCGTGCAGGTCATCAACATCATGGGCGGCGACTCGTGCCATATGGAAAAACTTCTGCCAACCTGTTTGAAGGGGAACACACTGAAGTGGCTTCGGAACAAGATCCCCCGGTCTATCAAGACCTAGGAAGACTTTACCCGGGGGCTGATCCAGGCCTTCGCCATAGAGGAAGATACCAACACGCTTCACAAGGAATTCATGAAAGTCAAGAAGTACCCAGGAGAGAGATTGAAGGAGTTCGCAAAGCGATTCAAGATCCTAGTGAACACCGCCCAACCTATATAACAAGGACATCGTGTGGGCATTCACTAATGGTGTCAGTAACCAAAAATGCGCCACACTTATTAGCGCGACAGAACTAATGACTTTGGATCAGCTCATGGCCAACCTCAAGAAGGGAGTTACTCATGATGACAGGATTATTAGGCAACAAGAGTTTGACCGGGGACTTCCGTGTAGGTTTTCCGCAACAGATAACAAATTTTGTAACTACGCGGAACTCCTTGAATGCCTAAGGATATATCTAGAAGTAATGCAGTAACGGAGGAAGACATCGGTAAAATAACCTTGAAGACCAAGAGAGCGTTATGCTCATGCAGGAGCGTGGATGATGTAGTCATACCCGTCCATCCTCAAGGTCACGAAGCTCCTCGCACGTCACCCCTTGTCCAGGTCCTTGCATGATGGCCCGGTCACTGCAAGTGCAACTCCCCTGAGTTATCCCACACATACGGTGCGATGCGATGACTCCCGAACTCCTTGATCCCTGGTGGGGTTGCGGAAGTAGACCTCCTGGCGGAATCCCTACAACACAACGACGTGGCATAGATGCGTTGACTTTGCGCGTATAGTCCTTACTTGGGACCGTGCCATGGCAAGGGAACTAAGAGAGGGGGATATTCTAGCCTTAGAGAATATCTTATTCGGTGTGTTTTAATCCCACCCATGGGCACCTCTTTATATAGGGGAAGGGAGGTGTGCCCTCCCCTTTAGGTGCCCCATGTGGGACTAATTAATAAAAGAAAAGGGGCAAAAAGGAGGGGCTCAGCCAGGTGGGCCAGCAGACCCAGGCTAGCAGCCATAGCCGGCCAACCAGGTGGGCCAGCTACGCCATCGCGGCCCAGCACGCCTGGTACCAGGTGGCGACCCGGACTGGCCAGGTGTGCCGGCCACCCACCATGCGGCCAGCCAGCACAGCAGCCCAGCTGCCTCCCGACGGATGTGCCCCCCGCATGGGCCGACCTCGTGGACGGCCCGCTAAGCGGCTAGCGGCGGCTGCCCGGGTGGGCCACCACGGTACGGCCCGCTAGCGCGTGCAGGGTGGCGTCCAGCTACCGGCCGCGCCTGTGCGATGCCTAGTATTCGCCACTCGCCTGGCTTTCCGGTTGGGCTGGTTCAAAACTAGCCCAACAACTTTTCTAGGTTTTTTCCTTTTTCTATTTTACAGGGTAACTTCCTCCTGGGCCATTTCCCTTCGAGTTTTTGGCCTAATGAGGAAGTTGCCCATTAAACTTCAATTTAAATATTTATTTACTATATATTAATTCATAATTAACATATAATAAATGCATAATGTAAACTGCCATTTATCCGAAACACCTTTTAGCCTTTTACTTTCCTTCTTTCTCCGAACAACTTCGGATCTCCCTGGAACGATTCTGATTTCTCTCTCTTTTGTGATTCCATATCACAGGAGGATCTCCAAGCGTCGTATCGCCCTTAAGCGTGTTTCCTACGGTTCCGGAATGCTATAGAAATGATCTCTATCAATGATCAACAGCGGGCCCGGGATGCCCATGTTGACCCCTATGCACTCCAGAAATCACCATCATGTCGAACCTAAAATGATATATCAATACCTTGTTCACGATACAAGACTTGTCCGAGATTCGATCATCGGCATCACGATACCTTGTTCAATCTCATTTCCAACTAGTACTGTTTTACTCATTCTAGTGAAATACCATCTCCATGACTTAGTCATGTGTTGCACAACATGGATGTAATTGACAGAACGGGCCCAATTGTATCTTCCCGTCACACAGGAGAACAATTCCTGATATTCAAGCATATTGCCTATACATGCTACTTAGGATACCCAACGTGCTCCTTTATGATCACCCAGTCAAAGGTGACGGTTGATACAATCAAAGCATCCTCTGGTAATAGTGATTGATAAAATCTCACGGTCTAAGGATTAGGACAATTTGTTTCTGACAATTGCAACGTGAATTAAGTGACATGATCAGGAAACCTTGATCATCGTCTACCCAATGAACTAGTTGAATAGAGGCTACTAGGGACCTGGGTTTGTTTATATACCACACCTGTATCAATGTTTCCGCTTATATAGTTATATCATGATATAAAACTATTATGAACTAATGAGATATGACAATAAAACGCTTTTATTACTTGCCTCTAGGGCATATCTCCTTCAGTCTCCCACTTGCACTAGAGTATAAATAATCTAGCTACATTGCTACTTATCATAAACCATATCTCATATGCGTTTATTGATCATGCTTGCTCATGAAGGACTTCCTGTCCAATATCAGTTTCACCAGATTCATAAGGTCCTATTTTGCTAATCATTATGTCAACTGTTTTGACATTCATACCATTATCATATACTGTAGCATTTTGGTGACAAAGTGAGACTTCTGTTTTCTAGTATATACAATGACAATCTATTAGTCAATAGAACTTTCAAGATGTCATATATAACTATAAAACACACTTAGTCGAAAGTCGAACTTTCTCTAGACCAAAATTAAACTTGCTAACATTGAAGTATCCTTATACTTCTATATATCTATGTAAATTTTAATCAAAGTGCAACACTTTAACTTTGATGTCCAGCCACACTTTTGGTGCATTCAAACTTAACTTTGATTCAATGATAGATTCAGAAATCACTCCAGAATGTTTGTTCTTTACGTCTAAGAACATGGGTCAGATTATGTCAAGTATAAACAACATGGGGTTTTCCTTGGAAAAACTATGGCCAAGGCATAGTTGATGCAATGCATCCCCTTTCCCTATTTTAACCATTGTCATAAATACTGAGTCATTACTCAATACTTCTCCTAACTGTTCAAGTAAGAACAAATTCTTTGCTTGAAACCATTCTGAATTCTTTTTAGAATCTCAACTAGGTCGTTCTAAACACTTTTAGAATTCTCCAAGCATTTTGACCTTTTAATGTTTATTAAACATCCTGATCTAATCAGATAGATCCACTATATTTAATATATACTCAATTTCATCCATCTAATGATCTAATCATTCCTAATACCAAACACATTGTTCACTAATATGTCGATTACATATTCAAGAACATTGTCACGCTCCCACTCAAATATTTCATCAATATTTGATATTCTAGGATGTCACTCATCTCGCACTCAAATATGTCGAACAAATATTCTATTGGGAAATCTCCTTAGCTCCCGCTCATTTTGCAGACTTCTCTCGATAATCCTGGAAAATCCAAAATTCTTTGATCTTGCATCAAATCGAGAATTTCTATTACAAGACTTCAGCAATCCCTGGTTGATCAAAACCTGCCTGTTGTACTAGTTACAACCTTTCTCTTCATACTCTTGAAGACTTTACAATTTTGAATAGTCCTTTACCAATTTCCAAATTGGACTTATTTGCTGATTAAATCCAATAGACATTAAGAATTTGTCAAAAAAGCTTTGTGACAAAATAAGCTTTTATGTCTTCCTTTTAAGTTTCATTTCGATCCTTTCAACTTTGAAGTTTATTAGGAAGGATTAACTAAATTCCATTACTTAATGAGATCAATAATCTCAAATGTTACTTAATTTGGGATTTCATGACTCTGTGTCATTTCTTGTACTTAGGTCCATCAATTTTCTTTGTAGTTCATAGGTATGTCTTATTCCAATAATAAGTCAAGTTAATCAAGAATGAAATTCTGCAAGGGGTAGAATAAAAATCTTGAATCCTACTATTATAAAGTATTAACTGAAACACTTATGTTCACATCATTATAGTTTCTCTCTATTTGTAAAGTTTGTTCCAGAACATATTCCGTTTTACATTCTTAACAATTTGGAGGTAAGGTGAAAACCTTTTGCTTACACTTTTTCCTTTCCACTAACACTTCTTAGAGAAGACACTTTATCAAACAAGTACCACGCTGAGATAATACAAACTTTGTCTACTTTGGGTATTAGTCTAGAATTTGTATTCGTAGTCTTCACTAAGAATGTACCACAAAGACTTACTATTCGCAATGATCTCGAACTATCGAAATCAAAAGAAACTCGAGCATGCCATATCACATATGGTGTTGTTTCTGTGAATCTTTAGATGTCCCTAATACTTTTGAGTGTTTACTAATTAAATATTTAAATCTAATTCCTAACGTTAAACCATTCGAAGATCATTTGGACCATATGTATCTTATATACTATGATTATGTTGTTTCAGACATATCAATACTATTTGATTAGTCCAATCTTCATAATTCGTGAAACTATTTTTCACGAGTCCCTTACATGCCAATTTGCTATTAACTTGAATTCGAAATCACTTGGATCAAATCGCAAAGACTTTGGAATTCTTGTTAATCCTATATCCATTTCATTCTGAAATATTTTGAACAATTCAAATAGTTTCAAACTTGTGTTTCATTAAGTAAATACATGTATTTACTTAATCTCACCAAAAATAATGATTTGCACTATCTGTTGAAAATGCAATACATCCTATGTATAAGGTTGACCATTTCTTTGCATATCACTATTTTACCAGAATGCGAAGTTTTAGTCATTCTGCCCAATGATGCATGGTTTTGAAGTCTCTAGATCAAATATTTAAGACCCCGATCTTCATTAACATGAAAAACATGCAGTAACCATAATGACTTAAACAATAGTGTTATTCATTATCTTTACTTGAATATCGTATGGCAATTTTCATAAACGTCCTTTTATCATACTCATAAAGAATAGAATAACTTGTTTATAATCCCAATGTGAATCATAAAATACATCATTCATAAAAATAGAACAACTGAATTGTTTCTTATTAATATGAATAACCATATCGCAATAAGCAAGACACGCTACTATGTTTCACAAACTTGATTATAAAGCTTTTATACAAGTCTACTAATCTTAATGATAAACTTCGAGGGAAGGAGTGTCGTCGGCCATTAACTAGCTTGCTTGCCATCGTCACACCATCAACGCCTCATTCCATTCTATAACTCTCATGCGGAGGGTCCTGTTTTTCATAAAACAAGATTAAGTATCAATACTTGAAACCTGCATAAGCATTTCATGGAAATGTTTAATACTTGTATATCACATATAAACTTTCTGTTGACAACAATCCTAGCTTTTGGGTTTGACCTTGGCGAAGGTATCATGGCGGTCATGAAGAGTCGTATCTTCTCTACTGTCAGATTCATCAAGGAAATCTTCTATGGGTTCACAAAGGATATAGACAATATGGTTTTCTACAAGGATCCTAATTAGGCGGTGGTACTAGACGATGAAATTCGACCCATCTAACTCAAGTTTCTCTTCCTATTCATCAATGGATTAAAGATGTCCTGAACTGAGGGAACAACCATAATCTACAAGAAATTTGCAAAAAGACTTAAACCAAGTTCATAATATGGAGTTCAAGAAAACTCCCACTTAAATTATCATCCCTAAAGACAATTTTAGTGATTACATGACCCCTTTTCTCCACATCATCCTTGATCGTCACGGCCTTTGATGTGGGTGCTAGGGTGGACTTTATCAGTCGATCACATCATCCATGTAACTCATGCTTGATCTTTTGATCGCTGTGTTCCGAAGCCATATCTACATATTCTAGACTCGCCAACTCAACCATAGTTTATTCGCTGGTCAACATGGCTTACACCCACCATATGCGAACGCAGATATGTCTGACACCCGATCGTCACGTCCTACCTCATAATGGAGAACTTTCTTGGTGGTGCACACTAATGTGAGGACACTTTTTTGTTGGTATTCAATTAGGGATGATCCTATTTAAATGATACCGTTGTGTATCTAATACTAGCACTCAAATAAGATGCATACAAAGATTAAATCATATCTAATGAAAATGTGACGTGACATGGTTGTCTTCCCGCTCCATGATCTCCATCAGGTGCTCCGGTTTGCCACTAAGTCGATAACACCACCAGTCTTGTCATTCATCTTCACGATGACTACTACTATCCGACTTAGTAATAGAAAAGTAAACTACCTTACCTTTTCACGACTTGCAACCATATCACATCACAAAGCCTTCCCTACAATATAAAGTTAGACGCCTCTACTCTATCTATTGTAGATTTTACATGGCTGTTAGGCTTTTCGTGACAGAACCGTTTCTATCTATGAACTTTCAACCACAACATGGATACAGTAGTTTTCTCTCCTACACCCCTTTCGAGGCCTTCCGTTGTAGATGCCATATTAACTACTATGAGAGAGACAGACACCCGCTACCACTTACACGATACAAGCCATATGTCGAGCGTGGAACCAGTATCGCGTAGGATTATGCGTAAGGTCGGCCAAGCCGTTTCATCACACAACACCACGATATAAACAAATACACGTGGGAAGGTAACAACTAGTGTATCGATGCCCACACTTTGCATGTGTCTATCCGTACTAGCATACTAACCATAGATCAGGCTCTGATACCACTGTTGGGTTTCCGCAGCAGATAACAAAAATGTTAACTACGTGGAACTCCCTAAATTCCCAAGAATCTATCTAGAAGTAATGGAGTAATGGAGGAAGGTAACGGTAACATACCCTGAAGACCGAGATAGCGTTACGCTCATACATGAGCGTGGATGATGTAGTTGTACCCGTCTGACCTCAAGGTCGTGAAGCTCCTCGCACGTCAACCCTTGTCCAGGTCCTTGCACGATGGCCCGGTCACTGCAAGTGCAACTCCCCCGAGTTATCACACACATACCGTGCGATGGGACGACTCCTGAACTCCTTGATCCCTGCTGAGGTTGCGGAAGTAGACCTCTTGGAGGAATCCCTGTAGTACAACGGCGTGCCACAAATGCGTTGACTTTGCACGTAAAGTCCTTACTTGGGACCGTGCCACGGCGAACACAACTGAGAGAGAGGGGGATATTCTAGCCTTAGAGAATATCTTATTTGGTGTGTTTAATCCCACCCATGGGCACCCCTTTATATAGGGGAAGGGAGGTGTGCCCTCCCCATTACATGCCCCATGTGGGACTAATTAATAAAAGAAAAGGGGCAAAAAGGAGGGCCTTAGTCGGGTGGGCCAGCAGACCCAGCCCAGCAGCCATAGCGAGCAAGGCGGGTGGGCCAGCTGCGCCACCGTTGCCCAGCGCGTTTGGTACCCAGTGGCAACCAGGACTACCCGTGTGGGTCGGCCACCCGCCACACGGCCTGCTACCGCAGTAGCCCAGCTGCCTCACGCCGGATGCGCCCCCGCCTGGGCCGGCCTCGTGCACGGTCCGCTAACTGGCTAGCGGTAGCTACCCGAGTGGGCCACCGCGGTGCGGCCCGCTAGCGCGTGCTGGGTGGCTCCCAGCTACCGGCCACCCCTATGCGACTCCTAGTATTCGCCGCTCGCTTGGCTATCTGGTTGGGCTGGTTCAAAACTGGCCCAACAACTTTTCTGGCTGTTTCCTTTTTCTCTTTTATAGGGTGACTTCCCTTGGGCCATTTCCCTCCGGGGTTTTGGCCTAATGATGAAGTTTCCCATTAAACTTTACTTTAAATGTTTATTTAGTATATTTTAACTCATAATTAACATATAATAAATGCATATTGTAAATTGCCATTTATCTGAAACACCTTTTGGCCTTTTCCTTTCCTTCTTTTTACGAACAACTTTGGATCTCTCCAGAACGATTCCAATTTCTCTCTCTTTTGTGACTCCATATCACAGGAGGATCTCCAAGTGACTTATCGCCCTTAAGCGTGTTTCCCTATGGTTCAGGAATGCTATAGACATTATCTCTATATAATCAACAGCGGGACCGGGATGCCCATGTTGACCCCTATGCACTCCACGAATCATCATCGTGTCGAACGTGAAATGATATATCCAATTCTCTTGTTCACGATACAAGACTTGTCTGATTTTCGATCATCGGCATTGTGATACCTTGTTCGATCTCATTTCCAACAAGTATGGTTTTACTTGTTCTCGTGAAATACCATCCCCATGCCCTAGTCATGTGTTGCGCAACATGGATGTAATTGACCGAGTGGGCCCAGTTGTATCTTCCCGTCACACAGGATAACAATTCTCGATCTTGAAGCATATTGCCTCTACATGCTCCTTCAGATAGCCAACATGCACCTTTATGATCACCCAGTCACGGGTGATAGTTAATACACTCAAAGCATCCTACGGTAACAATGATTGATAAGATCGCACGGTCTAAGGATTAGGACAATCTGTTTCTGACAATTGCAACATGAATTAAGTGACATGATCGTGTTGCAACAATCATTAGTGGATAGTGTCCATCACATCATTCTAGAGGCTACTAGGGACCTGGGTTTGTTTATCCCATGATCAGGAGACCTTGATCATCATCTTCCCAATGAACTAGTTGAACAGAGGCTACTAGGGACCTCGGTTTGTTTATATACCACACATGTATCAATGTTTCTGCTTGATACAGTTATAGCATGATATAAAATTATTATGAACTAATGAGATATGACGATAAAACCCTTTTATTATTTGCCTCTAGGGCATATATCCTTCATTCCGCTCTACATATCAACGAATGAGTGCCCCAGGAAGCCTTATAAGGAAGGATCATGCTAGGTATTTGATGCACAAAGTGCTCTAGTGGCCAACGAGCTCGTGTCAAAAATAACCTAGGGACACTAATAGGAGATTTCCATGACCCAGCAACCACAACAGTGGGCCAGACCTACACATTAGCGATAGAAGCCTGATACGTCCAAAACATATCTACTTTCCCGAACACGTTTGCTATTGTTTCTCCTCTAAACTTGTGTGATTTGGATTCAACTAACACGGACTGGCGCTGTTTTTAGTAGAATTATCTTGGTGTCTAGTTTTTGTGCAGAAAATCAACTATCAGGAAAAATCCTGGAAAATATGCCAAAAATCCTATTTCACCAGAAGACTCACGGAGCTAGAAGAAGAGACGGAGGAGGTACACGAGGGGCCCACACCACTAGGCCTGGCCACGCCAGGGGGTGGTGTGGCCGCCTCGGTGACGCCCTCGGCCTCTCTCTTCGCCTATAAGATGCCTCTTGACCTAAAAACCCTAGGGGGTTCGACGTTTTTCAGAAAGAGTTCCGCTACACCGCCACCACCAGATTCCGCGATTCGGAACCAGAAACTCTGTTCTGGCACCCTGTCGGGATGGGGAATTGGAGGAGATCATCGCCATCATCGTCACCATCGCTTATGCATTGACCATCCATGATTCCCCCATCTATGAGTGAGTAATCCCCTGCTGTAGGCTATGGGGATGGTAGGGATAGGATGAGATCGTTCATGTAATGGCATCATATTGTTAGGGTATCGTGCCTAGTATCTATTATTAGTGCTTTTTGACTTTGTTGCAACTTGTTATGCTTAATGCTTGTCACTAGGGCCCGCGTGCCATGATTTAAGATCTGAACATGTTATTGATTCATTATGATAGTATTGTTTATGGTCTTACCTTCAAGTTGTATACACACATTGTTGTCCGGAACCAAAGGCCCCGAAGTGACAGCAATCGGGATAACCGGAGGGAATTGCTTTGATGTGAGGATCATATGTGTTCACGGAGTGTTAATGCTTTGCTCCGGTGCTCTATTAAAAGGAGCACCTTAATTGCCAGTAGTTCCCTTGAGGCCCCGCTGCAAACGGGCTGGCAGGACAAAAGATGTTGTGCAAGTTCTCATTGCGAGCACGTATGACTATATATGGAACACATGCCTATGATTATTTAGTACTTTGATGCTTTATCTTGTTTATCTGAAAATGCCCTATGTCTTGATTTCCATGTGAATTGTCTTGTCCATGCAACGCCCGTCCATCCATCCCTATGCCTACCGCGCTTTAATCCTAGTGTTTACTGCTATTGTCACTATTGTCTTTACTTTTACTATTGCTGTTACTTTGCTATTGCTACTACAAAACTATTGCTACTGATAAAACTACTGCAAGCAAGATTATTTCTAGGTGCAGCTGAATTGACAACTCAGTTGTTAAGGCTTATAAATATTCTTTGGCTCCCCTTGTGTCGAATCAATAAATTGGGTTTAACTTCCCTCGAAAATACTGTGATACACCCCCTATACTTGTGGGTCATCAAGACGATTTTCTGGCGCCGTTGCCGGGGAGCATAGCTCTATTTATCAAGTCCACTTGGAATCATTATTGTTCGCTGCCTTCCATCCATCATGGGTAAGTCTCGTGATGGCAAGGTTCCTATTTTACCATCCACTACAAGGAGAGGTACAGTTATGAACACCTCTGTTGCTCTTGATTCACCATCTGTGATGAGTAAGCTCCTTACAGCACCCCATACACATGCTACACATACTGCTACTACTGCTGAGTCTGAAACTTCTGATACTTATGATGCTGCTTCTACTGTGCTTTATAAGAGTGGTTCATTAGGTCCTTTCCTAGATGCTACGATTGCTAGAACCATAGCTGGAAATACTAAAACTCCTAATGAAGACACTACTACACCTGTTAGTTCACCTGAGTCTAGAGAGAGCTATGATATTGAAGACGTTTATATAGAGATGACTGATGAATTTATTAAAGAATGTCAAAACACTCATGATAAAAGTGCTATTATGAGTCTTCTTGAGAAACATACTATTAGACCTAAATTATCTCCTAATGCTAAGTTTGCTACATCTCCCATAAACTTTAAAGATAAGGATTATGATTTCTCTCTTGATTTATCTTACATAACTATTGTTGAGAAAGAACCTTTTTGTGGGACTAAGAATGAAAGTGCTGTAGCACATATGACTGAGCTTTCTACCATGAGTGGTTTATTTTCTGATGATATTAAGATGTCCACCTACTTTGTTGCTAATTTTTTTTCCCTTTTTCACTGAAAGGAGAAGCTAAGACTTGGTTTAATAATTTACCTCCTGGATCTATTGATAGCCCTGATTGCTTGATTAGTACTTTCCCTCAGAAATATTTTCCTCCTAGTGCTAGACATGCCATTTTGCAGGAACTTTTTGATTTCAAACAGGGAGAAAAAGAGGTATTGCCTGAATCATGGGCAAGGTTTTGTGCTTTGATTCATGCACATGTTGGATGTCCATTACCTAAGGATGAGCTTCTTGATATATATTATAATGGACTAATTGAAGAATCTAGGACATATCTGGATAGTTGCGCTGATTATGTTTTCAGGAATAGAACTCCCAAAGAAGCTGAGGAATTAATGGCTAAAATAAGCAAGAATAATGATGACTGGACTCCACCTGAGCCAACTACACCTGAGATAACTGTGTCTGAGCCAACGCCAACAGCAAAAAGAGAGGATTTATTGAACTAAATGATGAAGTGATGAAGGAAGCTAAGAAATGTCTTAAGGAGAAGGGTATTAAAGCTGAACACGTGAAGAATCTACCTCCTATAGAAGAATTATGTAAGCCAATGTCCCACTCATCCACTATTGAGGTGCATTCTCTCCAACATTTTGATGAAGGTGATATTCCTTACTCTAAACCTCTTGATCAATGCTTAGAAGAATTTGATATTTTTATTGTTAAGCAGGATAATTTCAATAAAAGAGTGCAAAATCATCTAATGGAAAACTCTAGAGCTATTATTGAGTTAAAAGATATTGGGGAAAGAACCTCTAATGATGTTAAAATGCTTGTTAAACATTTTCAAAAGGTTCAAACTCAAATTGATCAGCTTATTAAAGTAGAAAAAGATTTGCTAGTTAATGCTGCTAAAGAAAAACATGCTTATGAAATTAGAACTAGAAGTGGTGCTGCCACCTAGGATCCTCTATATCCTGAGGGGCATCCTAAAAGAATTGAGCAAGATTCTCAACAAATTGAAAATAGTGGTACTCCTCCTAAGAAAAGGAAAAAGAAACATAAAACTATTGTAGAATCCTCTGAACCTGCTAAAGATCCTAATAGTATATCTGTCTCTGATGCTGAAACTGAAAGTGGTAATGAGGAAAATGATGCTCCTGATAAATAAAAAGTTGAAGAAGAACCTGAAAGGCACACTAAGAATACTAAATACACTAAAGAATTTTTTTTGCTAGGAAACATGGTAGTGAAAGAGAGCCTTGGGTCCAAAAACCTATGCCTTTCCCTAATAAGAAACACAAGTCAAAGGAAGACGAACACTATGACACATTTTGTGAGTGGTTGAAACCTTTATTCTTGCAAATTCCTTTGATTGATGCTATTAAATTGCCTCCTTATTCAAAATATATGAAGGATATTGTCTCTAATAAAAGGAAGATCCCTAATGAAGAAAAATCTACTTTGCTTGCTAATTATTCCTTTAGTGGTAAGGTTCCAAAGAAACTTGGAGACCTAGGGATTCCAACTATTCCTTGTTCTATTAAAAATAATTATGTTAGAACTGCTTTGTGTGATTTGGGAGCAGGAGCTAGTGTTATGCCTTTTTCCCTCTATAAGAGACTTCAATTAAAAAAAATAATACCAACTGATATATCTTTGCAAATGACTGATAAATCTACTACTATTCCTATTGGTATAAGTGAGGATGTACCTGTTCAAGTGGCTCATAATTTCTTGATATTAACTGACTTTGTTGTGCTTGAAATGCATGAAGATGACAATATGTCTATTATTCTTGGGAGACCTTTTCTTAATACTGTAGGAGCTGTTATTAATTGCAATCAAGGAAAGGTAACTTTTAATGTTAATGACAAGGAGCATACTGTCTATTTCCCGAAGAAGATTGATATGAATTATGGCCTAAATTCAATTTAAAATGTTGAGGGTATTCAAGTTGGAGAAATATATTGTCCCATACCAAGAGAAAAATATGAAATTATTATGATTGGGACCATTGCTATCAAGGTTGAGGTAACATAATCATTGAGTGGAATATGAAGTTTTGTTTCATATAAAATTGTTTTGGTAACAAGACCTGATCAACCTTGTTAACAAAGGGATTTTAATGAACAAAACAACGTTTTCACCATGTTTATCTTCGCTTACTCTTACTTTTTCCATTTTAGTTTTTGCTTTCGCTTAGGTTACTTTTCTATTGCTAGTTTCTTGCATATTAGAGTGTCTTAGAACTTCTGAAGTTTTAGTTTCATTTTGTTATTGCATCATTCCCATACCATCTTTCTGCAGAAAAATCATCCAACAATACCTAAAAATTGCTAAAAAATAAAGTGTCTAGAAAAATTCCAGAAAATTCATATTAAAATTTTACGTGAAAAAAGGGGTAGAGAAGTGCCTAGAGAGTACCAGGGGGGCCCACCAGGCAGGCACACCACCTAGTGGCGCGTCCACACCAGGGGCACTCCTGGCCATGGTGTGGGTCACCCCTGTCCCGCCACTCACTCTCTCACTTTCCACTTCTTTCTCTCTCCCGAGAAAACACTAGCTCATTTCTCAAACTCGTGTTCTTGCTGTTCTTGCTAGCGATTTTTCGATCTCCTTGCTCAGCCCATCTTTGCTGCTGAAATTTGGAGCATTTGTTCTCCGGTATGTGACTCCTCTGCTTGTCCAAGTAGAGTTGTGTTTAGTGGATTATATCTTGAGTATTTTGCTACTGTAGGTGACAGGTTATGTGAGCTTGTAAGCTTGTTCAATGCTTAGAGAAATTATTTTGATGCATGTTTAGGCCTCTTTCAAGTCCCTATAAGTTGCTCCCTTCATTGTATAAACACTTTGCAATCACTTGTATGATGGTTGTCTAAAATTTCAGAAAAGAGGATGGATGAACACCAACTAAACCAGCATGAATTAAGGGTGCCTGCGGTCATGAAGGTCCACCATGAGGAGGAGGTTTTTCCTTCTATCTATCCATGCCCCGAATTCATGGGGGCTGCAGGGATCTCTCAAGATTTCCATACTTTAATCACTAATGCAGGATTGGAGCACTTTGTGGGAGATGAACCTTACCAATTTGTGAAGCTAACCATGTCTGTGGTGCAGGACTTTCGATTTAATTCCTCTTTTCCTAACCCCATGGTTCACTACACAATATAGCTGTCGACCTTCCTTTTGATGATTTTTGTGCAGCTATTAGCGTACCTCAGTGGGGATCGTGTGAAAAGATTAGGGAGCGACCTACACCACTCACGGACTTGTATGCGGAGATTTGCCAAGGGAGCAGCTTCTCAAAGGAGAGTGGTAAAATTCGTAATATTCATCTCCCGTGTATTCGCTACTTCGCCTACTTTATTGCCAAGTGTGTTCTCGCTAGGAAAACAGCTAATAAATTATCCTCGTATGATCTAGCATTCATCTCAGCTGCTTTAAAACGAGATATGACTTATAATTTGGGTGCCTTGATAGCTTTCCGTCTTGCTGCGAACCACGAGAAAGGTGGAATTTGTGGAGGCCTCATCGCCTCTTGTTTATTAGATTTGCATGGTTTAGTGCCTCATCATTTAGACCTACAGTTTCCCATAGAGAGACTTGACCTTAATTCCATGATACAACATAAGTTTGTTTCCTCTTGGGCTAATTTGAGTGATTTGTCTTATGAAATAACCTTTCTTAAGGCCGGTTGGAGAAAGAGTAAGTCAGAGCGTGTTGTTCTTCTTCCTGTGCTTTTTTTGTTTAATCTTGATACCAGGGTAGGATGGTCACTCACTAAGGAAGAACTCGATGCGTATCTGGGGGAGCTCTCCCAGCAGGAGCAAGATACTGGAAGGGAGGCTACGGATGATTCAGTCCAGCCCTCGAATGAGGGAGAGTCCTCGTACCAGCAGCCTACATATGATTGGGGAGCTTCTTCTTCTTCTACCCAAGGGCGTAACTATGATCATTCTTATGATGACCCGCCGGCGTGGAATCCTTACCCGCATTGGGGTCGATACCCAAATAGTCCAAAAGCCTAAGCTTGGGGGGAGGTACTCTGACAACACACTCATTTACATATTATGTTCAATCGGCACTTTGTATATCCATGTTTCTCTTTCTTTTTACTTTTTGTTCTTGATTTGTTTTTTCTTTCCAAAACACAAAACGACCAAAAATATTTTCATTGCTTCTTTTTCTTTTTGCCTTGGTTTGCCCTTTTCCTTTTAGCTTTGTTTTGATTATTTGAAAAACCCAAAAAGATTTCGCTTTGCTTGTTCTCTCTTTTGGCTCTTGCCTTTAAAAATCGAAAACCCAAAAATATTTGTTGTTCTTCTTTGGTTTTGTGAAGTTCGTTGCAGGGTTCAGCGGTCCTCAGTGGAGTTTGGTTTCATGTTATTATTCAAGCCACACAAGTGAAGGGCAATAATGAAGATTAATCACAACTTGAGGTGTGGTAAGAGGTTGGTAACGAACTCTATTTGTTTTCATTTTTGTACATATGCTCATCATTGTTGGCATGCTTAGTCCGTTCATGTAAGGTGTATGTTATTTATGGATGCTTAGTAGTTCTTGCTTTCTTATGGTTAGTCCAGCTTGCTAATAGTTTGTAGGATGTCATATGAATGTTTGCTTGCATTGTTCTATTCATAACTTGGTATGACACTGTGGTATCCTCCTCTGATTGTTTCACTTGAATTGACTTGGCACATGCTCACGCATGCATATGACTTAAATAATCAGTTAAGCCTCGATGAATTATTTTGCCTCAGGGTTCTTGAATCACTCTCATGCCATAATTAGTCCTATTTTGTTGCAAGGGTGATTATGACAGTTATTGCTCTCTCGTTTGTCGCTCCCTTTCTATTGCTAGCCTTCACTTGTGCTGATTATAAGCTTTACTCGTGCATCCAACTCCCCAAAACCAATATTGCCAAAAGTGTCCACCATACCTACCTATTAGCATCATTTGTTATTCTGTGCATGTTAAGTATGCCTTGTTTTCTTCTGAATAAAATGTTTTCTTGTTATGAGAAAGTTAGTTAGTAAAGCTCTCACGAACTTGATGGCACACTTTACTTTTCCCGCACTTAGTAATCTGAACCATTGTGTCCATCTTTGTTGAGTATATGCTTGCGCTTTATAAGTTGAAGTTAGCAGAACCATGTATCATGGGGAACGCTTTCAACATTGCACTTACTATTCTGTTGATGATTCTTTTGCTTATGGATCCTGGTGGTGTGAAATAAAAGGGGAACTTGTAAGATCATGGAGTTGGTATGTGTGTTAGAGAAACGCCTGGGTCGCTAGCCTAAGCCATGCCTAATCATGGTGGAAACTTGCATCATAACCATAATGAGCATTCTATGAAGCATCCTCAATAAAAACCTATGCAAATAGCAAATAAAAAGATCGCTGAGATGCTAATTGTCTGCTTGCCTTGTCATTTTGATATGGGATAGCTCCTGTGTCATGGGGCAAGGGGTACCCTGTTGGGGGTTCTCTATGATACATATGTACTTACAATGGCAAGAGCTTACTTGTGACTGAAGTTGAGTAGCATGAGGTTCGGTCTTCGTAAGTAAGGGGCATGAGACTTCAACTTATAACTTGTCAAGCATATCCTCTTAGTTGTGTCACTTTAACCTTAATCACCTAAAAGATGCTTATGATAGGCGCAATGAGAGCTCAAAACTAATGAGTACCATACTTTCAGCATTTGGAAGCCCTTCAAACTTTTCAAAACCTTTTCACTTCCTTGTTGAGTCACCACTTATTCTATGAGCACTATCTTGAGAGCATAGTTGTCATTCTTAGTGTAATGTGCTTTTTTCAAAGCTTGATTAATTGTGTCTTGACTTTGATGCTTGTATCTCTGTTATCTTTACTTCTAGTCTTCACTTAAACTTCAGAGGTGCCTTGGCATTTAGTTTGCCCTACAATCAAAGGCAAGCGAGATACCACTCTATCATACCTTTTTATGAGCATTGCAATGTTGCTTATGTTTATGTCCCATGCTACTTGTTATTTTTAAGTTGAAATCTCTTCATAGCTTGCAATGACTATTGAGTAGCCTTATTTGCATACTCCTTATTATGAGTTGTCTAAGTACTTGATCATATGCTGAGAATATATACATCATATGAAGCAAATGTGTTCATGAAAGTTTCTTTTATCGCACTCAGTTTTCAACTGAATTGCTTGAGGACAAGCAATAAGCTAAGATTGGGGGGAGTTGATACGTCCAAAACGTATCTACTTTCCCAAACACATTTTCTATTGTTTCTCCTCCAAACTTGTGTGATTTGGATACAACTAACACGGACTGATGCTGTTTTTAGAAAAATTATCCTGGTGTCTAGTTTTTATGCAGAAAATCAACTATCAGGAAAAATCCCAGAAAATATGCCAAAAATCCTATTTCACCAGAAGAAGAGACGGAGGAGGGCCACGAGGGGACAACATCACCTGACCACACGGGCCAGGCCTGGCCGCGCCAGGGGGTGGTGTGGCCACCTCAGCGACCCCCTCGGCCTCCCTCTTCGCCTATAAGATGCCTCTTGACCTAAAAACCGAGGGGGGTTCGATGTTTTTCAGAAAGAGTTCCGCTACGCCACCACCACCAGATTCCGTGATTTGGAAACAGAAACTCCATTCTGGCACCCTGCCGGGACGGGGAATTGGAGGAGATCATCGCCATCATTGTCACCATTGCTTCTCCATCGACCATCCATGATTCCCCCATCTATGAGTGAGTAATCCCCTGCTGTAGGCTATGGGGATGGTAGGGATTGGATGAGATCGTTCATGTCATGGCATCAAATTGTTAGGGCATGGTGCCTAGTATCTATTATTAGTGCTTTTTGACTTTGTTGCAACTTGTTATGCTTAATGCTTATCACTAGGGCCCGAGTGCCATGATTTCAGATCTGAACATGTTATTGATTAATTATGATAGTATTGTTTATGGTCTTACCTGCAAGTTGTATACACACATTGTTGTCCGGAACCAAAAGCCCCGAAGTGACAGCAATCGGGATAACCGGAGGGAATGGCTTTGATGTGAGGATCACATGTGTTCACAAAATGTCAGTGCTTTGCTCCGGTGCTCTATTAAAAGGAGCACCTTAATTGCCAGTAGTTCCCTTGAGGCCCCGCTGCAAACGTGCTGGCAGGACAAAAGATGTTGTGCAAGTTCTCATTGCGAGAACGTATGGCTATATATGGAACACATGCCTATGATTATTTAGTACTTGGATGATTTATCTTATTTATCTGTAAATGCCCTATGTATTGATTGCTATGTGAATTGTCTTTTCCATGCAACGCCCGCCCATCCATCCCTATGCCTACCGCGCTTTAATCCTAGTGTTTACTGCTATTGTCACTATTGTCTTTACTTTTACTACTACTGCTGTTACTTTTCTATTGCTATTACAAAACTGTTGCTACTGATAAACTGTTGTGAGCAAGATTGTTTCCAGGTGCAGCTGACTTGATAACTCAGTTGTTAAGGCTTATAAATATTATTTGGCACCCCTTGTGTCGAATCAATAAATTGGGTTTCACTTTCCTCGAAAATACTGCGATACACCCCCTATACTTGTGGGTCATCAAAGCCGCCTAGCCATAGTGCGGCATGGAGTTGGGAAGGCCAACGGAGGTGGATCCCCTCAGAGGAGCGTACAAGGGAAAACTAGTGCGACTTCCACGCCACTGCCTCGCACGCGAGACCTAGATACTGAGTCATCATCTTGTGGCTCAAGGATGTGGCTAAGGCATTGTAGGAAGGTAAGGCTCCGCCACCTGATCCATAGCAGAACACCAAACCAAACCAGCACTAGCAAGGACACCGCCCTGATGGGGCTCTAGGACCACACGTCAAATCTTGACGGCAGGACTCGGGGGCTGCCAGACCAAGACAATATGTCACCAAAGGGATCGTTGGCTTTCTTTATGGCAGTGCCAAGCACAAGACCAGCCCCGAGGTAAAACACTTATGGGGAGGGTCATATTGTCGGACAAAGGGTTCCACATGGGAACCACGGGTCCAACAAGCCCTGAGTTCGAGAGGGGGCTGAATCACGTGTTCCGAGATTCTCGACAACAATGAAGACAACATCGCACAAACACGACACAGAGGTTGACACAAGGATTTTTTACCCAGGTTCAGGACCCTCGTGAGGATGTAAAGCCCCTACTCCTGCTTGGTTTTATTGCTTGCGGTCCCTCACGAGGGAGTAGTGATCAACCAATGTCTAGGGTTACAAATTGCAGGAATCGACCCCTTCCATGGTAGGAGAAGATCTCCTTATATAGGGCGGCCAGGCCTCCTCCCGCCAAATGGTGGGCGGGAAGGGCTACCATAGTGCTCCCCCTTAAAGGCCCGGTCTACACGACTACTTTCAGTGGACTCGATCCTCTTTTCCTTGGTTGCCTGCTAGTCCTTCAGAAAGCTAGTATGGCTGGCGCCGTCCTTCGCTAACCGACGCCTCCCTTGTCCCCTTGGCACCAAAAGGGTAAGGGATAGCTGCCTTAGCCCCGGTGACGTCCTCCACATTTTGCACCAGAAAGTGGACGGTCCGACCCTTCTTTACTGAGGCAACCAGTCCAGGATCAATCTTCCTTGCAGGGCTTTGTCTTCTTCTTCGCAGTCGTGGCAGGATTATGAGCCTGCCCTTGCGCAGGCACCGACTCACCCGGGCCTTGTCAATCAACCCAGGCAAGTTATACCATGATAGTGACGTGCGTTGGGATCTTGGAGTGCCCCTCACGAGGCAGTAGCCATGGTGCCCCTTGCAAGGCCCCCCATCTTCCTCTCCCTCACAGTGGAGGGGAAGTGCCCTGTTGGTGGGGCCGTCGTCCATAGGATCGTGGTACCCTAGGTTCTAGGACTCCACACAAGCCCCCGGGCGCTTGCCGTGCACGCTCCTTCTTGTAGGCGTGAAAGGGCAAGGGCCCCAACGATCGGCGGGCCCCATCTTGGATGCGGCTGACATGGTGCTTGGCTCCTAGGCACATCTCTGCCATGCATTTGAACCGTGAGGCCCTAGGAACCATCAGGAGAGGAGGGATCCGCCTTGCCTAGGGAACCGTTCCCCCTAACATGATGGTTCGCTGAGGGGGTCTGCGACTTGTGCCACATATCAGATGCAATGATGCAATCCTTGGTTTTTTAAAATTGTGGCCCAGGCACTTCTCCTCCTCTTCGATGCCATCCTTTATGACCTCCCGACTCTTCCCCCTAAATCTGAGCGCTGAAAACCCCATTTCTCCCATGGCGCCCGAGTGACTCTCCGCAGGCAAAAAAGTCAAAGCCCTGGTAATGGACGAGGTGGAGGCTTCGCCCCCGAAGCATGGGCACGGGTGGCCCTGTGATATCGGACACGGGAGGCGTGGCAGTTGCGGTGCCGGACCGGCCGACGCCTTGGCTCTCGGGGCCACTGTGGCCATCAGCGGGGAGGCGCTGGTGAGACAAGGGCGCATATTCCCACGCGGGAGTGGGCGCAGGAGGCGCGTTGGTCGCTGCGCTGACACAGCCAGCGCCTCAGCCTCTAGGGCTGTAGCGGCCGTCGGCGGGGAGGCTCTGGAGCGGCGCGGTCGTCCTCGCGGCAGTGTCCGAGGACGTCATGGTGGACTTGGCAGAAGGTGTGATGCTGGTGTGGAGCCCGCGGCGCTTCCTGCTCCCCCAGCTATGGCAAACGTGATCAAGCTCGAGGATGACCCCGAGCCGGAGCAGTTCATCGACTTTGTCCTCATCCTCTGGGACGCGGACTGGTCCACCCGGGTGAAGCTCCCCTGGAACTTTGCTCTTGGGGTCGTGGGTGACATCCCTGGAGGCATGCAGCTGAAGCATTATGGCAGTGGCGACCGGTGGAGCGTGAACGTCGAGATTCCCGCACTAGACGAGATGTACCTTACCGTTGGGTGGGCCAAGTTGGTCTATGACCACCGCATCTAGCAAGGTTCCATGCTGCAATTCCGTTATGCTGGCGAAGGGGGTTTCTCCATGACGGTGTTTGACCCTCTAATGTGTCGCATTGAGTTCCTGCACCGCCTCTAGAGGATCTGGCCGGGGTTCCGCCATAGCCATGGTCCATGCCGGTGTTCTGTTGCCGCTGCAGCTATCCTGCCGTCGTTGTCGTGTCATGGCGTCTTTTTAGAATTTTGTAAAGTAAGTCTGTGTCAAAATTGCTCGTATGGTTGTTCTGCCCAGGTTTGGCTTGATGACTTCACTGTCCGAGATCCCGGAGTAAAACCTGCTTGTGGGCGTCGCCGTGCCCATTGCCTCCCTTCCTTGTTCTTATTTCAAAAGCGCCGCCCATCCCGTCTAACGAGGTGTGCTACGTGTCCATCACGGGGGGACTATAAGGCAATCACGTGTCGTGGTGATCCCTAGTCGTGCACCTCGTCGTGCCGTCGGGAACCAGGGGTCCCAGACGAGGTGATCTGCTGTCGTGGTTAGTCTTCAGGGGTCGATTGATGAGGCTATCACCAAGGCGCACACTAAGTCTGTTGGTTGCCTGGAGAGGTCCGTAGCGCCGACTTTGGCCGTTGGAGGGTAATACTTTCCTAGGTCGCCCTGAGAGCCTTTCGAGGGAAATACCGTAGGGAAAATGCCTACCCTGTTAACCTCCTACGAGGAGGAGACTGTTGGTATATCATGCATTTTGGCCACTGGAGGGTAATACCCTCACAAGCCAGCCCGTGCATCTCCCGAGGGAAAGACCGTAGGGCAAATGATTATCCTGTTAGCCTCCGAGGAGAAGACCGTAGGTCTAGCATGCATTTTGGCCGCTGGAGGGGAATACCCTCACAAGCCGCCCCGTGAGTCTCCCGAGGGAAATACCATAGGGCAAATGCTTATTCTGTTAGCCTCCTCCTCAGAGGAGACCGTAGGTGTAGCATGAATTTTGGCCATTGGAGGGGAATACCCTCACGAGCTGCCCCGTGAGACTCCCGAGGGAAAGACCGTAGGGCAAATGTTTATCATGTTGACCTCCTCCGAGGAGGATACCGTAGGTCTAGCACGAATTTTGGCCTCTAGAGGGGAATACCCTCATGAGCCGCCCCGTGAGCCTCCCGAGGGAAAGACCGTAGGGACAATTCTTATCCTGTTAGCCTCCTCTGAGGAGGAGACTATAGGTCTAGCATGAATTTTGGCCACTAGAGCGGAATACCCTTACGAGCCGCCCTATGAGCCTTGCGAGGGAAAGACCATAGGGAAAATCCTCGCTGCTGGGGTTTCCCACGAGTGTCATGCGAGTGTACCCAACTAGGGGTCATGGGTGACTCATCGCCGGGCTGGCCTTCAAGTTCAGAACTTGATACTTTAGGTCCAGGGTTGAAAGGCGATGACCCATTCGTGTGCCAAGAACCATGGGTGAGTTGACTTGTTTCCAAAACCGCCCACCTCTCGAGCACCAGCATTGTGGGTGAGTTGACTTGTAGCCGGAGCCGCTCGGTAAGTTTAGAGCTCCACACTTTAGGCCCTGGGTCGATGGGGCATGGCCCCCTTCAAGCATCAAACATCATGGGCAAGGTGAAACATTACTAGGGTTGCTCTGCAAGTTCAGCACTCAACACTTTAGGCCCTGGGTCGATAGGCAGTGGCCCTGCGATAGGAACCGTGCTTAGCCCCCCACTTGTGTGGAAGTTGTTGCGGAACCTCAATGGCACGCAACTTTGGAAAACATTTTCTCAAAGAGGGGAATGAACCAACGGCAAAATCAGAGCCAGGCGCAAAATCTGCAAAAAGGGAAAGTGGCGAATAACTTCAACTTATTACAAAACCTTAGAGAACCAGGATGGGGCTTCAAAGAGGGAGGTAGCAAGGGCGAACAGAGATGGACGTCACCTTTGTGGAGCAGTGGCGGTATTGGCGGGGCGTGATGTTCTAGGCACAGAGTGTCACATGACACGCGCTGGAGTGACCGCTCGAGTCTCACGGGGTAGCTCCCCGGGTCTCCATCCTCGACAACCCCTAGCTGGAAAACAGGGACATACGAAGGGCGGACATTGTATCCTTCCGGATCCCCCGGGTCCCTGTCCTCTACAGCGTCTGGATGGAAGACCGGGGCATACCGAGGGCAGACGCTGTAGTTCTCCGGAGCCCCTGGGTCCTAGTCCTCGATAGTGTCTGGCTGGAAGACGGGGGCATACCTAGGGCAGGTTCTATAACTCCCTAGAGCCTCGGGTCCCCTTCCTCGACAATTTTTGGCTGGGAGACGGGGGCATACTGAGGGTGGGCTCTCGATTCCCCGGGAGCCCCCCATGCCCACTACGGCAAAACTTCCTCTCCGGTCGTCACACCACTGTTTAGCTGGGCTGGCCGAGCGTGCTCCTTCTGGTCTCCGGCTGAATGCGCGCCTAGCTGACCACCGTGCCCATTGTTGTGCTTATGTTTCTTCGGGCCTTCATGTTCCGTTCGGATCACCTTGAGAGTGAAGCACTGGCTAGTGGTGTGGCCTCGAATGCGGTGGAAGGCATAGTAAGGTTACTCCACGTCTTCCTCCTTTGGGTCCTTCATGCGGGGGCTCTTCTGCTCATCTCCCTTTAGGCGGGTGTCCGTGACCCTGCCTCCGGCGTCGACGGATGCCACTTCTCCGGACCTGCCGCTAACCCCGCCACAGGTGAGCAGGTGCCCAGCCGGCGGCCAAGGGCATGGGCAAGGGCACCACGGGGACTCACACTAGGCGGAGGCGTACTCCTCCGAATCTCTGAGCTAGGTGGCGAGAGGCAAGTGGGGGGCCGACCAGGGGCCGGTGAGCCCTTTCGGAAGGCTTACCCACTGGATCCCGGGCGTGTCCCTTCGGCTCCGAGGGAAATTGCCCACCCTAGAGCAACTATCTCCCCCATCTGCCCAAACGTCGGCGATTTAACCCGCTAGGATCTCACAGAGGCAGGAGGTTCCGCTGCAGCCATGCGGCGAGGGGCCCCGATGGTCACCGCCAGGCCAGGCGGCAATGTCGTAGCGCCCGGGGGCGCCATCTGGGCGCTGGGTTGGAGAATATTATTTTGTGGCCCGAAAGTTGAGACGCTAGTGCACCGCGGTACCCGAGTTGATTTTAATCACCGCGATTCGAAAAGTTGGGGCACCAATTGCTGACAGGGGTGTTTTGAGTGAATGAAGGCCAAACCCAATATTTTCAAATCGCGCCTGTTAAGTCAGGATATTTTGTTACACTAGTTCCTGCTATGCCCCTTCTTCGCCGGTCACTCTTTTTAGCCATCCTGCACGTGTCGTAGGGGCAAATCCATTACTGTACTTTCCTAACTCTCGACACTAAATCTAGGTGAGGTGGCGGTGGTAATTTTTCTTCCCTTCCCCGACCCTGAATCTACCGGCGGTAGAGGACCTTTCTTCTCCCTCCACCAACACTGAATCCAACAGCGGCAGCCCAACATGTCTTGCAAGGCGAAGGTTGTAGCTACGTTGCTGACTGATTCAGGTCCATCGGGGCCAGAGTCTGGGGCTCAACGTGAAGCAGCGACGAGGTCTTCAGCCTCGGTTAGCAAGGAGGTCAGCAAGGATTCTACTCCCAAGGTACCTACGAGAAGTGGGTTGAAGAGAAAATCAAGGCCGACGGCAGATTGTTTGGCTCTGGTGGGCGGACACGGCACTCAGATCTCGAAGAAAAAACCCAGGAGAAGAGAGAGAGGTGAAATTTTCTTATCTGTGTCTTATCTTACAAGTAGATTTGTTACAACATAATAGAATTGAATGAACTGAAAAGTTCCCCTTTTTAATCAAATTAGGAACATCTTTGATACAAGGGACCTATATGAGTTCACAGTTCATGTTCGCCAGTACACTTCAAAACTTGATTTTGGTTGCGAGAGGGTTGTGTTCGGGCAAGATGTGCATATGCTTGTGAATTGCAAAGAGGTTGTGTCTGTTTCGCAGCTGGTAGATATGCTTGCCGCTAGGATTCCCTGGGGTTCTAGATAGAGGACAAAATTGGTGTGGCGCAACATGAATGATACCTATCAGCAAATTGAGCACTCCCATGAGCTTCAGATGGTTTGGGAGTGTTGTGTAGCTGATCGTAAGGTGAAAGTTGAAGCGATGATTGATGATATGTATGTAGATGTTGGAGATCTTGCTTCTAGAGCTTTGGCTCCTAGAGAATACGAACCAATAGATGATGATCTAGATAAGTTTAGTATATGCTTAGAGGTCGATTCATACATGGCAAAACTTGATGAGGGAGTTAATAAGCCTATTTTGTCATGTACTATGGAGATCACTGTCGATTCCAAAAACATAACTGTTGATGAAATGCGAGAGATGATCGGTAAGGAAATCAGTATTGGCCCTAAGCAGATGGCACAAATCCGGTGGTGGCATCATAAGAAGGAACAATTCATAGATGTTTTGGATACTAAAGATCTTATGCAGATTATGCGATGAAAGAAGCGAACTAGGAAGGTGTTCTTCCTTGGTACTATTTCTGATGTTGTTGAACATGTTATAGTGGATGTAGATGCCCCTGTAGTGGCTGAACGGAATGAGGTGGTCTACGTTGATGAGATCTGATGAGAGATGCTACCCTAGGCTTGTCATATGGACCGCGGGGTTCCCCTGCCTGCATTTGTAACATTGACTGATGTTGCATTTAGAGCGTGTTTCTATGATTATGTTTGTTGAGAGATTGCGATCTAATGTTGTGCGAGTTGTTGATATTTTTGGACATGTCACTCACTGAAACCATCATTGTTGTAATAAGACATAAGTACATTTTAGGTGACATGATTATGTTTCTTAAGATGACGTACCATGCTTGTTTTTGTTATTATGTTTGTTGGGACATTGGAATGTAATGTTTTGTGAAACCATGACTGGGCAAGTGATGCATAAATACATTGTAGTTGACATGATTATGTTTCTTGAGATGATGTACTGTACTTGTTTCTATTATTTTGTTTGTTGAGAGATTGTAATATAATGTTTTGTGAAACCATGACTGGACAAGTCATGCGTAAGTACCTTGTAGTCGACATGATTTTGTTTCTTGAGTTGATGTAATATACTTGTTTTTGTGATTATGTTTGTTGAGAGATTGTAATGTGATGTTTTGTGAAACCATGACTGGACAAGTCATGCGTAAGTACCTTGTCATCGACATGGTTTTGTTTCTTTAGTTGATGTAATATACTTGTTTCTATGATTATGTTTGTTGAGAGATTGTAATGTAATGTTTTGTGAAACCATGACTGAACAAGTGATGCATAAGTACCTTGTAGTTGACATGATTTTTTTCTTTAGATGATGTAATATACTTGTTTCTACGATTATGTGTTCAGGGATTGTAATGTAATGTTTTGTGAAACCATGACTGAACAAGTGATGCATAAGTACCTTGTAGTTGACATGATTTTGTTTCTTTATATGATGTAATATACTGGCATGTTTTCCTTACGCAATGAAATTAGGATGGAGGGAGTACAGGTTTACTATTTGAAATAAGAATGTATGAAGAGAAACCATATTAGGGAAGAGACAGTAATCCAGGGAAAGGGCATGGTATCCATTAAATATTGTAACATGCCAATTTAGTCATTGTTGCAGCGGTAGAAGGGATGCTCTCTCTCTCTCAAACGCCGACACCGCTGCCGATGATGATGCATTCGCCATGCTATCCTGGAACGACGAGGACGACCAGTTGAGCAGCGACAACCTTCTCGCCGACATCGATTATTCCTTCCACTATGTGAGTTCCTCTGCTTCTCGGGCTAGGGTTAGGCATTGGTAAATCTCTCGATCTGATCTCCAGATGTACATGCAATTGTGTTCAATTCCAGCTTTGCGTTTACCTATAGGTACCACAGATGATCTACGACTCCGAATGGGAGGGCCTAGATCTCGATGGAGAAGTGCCATGTGACCATGGGCTAAAACTGAGGAGATATGTTGCATTCGAAGGCTGTAACACTGGGAGAAGGTTTTTGGGCTATAAAAATCAGGTTTGTTTACTTTATGTGCAATGGTGACATGAAGAAAAATGTATTGTGTATGTTCATAACACTATAGTGTGTGTTTTTTATGTTGGCCCAGTGTGTAAAGTAGTAGAGTGGGTGGATCTTGATTGGCCAGATGCACTTAAGAAATGTTTGGCATAGTTATGGGAGATGTATGAGTTGGAAAGGTCGGGGAGATTTACCGATGCTTATGATGCAGCTGAAAAAAATTACAAGCTGTCGGTACGAAATAAGGAGTTGGAACAAGAAATCGAGAATTTGTAGTCAGAAGTAAGTGATGGAATCAATGGGAGCTTGGTTGTTGGAACTACAAAGAAGCTTTAGGATAGTCACAGGTTGCTGATTCATAATGCAGAAAAGGAGAGGGATCAGCTCTGGAAAGACAACAAGAAGCTAGAGTACTGCATTGCAGATCTATTGAAGGAACTGAAGAAGGTGTGCGAGGGTGACCAAGGACAGACTACAGTGGATAAAGGAAATTCGAGATGAATAATTTATGTTGTGCCAATGCCTAAAACTAGTTGACTATAAGACTTGCAGTTGTGCTTTCTTAACTAAGCCAAACTCAATGCTCGAGCAAATTAATTGCAGACGAACACACATATCATGCTTAGAGTTAAGTTCACGCTTACAAAATCACCACTATAGAGGATAAAACAGGAAATTCAGTACTAAATAGACATATGTTGGGTTCAAGCGACCCTGGCCCAGAGCTGCTTGTTTTCTTCCCTAAGATCGGCCAGCTCCTTCAGTACTTTGTTGTGCGCTAGCCGCAGGTTCCAGCGCTCCGTCATGGATTCGAGAAGTTGGTTCGTAGCCATACGATTTTCCTTCAAGATCCCTTTCATGATCTCCGTCTACTTCCTAGCCGAGGTGCGAACTTCCCTGTGAAGCTTCTCCCAGCCGACGTTTACCTCCTTCAGTTTCTGGCACTTGTTAGAAAGAACCACGAGTTTAGCGTGCAGGTGGTCAAAGGCCAGTTTTTAGGAATTCTTCTTATACCTTTGGATGTCTATCTTGTCATTTAGCCAGGTCGCCAGGTCCTGGTTGAGATTTTGCCTCTTTCCCTGCAACAACAATACATAGTATGGTTTGTTCAGTTCACCAGGACAAGCTGGTTAGTTTCCATAATTAACTGAATCGACTAGTGGCACTGTCACAATTTCAATTTCGAATACAAATAAGGTTTATCTACAGTTTAGTGTGCTATGGGTTTTTTCCAATGTCACCAAATAGTAGTGGGCTAGTGGCAAACTCATACTGCATAAACCCATGTCTAGATACATAATGGAAAGAGCGCATGGTGTTCATTCATGAACATGAAAACCAACACATGTCCAGATAGATAAGGAGTTGCCCTAGGATTCTTATTGCACCCTATAAAGGGAAGCAGACTTGGGCATTGCTCCCTGAACCCTAAACATTACAAAAAGAGTGGAGCACGAACTAATATTCGTCCGCCCTCTAATGGGAATCAGACTTGGGCATTGCTCTGATACGCCTTGATACATTGCAAATGTATCTATAATTTTTGATGTTCCATGCTTGGTTTTATCTACTTTCTTATGTTTTCTCCACTCTTTGGAGTACTTTTTATATGATTTCTTGGACTAACCTATTAACAAGAGCTACAGTGCCAGCTCCCTGTTCTCTATTGTTTTTGGTTCCAGGAAAGTGAGAAAATGAATATTCTCGGAATTGGACGGGACAAAAGCCAAAGTCAATATTTCACCGGGGGGAACACGGAGCCAGAAGACGAGACAGAGAGGGGCCAGGGGCCAGCCACACCATAGGGTGGCGTGGGTCCCCCTTGGCCGCGCCACCAGGTGGTGTGGGCCCCTATGGCCTTGTCCTTTTGCCTATATATTCCTCCCATTACGAAAACCCTAAGTCGTCAAGCCTCCAGCCACGAAAAGTTCCGCAGCGCCGCTGCCACCAAAAAGGAGATTCGGGGGATAGAAAGTCTCTGTTCTGGCACCCTTCCGGGACGGGGAAGTGCCCCCGGAGCCATCCCCATCGATCTCCACCACCATCTCCATCACCATTTCTGATTCCCATGATGAGGAGGGAGTAGTTCTATCTCGAGGCTAAGGGTTCTACCGATAGCTATGTGTTCATCTCTCTATCTATGCATGATCTTGTTGTGGTCATGAGCTTTGTAATCAAGTAGATCTACCTTCCTACTCAAGTGCTTTAATAGATCTCTGCTCTCCCCATGTGTGTGAAGTTGACAGTGTGCACACCATGGTGGCACTTAGGCTAGAGATTACAAATACTTGTTATCAGTTATATTTGGATTTGGATGTCTTTATGAAATTGTGGTGTTTGTTTGAACCATCTAGAGCTCAAGGTGACAGTGTGGGGTTATCTAGATGGGGAAAGCAAACTTTGAGGTGTGCTATTATAGCCCTACCATGGATTAGAATGTCCAACCGGAGAGTAGTTTAGAGTAGTATCATGAAGATAATATATTTATATGAGAGTGTTCACTAGTGAAAGTATGATCCCTCGGCCTTGTTTCTAAGCATTGATACACTGTTTGCTACTAGATCTGTTACATGTTTGCTTGCTTCTATCTTTATTTCAGTTTTACTTTAGTCTTTTCCACGCCATCAAGCTATCTTCTATCACCATTACCACTTATAATTATCTATACCACTTGTATTTCACTATCTCTTCGCCGAACTAGTGCACCTATACACCTGACAAGTGTATTAGGTGTGTTGGGGACACAAGAGACTTCTTGTATATTGATTGCAGGGTTGCTTGAGAGGGAATACCTTTGACCACTTCCTCCCTGAGTTCGATAAACCTTGGGTGATCCACTTAAGGGAAAACTTGCTGCTGTTCTACAAACCTCTGCACTTGGGGGCCCAACAACTGTCTACAAGAATAATAGTGCATAGACATCAAGCTATTTTCTGGCGCCATTGCTGGGAAGGTAAGGTAAAAGGTATTCACACTAGAGGATTAAAGAAGAAGAACCTCCCACGGCAAACGCCTATTTTCTGGTGCCGTTGCCGGGGAGGTACGGTAAAAGGTACTCACATCCTCCGGTGTGAGTGCTCGAAGTTATTTCCTTTAGATTCTGCAATTTTGTCTTTTTTTCTTGTTTTTATTTTCACTAGTTAGGCTTAATGGAAAAAAACAAAAAAATTAGAGAACTTTATAGTATTTATCTTGAGTTAGGACATGAAGTGTTTGAAGAGAAAATTAGAAAACCTATGGAACTTTATTTGCATGTTAATAACAATGTTATTAGTATGAATTCTTTGAACACCATTATTGCTAATGCTATGGAAAATCCTAAGCTTGGGGAAGCTAGTTTTTATGAAAATGATCTTTTTAGTTCCCCAGCTTTGGAAGATAGCTATTCTATTGCTTATGATGATATAGAACCTCCAATATATGATGATTACAATGCTGAATATGTTATTTTTAGTCCACCTACTATTGAGGAGAAAATTAATTATGATTACAATATGCCTCCTATATTTGATGATTATGGTGATGAGAATAATAATGATAGCTATTTTGTTGAATTTGCTCCCACTATGAGTAATGGGAATGACTATGTTTATGTGGAGAGTATTAATTCTTTTAAGCATGTGGCACATGATAAGAATGTTTTATGTGATAGTTATATTGTTAATTTTATTCATGATTCTACTGAAAGTTATTATGACAGAGGGAACCATGGTTTTATGCTTCTCTATAATATTAAGTTTCCCCTCTTTATGTTGAAAGTCTTTAAGTTGCACTTGTTTTGCTTACCTATGCTTGTTGCTTTGTGCTTTCATGACTTGTTTATTTACAAGATTCCTATACATAGGAAGTGGGTTAGACTTAATTTTTTTTTGAATTTGCTTCTTGATTCTCTCTTTTACTTCAATTTATATTTCTTATGTGAGCATCTTCTCAAACTATCAAGCCTAACTTAAAGGCATTAAAGAAAAGTACTTATTGGGAGAGAACCCAAAAGTTTTAGATGAGTTTTGGAAGTTCCTTATGTAAAGGCAACTTCTGTAATAACCGCTCCTTATCCTTTTTATTTGCTTTTTGTGCCAAGAGTAACCTCCAATGAGAGAGAAGTAATTATTGGGAAAGTTGCTGTCCCGAAACAGATTTCTATGCTTCACCATACAAATTCGTGTAAAATCTCTAAACGTCTTTTTGAGGCGTGAAATTTTGTGCTTCTGCCCCAAGTTGTTATCTAACTTTCGTTAGTTCAACACTTTTTTATTTGAGCAACATAAGGTCTTCGAAAAAATTCGTCTTTACCTGCTGGTCTGTTTTGACAGATTTCTACAATTATTTGCATTTGCTTCTTGTTGGTTCCTTTTTGAGTTTTTTTGGGGAATTGAGCTGTTTGAGGGAATTGCTACAGTACCTTGTGTTTTAGTGGAAGTTTTATTGGTGTTGGAATGGAACCTAAAGACTTATTATCTTGAGTGCACTAATGTTGCTAATAAAGATTGTGTGAAGTTCTGTATGAAGGAAAAATTTCAGGTGTATGGAAGGAAGGAGTAATGAGATAAAGAATGGACTAAAGCTCAAGCTTGGGGATGCCACGCGTGTCACCCCAAGAAATATCCAACAAGTACAAGCGTCAAAGCTTGGGGATTCCCAAGGCATCCCCTTCTTCATCAATAAAAATCTCAGGTTTCTTCCAAACGCTTCATTTTTATTGTTTCATGCACAGTTGTGTTGTTCTTGGAGCGTCTTGTTTTTCGTTTTCATTTTGGTTTTTCGTTTTCTTTCTTTGCTTAGTTTTCTGAAAAAATTGGTTGGACCCCCTCTTTCATATATTGGTGTTCAAATAGTTTGGTTTGGATTGGAAAAGAGTAGGAAAGTTCGTGCTTAAGTGGTAAAGAGAGCTTTTTTTGACTATGGCCTATGCTTTGTCATGACATGCTTGATATTGTTTTGACTTTATGCTTAGTATTCTTTGCTGTAGCATGAATTGTTATAAACAATTGAGATTTCTTAATGTGCCTTGGATGAATCATGCGTTGTTTTAGCATATTAAAGCATCGTATAGTGGTATTCTCCTTTGATGCTTTATTTGGGTTGACTTGGCGCATACTCACACCATGTTATGACTATCCAAAGTCACCATAGCCTTTATGATCCTTTAGTTTTCAACTTGTAGTATCACTTTATTCTTTTATTAATGATGTTTTATCGCTCTACATGATTATGGCCATTATTGCTCTCTTAGTTTGTCGCTCCCAGTCTTTTGCTAGCCTCCGTAACCAAGTATGAGTTCCACTCATGCATACAACTCCTTAAACCAAGTTATTCCAAAGAGTCCACCATACCTACCTATTAGCATTTGCTATTCCAAGTATATTCTTGTTTTTATCTACCTTCCGAATTAAACTTGTTATGTGCAAATTAGTGATTAAATCTCCCACAAACTTGATGGCACACTTTACTTTTTGAATTTAATAAACTTGAACCATTGTGTCATCTATGTTGTATATGCTTGCACTTATTTGTTGGGAATTAGCAGAACCATGCTGTCATGGGGAACACTTTGAACATTGCACTTGGTACTTGTACCTAGTTGATATCATGCTCTTTTGTATATGGATGTTGTCGGTGTGAAATGAAAGGGGAGCTTGTAAGTCCATGGAGTTATGTATATGTGTTAGAGAAACGCCTGGGCCGCTGATCTAATCCATGCTGACATGGTGGAAACCTGCAGCGTAACCATAATGAGCTGTCTATGAAGCATTCTTCTTATAAAAAAAGAGTCCTATATTGAGAAAAAAAGAGAAAAAAGAAGAAAAAAGAAATTCATGAAAAGAGGAAAGAGAAAAAAAACACCATATTCCCATGGTAAATAAGAAGATTGCTGAGATGCTCGTTGTCTGCTTGCCTTGTCATTTTGATATGGGGATTCTTCCGTATCATCGGGCAAGGGGTACCCCATTGGCGGTTCTCTATGATACACATGTACTTACGATGACAAGAACTTACTGGTGACTAAACTTGAGTAGCATGAGGAGCAACCCTCGTATACAAGGGACATGAGATTTCTAACTTATACTTCATCAATCATGTACACCATAGTTTGTTCACTTTAACCTTAATCACTTCAAGATGCTTATGATAGGGGCAATGCGAGTTGAAATCTATAAGTACCATAATTTTTGGAAGCTCTTTATGAGACTTGAATCCCTACTTCCTTCTATGAAGGCCTTTCTTCCACCATTATATTGAGTCTCCACCTTCTACCGTTATGCACCTACTTTGAGAGCATAGTGGCCATTCTTAGTTCTATGTGCATTGTCCCAAGACTAGTTGATTGATGCATAACTTGATATTGCTTGTTCTAAACTATTTGTATCTAGTCACTCTTATGAACTTTGAAGGTGTCCTATGCATTTATATTTGCTACTCTATGAGGGACAAGCTGAATACTATTATGCTATGTTTTATTTATGTGAAACAAACAAACGTCTTGCAAAGTATTGTTATTCATAAATCTTTTGTTTGTGCCTTTTCATGTTGCAACATAGTTTCTTTGTCTTATTGCTAGAACTTTGTCTTTCATGTTATGATTGAAGTACTATGATCCCAGCTTTGAACGTTTTACAAATACTTTGATCAAGTTTATGATGGTGCATGTCACCTCAAAAATTATTCTTTCTTTTTATCACTTACCAACTCGAGGACGAGCCGGAGTTAAGCTTGGGGATGTTGATACATTGCAAATGTATCTATAATTTTTGATGTTCCATGCTTGGTTTTATCTACTTTCTTATGTTTTTGTCCACACTTTGGAGTACTTTTCATATGATTTCTTGGACTAACCTATTAACAAGAGCCATAGTGCGAGCTGCATGTTTTCTGCTGTTTTTGGTTCCAGAAAAGTCAGAAAATGAATATTCTCGGAATTGGACGGGACAAAAGCAAAAGTCAATATTTCACCGGGGGGAATACGGAGCCAGAAGACGAGACGGAGAGGGGCTAGGGGCCAGCCACACCATAGGGTGGCGCGGGTCCCCCTTGGTCGCGCCACTAGGTGGTGTGGGCCCCTCCGGCCTCCACCGACCTTGCCCTTTCGCCTATATATTCCTCCTGATGCGAAAACCCTAAGTCGTCAAGCCTCCAGCCACGAAAAGTTCCGCAGCGCCACCGCCACCAAAAAGGAGATTCGGGGGGACAGAAAGTCTCTGTTCCGGCACCCTGCCGAGATAGGGAAGTGCCCTCGGAGCCATCCCCATCGATCTTCACCACCATCTCCATCACCATTGCTGATTCCCATGACGAGGAGGGAGTAGTTCTCTCTCGAGGCTAAGGGTTCTACCGGTACCTATGTGTTTATCTCTCTATATATGCATGATCTTGTTGTGGTCATGAGCTTTGTAATCAAGTAGATCTACCTTGCTACTCAAGTGCTTTAATAGATCTCTGCTCTCCCCATGTGTGTGAAGTTGACAGTGTGCACACCATGGTGGCACTTAGGCTAGAGATTACAAATACTTGTTATGAGTTATATTTGGAGTTGGATGTCTTTATGAAATTGTGGTGTTTGTTTGAACCATCTAGAGCTCAAGGTGATAGTGTGGGGTTATCTAGATGGGGAAAGAAAACTTTGAGGTGTGCTATTATAGCCCTACCATGGATTAGAGTGTCCAACCGGAGAGTAGTTTAGAGTAGTATCATGAAGATAATATATTTATATGAGAGTGTTCACTAGTGAAAGTATGATCCCTAGGCCTTGTTTCTAAGCATTGATACACTGTTTGCTACTAGATCTGTTACATGTTTGCTTGCTTCTATCTTTATTTCAGTTTTACTTTAGTCTTTTCCACGCCATCAAGATATCTTCTATCACCGTTACCACTTATAATTATCCATACCACTTGTATTTCACTATCTCTTTGCCGAACTAGTGCACCTATACACTTGACAAGTGTATTAGGTGTGTTGGGGACACAAGAGACTTCTTGTATCTTGATTGTAGGGTTGCTTGAGAGGGAATACCTTTGACCACTTCCTCCCTGAGTTCGATAAACCTTGGGTGATCCACTTAAGGGAAAACTTGCTGTTGTTCTACAAACCTCTACACTTAGAGGCCCAACAACTGTCTACAAGAATAGAAGTGCGTAGACATCATGCCTCCAGACAAGCCCTTAGCTCCTCGTTCTCTTTCCGAACACCCTCGAGTACGGTGATACCTCTGCACATGTCCTCCTTCATATTTTTCACTGCATCCAGGCAACGGTTCCTATCATGGTAGACTCGGATGGCAGCCTTGGTTTCCTCGACACGTCCTCTGAGGGCCTCGGTGACTTCGTCCTGCAGGAGGGTGCACCTTTGCACGAGATTCTTCTTCTCCTCCATAAGCTCGTTGATTATCTTGATGGCCTGTTCTTGCCTATTCAGGTTATGATCGAGCACTTTCTGCAGCCTCACGACGTCACGTGCAAAATCTAGCGAGATCTCCTTCTGCACAGATAATTGCTTGTGTAGGCTCTCATTAGCTTGGGTGAGGGAGCGTGCAAGCTCATGTTGGTTGTCAATCTTTGTTGGGGGGATACCCCCGGGTAGGGTCACGCCGTGGTATAAAAACCGAGTTAGCCGAGGTTCGGCAAGACCAAAGCTGATGCTGGCCAGGTCACCTAAAGGCAGGCCGAATCACGGGGTAACCCGGACCAGGGGGCGTTTGCCTGACTAAGTCTCAACCGAGTTAAGGAGTAAGTCAGAGGTGTTTGTTTTATTCTGTATGCAGGAACGGGTGTGGCCGGATCAGCTATAATCTGGGTCACGTCTATCTTCTAAGAGAAGGAAGGAATCTCGCTGGTCAAAAGAAGCCCCGGTATGCACTACCTGAGCGAAGCAAGCAAGGACAGGACCACCGGGGCGTGGCCGACAAGGGTGACGACGCCCATGTCGGCTGACGCGGGCGCCGCAGAGGCTCACGTAGCCTCTGCATGTGTGACGCGGGGGAAAAGCACCCCGGTCGGCTTACTATTTTGGGGGAATATGCTTCCACGTATGCCCTAGGCAGAGACCGAGCTCCCTCTATAAAAGAGAGGCTAGGGTTTCCGTAGAAGGGGTTGGTTTTTCTGCTGTTCCGATTTGGCTAGGGTTTTAGGTGTGATCTGTGGGTGAGAGTAAGAGAGCTCCTTCTTCCTCCTCTCACCAATACAGCTCTAGGAGCACTTGTAATCTTGGCAACAGAGCTATACAAACAACTGTGTGGAGAATCACTTCACTATCCCTCCCTGGATTCCCCTAGCGTGTATTAGTCCCCACCTTTAGCCTATCCATGGCATCTGCCGTGACACCACCACGATAGTTGGCGCCCACCGTGGGGTTAGCGGCACTAGCAGGGGTCAAGATCCGGACGGGAAACATAATCGGCACCGATGAATGCATCGTCTCCGGGCTCGTGCAGTGCTTTGGAGCGCTGGATTTCGTCAGCGACAACACTGGCTGCTTCGGCACGCGTCCTCTTCCGTGCAATGGCCTCTTCGTCAGGCTCGGCGCGCACAAGGTCTACGTTGCTGTAGACGTGTCGTGTGTTCATCCGTGTCACGTCGTCGAGGCGGGGGAGCCACCCCTCACCGTGGTTCCCGGAACGAGTATCACTCGCTCCCAGGACCATGCAGAGGTGATGATGACTGCACCAGGTGCGGGCGCGAGCAAGGATCCGGCGCTAGATCCGGAGGTAACGCCTAAGGCGCCGAGGAAAGGTAGAGGTCCACCACTTGAGAGGCCAGAGAACGTGTTGAGGGAAGCAATGGATAGCTTGGCAAACCCTGTAGTAGCAGCAGTAGATCCGGCTCGAGCGCAGGCCGAGCTGGAAGAAACTAGGCAGAAAATACTAGAGGGCACAAAAAAGATAGCTGCGGCATAGCAGTCGTTGAATATGATGCTGCGTGAGTATGCAAAGGCGAACAAGGTTGACGCTATAAAAGAGAAGGGAAGAAATCTCATGAGCGAGATGAACAGAGAGGGTGATGTTGGAATTGAGGAATCAGAAAACTGTTTGTCCGTGGGGCTGCCGAGGTATAGTACCCCGGCCAAGAACCTCAGAGCAGCGGATGCAGCTGCGTCTGAGTTAGAGGGTCTGACGGGTGAAGCCTGTCAAAGACAACAGGATAGGGTTAATGAGCTGGTTCGGATCATGAACAGGAAAAACGAGGAACTACTCAGAGCTAACCCAGAGAGAGCTGGAGCCTCCAAGATCGTCCATTCGGCGGTGGGTAACCCGGAGAAATCCGCTGGAGCTGCATCGTCTCCTCATGGTGGTCCAAGGAGAGAAGAGGTAGTAACCTCGGCCAGACGGAACAAACATATCGTCCCCTATGACCCAACACGGGCAGGGAAAGGAAAAAAAAGCTCAGAAAAATGAAGATCGACGGAGTGTGAGCCGAGGTGAAGCTGGCCGAGGTAAGCGCGACCAAGGCAACGCCGGTCAAGGGAACATTGTCAACGGTAATGCCGGACAGCGAAACTCGGCTGGAGCAAGACAACGGCAGCAGCGGAATATACCAAGGCAAGAGCAAAGTGCCGGCCGAGGTATGCAACAGAAAGGGGCTCCACGAGAGCAAGACAGGTATAATGATGGAGACTCGGAAATGGCAAACGCGGGATACCCAAGGCCGGACTATCATGTGATAGGGTCAAGATTGTGAAGCAGGGATTTGATGCCGGATGATGCCAGGTTGAAACTGGATTGACTGTATAGGTCGGAGCAAATTGAATATCAAGGTCCACCGGGTCCAGTGTGTTTTGGACCCCGGATCATGAAGGAGCCACCGGTACCGAACTTCCAGCTACCCAGGGGCACGAAGACGTATGAAGGCAGTACAAAGCCGGAGGATTGGCTGATCAATTATGCTACAGCTGTGAAAATTGCCACTGGCAACCTGAGATGGGCTGTACGATATGTACCCCAGATGTTGGAAGGACCGGCAAGGGTATGGCTGAACAATTTGCCACCAGGAAGCATCAACTGCTGGATAGATTTCGAGGAAATGTTCATCAGCAATTTTTCGAGTACGTATCAGAGGCCAAATAGGCCGCAGACCCTAGCTATGTGCAAGCAAAGGCCAAATGGGACGGATCGGGAGTTTTTAACCCGGTGGTGCACTGTGAGAAACTCGTGTGAGGGCGTGATAGAATCACAGGCCATAGCATGGTTTGCACAAGGGTGCAGATATGCAAGCGAGCTGTGGCAGAAGTTGCAAAGGAAAATGCCAACTACATTGGCAGAGATGATACAGATTGCAGATTCGTATGTGTTGGGTGATCCGACTCAACCTAGGCTCGTATCAAACGAGTCAAACGATGAGTACTATCAGAGAGATGGGGCCAGATCATCTCGGAGGAATGAGTATAGAGGAAAAAGGAGAGATGATAGACCGGATCATCGATACGATTCGCACCAAGTTGCAGCTGTGAATCAAGATCAGCCCGGAGCAGGGGACAATCAACGCCAAAAAACTGGAGGGCAGTGGACTCCGAGAAACAATGGCAAGAAGACTTGGACACCAGAGCAAAAGAAGCAGTGGCAAGAAAGGAAAGACCGTCCGAGGTATACTTATGAGTTGATGTTGGACCAGCCGTGTAAGTTTCACACGCCAAATCCGAATAACCCAGCGGGTCATACGACGAGGCAATGTGAGTGGATGCGCAAGATTGAACAAGGTGGTTCGGGGAATGCTCAGGCACCCCGGAATGATCAACCTCGGCAGGAGTTACCCCGGCAGCAATTGCTCTCCGGAGCGAACACGCAACAACTAATGTTGCCTCCCCCTCTGCCGAGGTATGATAATAATGAGAGAAGAGATGCAGTGCATCAAGTAGAAAATCAGCATCAGCCAGATCAGAGATACCCCAGAAATGAGGGGAGAAACGAGTACAGAGAGCACCATCAGAGCTATTGTGTGTTCACCACTAAGGAAACAGATAGAAAGAGCTTGCAGCGTAGGCATATGGAGGTGAATGCAGTAATGCCTGCAGTGACGAGGTACATGCCATGGTCCGATCAGGAAATCACCTGGAGCATCAGGGATCATCCCAAGCTCATGCCAAGCCCTGGTTCGTATGCGTTGGTGCTGGATCCGACACTCATTGGACCTAGCATTAACGTAAGGTTCTCAAAGGTGTTGATCGACAATGGCAGTAGCATTAACATCATGTATGCGAACACAATGCGCAAGTTGGGTATCTCGGAGAACATGCTGCAGGGCACGAGGACAACTTTCCATGGTATTGTGCCTGGCATTTCTTGTGAGCCCATAGGCAAGGTCCGGGTTGACGTCTTGTTCGGCACAAGGGAGAACTGCCAAACCAAAAATTTGGAGTTCGAGGTGGTGAACTTGGAAAGTGCCTACCACACATTACTCGGAAGGCCAGCCCTGAACAAGTTCATGGCAAGCTGTCACGTTAGCTACTTGAAGATGAAGTTGCCTGGACCAAACAGGGTGATTACCATTGCAGGGGATTTCCGACGTTCCATGGAGTGTGCGTCAGCCGGGTCAAACTTAGCCGAGTCACTTGTGATTGCGCAGGAAAAAAGGAAAATTCAAGAGGTGGCGGCATTGGCTTAGTCCGCGCAGCAGTATATGCCGACGCTGAGTAACCCGCATGGAAGTGTCTCCTTCCAGGCCACGAAAGATACCACGAAGGTTCCTGTTGATGACATGTTCCCAGAGCGCACCGTAACAATTGGTGCCGGGTTAAATGATAAATAGGAAAGCGAGCTCGTCAGCTTCCTCCGTGAGAATCGGGACATTTTTGCTTGGTCCACACATGACTTGCAAGATGTTCCGAGGGAGTTGGCCGAGCACTCTTTTAATGTGAGGCCCGGAGCTAAGCCGGTGAAGCAACCTCTCCGCCGCTTCGCCGAAGATAGGAGGAAAGTCATTAGGGATGAGATAGCTCGGTTGCTAGCTGCAGGATGTATCATGGAAGTTCTTTACCCGGATTGGCTGTCTAATCCGGTGCTGGTGGAAAAGAAGAAGGATGACCTGAACGTGGCAGTGGTTTGGCGCATGTGTATTGAGTACACGAACCTGAACAAGGTGTGTCCGAAAGATCCATTTCCGCTGCCAAGAATAGATCAGATCATAGACTCAACTGCTGGATGTGAATTGTTGTCATTCATTGATGCATATTCTGGTTTCCACCAGATACCTCTGAATCCGGATGATCAACGACTGCGTTTATTACCCCATATGGGGCTTATTGCTATCGCACCATGCCGTTTGGTTTACGTAATGCAGGGGCAATGTAGCGAAGATGTATGCAAAAATGTTTGCACGACCAAATAGGTCAAAATGTACAGGTGTACATGGATGATGTGGTTATCAAGACCAAGGAAAGCAAAACGCTCCTTGACGATATCAGGAAAACGTTTGCGAATCTAAGGAGGTTCCGGATGAAACTTAACCCGGAGAAATGCACCTTCGGTGTCCCGGCTGGCAAATTGCTTGGTTTTCTTGTTTCCAGCCGAGGTATCGAGGTTAATCCAACCAAAATCCAGGCCATCGAACGAATGGAACTGCCGAAGTGTCTTAACGATGTCCAGAAGTTCACAGGTTGCCTGGCCTCGTTAAGTCGGTTTGTATGTCGGTTGGGAGAGAAGGCATTGCCTCTTTACAAACTCATGAAAAAGTCGGATAAGTTCGTTTGGACGCCGCAGGACGATGAAGCCTTTACCCACCTGAAGAAGATGTTAGCCACGGCACCAGTGCTAGCCTCACCACTGTCAAAGGAGCCAATGTTGCTCTATATAGCCGCAACCAACCGAGTTGTAAGTGCAGTGATAGTGGTGGAGCGCGACGAGGAAGGTAAGTCGGTGCAAAGGCCAGTGTATTACTTGAGCGAGGTGTTGTCAGCCTCAAAGAAGAACTATCCACACTATCAAAAGGTACCATATGGCGTGTGCATGGCCGCCAAGAAACTGAAGCACTTCTTTGAGGAGCATCCTATCCGGGTCATTTGTGAGGCCCCCATATCCGAGATAATGAGTAACAAGGATGCGAGTGGCAGAATTGCAAAATGGGCAATTGAGCTAGCTCCTTATGCACCGCAATATGACAGAAGAGAGGCCATCAAATCTCAAGCGGTGGCGATTTTTTCGTGGATTGGGCCGAGGTGCAATACGAACCGCCACTCCCAGATCCGAACTATTGGCGAATGCACTTTGACGGATCAAAAACCAAAACCGGGCTAGGTGCCGGAGTCGTACTCACGTCGCCAAAGAAGGACCAGTTGAAATATGTGCTGCAGATCCATTTCGCGGCATCAAACAATGTCGCTGAGTATGAAGCACTTGTGCATGGGCTCAAGGTGGAAAAAGAGATTGGGATACGTCGGATCGTATGCTTTGGCGACTCGGATTTGGTGGTGCAGCAAGTTTCGGGAGTGTGGGACGCCCTGGATCCAAACATGGCGCTGTACAGATTTCATGTGCAGAAGATATCTGGTTACTTTGAGGGATGCGAATTTCACCATGTACCCTGAGTGGAAAATGAGGCTGCCGACATGCTGTCGAAGCTCGGGTCAACCCGGCAAGCAGTTCCACCGGGCGTAGCGTTAGAGCACCTCAAGAAACCATCCATTAGGCCCTCCCCAGAAACCGACTCAATCTATGTCCCGGAGGACACAGAATCCGGAGCTGTGCCCATGGACATTGACATGGGAAGTGGTGCGCGAAACCCGAGGACTGCCTCGGCAAACCTGGGGGCTGCTTCACTGAACCCGGGGACTACTCCGCAAGACCCGGGGACTACACAGCGTGATCCGGTGGATCAGATGGAGATTGATGAGGATGTGTTCCCTGTGCGAGCAATACCAGCTTGGGCACTACCTATATTTCAATTCCTGACAGATGGAACGTTACCCACTGAGGAAGTGCTGTCGAGGCAAACACAGAGGAGGGCAAAGGCCTACACGATCATCAATTCCAAACTATACAAAAGAAGTGTGACCAATGTCCTCCAGCAATGTGTTGACCCGGAAGAAGGACTTGAAATCATCCGAGATATACATCAGGGGGAATGCGGTCATCATGCCTCATCCCGAGCCTTGGTAGCAAAAGCTTTCCGGCACGGATTCTACTGGCCAAGTGCCTTAGAGCAAGCAGAAGATCTGGTGAGAAAATGTAATGGTTGTCAGAGGTATGCTACCAAGGCACATATGCTAATGTCGGAACTCAAGACCATACCAATCACTTGGCCGTTTGCCGTATGGTGCTTGGATATGGTTGTCCCGTTCAAACCAGCAAGGGGAAATATGAATCACATTCTGGTAATGGTGGACAAGTTTACCAAGTGGATTAAAGTAAAGCCTATAAGAAAATGTGATGGAGCTACGGCCGTAACATTTCTCAAAGATATCATCTTGAGATACGGTTATCCTCACAGTATCATAACTGATAATGGCACAAACTTTGCGGAAGGAGCATTTGTGCGTTTTTGCCGGGATAAGAAGATCCGGCTGGACGTAGCCTCGGTAGCCCACCCCGCATCGAACGGACAAGTGGAAAGATCCAACGGATTAGTATTACCCGGG